>CM033470.1:26069882-26357382 GCA_019447015.1 Hymenochirus boettgeri | reverse complement strand
TTGCCATGCCCTTGGACCACCTCGTCACAGCACAACTATGCCCCCAGGATGCCCACCCACCACAGGACTTTGCCAGGATTACCGAAACTCCGGGGCAGTGAAGCTAGTGAAGCCATATTGTGCAGAATCTTGCTTATATTACACACACTAAATCCCCATTAATAGAATAGAATCTTGGTAAACGGTAGAATGCCAGTATTATAAGCCATTGCTATTTTATGGGAAGCAATACTCATGTGATACCATGTGATATATCCGTACGCTGCTCTAATATGATATGAACTATAACATGTTAATGCTGAACACTTTAACTCCTTCATTGTGCCAACTTTAAGGGTATCACCAAAGACACCGGCAGCTCTGGGTAAATCTTATTCCCAATTGGCGTAACTCATGGCATTGCTCTGTTTCTAATTGGTGAACCAAAAGATTCTCACTTATATCACCTACCAATCAGATTATATATATATAATGGATAATGTTCCCCTACTGTAAATTATAAGGATATTAGGAGTCACTGACTTCTATTATCCATATAAACTTACAGGGAGAGTCAATAAAAGATCGAAAGTCGCGCTAACCAGTTCGCTGCCGGTTATGGACTTTAACTCCATATTAGCGTAGGATGAGCGGGTTACACAAAAATCCCCCGCGCATATGAAGCTCGCAATTCAATAACTTTGTGCTAGTTTTAGCGCTGGATTTTAACACCATCTAATAGATCTCCGGGATTTACCCACATTCGCAACCGTGATATTGAATCACGATCGGAACATCAACCGAGAGCGATAGCGGCTTAATGAGCCTGCTTATCGTTAAAAATGGAGCTAATTTTGCCCCAACCAATCAGATATTATTTAACATTTAAAAGCTAGCATCTGATTGGTTGGAGCAAAATTAGCACCATTTTTAACAATAAGAACTTTTATTGAATAGCCCTGTTAGTCTTCTGCAATCCCCCTTTCAAATATTCCCCCCACTCTGTTTTCATGCAGGTTCAAAACACCGCTCCCACTTAACATCCCTGTGTTTAAGTTTAACTGGCAGCATGCACCCTCTTTTTAAATGCATTACCCAGTGCAGTGCATTACCTGTGTGCACCAGCTGCCAGACCCCTGTCCTTCTCATCATAGCCCCCCCCCTATATAACCCACCTTCCACTGCACACACAAAATACCAGTGAGATTCTCATATACCGGATGTAATCTACACATGCCTCCCTGACTGTGAAATTGCATGGCTGCTAATGGATTCCAAATGTGTGTCTGGGGTCACAACTTCCCCTCCCTTGCCACTTTGTTATTGATTATTGATCTTCCGGATGGAGAGGGGGAGTTTGAACAGCACAGCTAAGGGGGCACAGTTACTGGGAGATCGGAGGCTCGCAGGTTTGAAAATGGTGGGGGTGTCTGGTACTATGCTGGACCTACTTCCTGGTTATAATCGTCACTCTACTATGTAGTAACATGTCAATTATAAGGATGTTCTTTAGAGTTAGGCCCCATAGGGATCCATGTGAGGGGTATGTTATATAGTAAATTGCCATTCAACCTAAATAGTTTTGCATTATCCACTGATAAATCATATGATTAAGTTGTGTTATTACACGGAGTGTGGATTATTCTAGGCTGTCTAGGTAAGTTTTGTTTTAGAAAGCAGAACAGAAAACTAAGGCTGGGGACACACGTTGGAATCCATCGTCCCAACCCATCGATCGACACTTGCGACAAGTCTGGCAGGACGAAGGACCTTCGGTCATGGCAAAAGTAGCTGTGTCTGGCAGTTGGCTGCACCCGAGCTTGCATTCCATATAAAAACACACGATTGGCCGTGGTTTTCCAACTCAATCGCCTGATTCAGATGAATGGTCAGTAGTGGTCAAAAAAACATCCAATATTTCGGGCAGATGAACCAATACACTGCAATGTCAGGCGCCCCGAAATATTGGTAAGGCAAAAATTTTCCAGAAAGCTAAACAATTGATATCTGGGAAATATTTATCTTTCAGTAGGACCATCCCCTCCACAAAGATAAGTGCTACAGTTTTCTACAAATATGTTGCCTTCACAGCTATGGCAGGGACACAAACTATTAACACCTACACCTAACACCCTGACGCAGTTTCTGATGATTTCAGCACAACGAGCTTCTGGCGAGGACAATTAGCAGAACAGCAGGTAAATAAGTGCCAGTAGAAAGGGGGGGACTCTGGGCACCTGTACCCCCAAACACACCCCTGGTGGGAGGGGTGGATTATATATTAATAACAGTTATAATCTTGTCATTGTTTTTTTTACTAGTCTATAAAATATTTTAAATTTATCAATGAATTCTTATACATGAAGTTGCAATATCAAATGCTGCCACTCGATGTCACTATAATGTCACATCTAGACCAGGTCTGTTTAAACCAGGCAATTCAATTTCACAGGGGGCCCCATGAGAAGCTTGGATAGTCGTGAAGGGCTGGACCAGAAGGTTCAACTCAATTCTCATTATAGAGATTGCAAAACTGGATTTTATAAAAAGATTAAATTAATATCCCGGGGTCATTGTTTTTTTTTTATTATTAGTAGCAATTTATAATAAAAGGTGTGTAATATCTATTCAATTGATGGGGTCATCATTTTGTTTTCTAAAATAAATCAATTATCCAGCCTGAGACAATCAGTTAATATTAAGATTTTTGGGGTACAGGTCTAGTATTGAGGGGCCATTTAGAGGCCATGGTCTCAGATCAAAGAAAATGAAAGGACTCGTGTTAAAAGAGCACATGGAACAAGGTCAAAATAAATGTGATCCAGCTGTGTCTTACCTCCCGTTCTTCTATAAAATGTTCAGGAGGCGGGACTGAAGGTAATGAACTCCCCGCCGTGCCCTCTGAGACCCACGATCAGAGGTTCTCCCATGATGTCCAATAACCTCTTTGATGAAGACTGATGATCATTTTAAGGAAGATGGAAGGCTGTGTGAAGATCGGTGGCATGCAGAGAGGGGGCGGAGACGGTACGCAACGCTAGAGGAGAGGAGCGAGTACTGAGTGCCTCGTGCAACGTGGAAGTCCAGTCCCGTCCAACACAGCCGTAAACCCGGGGGTTGTGAGTATAATAGTACTCATATCGATTTGAAGTGTGTTGGCTTGGTCTTACTTGTACTTTATTCTTAAGTCCGGGACGCTTGGACTGCACACCTATATATTTTTGGGGGGGTCGGGAGGGGGATTCCTTGTCACGAATTTTTATTGTTGGTCCGGGGGACGCCCTGTACAGTGTATCTGGTTTTAATGATTGTCTGTTGTATTTAAATTTAGGAAGCATATTGTGCACGGTGTATTGTGTAGGGTGTACAAATTAAATTAATCATTTTGCTGTTTAAAAGTGCTTGTGCCCCATTTAGTGTACTTTGAGGACCTTGGGGTCTTCTATTTTGGTTTGGGCAAAACAGCATTGTACATGGCAGACAGTTGGTGTCGAACCCCCCCACCTCTATTTAGGCTTGGTTTCTTTATTTTCACACAAATGGCCTCCTCCATTGTAATGTTAACATATTGGCAAAGGAACATGACTGGTTCAAGAGAGGTGTTAAGGAGGCCATTTATATGAAAATAAAGAAACCAAGCCTAAATAGAGGTGGGGGGGTTCGACACCAACTGTCTGCCATGTACAATGCTGTTTTGACACCTTACTCTGGGCGTTCCTATAACGCCTCTTAGCCACTATCCAATCATGCCCTTAACACCTGGCTGTGATATGCTAATTGGGATTTTCCAGGGTACATAATTGCCACAGATTCATGTACAAGTCATTCTGAATTGAGAAAGCCAGTCGGATGACTAGCGAAATGTCTTCAAGAAATAAACTTCAAGTCCAGTTGATCTAATTGAATACAACAGATATATCCTTATAGAATAGAAGGCCATCTTGAGCTGTTAATCCCAGGGAAGTCTGAACAGGAAAACGGGACTAGAGTGGATATGGACAATGATTTCAGACTCCATAAGAAGGAAACGGTGCTGGTTGAGAATAGTTTCAGGAGTATGATCTTCAGGGAGGTCAGAAGGAAACATCCAGGAAAGAGCATCAGGCTTACCATTCTTTGAACCAGGACGGTATATTAAAATTAAAATGGGCAAAGAACATCTAGCTTGTCTGGGTTTTAATTGTTGAGCTGTTCTGAGATGCTCTAAATTCTTATTGTCCATATAGACCAACATTGGGTGAATTGCCCCCTTTAGAAGGTAAGGACACTCTTCGAATGCAGTTTTAATGCAGAATATTTCTTTATCAGTGACATCATAGTTCCTCTCCGTCAGTTACAATTTCGAGGAGAAGAAAGCGACTGGATGAAGATCTTTTTCTCTGGACCTCTGGTAGAGAATGTCTCCCACTGCAACATTTGAGGCATCGACTTCCAGGATAAATGGTTTAGATGGATCAGGGTTGAATAGGATCTGAGCAGTTGTTGAAGAGAGAAATGCCTCTTAGGCTTCCGGAGTCCATTGAAATGTAATTGTTTTCTTGGCCAGATTTGTGATAGGAAGAACAATTTCTTCTTTCTGTAAAAGTTGTCAAACCCCAGGAAACGTTGGACCTCTTTTTTACAAGAAGGGAGAAGGGAGTTGCCAATCGAAAATAGCTGATTCCTTTGCAGTATCCATAGAGATTCCCTCCGGGGAAATAACCAGACCAAGAAACTGAACAGACGTGACCTCAAAAAGGCATTTTTCAAGCTTGGCATAGAGTTGGTGCTCACGAAGATGTAGAAGAACTTTGGAGACAATGAATAGTAGGATCAGAGGAGATGATTATTAGTCTTCAAGATGCACAATTACAAAGTCGTCAAGGGAATTATCATTGGCGAAATGTTGGAAGGTTGCTGGTGCATTGCACAATCTGAAGGGCATGACTAGTTACTCGAAGTGCCCATAACGGGAAGGATAGTCATAAAGGGCAGCCAATGCCTGGAAAAAAGAGTCCAGCAAACTCATCAATGGACTTTGCTGCTCTAACAAGTAATGAGCCCAGGACTGAGGTGCTCCAGGGAGAAGGGAGATGAAGCTCAAAAAATATTCGGCAGCTATGGTGGAAGGTCCAGAAGCTTGCATGGTTGCCACTGAACTGGTTAAACAGAGAGAGACGAGGTTCAGGTTGTGAGATAGCTGGGGATAGGTACTTCTGGACAGCTGATCAGTGGAGTTCGGCTAGCCTGGGCCCTGTCCATACGGCCTGGGAGTTGCTGTAGGCCCATATAAAGAGTCCGAACAACCTCAGAGAGTCCCGTTAGTTGTTGGTCCAGTGTAGGAAATACTTTGTCTCCCGCTGGAATCCATGGCTGGATGTTATGTCAAGGTTTAACTGATTCCGTGGCGGAGAACAGTAGGTACCCACAGGCACTAGGGCGCAGGGTCTTAGTGTCACCAGATTTTCACCAAAGCCCCTGATGGTGGAGATGAGTCGCACCAGGTTGCGGCCTCCAGTACCTGCAAGCGATAAGTCGAGGCATAGGAATAGATGCACAGGCACCGGAACAAGGCTCAGGAACAGGACTCAGGAACTGGACAGAGATACAGGGAAGACTAGAAAGCCGATGTGGGAACCTTTTAAACTCTGACGCCACGCCGATGTGCGCACATGCACGCGCCCGGCCACCGAGGGACCCAAGGCAGGGAAGAACAGATCGTGTCCTTCTCAGAGGGTTTCCCCAGGCACACTAGTGTGACCAGAGAGCCAGAGATGTTTCTCAGAATTTTGGTATTCGAAATATTTCACTAGTATTAGATTTCTGTTATGTGATATATATTATGATTAAAATTTCAGGGCAGTTAATAAAGTAAATCTTAACATTGCATTCATTATAAAAAAATATTATACACTGTAAGAATGAATCGAATTGTATTATTTACAACAGTCCAACTTTATCAACACAGGCATGTCACGAGAAAAGTTTTAACTTGTGGTAACGGGAGGGGACATGACAGTAAAGACGTCCTCCATAACGCTCCAACTAGGGCACGTTTCGCATAAAGCTTTCCCCACAAGGTCTACTTTATACCAAATGCGTCCGAGTTGGAACATTATGAAGATTGTCTTTATTGTTGCATCATTTTCCATTGCTACGTTTTAATACCTTTAAAAAAAAAAAAAAAACAACACAGAATTTAAGGGCAACAATCTGCCTGCCACTGATAATGAAAATTACCCAGCGTTTCAGATTTCATAGAACTCATTTCCTGATTCTGAGAATATAGTTACCACATCCTGAAATATCTGTTGTATTTAGTTAGATCAACTGGACTTGAAGTTTAGTTCTTGAAGACGTTTCGCTAGTCATCCGACTGGCTTTCTCAATTCAGAATGACTTGTACAAGAAACTGTGGCAATTATGTACCCTGGAAAATCCCAATTAGCATATCACAGCCAGGTGTTAGGGACCTTCTAAAAGCAAGGTGTGGATACATTGAGGCTAAGAGGTGTTATGGGAACTGCCATGTACAAGTCATTCTGAATTGAGAAAGCCAGTCAGATGACTAGCAAAATGTCTTCAAGAACTAAACTTCAAGTCCAGTTGATCTAATTGAATACAACAGATATACCATGACCTGGATGAATGAATATTACCAATATACCATGACTTGGATGAATGAATATTACAGATATACCATGACCTGGATGAATGAATATTACAGATATCCCGTGACTGGATGCATGATATTACAGAGTATACCATGACTGGATGAATGAATATTACAGATATACCATAACTTACACGAATGATATAACAGATATACCGTGACGCTGAATGAATATTACAGATAACCGTGACCTGGATGAATGAATATTACAGATATACCATGACCTGGATGAATGAATATTACAGATATACCATGACCTGGATGGAATGAATATTACAGATATACCATGACCTGGATGAATGAATATTACAGATATACCATGACCTGGATGCATGAAATTTACAGAGATACCATGACCTGGATGAGTGAATATTACAGATATACCGTGACCTGGATGAATGAATATTACAGATATACCATGACCTGGATGAATGAATATTATAGATATACCATGACCTGAATGAATGAATGAATGAATATTACAGATATACCATGACCTGACTGAATGAACATTACAGATATACCATGACCTGGATGAATGAATATTACAGATATACCATGACCTGGATGAATGAATATTACAGATATACCGTGACCTGGATGAACGAATATTACAGATATACCGTGACCAAGATGGATGAATATTACAGATATACCGTGACCTGGAGGAATGAATATTACAGATATACCGTGACCTGGACGAATGAATATTACAGATATACCATGACCTGGACGAATGAATATTACAGATATACCGTGACCTGGATGAATGATATTACAATATAACCGTGACCTGGATGAATGAATTTACAGATATACGTGACCTGGATAATGAATATTACAGATATACCGTGCCTGGATTAATGAATATTACAGATATACGTGCCCTGGATGAATGAATATTACAGATATACCGTGCCTGGATGAATGAATATTACAGATATATCATGCCTGGAGGATGAATGAATATTACAGATATACCGTGCCCTGGATGAATGAATATACAGATATACGTGCCGGATGAATGAATATTACAGATATACCGTGACCTGATGAATGAATATAAGATATACATAGAGAATGAAATACATGAGATAGACCGATATTTTGAATATTAGATAACCGTGACCTGGATGAATGAATATTACAGATATCCATGACCTGGATGAATAATATTACAGATATACCATGACCTGGATGAATGATATTACAGATATACCGTGACCTGGATGAATGAATATTACAGATATACCATGACCTGGATGAATGAATATTACAGATATACAGTGACCTGGAGATGAATAGAATACGTACAGGATGAGAATATTACAGATATACCGTGACCTGGATAATGAATATTACAGATATACCATGACCTGGATGAATGAATATTACAGATATACCATGACCTGGATGAATGAATATTACAGATATACCATGACCTGGATGAAGAATATTACAGATATACCATGACCTGGATGATGAATATTACAGTATACCATGACCGGATGGATGAATATTACAGATAACCATGACCTGGATGAATAATATTACAGATATACCATGACCTGATGAATGAATATTACAGATATACCATGACCTGGATGAATGATATTACAGATATACATGACCTGGATGAATGAATATTACAGATATCCATGACCTGGATGATGAATATTACAGATATCCATGACCGGATGAATGATATTACAGATATACCATGACCGGATGGATGAATATTACAGATAATACATGACCTGGATGATGAATATTACAGATATACCATGACTGGATGAATGATATTACAGATATACCATGACCTGGATGGATGAATATTACAGATATATATGACCTGGATGAATGATATTACAGATATACATGACCGGGATAAAGATATTACAGATATACCATGACCTGGATGAATGAATATTACAGATATACCATGACCTGGATGAATGATATTACAGATATACCATGACCTGGATGGAATGAATATTACAGATATACCATGACCTGGAGGATGAATATTACAGATATACCATGACCGGATGAAGAATATTACAGATATACCATGACCTGGATGGATGAATATTACAGATATACCATGACCTGGATGAATGAATATACAGATATACCATGACCTGGATGGATGAATATTACAGATATACAGACCTGGTGAATGAATATTACAGATATACCATGACCTGGATGGATGAATATTACAGATATACCATGACCTGGATGAATGAATATTACAGATATACCATGACCTGGATGATGAATATTACAGATATACCATGACCTGTGGATGAATATTACAGATATACATGACCTGGATGAATATTACAGATATACCATGACCTGGATGGATGAATATTACAGATATACCATGAACTGGATGAATGAATATTACAGTATACCATGACCTGGATGGATGAATATTACAGATATACCATGACCTGGATGAATGAAATTACAGATATACCATGACCTGGATGGATGAATATTACAGATATACCATGACCTGGATGGATGAATATTACAGATATACATGACTGGATATGATATTACAGATATACCGACCTGGATGGATGAATATTACAGATATACCATGACCTGGATGGATGAATATTACAGATATACCATGACCTGGGGAATGAATATTACAGATATACCGTGACTGGACGAATGAATATTACAGATATACCATGACCTGGACGAATGAATATTAAGATATACCGTGACCTGGGAATGAATATTACAGATATACCGTGACCTGGATGAATGAATATTACAGATATACCTGACCTGGATAATGAATTAAGATATACAGGCCCTGGATTAATGAATATTACAGATATACCGTGCCCTGGATGAATGAATATTACAGATATACCGTGCCTGGATGAATGAATATTACAGATATATCATGCCTGGATGGATGAATGAATATTACAGATATACCGTGCCCTGGATGAATGAATATTACAGATATACCGTGCCCTGAATGAATGAATATTACAGATATACCGTGCCCTGAATGAATGAATATTACAGATATCTACCATGACCTGGATGAATGAATATTACAGATATACCATGACCTGGATGAATGAATATTACAGATATACCGTGACCTGGATGAATGAATATTAAGATATACCATGACCTGATGAATGAAATTACAGATATACCATGACCTGGATGAATGAATATTACAGTATATACGTGACCTGGATGAATGAATATTACAGATATACCGTGACCTGGATGAATGAATATTACAGATATACGTGACCTGGATGATGAATATTACAGAATCAGTGACCTGGATGATGAATATTACGATATACCGTGACTGGATGAATGAATATTACAGATATACCTGACCTGGATGAATGAATATTACAGATATACCATGACTGGATGAATGATATTACGATATACCATGACCTGGATGAATGAATTACAGATACCATGACCTGGATGAATGAATATTACAGTATACCATGACTGGATGGAGAATATTCAGATGACCATGACCTGGATGAATAATTACAGATATACCATGACCGGATGATGAATATTACAGATAACCATGACCTGGATGAATGAATATTACAGATATACCATGACCTGGATGAATGAATATTACAGATATACCATGACCTGGATGAATGAATATTACAGATATACCATGACCTGAAAGAATGGATATTACAGATATACCATGACCTGGATGGATGAATATTACAGATATAACATGACCTGGATGAATGAATATTACAGATATACCATGACCTGGATGAATGGATATTACAGATATACCATGACCTGGATGGATGAATATTACAGATATATATGACCTGGATGAATGATATTACAGATTATGACCTGGATAATGAATATTACAGATATAACCATGACCTGGATGAATGAATATTACAGATAACCATGACCTGGATGAATGAATATTACAGATATACCATGACCTGGAGAATGAAATTACAGATATACCAGTACCTGGATGATAAATATTACAGATATACCATGACCGGATAATGAATATTACAGATATACCATGACCTGGATGGATGAATATTACAGATATACATGACCTGGATGAATGAATATTACAGATATACCATGACCTGGATGGATGATATTACAGATATACCATGACCTGGATGAATGAATATACAGATATACCATGACCTGGAGGATGAATATTACAGATATACCATGACCTGGATATGAATATTTCAGATATACCATGCCTGGATGGATGAATATTACAGATATACCATGACCTGGATGATGAATATTACAGATATACCATGACCTGGATGAATATTACAGATACCATGACCTGGATGGATGAATATTACAGATATACCATGAACCTGGATGAATGAATATTACAGATATACCATGACCTGGATGGATGAATATTACAGATATACCATGACCTGGATGAATGAATATTACAGATATACATGACCTGGAGATGAATATTACGATATACCATGACCTGGATGGATGAATATTACAGATATACAGACGGATAGAATATACAGATATACCATGACCTGGATGATGAAATTACAGAATACCATGACTGGATGGATGAATATTACAGATATACCATGACCTGGATGAATGAAATTACGATAACCGTGCCTGAATGAATGAATAAATAATACAGATATACCATGACCTGGATGAATGAATATTACAGATACACCATGGTCTGGATGAATGAATATTACAGATATACCATGACCTGGATGGATAAATATTACAGATATACCATGACCTGGATGAATGAATATTACAGATACCATGACCTGGATGAATGAATATTACAGATATACCATGACCTGAGTGAATGAAATATTACGATATACCATGACCTGGATGAATGAATATACAGATTACCGTGACCTGGAGGATGAATATTACAGATATACCGTGACCTGGATGAATGAATATTACAGATATACCATGACCTGGATGAATGAATATTACAGATAACCATGACCTGGATGAATGAATATTACAGATATACCATGACCTGGATGAATGATATTACAGTATACCTGACCTGGATGAATGAATATTACAGATATACCGTGACCTGGATGGATGAATATTACAGATATACCGTGACCTGGATGAATGAATATTACAGATATACCGTGACCTGGATGAAGTGAAATTACAGATATACCGTGACCTGGTGAATGAATAATTACAGATATACCGTGACCGGATGGATGAATATACAGATATACCTGACCTGGATGAATGAATATTACAGAATATACCTGACCTGGATGGATGAATATTACGATATACACTGACTGATGAATAATATTACAGATATACCATGACCTGGATGAATGAATATACAGATATACCATGACCTGGATGGATGAATATTACAGATATACCATGACCTGGATGGATGAATATACAGATATACCATGACTGATGAATATTCAGATACATGACCTGGATAAGGAATATTACAGATATACCATGACCTGGATGGATGAATATTACAGATATACCATGACCGGATGGATGAATATATAAGATATACCATGACCTGGATGATGAATATTACAGTATACCATGGCCTGATGAGAATTACAGATTACCATGACTGATGAATGAATGAATATTACAGATACACATGACCTGGATGAATGAATATACAGATTACCATGGACTGGATGATATATTACAGATACACCATGGCCTGGATGATGAATATTACAGATATTACCATGACCTGGATGAATGAATATTACAGATAACTATGACCTGGATGGATGATATTACAGATATACCGTGACTGGATGAATGAATATTACAGTATACCATGACGGATGAATGAATATTACATATATACCGTGACCTGGATGGATGAATATACAGATACACATGACCTGGATGGATGAATATTACAGATATACGATGACCTGGATGATGAATATTACAGATATACCATGACCGGATGGATGAATATTACAGATATACCATGACCTGGATGGATGAATATTACAGATTACCATGACCTGGAGGATGAATATACAGATATACCATGACCTGGATGGATGAATATTACAGATATACCATGACCTGGATGATGAATATTACAGATATACATGACCTGGAGGATGAATATTACAGATATCCATGACTGGATGAATGAATATTAAGATAACCATGACCTGGATGAATGAATATTACAGATATACCATGACCTGGATGAATGAATATTACAGATATACCATGACCTGGATAATGAATATTACAGATATACCGTGACGGATGGATGAATATTACAGATATACATGACCTGGATGAATGAATATACAGATATACCATGACCTGGATGATGAATATTACAGATATACCATGACCTGGATGAATGAATATTACAGATATCCATGACCTGGATGAATGAATATGTACAGATATACCATGACCTGGATGAATGAATATACAGATATACCTGACCTGGATGGATGAATATTACAGATATACCGTGACCTGGATGGATGAATATTACGATATACCTGACCTGGAGATGAATATTACAGATTACCGTGACCTGGATGATGAATATTACAGTATACCGTGACCTGGAGGATGAATAACAGATATACCGACCGGATGAATGAATATTACAGATATACCATGACCTGGATGGATGAATATTACAGATATACCATGACCTGGATGAATGATATACAGAGATACCATGACCTGGATGGATGAATATACAGATACCATGACCTGGATGGATGAATATTACAGATATACATGACCTGGATGATGAATATTACAGATATACCTGACCTGGATGAATGAATATTACAGATATACCATGACCTGATGGATGAATATTACAGATATACCGTGACCTGGATGAATGATATTACAGATATACCGTACTGGATGAATGAATATTACAGATATACCATGCCTGGATAATGAATATTACAGATATACGTGACCTGGATGGATGAATATTACAGATATACATGACCTGGATGAATGAATATTACAGATATACCATGACCTGGATGGATGAATATTACAGATATACCATGACCTGGATGGATGAATATTACAGATATACATGACCTGGATGAATGAATATAGATATACCATGACCTGGATGGATGAATATATACAGATATACCATGACCTGGATGAATGAATATTACAGATATACCATGACCTGGATGGATGATATTACAGATACCATGACTGGAGGATGAATATTACAGATAACCATGACCTGGATGGATGAATATTACAGATATACCATGACCTGGATGGATGAATATTACAGATAGACCATGACCTGGATGAGAATATTACAGATATACATGACCTGGATGGATGAATATTACAGATAATACCATGACCTGGATGAATGAATATTAAGTATACCATGACCTGGATGGATGAATATTACAGATATACCATGCCTGGATGGATGAATATACAGATAACCATGACCTGGATGGATGAATATTACAGATATACCATGAATTGGATGAATGAATATTACAGTATACCATGACCTGGATGAATAAATTACAGATATACCAGATGGATGAATGAATATTACAGATATACAATGACCTGGATGAATGAATATTACAGATAGACATAACCTGGATAATGAATATTACAGTATAACATGACCTGGATGAATGAATATTACAGCTATACATGACCGGATGATGATATTACAGATCACCATGACCTGATGAATGAATATTACAGTATACCATGACCTGAATGAATGAATATTACAGATATACCATGACTGGATGAATGAATATTAAAGATTACGTGACTGGAGGATGAATATTACAGATATACCATGACCTGGAGGATGATATTACAGATATACCATGATGGATGGATGAATATTATAGATATACCATGACTGAGAATGAATATTACAGAAATACATGACCTGGATGGATGAATATTACAGATATACCATGATCTGGATGGATGAATATTACAGATATCCATGACCTGGATGAATGAATATACAGAAATACCCTGACCTCGATGAATGAATATTACAGATATACTGACCTGGATGAATGAATATTACAGATATACCATGACCTGGATGAATGATATTACAGATATACCATGACCTGGATGAATGAATATACAGATATACCATGACCTGGATGGATGAATATTCAGATATACCGTGACCTGGATGAATGAATATTACAGATATACCGTGACCTGATGAATGAATATTACAGATATACCGTGACCTGGATGAATGAATATTACAGATATACATGACCGGATGAATGAATATTACAGATATACCATGACCTGGATGGAGAATATTACAGATATACCATGACCTGGATGGATGAATATTCGATATACCGGACCTGGATGAATGAATATTACAGATATACAATGACCTGGATGAATGAATATTACAGATAACCGTGACCTGGATGATGAATATTACAGATATACCATGACCTGGATGGATGAATATTACAGATATACCATGACCTGGATGGATGAATATTACAGATATACCATGACCTGGATGGATGATATTACAGATATAACATGCCTGGATGAATGAATATTAAGATATACCATGACCTGGATGGAGAATATTACAGATATACAATGACCTGGATGGATGAATATTACGATAACCATGACCTGGATGAATGAATATTACGATATACCAGACCTGGATGGATGAATATTACAGATATACCGTGACCTGGATGGATGAATATTACAGATATACCGTGACCTGGAGGATGAATATTACAGAATACCATGACCTGGATGAATGAATATTACAGATTACCATGACCTGGATGGATGAATATTACAGATATACCGTGACCTGGATAATGAATTTACAGATATACCGTGACCTGGATGAATGAATATTACAGATATACCGTGACCTGGATGAATGAATATTACAGATATACCGTGACCTGGAGGTGAATATTACAGATATACCATGACCTGGATGAATGAATATTACAGATATACCGCTGACCTGGATGGATGAATATTACAGATATACCGTGACCGGATGAATAAATATTACAGATATACCATGACCTGGATGATGAATATTACAGATATACCATGACCTGGATGAGGAATTACAGATATACCATGACCTGGATGATGAATATACAATATACATGACCTGGATGGATGAATATTACAGATATACCAATGACTTGAGTAATGAATATTACAGATATACCATGACCTGGATGGATGAATATTACAGATATACCATGACCTGGAGGATGAATATTACAGATATACCATGACTGGATGGAGATATTACAGATATACCATGCCTGGATGATGAATATTACAGATATACCATGACCTGGATGAATGAATGAATGAATATTACAGATATACCATGACCTGGATGAATGATTTACAGATATACCATGACCTGGATGAATGAATATACAGATACACATGCCTGGATGATGAATATTACAGATATACCATGACCTGGATGAATGAATATTACAGATATACCATGACCTGGATGGATGATATTACAGATATACCGTGACTGGATGAATGAATATACAGATATACCATGACCTGGATGAATGAATATTACGATATACCGTGACCTGGATGGATGAATATTACAGATAACCATGACCTGGATGGATGAATATTACAGATATACCATGACCTGGATGAATGAATATTACAGATATACCATGACCTGGATGGATGAATATTACAGATATACCATGACCTGGATGGATGAATATTACAGAATACCATGACCTGGAGGATGAATATTACAGATATACCATGACCTGGATGGATGAATAACAGATATACCATGACCTGGATGGATGAATATTACAGATATACCATGACCTGGATGAATGAATATTACAGATATACCATGACCGGATGAATGAATATTACAGATATAACATGACCTGGATGGATGAATATTACAGATATACCATGACCTGGATGGATGAATATTACAGATATACCATGACCTGGATGATGAATATTACAGATATACCGCTGACCTGGATGGATGAATATTACAGATATACCAGACTGATGGAATGAATATTAAGATAACCATGACCTTGATGAATGATATTACAGATATACCATGACCTGGATGAATGAATATACAGATATACCGTGACCTGGATGGATGAATATTACAGATATACCATGACGACTGGATGGATGAATATTACAGATAACCATGACCTGGATGGATGAATTAACAGTATACCTGACCTGATGATGAATATACAGATATACCGTGACTGGATGGGAATATACAGATAACCATGACCTGGATGGATGAAATTACAGATATACCATGACCTGGATGGATGAATATTACAGATATACCATGACCTGGATGAATGAATATTACAGATATACCATGACCTGGATAAGAATATTACAGATATCCATGACCTGGATGATGAATATTACAGATATACCATGACCTGGATGAATGAATATTACAGTATACCGACCTGGATGGATGAATTTACAGATATACCATGACCTGGATGGATGAATATTACAGATATACCATGACCTGGAGGATGAATATTAAAGATATACATGACCTGGATGAATGAATATTACAGATATACCCGACCTGGATGGAGAATACAGATATACCATGACCTGGATGAATGAATTACAGATATACATGACCTGGATGGATGAATATTACAGATATACCATGACCTGGATGAATGAATATTACAGATATACCATGACCTGGATGGATGAATATTACAGATATACCATGACCTGGATGGTGAATATACAGATATACATGACCTGGATGAATGATATTACAGATTACATGACCTGGATAGAAATATAGATATACATGACCTGGATGATGAATATTACAGATATACCTGACCTGGATGAATGAATATTACAGATATACCTGACCTGGATGAAATGAATATTACAGATATACCATGCCTGGATGAATGAATATTACAGATATACCTGACCTGGATGGATGAATATACAGATATACATGACCTGGATGAATGAATATTACAGATTACCATGACCTGGATGGATGAATATTACAGATATACCATGACCGGATGAATGAATATTACAGATATACCATGACCTGGATGAATGAATAATAGATATACCATGACCTGGATGGATGAATATTACAGATATACCATGACCTGGATGAATGAATATTACAGATATACCATGACCTGGATGATGAATATTACAGATATAACCATGACCGGATGGATGAATATTAAAGATAGACCATGACCTGGATGGATGAAATTACAGATATACCATGACCTGGATGAGAATATTACAGATAAACATGACCGGATGGATGAATATTACAGAATACCATGACTGGATGGATGAATATTACAGATATACCATGACCTGGATGGTGAATATACAGATATACCATGACCCGGATGATGAATATTAGATATACCATGACCTGGATGGATGAATATTACCGATATACCATGACGATGAATTAATATTACAGATATACCATGAATGGATGAATGAATATTACAGATATACCATGACTGGATGAATAATATACAGATATACCAGATGGATGAATGAATATTACAGATATACAATGGACCTGGATGAATGAATATTACAGATAACCATACCTGGATAATGAATATTACAATATAACAGACCTGATGAATGAATATACAGTATACATGACTGGATGAATGATATTACAGATACCAGACCTGTGAATGAATATTACAGATATACCATGACCTGATGAATGAATATTACAGATATACCATGACCTGGTGAATGAATTTACAGATATACCGACCTGGATGGATGAATATTACAGATATACCTGACCTGGATGGATGAATATTACAGATACCATGACCTGGAGAATGAATATACAGATATACCTGACCTGGATGAATGAATATACAGATATACCATGACCTGGATGAATGAATATTACAGATATACATGACCTGGAGGATGAATATTACAGATATACCATGACTGGATGGATGAATATTAAGATATACCATGACCTGGATGAATGAATAATTACAGAAATTACCATGACCTGGATGGATGAATATTACAGATATACCATGACTCGGATGGATGAATATTACAGATATACCATGACCTCGATGAATGAATATTACAGAAAATACCATGACCTCGATGAATGAATATTACAGATATACCTGCCTGGATGAATGAATATTACAGATATACCGTGACTGGATGAATGAATATTACGATATACCATGACCTGGATGGATGAATATTACAGATATACCATGACCTGGATGATGAATATTACAGATACCATGACCTGGATGGATGAATATTACAGATAACCATGACATGGAGGATGAAATACGAAATACCATGACCTGGATGGATGAATATTACAATATACCATGAACTGGATGGATGAATATTACAGATATACCATGACGGATGAATGAATATACAGATACCATGACCTGGATGAATGAATATACAGATATACTATGACCTGGATGAATGAAATATTACAGATGTACATGACCATGCCGATGAATGAATATTACAGATATTACATGACCTGATGATATGAATAACAGATACCATGACCTGGATGATGAATATTACAGATATACCATGACCTGGATGAATGAATATTACAGATATACATGGACCTGGATGAATGAATTTACAGAGTATACCATGACCTGGATGAAGGATATTACAGATAACATGACCTGGATGTATATGTAATATTACAGAATACCATGACCTGGATGGATGAATATTACAGATATACATGACCTGGATGGAGGATATTACAGATATACTGCCTGATGAATGAATATACAGATATACCATGCCTGGAATGAATGAATATTACAGATATACCATGACCTGGATGATGAATATTACAGATATACGTGACCTGGATGAATGAATATACAGATATACCGTGACCTGGATGAATGAATATTACAGAATACCATGACCTGGATGGATGAATATTACAGATATACCATGACCTGGATGAATGAATTATACAGATATCCATGACCTGGATGAGAATATTACAGATATACCATGACCTGGAGGATGAATATTACAGATATACCATGACCTGGATGATGAATATACAGATATACCGACCTGGATGGATTATATTACAGATATACTGACCTGGATGAATGAATATTACAGGATACCATGACCTGGATGGATGAATATTACAGATATATCATGACCTGGATGGATGAAATTACAGATATACCATGACCTGATGGATGAATTACAGATTAACCATGACCTGGATGGATGAATATAACAGATATAATCATGACCTGGATGATGAATATTACAGATATACCATGACCTGGATGATGAATAACAGATATACCTGACCTGGATGAATGAATATTACAGATATACCATGACCTGGATGGATGATATTACAGATATACCATGACCTGGATGAATGAATATTACAGATATACCATGACCTGGATGGTGAAATTACGATATACCATGACCTGGATGGATGATATAACAGATATACCATGACCTGGATGGAGTATATTACAGAGATTACTGACCTGGATGAATGAATATTACAGATATTCCATGACCTGGATGGATGAATATTACAGATATTATCATGACCTGGATGGATGAATATTACAGATATACAATGACCTGGGAGGATGAATATTACGATATACCATGACCTGGATGAATGAATTTACGGATATACCATGACCTGGATGGATGAATATTACAGATATACCGAATGGATGGATGAAATTACAGATATACCGTGACCTGGATGGATGAATATTACAGATATACCATGACCTGGATGGATGAATATTACAGATATACCATGACCTGGATGGATGAATATTACAGATATACCATGAACTGGATGGATGAATATTAGATATACCATGACCTGGATGGAGAATGTTACAATATACCATGCCTGGATGAATGAATATTACAGATATACCATGACCTGGATGGATGAATATTACAGATATAACCAGACCTGGATGGATGAATATTTACAGATATACTTGACCTGGATGGATGAATATTACAGATATACCATGACCTGGATGGATGAAATTTTCAGATATACCATGCCCTGGATGAATGAATATTACAGATATACCATGACCTGGATGGATGAATATTACAGATATACATGACCTGGATGGATGAATATTACAGATATTACCATGACCTGGATGGATGAATATTACAGATATTACCATGACCTGGAGGATGAATATTACAGATAACCATGACCTGATGGATGAATTTTACAGATTACCATGACCTGGATGGATGAATATTACAGATATACCATGACCGGATGGATGAATATTACAGATATACCATGACCTGGATGAAGAATATTACAGATATACCATGACCTGGATGGATGAATTTACAGATATACATGACCTGGATGATGAATATTACAGATATACCATGACCTGGATGGATGAATATTACAGATATACCATGACCTGGATGAATGAATATTACAGATATACCATGACCTGGTGAATGAATAATTACAGATTACCAGACCTGGATGATGAATATTACAGATATACCATGACCTGGATGAATGAATATTACAGATATACCATGACCTGGATGAATGAAATAACAGATATACCATGACCTGGATGGATGAATATTACAGATATACCATGACCTGGATGATGAATATTACAGATATACCAAGCCGGATGAATGAATATACAGATATACCATGACCTGGATGTGAATTTAAGATATACCATGACCTGGATGGGATGAAATACAGATATACCATGACCTGGATGGATGAATATTACCGTTAACCATGACCTGGATGATGAATATTACAGATTATACCATGACCTGGATGAATGATATTACAGATATTACCTGACCTGGATGGATGAATATTACAGTATACCATGACCTGGATGGATGAATATACAGATATACATGACCTGGATGGATGAATATTACAGATATACCATGACCTGGATGGATGAATATACAGATATACCTGAACTGGATGATGAATATTACAGATTACCCTGACCTGATGAATGAATATTACAGATATACCCATGACCTAGATGGATGAATATTACAGATATACCGTGACTGGATGAATGAATATTACAGATATACCATGACCTGGATGAATGAATATTACAGATATACCATGACCTGGATAATGAATATTACCGATATACTGACCTGGATGGATGATATTACAGATATACCATGACCTGGATGAATGAATATTACAGATATACCATGACCTGATGGATGAATATTTACAGATATACCGCTGACCTGGATGATGAATATTACAGTATACCATACCCCTGACCTGGATGAAGAATATTACAGATATACCATGACTGGATTAATGAATATTACAGATATACCATGACCTGGATGAATGAATATTACCGATATATCATGACCTGGATGAATGATATTACAGATATACCGTGACCTGGATGGATGATATTACAGATATACCATGACTTGGATGAATGAATATTACAGATATACCATGACTGGATGGATAATATTACAGAATACCATGACCTGGATGGATGAATATTACAGATATACCGTGACCTGGAGGATGAATATTACAGATACCATGACCCGGATGGATGAATATTACAGATATACCATGACCTGGATGAATGAATATTACACGATATACCATGCCCTGGATGAATGAATATTACAGATATACCATGCCTGATGGATGAATATTACCGTTATACCATGACCTGGATGGATGAATATTACAGATATACCGTGACCTGGATGGATGAATATTACAGATATACCATGACCCGGATGAATGATATTACAGATATACCATGACCTGGATGAATGAATATTACAGATATACCATGACCTGGAGGTGATGAATATACAGAATTACCGTGACCTGGATGGATGAATATTACAGATATACCATGACCTGGATGGATGAATATTACAGATATACCATGACCTGGATGGATGAATATTACAGATATACATGACCTGGATGAATGAATATTACAGATATACCATGACCTGGATGAATGAATATTACAGATATACCATGACCTGGATGGATGAATTTACAGAATACCATGACCTGGATGGATGAATATTACAGATATACCATGACCTGGATGAAGATATTACAGATATACCATGCCCTGGATGAATGAATATTACAGATATAACGTTGACCTGGATGAATGAATATTACAGTATACCGTGACCTGGATGAATGATAGTACAGATATACCATGACCTGGATGAATGAATATTACAGATTACCATGACCTGGATGGATGAATATTACAGATATACCATGGCCTGGATGAATGACTATTACAGATATACCATGACCTGAATGGATGAATATTACAGATATACCATGACCTGGATGAATGAATATTACAGATATACCATGACCTGGATGGATGAATATTACCGTTATACCATGACCTGGATGGATGAGAACCTTCATGAGCACATCCTGAAATGGAAGTATAGACAACAGATTTGTGTATTTGTCCTCTTGCGAATAAAGGCGAAGATTAAATCTACTAAAAACACATTTTAAGAAAAAGAGCGGACCACTCTAGGCTCTTGGCATTCCATCTTCGACCAGGCCGTTGAGTCCACCTCAGTCTCGCGAAATCTCGCCGCTCCCCCTCAGGAAGATCCGAAGTGCCGGTAAGTCGCCAGAGCTTGTGTGCAGCTCCGAGACTCAAGACAAATAGGCAATAGATAGAAGGACAACACCGCACCTTCTGGATAAAATGTTCAATCTTTATTTAAAGCATGTAGAAGGACAGACACAGGCTAAGGCAGCCTGACGCATTTCGGGTATGCGCCCTTAATCACAGGCATATCAAATGGATACCGGAGGATGATCTTATAGCCTTCACAGGACACACCCTCTAAAGGGGCCTTAAAGAGGCAGAGGGCTAATAGAGAAGCATATCCCTTTAAACCATTAGGCATATATAATAAAACATTACATGTATACATACCCATGAAACCGTGTTTATACAAAAGTTTAAAAACATGATTCATTACATATACAGATTCATACATAAAGAGAGACATCCCATCTTGCATTTAGTCCCTTAATCCTTTTGTTTGCTGTAAAGCCACATTAATCACCTTGTCAGTGTAGCCCCTTTGCTTTAATCTATTACTCAGATCCTCCACTTGGGTAATAAAATCTCAGAGTAGCAGCTCCTTCGCACTCTACCAAATTGGCTCTTAGGGATGCCTCTCTTTGGAGGAAGGCAGAAGCAGAAATTACAATATTTGAACCTCTTTGCCCGCTTGCCAGCACACTTTCTGCAACATTTAAGAGAATCAGCATAGTAAAGAATGAATGACAGTTGGAAAATAGCAGTTGGAAAAGGACAGTTGGAAAATGGCAGTTGGAAAATAGCAGTTGGAAAAGGACAGTTGGAAAATGACAGTTGGAAAATAGCAGTTGGAAAAGGACAGTTGGAAAAGGACAGTTGGAAAATGGCAGCTGGAAAATGACAGTTGGAAATGGCAGTTGGAAAATAGCAGTTGGAAAAGGACAGTTGGAAAATGGCAGTTGGAAAATAGCAGTTGGAAAAGGACAGTTGGAAAATGGCAGTTGGAAATGGCAGTTAGAAAATGACAGTTGGAAAATGGCAGCTGGAAAAGGACAGTTGGAAAATGACAGTTGGAAAATGGCAGTTGGAAAATGGACAGTTGGAAAATGACAGTTGGAAATGGCAGTTGGAAATGGCAGTTAGAAAATGACAGTTGGAAAATAGCAGTTGGAAATAGCAGTTGGAAAAGGACAGTTGGAAAATGGCAGTTGGAAAATAGCAGTTGGAAATGGCAGTTGGAAAATGACTGTTGGAAAATGACACGTTGGAAATGGCAGTTGGAAATGGAGTTGGAAAATGAAAGTTGGAAAATGACAGTGAAAAAGACAGTTGGAAAATGACAGTTGGAAATGGCAGTTGGAAAATGACAGTTGGAAAATGGCAGTGGAAAATGGCAGTTGGAAAATGACGGTTGGAAAAGAAGGGGAATGGCAGTTGGAAAATGACAGTTGGAAAATGACAGTTGAAAATGGCAGTTGGAAAATGAAAGTTTGAAATGGCAGTTGGAAAATGACAGTTGAAAAATGGCAGTTGGAAAATGAAAGTTTGAAATGGCAGTTGGAAAATGACAGTTGGAAAATGACAGTTGGAAAATGGCAGTTGGAAAATGACAGTTGGAAAATGGCAGTTGGAAAATGACAGTTGGAAATGGCAGTTGGAAATGGCAGTTAGAAAATGACAGTTGGAAAATAGCAGTTGGAAATAGCAGTTGGAAAAGGACATTGGAAAATGGCAGTTGGAAAATAGCAGTTGGAAATGGCAGTTGGAAAATGACTGTTGGAAAATGACAGTTGGAAAATGGCAGTTGGAAAATGGCAGTTGGAAAATGAAAGTTGGAAAATGACATGTGGAAATGGCAGTTGGAAAATGACAGTTGGAAAATGGCAGTTGGAAAATGGCAGTTGGAAAATGACGGTTGGAAAATGACATGTGGAAATGGCAGTTGGAAAATGACAGTTGGAAAATGGCAGTTGGAAAATGAAAGTTTGAAATGGCAGTTGGAAAATGACAGTTGAAAAATGGCAGTTGGAAAATGAAAGTTTGAAATGGCAGTTGGAAAATGACAGTTGGAAAATGGCAGTTGGAAAATGACAGTTGGAAATGGCAGTTGGAAAATGACAGTTGGAAAATGACTGTTGGAAAATGGCAGTTGGAAAATGGCAGTTAAAAAATGACAGTTGGAAAATGGCAGTTGGAAAATGGCAGTTGGAAAATGACAGTTGGAAAATGGCAGTTGGAAAATGACTGTTGGAAAATGGCAGTTGGAAAATGACAGTTGGAAAATGACAGTGGGAAATGGCAGTTGGAAAATGGCAGTTGGAAATGGCAGTGGAAATGACAGTTGGAAATGACAGTTGGAAATGACAGTTGGAAAATGGCAGTTGAAAATGGCAGTTGGAAAATGGCAGATGGAAATGGAGTTGGAAATGAAAGTTGGAAAATGACAGTTGGAAAATGAGTTGGAATGCAGTTGGAAAACTAAGTTGGAAATGAAGTGGAAACATGTTACAGTTTTGGAAAATGGCCAGTTGGAAAATGACAGTTGGAAAATGACAGTTGGAAAATGGAAGTTGGAAAATGACAGTTGGAAAATGGCAGTTGGAAACATGGCAGTTGGAAATGGACAGTTGGAAAATGGACGTTGGAAAATGAATGCTTGGAAAATGACAGTTGGAAAATGACAGTTGGAAAATGACAGTTGGGGAAATGGCAGTTGAAAAATGGCAGTTGGAAAATGGACCGTTGGTTTAATATTGGAATTGGAAAATGACAGTTGGAAAATGACAGTTGGATGAAAATGACAGTTGGAAAAATGACACGTTGGCGAAAATGACAGGTGGAAAATGGCAGTTGGAAAATGGCAGTTGGAAAATGGCAGTTGGAAAATGCAGATGGAAAATGGCAGTTGGAAAATGGCAGTTGGAAAATGCAGTTGGAAAATGGCAGTTGGAAAATGACAGTTGGAACATGGAACAGTTGGAAAATGACAGTTGGAAATGGCAGTGGAATGGCAGTTGGAAAATGACAGTTGGAAAATGGCAGTTGGAAAATGACAGTTGGAAAATGGCAGTTGGAAAATGACAGTTGGAAAATGACAGTTGGAAAATGACAGTTTATCTGTTGTATTTAATTAGATATACCATGACCTGGATGAATGAGAACCTTCACAAGAAAATGACAGTTGGAAAATGTCAGATTGAAAATGGCAGTTAAAAAGTGACAGTTTGAAAAGTTGCAATTGAACAAATACAGTTAGGAAGTGACAGTTGGAAGCTATGCCGATGAAATTCCATAATTCATTCTGATTAAATATATATTTTTTATTGTGCAGGAAAATTGAATGGTGGGTGTTGGGGTGTGAAAGCAGGCGTGTGTGCCTGGGTATGTGTAGGGTGGAGGTATGTTTTCATATTTATGACCATTAAACTTTTTTTGATGATTGATGTTTCAGTATGTGTGTCTGTATAGATAATGTGCGGTATGTTTCTGCATTTCCAACTGTAAAACTACACTTCCACCTTTAAAACATAAATGAAAGTGCTTTTTTTGTAATTTTGTGACTTTAATTTGAAATTGGGTATAATGTGTTTGTGCCAGAAACGCACAGTGTGGGTTAGAATAGCGTCAGGTGCATTTGTGCTTTGAGTTCAAACCTCAGAATGTTAGCGTTTAAAAGTTCAATCCATTAAAGGACAAGTATACTCACCTCACCCTCGCTCCTCTTCCTCCATAGCTGCATAGTACCCAGGGTGAGGACCTAAAATCGCTAAGTCCTCACCCTGGGTTCTTTCCCTAACTCCTGCACTACTTACCCCAAATCTGCTTCGCCGATCGCTTCGTTCCTCCGCTCTTCCTGCTTCAATGACAGATCGCGAGGCAGCCAATAGGAAGAAACGCTCTGCAAGGAGGCGTGTCTTCCAATTGGCTGCCTCGCGACTGTCACTGACAGTAGGAGAGAGGTGGAACAGTCTGGATCGCCGAAGCAGATTTGCGGTAAGTAGTGCAGGAGTTAGGGAAAGAACTCAGGGTGAGGACTTAGCGATTTTAGGTCCTCACCCTGGGTACTATGCTGCAGTGGATCGGGGGAAAGGTGAGTATAATTGTCCTTTAAAGGGTATCTTTACTCTAAAGGCGGACAGACCTTAAGATACAGCAAGGTCCCACTGCTATCTAAACTGTAGATTCTGAGATATCATCAGCATTTACAGGGAAAGACCTTGTCACTCCAGAAGCCAGAGGCACTTCTAGGGTTTTTGCTGCCTGATCCAAACTTCCTATCACATAGGTTTTTAAACAACCCCTCAGAGAGTCATTTGGCAATTATGTAAATTCCTATAAACAGATATTACATCCCTTTCTCAAACAGCTTGTGTTGTCACTACCATATCACTCCTTTCAGGTTTTTGTTGCTCAAATTAACTTACTTAATAGCCTGTGCTATACATGTTGGTACAACTGTTACAGTAAATTAGAAATTCCATACTTTCTGTAGTATAAAAGATTTTGGGCAAAAGATTTGTAAGCCTGCCACCACGTCAAGGTACACACTTTGTTGTCTGACGCCTTTCTTGTTCAGTGCAAGGGTGCTGCCTGAGACAAGTGCCTCACTCTGCCTAATGGTAGATGTGGTCCTGAAGGCAGCTCTCTGCTCTGAGAAGAGTGTTACCCGAAACGGGTTTCCTATAAATGGTAGTTTCAATACATCTTTGTAGGGCAAAGATCAGGTCCGGCATGGGAGGCTTCAAGCACTTCTTCTAATCAGATTTCCCATTGTTGCTCTCGATTGTAAATCTGATCAGAAGTATATCTGGCCGTGCATGGCCAGCTTCATAGTGATTTACTGAGCATGCTCACTTTTCTAGTGAACTATTCCCTAAACTGGAATTAAATACCATTGGTTTTCACCACAGAGGGAGAGCTTAAGCACAAATAAATCACAGCCCCATCAGAGAGTATGGGAGTCCGTAATAAGAGAGTAAAGGAGTCTGTAATAGCAAAGTAGGGGAGTCCATAACAGGAGAGTAAAGGAGTCTGTAATAGGAGAGTAGGGGAGTCCATAACAGGAGAGTAGAGGAGTCTGTAATAGGAGAGTAGGGGAGTCCATAACAGGAGAGTAAAGGAGTCTGTAATAGGAGAGTAGGGGAGTCCATAACAGGAGAGTAGGGGAGTCCATAACAGGAGAGTAGGGGAGTCCACAATAGGAGAGTAAAGGAGTCTGTAATAAGAGAGTAGGCGAGTCCATAACAGGAGAGTAAAGGAGTCTGTAATAGGAGAGTAGGGGAGTCCATAACAGGAGAGTAGGGAAGTCCATAATAGGATAGTTGGGGAGTCTGTAATGGGAGAGTAAAGGAGTCTGTAATAGGAGAGTAGGGGAGTCCATAACAGGAGAGTAGGGGAGTGCACAATAGGAGAGTAAAGGAGTCTGTAATAAGAGAGTAGGCGAGTCCATAACAGGAGAGTAAAGGAGTCTGTAATAGAAGAGTAGGGGAGTCCATAACAGGAGAGTAGGGAAGTCCATAATAGGATAGTTGGGGAGTCTGTAATGGGAGAGTAAAGGAGTCTGTAATAGGAGAGTAGGGGAGTCCCTAACAGGAGAGTAGGGAGTCCCGAAACAGGAGAGTAGGGAAGTCCATAATAGGATAGTTGGGGGAGTCTGTAATGGGAGAGTAAAGGAGTCTGTAATAGGAGAGTAGGGGAGTCCATACAGAGAGTAGGGGAGATTCCGTACTGGTATAGTAAGGGGAGTCTGTAACAGGAGAGTAGGGGAGTCTGTAACAGGAGAGTAAAGAAGTCTGCAATAGAAGAGTAGGGGTCCATAATAGGAGAGTAGGGGAGTCTGTAGTAGGAGAGTAAAGGAGTCTGTAGTAGGAGAGTAAAGGAGTCTGTCACAGGATGGAGTATGGGTCTGGGGAGTCCGTAATAGGAGAGTAGGAGAGTCTGTAAAATGAGAGTGCAGGAGTTTGTAAAAAGACTAAGTAGGGGAGTCCATAAAAGGATAGTAGGGGAGTCTGTAATAGGAGAATAAAGGAGTCTGTAATACTGTAGGAGAGTAGTGGAGTCCATAAAAGTAATAGGGGACTAGAGTAGGGGAGTCCGTAATAGGAGAGTAGGGGAGTCTAGAAAGGCGAGTAGGGGAGTCTGTAATAGGAGAGTAGGAGAGTATGTAGTAGTAGAGTAAGGGAGTCTGTAATAGAAGAATAGGGGCCCAGAGAGTCCGTAATAAGAGATTAGGGGAGTCCGTAAAAGGAGAGTACGGAGGTTTGTAATAGGAGAGTTGTTGAGTCCATCATAGGATGGTAGGGGAGTCTGTAATAGGAGAGTAAAGGAGCCTGTAATAGAAGAGATGGAGAGTCTGTAATAGGGGAGTAAGGGAGGCAGTAATAGAAGAGTAGGGGAGTCCATAATACGAGAGTAGGGGAATTCATAATAGGAGAGTAGGGGAGTCTGTAATAGGGGAGTTGGGAAGTCTGCAAAGGAGAGTAGGGGAGTCTGTAATAGGAGAGATGGGGGTTTGTAATAGGAGAGTAGGAGAGTATGTAGTAGTAGAGTAAGGGAGTCTGTTATAGGAGAGTAGGGGCCCAGAGAGTCCGTAATAAGAGATTAGGGGAGTCTGTAATAGGAGAGTACGGAGGTTTGTAATAGGAGAGTTGTTGAGTCCGTCATAGGATGGTAGGGGAGTCTGTAATAGGAGAGTAAAGGAGCCTGTAATAGAAGAGATGGGGAGTCTGTAATAGGGGAGTAAGGGAGGCAGTAATAGAAGAGTAGGGGAGTCCATAATAGGAGAGTAGGGGAATTCATAATAGGAGAGTAGGGGAGTCTGTAATAGGAGAGATGGGGGTCTGTAATAAGAGAGTAGGAGAGTATGTAGTAGTAGAGTAAGGGAGTCTGTTATAGGAGAGTATGGGTCTGGAGAGTCTGTAATAGGAGAGTAGGGGAATCAGTAATAGGAAAGTATGGGAGTTTGTAATAGGATAGTAAAAGAGTCTGTAATAGGAGAGTAGGGGAGTCCATAATAGAAGAGATGGGGAGGCAGTAATAGGAGAGTAGGCGAATCTATAATATGAGAGTAGGGGAGTCTGTAATAGGAGAGATGGGGAGTCTGTAATATGAGAGTAGGGTAGTCTGTAATAGGAGAGAAGGGGAGTCTGTAATATGAGAGTACAGAAAACTAAAAAATGGAAACCATAAATCTGCCATAGTCTAAGTTTTACCAAGACTGAGGAATGTAAACGGATGTTTTATCAATTTTGGTTTCTTTGCTTAGGGGCGGTTGAAATTTATGATTTGCAGTCTGCCCTTAATCTAACGGTCTTTCTCCAGTTCTGGGGATAAGCTAGAAGCAGGAAAGATTAATATTTTCAGGACTATAACTTCTGATTATCTACACTAGGACTGAACTAGGTCTAGTTTTAAATCTCCACTTTAAATAAGGAATCCAATAGTTTCTCTGTTCAGTTCACTATGCCCCCCATATAATAGAAATGATGTTAGGATCATGATATATTTCTATATTATTCCTATCATCCCATATTTAACAAGAAGGTGCCTGTGGATTAGAATTATATGGCTGGACCATCTTATATGTTACATATTCTTCATATTGTATTTATTTTTTTAAAAATCGAATTATTTCTCACCCTATGCTATGGATTCAGCGGTGAGCTGCCATTTCAGGTTCTGTAACAGTTCTTCTTCCCAGGGTGCACCTCTCCCTTGGGTGTTTTGTTTGTTGTCTTTTCCTATTATACATGGTTGGTAGATTCCAGAATCATCTACAGGAAAAAACACCAGAATGTTCTGGCTAAACATCCATTTGGACAGGAAATTACAGGCGGAGGCAACAAATAAATCTCCTACTGAAACCTCAGTCTGGACTTTATTCTTAAAAGAATAAATAAAGGCCAAGTAGAGGCTGAAATGTAACAAAGTGACGCACTTTCCTTAAGGTGGCCATACATCAGTGCGATATTACTTTCTCCTGCCTGTCCTGCGATCGCATGTCGGTCGGATATAAGATCGGGAGAGACGGTTCCGGCAGGATCGTTGAACGCCACGCAAGCGATCGGTCAGGTAAGTAATATCGCACTGATGTATGGCTTCCACTTCACCAGTGATATTTTCTGGCATAATGTTTTAACAATGCCATAATGTCATCCATATACATATATTTATATAATATGTATACCGTAGATGTATAGATTGCTGCCTTAGCTTGCAAAGCAGTTTATAAAAAAACGTATATTGAAACAAACAAAAAAAAAAAGGTCCAGGACAAAATGTTGCCTAGTTCTCCACTTTTTAATACTCTTGATCCTACCCCCTCATTTCCTGATTCCTTTGCATACCAATGAATTCTCTATGGTCTACATTGACTCTGGTCTAGCCGGCTGTACAGTTTATACAAGCTCCTCTTTATGGTTTGGGATATAACTTGGTAATAAAAACATCTCCTCGTGTGCTCAAAGCCAATAGGAAATTGTTCTGTGGGGATCTTCTGCCTCCCCCTCATGGTAACTTACTGTACATGGCTCTGGGACCTGGGAAATGGTCTGGGGAACACATACAAATATCCAAAAAACAACTTCCTTAACACGTGCTCCACTTTCGAGCTTCCGTATTCGACATTCAATAATTATCCCATATTCAGACTCAAGGGTTCACAAATCCAGGTAAACCTCCCATACACCTCCCATAAATGGAATTGAGGGTTCACAAATTTATTATTTCTCCCATGAATACGGAGTTGAGGGTTAACAAATAGAAATGGCCGAACTTTAGTAAAAGTTCTTTAGTTGGAAAACTAATTTAAAGTTAATGGGGAGAAATAGTTCGAAAAGTTTGGGTTAAATACAGATAAAATAACAGGGGTAACTTACTGTAAATGGCTCTGGGACCTGGGAAATGGTCTGGGGAACATGTACATATCACCAAAACTCCTTTAAACACTAACTTTCCCCACGATCAGGCAATTGTCAGGTTTCTGCATGCTACATTCTACAGGGGTGTTCCTAGGGTTTTTGACACCTGAAAAAACTTTTAAATGCTGCCTATCGGCAGATATATGGCGGAATGTGAAGTGGGCGTGGCTTAATCAGGGAACATACGTGTGGTGGGCTCACTAACACTGACTGATTGACTGGAGGGATGACAACACTGATTGGTGGAATGAAGGACTGAATTAACATTGATTGGTCGACTGGTGCTGAAATGCAGTATTGCAGGAAATTGAAAGAAATTTTTTTTAACTGCCACCTTTTAAGTGTTCCCCAGGGGTGCGCCCTGAGCAAATGTCTCAGTTTGCTTCATGGTAGGGGCACCCCTGACATTCTAGGGTTATGGCCAATTCGAGGGTTACCAAACATTACATTCGAGGGTTACCGAACGATACATTGGAGGGATACAGAAATCAAACGCTACATTCAAGGATTACTGAAATCGAACGCTACAATTGAGGGTTACCAGAAATGAAAGGATACATTTGAGGGTTACCGAAATCGAACAATACATTTGAGGGTTACCGAAATCGGAAGGCTATATTCCAGGGTTACCGAAATCGAAGGATACATTCGAGGGTTACTGAAATCGGAAGGCTATATTCCAGGGTTACCGAAATCGAACTATACATTCGAGGGTTACCGAAATCGGAAGGCTATATTCCAGGGTTACCGAAATCGAAGGATACATTCGAGGGTTACTGAAATCGGAAGGCTATATTCCAGGGTTACCGAAATCGAAGGATACATTCGAGGGTTACTGAATGATACCTTCGATAATTATCAAATTTTTGGTAGTGAGCGAAAATAAGTCTGCGAGTTCGAAAAACCCAAACTAGTTCATCGTTTGGGAAGTTCGAAAGAGTTTGGAACGAACTCGGGTTTGGATTTCGGTCTATCTCTATTAACAAATTATGTCGACTTCCCATATACAGAATCGAGCGTTCATGATCGTTTCCACAAATTTGATAAAGTCCAAAAATCCAATCCCGAATTTGAAAATCCTCGACCGTTTGTTCTAAAAATATTGAAAAAATTCAGCGAGTTCAGAAAAGTTTGAGTCTGTAAAATTCATTTTGGAACCAAGTTCTAGTCCATTTCCCCCTCCCTGACTAATCTGTAAATTCTGATCAATCTGTGAGGGCCAACGTGCTCATCAATCTCCATTAGGCAGCACTGGGAGAGTTGAACTTTATAGTTCATAGTTGCCACAGGCAATTTTATAAAAAAATATTCCAATATAGATACCTTATAAAATATTCTTACAGATACTTAGTTTATTTTCGTAGATTGGTACATTCTTTTTACAATACTGCCTTCAGCCTTTCATCTTCTCCCACGCTGCCTCATCAACAAGCAACTGTGCGTGCAGACACATTCCCCACAGATACCCTGTGAATCATTAACAGAGAAGAATGAAAAGTATTTCCATTAAGATTGTTCCAAAATATCTGGTCAGTAATAATACTACCGCATTGCAACATCACATCTAGTAAGGAAACTGCAAATAACTTATTTAATATTAGATTGTAAAATCTGGGACCGAGGCAATACAGTATAATTATTATTCTCTTAGTTAAGATATTAGCATAACAATGGTGAGATTCATTAAAGGGTCACTATACTCTGTCAAACAACTTTACATTATCTGAAACTACAATTTGAGAGAAGTAAAATGGTGGTACTCACATATTTATCTGTGCTTGCTTTGTCATTAAATTATTAATGTTTAATGAATGTTCCTAATTGACTCCACCCTCCCTTACTCACTGCCTACTTTTAGTGTCTGCGACACTTTTAGGTTCTGCACAGCCTCACCATAGACTGTGCTCTGATTACACATCTCCCCTTCTTACTTTTCTCTGCTGAATCTCTTAAATTTTGCATAAAGTGTGCTGGCAGGCAGGCAAAGAGGTCAGGGATGGGTCACTTATTATAATTTCTGTTTCTGTAGTGACAGGTCTTTCCCTGTAAATGCTGTGATTTCAAATGATAGTTTCAACTCAGATTTAAAATCCGAAAAAAGTTTTGAAGAAGCTATATGTAAAGGTATTTGATTCGGGTATAGATACCCTTTTAAGGAATATTCCTGCCTCCTTAAAGTATTAGCAGCAAATTTTTTTTATTATTATCAATGAATAAAATCAATACATTACAGTTTACATTGTCAAGGTTCTTTTCAGAAGTGGATATTATAGTTGATAGTACAGGAGATTAACTGTACCAGTATGGTATATAGTTTGCATATTATCATTGGTGGTATCATCTATGGTTACTTTTGTTTATAAACAGTAAACAATACCTGGTCTGAGAATATTCACTCGGGAGGTCCCCACTAACGTGGGTCTCATCTGCCCGGAGCCGCCTGCCAGAACCACCACACAAGCCCGAAGTATCAATTCTTGAAACCACAGAGTCATTGTGGATATTAAAGGACAACTCCACTTACCAAATCCACGATCCCTAGCTGGAAAGTTGCCTGGAAGTGGGAGCAGAGCACCAAAGGAAAGTGGATAAGGCTAGTGAACCCAGGGGTGAGGAACGCTACATTTGAACTGTGTGAATTGTCCATCTTTTATTAGGTCACCCAAGCAGAAGACTCCGTAGTTACTGTACCGTCTGGCTCCGGGCAGGCTGCGCATTATTAGGAGCTCCCTGTTGCACCAGAGAGGTGTGTGGATATAATGTCCATTTAGACTGAGGATTTTGTTAGTATGATGCCATATTCTATGTGCTTGGTTCCTTTTTCCGATTACAAGTCTGATAGGGTAGGGGTGATGAGAGAGTTGGAGGTTGGGTAGAGAGAGGCCTCCCATGTGTTTAGGGGCCTGTGTGTGATTTTAACTCTGACTGTGGTGATTTTAACTCTGGCTTTTTATTGTTCCATATAAATGATAAGGAAGCTATTTAGTTTAATGAAGAATGAATTTGGGGTGTATATGAGAGAATGGTGAATTGTGTATAACATTTTTGGCAGAAGAAAGATTTTAACTGGGTATATTCTGCCCCATAGGTTGAGGGGAACATATTTCCATGCTAGAGATGTGGAGCGCACAAATTCAAGTAGAGGATGGATATTTAGTGAGTTATACATGTGTTGTGCTTGTAGCCAAGCTGACCGGGTTGGGGGGGTTCGGTAAAGGATAAGTTCTTTTTCTGCTTAGTGTTTGTATGAATAATTCATTTTGTTGTGATGTCTTTTCTATGTAGGAGATAGTCAAGTGAAGTCTCCCTATGATTTGAGGGTTTCCCATTTAATGTTCAAATCATGTGTTGACTTATTGAACGTAAAGGGGAAGTTCAGTGCAAATACATTTGCTTTTCAGAAAAAAGAGCAGTATTTGTTCCTCCCAATGACCTTAATCTGCCCATTCAGCATTGTGTCTGTGTATAAATAAATGATTGTGAAATACTGACTTCCTGTTTGCAGGACCCCTATTAGAGACCGTTATGGTTTTGCCCAGCGCCTTTTGTGGGCACATTACAGTGTTAAAGTCAATACATATAATATATGCGTCAAAGGGTACTGGGTTAATAGTGGGGCTATGGTTTTCATTAGACAGACCTGCTGCTGGGAGATTATAGATATCAAGGAGAATTACCTGAGTGGAATCTATTTTGGTTGCTATGAATATATAATGGCCATTTAGGTCAGTTTTAACCTGGAGAACTTTATACCTGTCACGAAACCTCATTTTTTACCCATGACAGTGAAACAGTGTGGGTGCTGCCATACTGCTGGACCATGCCAATAAATTTGAAAATTAGGAGTGCAATTTCAGACATTGTCTATGGGGTTTTACATTGCACTCCTGTTCGTCACAATACCAAAGAGATTTCCTTCTCAGTATAGAGACCCCCCTGAAATATGCAGCGCACACGCTGCCCGTAGTCAATCCCACCCAAGGTTTCTGTGACAATCTAGTGTTTCCTGCAGGCAGACTATCTGGGAGATTCAATAAAGCTTCTTTAATCGTTAAAATGGTGCTAATTTTGCACCAACCAATCAGATGTTAGCTTTCAAATGTTAAATAAGATGATTGGTTGGGGCAAAATTAGCACCATTTTGAACAATAAGCAGGGTTATTCAATAAAAGTTCTTATCGTTTAAAATGGTGCTAATTTTGTACCAACCAATCAGATGTTAGCTTTCAAATGTTAAATAAGATCTGATTGGTTGGGGCAAAATTAGCACCATTTTAAACTATAAGAACTTTTATTGAATCTCCCTGTTTGTTCCCATATGCAATTTAATGTAAAAAAAATTAAATAACGTGCATGCAAAATGCATTATTAATAACAGACAGCACTGCAAATTGGCATGTTTTACTTTTTTGTGTTGCGCCATTGGTGCTTTTCACCCCCCTCGCCCTCTGGACCAATAGCAAACTATTTGCAGCCGTGATCATTGGTAATTCAGGTTCGTTTTTAGGGCTAGGCCACACTGATGCAGTTTCCAGCGTGATCCGTTTGCACTTTTAAAAGCACACACTAGTGTAGTCCAAGTGATGTGGCCACATTAGTGCGCTGCGCGTGCGATCTGTTAATCGGAGGGCACGTCACACGCACTTTTTTGCGCAATCACCGGCGCGTTTTAGTGTGGCCTCACCCTTAGGCTGAGGCCCCACTATGACTCACTAAAGTGTGCACGCCATTGCAAGCGTTATCGCACGCTTTTGCGCATGCATTTTTGTAATTTAACATAAAAATGCATGCGTGTGCATCAGAAATCACGGGAATTCTCACGTTCCCGTGATTTTCATGTTAACCAAAAACTCATGCTCTTGTGCGCAAAACGCATGTACAAACGCGCTAAAAACGCTTTAGTGTGGCCTAACCCCACGAGAACTGCTTTTTATTTTCAGCAGGATAATGTATCTAGCCAAATCTATCAGGGTATTTTATTTAAAAACATTATGAAGCTCTGATATGACTGATAGGGGCTTTGGTAAGCTATGGTGAATGTAAAATGTCTCAGTTCTGGTTCGCAGAATTGCAGTGGTAGGCAGTGGCGTAACAAGACATCATTGGGCCCCCCAGCAAAACTATTATGGGGCCCCATTATGTGCTTCATCTACAGTGATTTTCTGGGAGGAGGCTATATCTTTCATAGGAAAAATAAGATGGGGCTCCCGGGCCCCCTGCTCCCCTGGTAGTTATGCCCCCGGTGGTAGGTTGGATCTGGAAATCCCTAAGTATTCTTTCAGAGCAAATACCATAATCTCCACAACTAGCATCCTTTATAGCCAAGTCTCACCAGCCCCCGGATAGTGCAAAGAATTTGCTCTGAGGCCTTGAACAAAAGAACAAAACCCCACAAGAGCTCAACAGGATACAGAATAGAAGTACAGAATAATAAACTGGAATCAGATTAAGGAAAGCAGCAAAGGATCATACACAGACATTCATTCAGACCAAGCAAAGCACAGCAGAGTCAGAGCATAGGCAAGAAGCAGGAAAGTCCCCTGGAACTACATTTCCGAACAGCAGAAACAGATGAAACAAACAAAGGTAAAGAATTTTATAGCCACATCCCCAAAGTTGTGCATTGGGTTACGCCACTGATCCCTTTGAGGTTGTTCACTGGCAGTGTCTCTGTGTGCACCCATACATGTGGAGTTCGTGGACATGTGGGAAATTGATGCTTAAGGCCATGTTTATAAAGGCGCAGTATCGCTTTTTAGCGTTACCGCGCCTTTAACGATCATTAAACTGATGGAAAAATTTTCAATGTACGATCGTTATCGTAAATTAACGATTGTAAATCTACAATAAGGCAATCATAGATTTACAATCCCCATAGAATACCATTACTACCGCATGGTATTCTACGACCGGTAAATGTATGACCGATGTCGTACATTACCGATAACGCGCGGTATCGCTAAATTGCAATACCGTGCTTTATAAATATGGCCCTTAGTATCTTAGAGATAAATTGCGGTTTAGTTTGAAAAACTGTAAACTGTTCCTATAGTGAGGTGGCTGAATATTAAGCTGTTAGATCTGGGCCCCGGTAAGCAAAATATATGCATGATGCAACCGAATCTGCTTTGCACATCACATAGACACCGCAATTACATTGTCATCGTGTCAGAGCCACCTGCTCTGGGGCATGGACACCATTTTAGTCAATCATCGTACCAGATTTTTGGAGCATTACAGTGAAGCCTTACCCTAATGGCCCTCATACCTACTGTATCTAGGGGCTATTAAGATCTTTTTACTTTGTTTGTGCAAAACCATGTCCAAAAATGTGGTAAATCAGTGATGGTGAACATTTTGGCGCTCCAAATGTTTTAGGAACTACAACTCCCAGCATGCATTGTTTGCCGAACGCTTTGTACTAAGGGGTTGGGCAAGATTTGTAAGTTTGAAGGGCCTTTGCTATTTTTCAGAAAATCTGCTAAAATCCTATAAAGAACTGCGCCTGTATCTCTGGTGTATGTACCTGAAGGTGTATAGGTTTGAGAAATATATGTTAGGGTTACCAGGTCAGTTAGAAATCTAAAGACGCTTGATTGTTAAGACTACAAACAGGCTGCTCGGCTCTACCTAAAATGTCTGCTTTGATCTACAGAGTAGGGAAGGGGTCATGGCTGCAGTAGTTCCCCATAGCAGTACGGACCACTAGATGACAATGACATGAGCCACCATTTATGTTAGAGTGTCAGACAACTATTACCTAATGCATAATGTACAAGGCTAAATTACCAGATCATTAAGGCTGGGTTATTTTTTGTCCCGACCAAGCTTTCGCTGCAAGTGAGCGCTCGACAAATGACTGTTGGTCGCGGCAATATTGCCCGTGGCCGACAATGCACGCGACCGTTTGTGCAATCCCATAGGGAACCACATGGTCGGTCATGATTTACCAATGGACCCGATCACCAGATTCGCGCGAACAGGTGACCAAGCTCAGTTGCGGCTGGCCGCCCCACACCATCGGATATTTTCCGGCCAACTGACCGGTCGGAAATATCTGTTGGTGTGTACCCAGCCTAAAGGGCACGTTTACCCTCTGAACAACAATCTTTATATAGGTTATGGACCCCAAAGATGTGTTATTCCAGACCACAGTCCCTCACTGAGGCCATCTACTCTCCCCCCTGCAGAGTAGGCAGCTTCTGGGTAATGGCCGACAATGATGTCATGGCCAATACATTATGGCAGCTCCTAGTTTGCTGTGTGAGCAAAGAAGGTGTCAATGCCACTAGAGTTGCCACCTTTGCCTTAATAGGACAACTATACTTACCTTACCCACTGTCCACCAATGTTTAGTACGCAGGGTGAGGACCTAAACTGCCAGGTCCTTCTTGCTGGGTTTGCCTTCTAACTTCTGAAATACTTAAAGTTTGCTTTGTCCTCCATTCTTTCTGCGACTCCGGCCAATGAGAACGCGCTTTGTAGAAACTGCGTAACAAACTTTTAAAGTATTGCAGTAGATAGAAGGCGGCAGTTTAGCTCCTCATCCTGGGCACTACTGACTGCCAGGTCCAGTGGAACGGGGTGGAGGTGAGTATAGTTCTCCTTAAAGACCCGAACATGTACAAAATCTACATGGCAATTGGCTGGTTATCATTTCTATAAGAAGCGTGACGCAGGCTGTATTGATTTCAGTGTAGCCATACAGCATGTATTTAACACAATTAGCACTGCAGTGTGTGGATTTCATACATATTCAGGTCTTAAAGGCAAAGGTGTAAACCCTACCAGGGTCTGTAAGTAATTTTAGACATCTTTGGTGAAGATAACAGAAAATACATATGAAGAGGTCCATAACCTATAATAAGATTGCTAATATGAGGGTGAACGTGCCCTTGAAGGATGGCTACACTGAAATCTATACAGTCTGCATCATCCACAATGACCAGCCTTGCAGCATGGGGGTTCTATTATAGGGCTTCTATTATAAAATCCACATATGTTTCCTGTCTCTGTCTACACAGTACAGCAAGTTCCTGTGCACGCGCACTCTCTCCCCTTGATAGGACAGCGAACAGGGAATTCCCCAGCATAGCACATTCACTAGTCACCACAGCTAGGGGAAATCACATGTCACTTCCACAGCCCGTCCGATTTCACAGAACAAGTCACGTGACAATTATACCCTGGTAGCCAATCGGTACAGCGATACAGTCTGACCAATGAATGACTGTAGGCGGAGTCTGAATGTCTGGGATGTTTTGTGTTGACTGGGAGGCGTTCAGTGTTATTAGGAGTCTTGGAGGGAATAGGTAAGTCTGTGTACAGTGTGTGTGTACATTGTGATTGGAGGACAGGGAATGGTTCTAACTGTGTGTGCATTGTGATTGGAGGACAGGGGTGTGTTGGATACAGTGTAATTCATTACCAGGGTTAATGGTTCTAACTGTGCGTGCGTTGTGATTGGAGGACAGGGATGTGTTGGTACGTGTAACTCATACCATGAATGGTTCTAACTGTGCGTGCGTGGTGATGGAGGACAGGGAGGTGTTGGTACAGTGTAACTCTTACCAGGGGCTAATGGTTCTAACTGTGCGTGCGTTGTGATTGGAGGACAGTGATGTGTTGGATACAGTGTAACTCATTACCAGGGATAATGGTTCTAACTGTTCGTGCGTTGTGGATTGGCTGACAGTGAGGTGGGGTGGATCATTGTAACTCATTACCAGGGATAATGGTTCTAACTGTGCATGCGTTGTGATTGGAGGACAGGGATGTGTTGGATACAGTGTAACTCAAACAAGTCACGTGACAATATACCCTGGTAGCCAATCGGTACAGCGATACATCTGACCATGAATGACTGTGCGGGAGTCTGGTCTGGGATGTTTGTGTTGACTGGGAGGCGTTCAGTGTTATTAGGAGTCTTGGAGGGAATAGGTAAGTCTGTGTACATGTGTGGTGTACATTGTGATTGGAGGACAGGGATGGTTCTAACGGTGTGTGCATTGTGATTGGAGGACAGGGGTGTGTTGGATCAGTGTAATTCATTACCAGGTTAATGGTTCTAACTGTGGGTGCGTTGTTGATTAGGACAGGATGTGTTGGATACAGTGTAACTCATTACCAGGGATAATGGTTTACTGTGCTGCGTTGTGATTGGACAGGGATGTTGGATACAGTGTAACTCATTACCAGGGATAATGGTTCAACTGGGCGTGCGTTGTGATTGGAGGACAGGATTGTGTTGGATACAGTGTAACTCATTACCAGGGATAATGGTTCTAACTGTGCGTGCGTTGTGATTGGAGGACAGTGAATCGTGTTACCAGGGATAATGGTTCTAAACTGTGCATGCGTTGTGATTGGAGGTCAGGGATGTGTTGGATACAGTGTACACTCATTACCAGATAATGGTTCTAACTGTGCGTGCGTTTGTGATGGAGGACAGTGATGTGTTGGATACAGTGTAACTCATTACCAGGGATAATGGTTCTAACTGTGCATGCGTTGTGATTGGAGGACAGGGATGTGTTGGATACAGTGTAACTCATTACCAGGATAATGGTTCTAACTGTGCATGCGTTGTGATTGGAGGTCAGGGATGTGTTGGATACAGTGCTCTTTACAGGCAGATGGTATCACGGTTATGTGGTATCCAATAATATTTACCACGGACACATACATACACTTTTCCCAGGAAAAGTGCTTTTTCATACAATTGTTCCTGACATTTTTACACCTTTTGGCTCAAACCTGCTCAGATCTCTACTGAGCAACTGAGTCAACCCAGGGGGACTGAGACCATAATGGACACTGTTAGGGGTCCTGCAAACGGAAGTCGGTATTTTTATTTACACGAAAACCACTGGATGGAAAGATTAAGTTAGTTGAATAAGAAGATAAGCTTGTGAAGGTACTCATTCATCCAGGTCATGGTATATCTTTTGTATTCAATTAGATCACCTGGACTTGAATGTAGTTCTTGAAGACGTTTCGCTAGTCATCCGACTGGCTTTCTCAATTCAGAATGACTTGTACAAGAATCTGTGGCATTATGTACCCTGGAAATCCCAATTAGCATATCACAGCCAGGTGAAATTAAGAAGAATTTTCAAAAAACTCGTATCCCTGTCTGCTTTAAACCGACACAAACGAGGCAGCAATTGGTACATCCGAAGAACCCACTACCCAAACACAAGAAAAGCGACATCATATATGCAGTGCAGTGCAGTGAAGAATGCTCTGATTTGTATTTGGGGGAGACCAAACAGCAACTGCATCAACGTATGGCCCAGCACAGAAGACAATTCCTCGGGTCAAGACTCAGCCGTGTATCTGCATCTTAAGGATAAGGACATACCTTTGAAGATTGTAATGTTAACATACTGGCGAAGGAACGTGACTGGTTCAAGAGAGGTGTTAAGAGGCCATTTATGTGAAATAAAGAAACCAAGCCTAAATAGAGGTGGGGGGGTTCGACACCAACTGTCTGCCATGTACAATGCTGTTTTAACACCTTACTCGGGCGTTCCTATAACACCTCTTAGCCACTATCTAATCACACCCTTAACCCCCTGGCTGTGATATGCTAATTGGGATTTTCCAGGGTACATAATTGCCACAGATTCTTGTACAAGTCATTCTGAATTGAAAAGCCATCGGATGACTAGGCAAACTTCTTCAAGAACTACTTTCAAGTCCATGAGATCTAATTGAATACAACAGATAAATAAGAAGTAACCCTTTCCCTAAAAGCATTTGATTTTTAATGAACTTCCCCTTTTAAGTCAACTGATTTTCTTCAGTTCAGAGGTTTTCGTTTATATAGCTTTTGGTGTCTGTGTCTCTTAAGGTAGTGCGATTGTGGGGCTGAATTGTGACACACAATCAGGGAGATTCAATAAAAGTTCTTATTTTTAAAATGGTGCTAATTTTGCCTTAAACACTCAGATGTTATTTAACATATGAAAGATAACTCAGATCGGTTGGGGCAAAATTAGCACCATTTTTCAATAAGAACTTTTAGTGTACTCCCAGATGTGTTCAGAACATCCATTTTGCGTTGTGATTGGAGGACGGGATGTGTTGGATACAGTGTAACTCATTACCAGGGATAATGGTTCTAACTGTGCGTGCGTTGTGATTGGAGGACGGGACGTTTTGGATACTTGTAACTCATTACCAGGGTTAATGGTTTTAAACTGTGCGTGCGTTGTGATTGGAGGACAGGGATGTGTTGGATACATTGTAACTCATTACTAGGGATAAGGTTCTAACTGTGCGTTCGTTGTGATTGGAGGAGGGATGTGTTGGATACATTGTAACTCATTACCAGGGATAATGGATCTAACTGGCGTGCGTTGTGATTGGAAGACAGGGATGATTTGGATACATTGTAACTCATTACCAGGGTTAATGGTTCCAACTGTGCGTACATTGTGATTGGAGGACAGGGATGTGTTGGATACATTGTAACTCATTACCAGGGATAATGGTTCTAACTGTGCGTGCGTTGTAATTGGAGGACAGGGATGTGTTGGATACATTGTAACTAATTACCAGGGTTAATGGTTCTAACTGTGCGTGCGTTGTGATTGGAGGATAGGGATGTGTTGGATACATGTAACTCTACCAGGGATAATGGTTGTAACTGTGCTCGTTGTGATTGGAGGAGGGATGTGTTGGTACAGTGTCACTCATTCCCAGGGATATGGTTCTAACTGTGCTTGCTTGTGATTGGAGGACAGTGATGTGTTGGATACATTGTACTCATTACCAGGGATAATGGTTCTAACTGAGCATGCGTTTTGATTGGAGGACAGTGATGTGTAGAGAGAGAGATGGACAGAGGAGAGACAGACAGAGAGAGATGGACAAGAAGAGGGAGATGGGAGAGAGACAGAGAGGCAGAGAGAGGCAGACAGGTAGAGAGAGCAGACAGAGAGATGACAGAGACAAAACACAGAGGCTAAATAAATAGCCAAAAGTCAGATTAACATAACTTCTTGCTTTGTTTCTGTTTATGTTCCAGGTCTGTCCCATTTGTTTGGTGAACGCATTTTGTCCCCGTTTACTTGGCTGCTTCTGTTCCTATAAACCGTTTGGAACAGCGGAGAGAATGAATGAATTTCCGCACTGTGCCTATACTCAGAAACTATGAAAAGCTTAACAATCCTGCTACAACTTGTCTTCCGAGCAGTTAGGTATGTGTTTTACATAGTTTGGGTGCTATGTGGTATGTTACAAGGGATTATGTGGTACCAGGCCTTAGTTTGTCTTGTTGTCCGTTTGATTTTCTATTTTTTTCTTTCATTTTGTTTATTTTAATGTTGAATCAGTTTTATACTGTCCTCTCCTGTGGTGCACGGCTGGAGGAGATGGAACACTATAAATGTACTTTATACTTGAAACCCGTTTCGTGAACATTTGTTTGAAAGTCCCACCGTACACTACTTCTATCGCCATTATCACATGACATGTTGGTATCTTTTGTATCTAGAAGTAAGCGCTAGGCCACACTAACGCGTTTTTCACGTGATTTCGCATGTGATTGCGCATGTGATTTTGGTTAGAATAGAATCACGGGAAAGCAATAATCCTGCGATTTCCACTGCGGAAACCTTGTGTGACTGTCTCCAGCACACATCCATTGACTTATTATGTGGATAAAATGTCCACCTTTGGTGCCCTAAACTCATTTCTGTATTTTGTTTTTCTAGTTTTAACAAATAAGCTGCACTCCTCATGATTCCATTTTATGAACTGGATGTGTCCGTAGTGTTTGTGTATTTTTTTTGTCTATTTTGAAGGGACTGACAAACCTTAATCTTCGTTACTCCACACTCCGTCCTTTTGTATGGATGCTGGTACATGGCGCTTCCACCAACCACAGCTACTCATCACGCAGGAGTTGGGCTTTGGGGCAGCTTTTAGGCCGATGCAATAACAGATGCAAAACTTTGCCTGGGCTGTTAATTTGTAGCAACCAACCATGGTTTCTCTTTTACTGGGTAAGGGCTGGCCACACTGCTGCGCTTTTTTTGTGCTAGCGTTTGCACATGCGTTTTTTCATATCATTGAAAACGCGGCAACACACTCAAAACGCGCGTGCGATTTGCGTTCCGCATTTTAAATCGCAATCGCATGCGTTTTCAATAGTTAATGAAAAAAGGCACGCGCAAAGCAACGAAATCACACATGAAATCGCATGCGATTGCGTTTGCGTTGCAGTGTGGCCATGCCCTAACTGCAGTTTCATAAGATCTGATTGGCTGATGCAGATTTATAGCAAATGCAAGCTTTTACACCTTTAGGCTCCCTGGTGTTCACTGCAATTTGAAGTGCCAATGAACTGTGAGTTAACTCGGGTATCCCACCCCTCCCTGGTAGTTGCGGAAGTCTCCCAGATTCTTTCTCCTGCGACAGCATGCACCTGTATTCTCCGCCCCTGGAAAGCTCCGTTTTCCCACCGGAACGCCCTCTCCACGCCCCCAGTCTGCCACCCCCTAGATGATGTCTGCCACGCCTCCACCACACCCTCTCTTCCCCCCTCTGCACGACTGCTCGCCGCACTCCAACTTTTTGATTTAATTATTAAACTTGATGGAAACTACCGTTTGTGTTTTTTTTTTTGTATTTGATACCTCTGGATCATGGTTTAGTAAGCATTTAGTCAAAATAGAAATGCCCTTTAAAGGCATGTCCATCCTTAAAAAAAATGGTTATCTGCCCCCAACCCTAACTGCTATTTTTATAATTTTATTACATGTATTTGTAATGAGATAATTAAGGATAATTATTGTCTTCAAGTTGGCCCCTCCCTCAAGGGCTGTGACTGCTGACATCACAACCAATGATTGACTGCTAAGTTCCCTGTTGCTCCTGCCACTATTCAAGCTTATAAAAAACTCATTGAGCAGAGTCAGTAGGCAGATACCTTTGTCAGAATAGAAGGGAACTTATCATTAATATCTGGATAAAAATGTATGTAATAACAGGTAAAATAGCAGTTGGGTTTCAGGCAAATACTCACAAAAACAGTTTTTTTTGAGGTTGGATACAGTGTAACTCATTACCAGGGATAATGGTTCTAACTGTGCATGCGTTGTGATTGGAGGTCAGGGATGTGTTGGATACGTTTACTCATTACCAGGGATAATGGTTCTAACTGTGCATGCGTTGTGATGGAGGACAGGGATGTGTTGGATACAGTGTAACTCATTACCAGGGATAATGGTTCTAACTGTGGGGGCATGGCGTTGTGATTGGAGGTCAGGGATGTGTTGGATACAGTGCTCTTTACAGGCAGATGGGTAATCACCGGTTATGTGTATCCAATAATATTTACCACGGACACATACATACACTTTTCCCAGGAAAAGTGCATTTTCATACAATGTTCCTGACAGTTTTACCCTTTTGGCTCAAACCTGCTCAGATCTCTACTGAGCAACTGAGTCAACCCAGGGGGACTGAGACCATAATGGACACTGTTAGGGGTCCTGCAAACAGGAAGTCGGTATTTTTATTTACACAGGGAAACCACTGGATGGAAAGATTAAGTTAGTTGAATAAGAAGATAAGCTTGTGAAGGTACTCATTCATCCAGGTCATGGTATATCTGTTGTATTCAATTAGATCAACTGGACTTGAAATGTAGTTCTTGAAGACGTTTCGCTAGTCATCCGACTGGCTTTCTCAATTCAGAATGACTTGTACAAGAATCTGTGGCAATTATGTACCCTGGAAAATCCCAATTAGCATATCACAGCCAGGTGAAATTAAGAAGAATTTTCAAAAAACATCGTATCCCTGTCTGCTTTAAACCGAACAACACACTGAGGCAGCAATTGGTACATCCGAAAGACCCACTACCCAAACACAAGAAAAGCGACATCATATATGCAGTGCAGTGCAGTGAAGAATGCTCTGATTTGTATGTGGGGGAGACCAAACAGCAACTGCATCAACGTATGGCCCAGCACAGAAGAGCCAATTCCTCGGGTCAAGACTCAGCCGTGTATCTGCATCTTAAGGATAAAGGACATACCTTTGAAGATTGTAATGTTAACATACTGGCGAAGGAACGTGACTGGTTCAAGAGAGGTGTTAAGGAGGCCATTTATGTGAAAATAAAGAAACCAAGCCTAAATAGAGGTGGGGGGGTTCGACACCAACTGTCTGCCATGTACAATGCTGTTTTAACACCTTACTCTGGGCGTTCCTATAACACCTCTTAGCCACTATCTAATCACACCCTTAACACCTGGCTGTGATATGCTAATTGGGATTTTCCAGGGTACATAATTGCCACAGATTCTTGTACAAGTCATTCTGAATTGAGAAAGCCAGTCGGATGACTAGCGAAACGTCTTCAAGAACTACATTTCAAGTCCAGTTGATCTAATTGAATACAACAGATAAATAAGAAGATAACCCTTTCCCTTAAAAGCATTTGTATTTTTAATGAACTTCCCCTTTTAAGTCAACTGATTTTCTTCAGTTCAGAGGTTTTCGTTTATATGGAGCTTGTGGTGTCTGTGTCTCTTAAGGTAGTGCGATTGTGGGGCTGAATTGTGACACACAATCAGGGAGATTCAATAAAAGTTCTTGTTTGTTCCCATATGCAATTTAATGTAAAAAAAATTAAATAACGTGCATGCAAAATGCATTATTAATAACAGACGCACTGCAAATTGGCATGTTTACTTTTTTGTGTTGCCCATTGGTGCTTTTCACCCCCCCTCGCCCTCTGGACCAATACAAACATTTGCAGCCGTGATCATTGGTAATTCAGGTTCGTTTTTAGGGCTAGGCCACACTGATGCAGTTTCCAGCGTGATCCGTTTGCACTTTTAAAAGCACACACTAGTGTAGTCCAAGTGATGTGGCCACATTAGTGCGCTGCGCGTGCGATCTGTTAATCGGGGAGGCACGTCACACGCACTTTTTTGCGCAATCACCGGCGCGTTTTAGTGTGGCTCACCCTTAGGCTGAGGCCCCACTATGACTCCACTAAAGTTGTGCACGCCATTGCAAGCGTTATCGCACGCTTTTGCGCATGCATTTTTGTAATTTAACATAAAAATGCATGCGTGGATGCAGAAATCACGGGAATTCTCACGTTCCCCGTGATTTTCATGTTAACCAAAAACTCATGCTCTTGTGCGCAAAACGCATGTACAAACGCGCTAAAAACGCTTTAGTGTGGCCTAACCCCACGAGAACTGCTTTTTATTTTCAGCAGGATAATGTATCTAGCCAAATCTATCAGGGTATTTTATTTAAAAACATTATGAAGCTCTGATATGACTGATAGGGGCTTTGGTAGCTATGGTGAATGTAAAATGTCTCAGTTCTGGTTCGCAGAATGCAGTGGTAGGCAGTGGCGTAACAAGACATCATTGGGCCCCCCCAGCAAAACTATTATGGGCCCCATTATGTGCTTCATCTACAGTGATTTTCTGGGAGGAGGCTATATCTTTCATAGGAAAAATAAGATGGGGCTCCCGGGCCCCTGCTCCCCTGGTATTTATGCCCGGTGGTAGGTTGGATCTGGAAATCCCTAAGTATTCTTTCAGAGCAAACCATAATCTCCACAACTACATCCTTTATAGCCAAGTCTCACCAGCCCCCGGATAGTGCAAAGAATTTGCTCTGAGGCCTTGAACAAAAGAACAAAACCCCACAAGAGCTCAACAGATACAGAATGAAGTACAGAATAATAAACTGGAATCAGATTAAGGAAAGCAGCAAAGGATCATACACAGACATTCATTCAGACCAAGCAAAGCACAGCAGAGTCAGAGCATAGGCAAGAAGCAGGAAGTCCCCTGGAACTACATTTCCGAACAGCAGAAACAGATGAAACAAACAAAGGTAAAGAATTTTATACACATCCCCAATTGTGCATTGGGTTACGCCACTGATCCCTTTGAGGTTGTTCACTGGCATTGTCTCTGTGTGCACCCAAACTGTGGAGTTCGTGGACATGTGGGAAATTGATGCTTAAGGCCATGTTTATAAAGGCCAGTATCGCTTTTTAGCGTTACCGGCCCTTTAACGATCATTAAACTGATGGAAAAATTTTCAATGTACGATCGTTATCGTAAATTAACGATTGTAAATCACAATAAGGCAATCATAGATTTACAATCCCCATAGAATACCATTACTACCGCATGGTATTCTACGACCGGTAAATGTATGACCGATGTCGTACATTACCGATAACGCGCGGTATCGCTAAATTGCAATACCGTGCTTTATAAATATGGCCCTTAGTATCTTAGAGATAAATTGCGGTTTAGTTGTGAAAAACTGTAAACTGTTCCTATAGTGAGGTGGCTGAATATTAAGCTGTTAGATCTGGGCCCCGTAAGCAAAATATATGCATGATGCAACCGAATCTGCTTTGCACATCACATAACACCGCAATTACATTGTCATCGTGTCAGAGCCACCTGCTCTGGGGCATGACACCATTTTAGTCAATCATCGTACCAGATTTTTGGACATTACAGTGAAGCCTTACCCTAATGGCCCTCATCCCTACTGTATCTAGGGGCTATTAAGATCTTTTATCTTTGTTTGTGCAAAACCATGTCCAAAAATGTGGTAAATCAGTGATGGTGAACATTTTGGCGCTCCAAATGTTTTAGGACTACAACTCCCAGCAGCATTGTTTGCCGAACGCTTTGTACTAAGGGGTTGGGCAAGATTTGTAAGTTTGAAGGGCCTTTGCTATTTTTCAGAAAATCTGCTAAAATCCTATAAAGAACTGCGCCTGTATCTCTGGTGTATGTACCTGAAGGTGTATAGGTTTGAGAAATATATGTTAGGGTTACCAGGTCAGTTAGAAATCTAAAGACCTTGATTGTTAAGACTACAACAGGCTGCTCGGCTCTACCTAAAATGTCTGCTTTGATCTACAGAGTAGGGAAGGGTTCATGCTGCGTAGTTCCCCATAGCAGTACGGACCACTAGATGACAATGACATGAGCCACCATTTATGTTAGAGTGTCAGACAACTATTACCTAATGCATAATGTCAAGGCTAAATTACCAGATCATTAAGGCTGGGTTATTTTTTGTCCCGACCAGCTTTCGCTGCAAGTGAGCCCTCGACAATGACTGTTGGTCCGGCAATATTGCCCGTGGCCGACAATGCACGCGACCGTTTGTGCAATCCCATAGGAACCACATGGTCGTCATGATTTACAATGGACCCGATCACCAGATTCGCGAAACAGGTGACCAAGCTCAGTTGCGGCTGGCCGCCCCACACCATCGGATATTTTCCGGCCACTGACCGTTCGGAAATATCTGTTGGTGTGTACCCAGCCTAAAGGGCACTTTACCCTCTGACCAACAATCTTTATATAGGTTATGGACCCCAAAGTGTGTTATTCCAGACCACATCCCTCACTGAGGCATCTACCTCTCCCCCTGCGAGTAGGGCTTCTGGGTAATGGCGACAATGATGTCATGGCCAATACATTATGGCAGCTCCTAGTTTGCTGTGTGAGCAAGAGTGTCAATGCCACTAGAGTTGCCACCTTTGCCTTAATAGGAACAACTATACTTACCTTACCCACTGTCCACCAATGTTTAGTACGCAGGGTGGACCTAAACTGCCAGTTCCTTCTTGCTGGTTTGCCTTCTAACTTCTAAATACTTAAAGTTTGCTTTGTCCTCCATTCTTTCTGCGACTCCGGCCAATGAAACCCTTTGTAGAAACTGCGTACAAACTTTTAAAGTATTGCAGTAGATAGAAGGCGGCAGTTTACTCCTCATCCTGGGCACTACTGACTGCCAGGTCCAGTGGAACGGGTGGGGTGGAGTATAGTTCTCCTTAAAGACCCGAACATGTACAAAATCTACATGGCAATTGGCTGGTTATCATTTCTATAAGAAGCGTGACGCAGGCTGTATTGATTTCAGTGTAGCCATACAGCATGTATTTAACACAATTAGCACTGCAGTGTGTGGATTTCATACATTCAGGTCTTAAAGGCAAAGGTGTAAACCCTACCAGGGTCTGTAAGTATTTTTAGACATCTTTGGTGAAGATAACAGAAAATACATATGAAGAGGTCCATAACCTATAATAGAGCTGCTTTCAATAAAAGTTCTTATTGTTAAAAATGGTGCTAATTTTGCCTTAACCAATCAGATGTTATTTAACATATGAAAGATAACATCAGATCGGTTGGGGCAAAATTAGCACCATTTTTAACAATAAGAACTTTTAGTGTATCTCCCAGAATGTGTTCAGAACATCCATTTTGGCGTTGTGATTGGAGGACAGGGATGTGTTGGATACAGTGTAACTCATTACCAGGGATAATGGTTCTAACTGTGCGTGCGTTGTGATTGGAGGACAGGGACGTGTTGGATACATTGTAACTCATTACCAGGGTTAATGGTTTTAACTGTGCGTGCGTTGTGATTGGAGGACAGGGATGTGTTGGATACATTGTAACTCATTACTAGGGATAATGGTTCTAACTGTGCGTTCGTTGTGATTGGAGGACAGGGATGTGTTGGATACATTGTAACTCATTACCAGGGATAATGGATCTAACTGTGCGTGCGTTGTGATTGGAAGACAGGGATGTATTGGATACATTGTAACTCATTACCAGGGTTAATGGTTCCAACTGTGCGTACATTGTGATTGGAGGACAGGGATGTGTTGGATACATTGTAACTCATTACATGGCAGTGGAAATGGCAGTTGACTCGCCGTGGAAGGATGAAGTGGAAATGGAAGTTGGAACATGACAGTTGGAAAATGACAGTTGGAAATGACAGTTGGAAAATGAACAGGTGAAAACAGCGAGTTGGAAAATGGTCAGTTGGAAATGACAGTTGGAAATGGCAGATTGGAAAAGACAGTTGTTTAAAATTGGCAGTTGGAACCAATGACAGTTGGAAAAATACATTGGAAAATGCAGTTTGGAAAATGGCATTTGAAAATGCAGTTGGAAATGCAGTTGGAAATGCAGTGAAATGGACGTTGAAAATGACGTTGGAAAATGCAGTTGGAAAGCAAAGGCGGTGGAAATGACAGTTGAAATGCAGTTGGGAATGGAGACAGTTGAAAATTGACAGTTGGAAAATGGCAGTTTGGAAATGGCCGTTGGAAAACTGTCAGTTGGAAATGACAGTTGGAAAATGGCAGTTGGAAAATGGCAAGTTGAAATTGACAGTTGAAAATGACAGTTGGAAAATGGCAGTTGGAAAATGACAGTTGGAAAATGGCAGTTGGAATACAGTTGGAACTGACAGTTTGGAAAATACAGTTATCTGTTGTATTTATTAGATATACCATGACCTGGATGAAGGATACCTCACAGAAACTGACGTTTGAAAATGTCAGATTGAAAATGGCAGTTAAAAGTGTACAAGTTTGAAAGTTCAATTGAACAATACAGTTAGGATTGACAGTTGGAAGCTATGCCGATGAAATTCCATAATTCTTCTTGATTATAATATATGTTTTTTGTGCACGGAAAATTGAATGGTGGGATGTTGGGGTGTGAAAGCAGGCGTGTGTGCCTGGGTATTGTAGGGTGGAGGTATGTTTTCATATTTATGACCTTAAACTTTTTTATGTTGATGTTTCAGTTTGTGCTCTGTAAGATAATGTGCGGTATGTTTTTCTGCATTTCCAACTGTGAACAAACTTCCCCCTTTAAAACATATTGAAAGTGCTTTTTTTGTAAATTGTGACTTTATTTGAAATTGTTATAATGTGTTTGGCCAGAAACGCACATGTGGGTTAGAATACGTCAGGTGCATTTGGCTTTGAGTTCAACCTCAGAATGTTAGCGTTTAAAAGTTCAATCCATTAAAGGACAAGTATACTCACCTCCCCCTCGCTCCTCTTCCTCCCTAGCTGCTATTACCCAGGTGTAGGACCTAAAATCGCTAGTCCTCACCCGGTTCTTTCCCTAAACTCCTGCACTACTTTCCCCCCAACTCTGCTTCGCCGATCGCTTCGTTCCGCCTCTCTTCCTGCTTCATGACAGATCGCGAGGCAGCCATAGGAAGAAACTCCTGCAAGGAGGCGTGTCTTCAATGGCTGCCTCGCGACTGTCAACTGACAGTAGAGAGAGGTGGAACATTCTGGATCGCCGAAGCAGATTTGCGGTAAGTATTGCAGGATTAGGGAAAGAACTCAGGGTGAGGACTTAGCGATTTTAGGTCCTCACCCTGGGTACTATGCTCAGTTGATCGGGGAAAGGTGAGTATATTGTCCTTTAAAGGTATCTTTACTCTAAAGGCGGACAGACCTTAAGATACAGCAAGGTCCCCTGCTATCTAAACTGTAGATTCTGAATATCATCAGCATTAGGGAAAGACTTGTCACTACCTCCAGAAGCCAGAGGCACTTCTAGGGTTTTTGCTGCCTTAGTCCAAACTTTCCCTATCACATAGGTTTTTAAACAACCCCTCAGAGAGTCATTTGGCAATTATGGTAATTCCTATAACAGATATTACATCCCTTTCTCAAACAGTCTTGTGTTTGTCCTACCATATCACTCCTTTCAGGTTTTTTGTTGCTCAAATTAACTTATCTTAATAGCCCTGTGCTATACATGTTGGACAACTGTTACAGTAAATTAGAATTCCATACTTTCTGTAGTATAAAAGATTTTGGGCAAAGATTTGTAAGCCTGCCACCACGTCAAGGTACCACACTTTGTTGTCTGACGCCTTTCTTGTTCAGTGCAAGGGTGCTGCCTGGACAAGTGCCTCACTCTGCCTAATGGTAATGTGGTCCTGAAGGCAGCTCCTCGCTCTGAGAAGTGTTACCCGAAACGGGTTTCCTATAATGGTAGTTTCAATACATCTTTGTAGGGCAAGATCAGGTCCGGCATGGGGCTTCAAGCACTTCTTCTAATCAGATTTCCATTGTTGCTCTCGATGTACAATCTGATCAGAAGTATATCTGGCCGTGCATGCCAGCTTCATAGTGATTTACTGACATGCTCACTTTTCTAGTGACTATTCCCTAAACTGGAATTAAATACCATTGGTTTTTCACCACGAGGGAGAGCTTAAGCACAAATAAATCACAGCCCCATCAAGAGAGTATGGGAGTCCGTATAAGAAGTAAAGGAGTCTGTAATAGCAAAGTGGGGAGTCCATACCAGGAGAGTAAAGAGAGTCTGTAATAGGAGAGTGGGGAGTCCATAACAGAGATAAGGAGTCTGTAATAGGAGTAGGGTCCATAACAGGAGAGTAGGGAGTCCACATAGGAGAGTAAAGGAGTCGGTAATAAAGAGGTAGGCGAGTCCATAACAGGAGAGTAAAGGAGTCTGTAATAGAGAGTAGGGGAGTCATAACAGGAGAGTAGGAAGTCCATAATAGAATATTGTTGGGGAGTCCTGTAAAGGGAGAGTAAAGGAGTCTGTAATAGGAGAGTAGGGGAGTCCATAACAGGAGAGTAAAGGAGTCTGTAATGGAGAGTAGGGAGTCCATAACAGGATGAGTAGGGGAGTCCATAACAGGAGAGTAGGAGTCCACAATAGGAGAGTAAAGGAGTCTGTATAAGAGAGTAGGCGAGTCCTAACAGGAGAGTAAAGGAGTCTGTAATAGAGATTAGGGATCCATAACAGGAGAGTAGGAAGTCCTAATAGGATAGTGGGGAGTCTGTAATGGGAGAGTAAAGAGTCTGTAATAGGAGTATAGGGAGTCCATAACAGAGAGTAGGGGAGTGTCACAATAGGAGAGTAAAGGAGTCTGTAATAGAGAGTAGGCGAGTCCATACCAGGAGAGTAAAGGATGTCTGTAATAGAAGAGTAGGGAGTCCATAACAAGAGGGGAAGTCCATAATAGGATGTTGGGGAGTCTGTAATGGAGAGTAAAGGAGTCTGTAATAGGAGAGTAGGGGGAGTCCATAACAGAGAGTAGGGAGTCCGAAACAGGAGAGTAGGGAAGTCCATAATAGGATAGTTGGGGAGTCTGTAATGGGAGAGTAAAGGATTCTTTAGGAGAGTAGGGTAGGTCCCTTACAGGAGAGTCGGGGTCCGAACTGGAGATAGGGAGTCTGTAACAGGCGAGTATGGTGAAGTCTAACAGGAGAGTAAGGTCTGCAATAGAAGAGTAGGGTCCATATAGAGAGTAGGGAAGCTGTAGTAAGGAGAGTAAGGAGTCTGTATAGGAAGTAAAGATCTGTCACAGGCTGGAGTATGGGTCTGGGGATCCGTAATAGGAGAGTAGGAGAGTCTGTAAATGAAGTGCAGATTTGTAAAAAGACTAAGTAGTGGGAGTCCATAAAGGATAGTAGGGGAGTCTGTATAGGAGAATAAAGGAGTCTGTAATACTGTAGGAGTAGTGGAGTCCATAAAGTAATAGGGACTAGGTAGGGAGTCCGTAATAGGAGAGTAGGGAGTCTAGAAGGCGAGTAGGGGAGTCTGAATAGGAGAGTAGGAGAGTATGTATTAGTAGAGTAAGGGATCTGTAATAGAAGAATAAGTGGGCCCAGAGCAGTCCGTAATAGAGATTAGGGGAGTCCGTAAAGGAGAACGGAGGTTGTAATAGGAGAGTTTTGAGTCCCTCATAGGATGGTAGGGGAGTCTGTAATAGGAGAGTAAAGGAGCCTGTAATAGAAGAGATGGGGAGGCAGTAATAGGAGAGTAGGGGAGCAGTAATAGAAGAGTAGGGAGTCCATAATACGAGAGTAGGGGAATTCATAATAGGAGAGTAGGGGTCTGTAATGGGAGTTTGGGAAGTCTGCAAAGGAGAGTAGGGGAGTCTGTAAATAGGAGAGATGGGGGTTTTGTAATAGGAGAGTAGGAGAGTATGTAGTAGTAGAGTAGGGAGTCTGTTATAGGAGAGTAGGGGCCCAGAGAGTCCGTAATAAGAGATTAGGGGAGTCTGTAATAGAGAGTACGGAGGTTTTGTAATAGAGAGTAGTTGAGTCCGTCATAGGATGGTAGGGGAGTCTGTAATAGGAGAGTAAAGGAGCCTGTATAGAAGAGAGGGATTCTGTAATAGGGGAGTAAGGAGGCAGTAATTAAAGAGTAGGGGAGTCCATAATAGAGAGAGTGGGGAATTCATAATAGGAGAGTAGGGGAGTCTGTAATAGGAGAGATGGGGGTCTGTAATAAGATAGTAGGAGAGTAGTAGTAGTAGAGTAAGGGAGTCTGTATAGAGAGTATGGGTCTGGAGGTCTTTAATAGGAGAGTAGGGGAATCAGTAATAGAAAAGTATGGGAGTTTGTAATAGGATAGTAAAAGAGTCTGTAATAGGAGAGTAGGGGAGTCCATAATAGAAGAGATGGGGAGCATTAATAGGAGAGTAGGCGAATCTATAATATGAGAGTAGGGGAGTCTGTAATAGGAGAGATGGGGGAGTCTGTAATATGAGAGTAGGGTAGTCTGTAATAGGAGATAGGGAGGGAGTCTATAATAGGAGAGTAGGGAGTCTGTAATATGAGAGTTGGGGAGTCTGTAATAGGAGAGTAAGGAGGAGTCTATAATAGGGAAGTAGGGGAGTCTGTAATAAGTGAGATGGGGAGTCTGTAATAGGAGTAGGGGAGTCTATAATAGGAGAGTAGGGTAGTCCATAATATAAAGTAGATGAGTCGTAAATGAGAGAAGGGGAGTCTATAATAGGAGAGTAGGGGAGTCCATTATATGGAGTAGGATAGTCTGTAATAGGAGAGAAGGGAGTCTGTAATAGAGAGAAGGGGAGTCTGTAATATGAGAGATGGGGAGTCTGTAATATGAGAAGGGTAGTCTGTAATAGGAGAGAAGGGGAGTCTGTAAATATGAGAGTAGGGGTCTATAATAGGAGAGAAGGGGAGTCTGTAATATGAGAGTAGGGAGTCTGTAATAGGAGAGACGGGGGTCTATAATAAGAGTAGGGAGGCAGTAATAGAACAGTAGGTGAGTCCATAATAGGAGAGTAGGGGAGTCTGTAATAGGAGAGATGGGGAGGCTATAATAGGAGAGTAGGGTAATCCATAATATGAGAGAAGGGGAGTCTTAATAGGAGAGAAGGGGAGTCTGCAATATGAGAGTAGGGGAGTCTGTAATAAGAGAGAAGGGGAGTCTGTAATAAGAGAGAAGGGGTGTCTGTAATATGAGAGTAGGGAGTCTAATAATAGGAGAGTAGGGTAGTCTGTAATATGAGAGTAGGTTGGTCTGTAATATGAGAGTAGGGAGTCGGTAATAGGAGAGGAGGGGAGTCTGTTATATGAGAGAAAGGAGTCTGTAATAGGAATATGGGAGTCTGTAATAGGAGAGAAGCGGAGTCTGAAATATGAGAGTAGGGAGTCTGTAAAAGGAGAGTATGGGAGTCTGTAATAGGAGAGTAGGGGAGTCTAAAATAGGAGAGAACGGATAGTCTGTAATAGGAGACTAGGGGAGTCCTAAATAGGAGAGAAGGGAGTCTGTAAATAGGAGATAAGGGGAGTCTAATATGAGATTAGAAGAGTCTGTAAAGTAGGATGTGGAATTCTAAATATGAGAGTAGGGGAGTCTATAATAGGAGAGGTGGGAGTCTGTAATTTAGAGTAGAGAGTCGTAATAGAGAGATGGGAAGTCTATAATAGGAGTAGGGAGTCTATAATAGAGAGGTGGGAGTCTGTAAGAGACTAGGGGAGTCTAAATAGGAGAGAAGGGGATGTCGTAATATGAGGTAGAAGATCTGTAATAGGAGAGATGGGAAGTCTATAATAGGAGAGTAGGGGAGTCTATAATAGGAGCGAAGGGGAGTCTGTAATAGGAGACTAGGGGAGTCTAAAATAGGAGAGAAGGGGAGTCTGTAATAGGAGAGTAAAGAGTCTGTATAGGAGAGATGGAAGTCTAAAGGAGAGTAGGGGAGTCTATAATAGGAGAGGTGGGGAGTCTGTAATAGGAGACTGGGATTCCTAAATAGGAACTAGGGGAGTCTAAAATAGGATAGAATGGGAGTCTGTAATTAGGAGACTAGGGGAGTCTAAAATAGGAGAGAAGGGGAGTCTGTTAATAGGAGGAAGAAGGGGAGTCTAAAAATAGGAGAGAAGGGGAGTCTGTAATATGAGTAGGGGAGTCTGTTATATGAGAGAAAAGGAGTCTGTAATAGGAGAGTATGGGAGTCTGTAATAGGAGAGTAGGGGAGTCCTAAAATAGGAGAAAGGGGATTCTAATAGGGAGAGAAGGGGAGTCTGTATAGGAGAACTAGGGATCGAAAATAGGAGAGAAGGGGTTCTGTAATAGTAGCAGATGGGAAGTCTATCATAGAGAGTAGGAGAGACTATATAGGAGAGAAGGGATTCTGTAATAGGAGAGAAGGGAGTCTGTATAGGAGTACTAGGGGATCTAAATAGGAAGAAGGGAGTCTGTATAGAGATGGGAAGTCTATAATGACGGGGAGGAGTCTGTAATAGGAGACTAGGGAGTCTAAAATAGGAGGAAGGGGATTCTGTAATATGAAGTAGAGATTCGTACGTAGAGTGGGAAGTCTATAATAGGAGAGGTGGGGAGTCTATAATAGGAGAGGTGGGGAGTCTGTATAGGAGACTAGGGGAGTCTAATAGGAGACTAGGGGAGTCTTAAATAGGAGAGAAGGGGAGTCTGTAATAGGAGAGATGGGAAGTCTATAATAGGAGCGAAGGGGAGTCTGTAATAGGAGACTGGGGGAGTCTAAAATAGGAAGAAGGGGAGCTATAATAGGAGAGGTGGGGAGTCTGTAATAGGAGAGATGGGGAGTCTGTAATATGAGAGTAGGTGTCTGTAATAGGAGAGAAGGGGAGTCTGTAATATGAGAGTACAGAAACTAAAAAATGGAAACCATAATCTGCATAGTCTAAGTTTTACCAAGACTGAGGAATGTAAACGGATGTTTTATCAATTTTTGGTTTCTTTGCTTAGGGGCGGTTGAAATTTATGATTTGCAGTCTGCCCTTAATCTAACGGTCTTTCTCCCAGTTCTGGGGATAGCTAGAGCAGGAAAGATTAATATTTTCAGGACTATAACTTCGGATTATCTACACTAGGACTGAACTAGGTCTAGTTTTAATCTCCACTTTAAATAAGAATCCAATAGTTTCTCTGTTCAGTTCACTATGCCCCCCATATAATAGAAGAGGTTAGGATCATGATATATTTCTATATTATTCCTATCATCCCATATTTAACAAGAAGGTGCCTGTGGATTAGAATTATATGGCTGGACCATCTTATATGTTACATATTCTTCATATTGTATTTATTTTTTTAAAAATCGAATTATTTCTCACCCTATGCTATGGATTCAGCGTGAGCTGCCATTTCAGGTTCTGTAACAGTTCTTCTTCCCAGGGTGCACCTCTCCCTTGGGTGTTTTGTTTGTTGTCTTTTCCTATTATACATGGTTGTTAGATTCCAGAATCATCTACAGGAAAAACACCAAATGTTCTGGCTAAACATCCATTTGGACAGGAAATTACAGCGGACGGAGGCAACAAATAAATCTCCTACTGAAACCTCAGTCGGACTTTTTCTTAAAAGAATAAATAAGGCCAAGTGAGGCTGAAATGTAACAAAGTGACGCACTTTCCTTAAGGTGGCCATACATCAGTGCGATATTACTTTCTCCTGCCTGTCCTGCGATCGCATGTCGGTCGGATATAGATACGGAGAGACGGTTCCGGCAGGATCGTTGAACGCCACGCAAGCGATCGGTCAGGTAAGTAATATCGCACTGATGTATGGCTTCCACTTCACCAGTGATATTTCTGGCATATGTTTTAACAATGCCATAATGTCATCCATATACATATATTTATATAATATGTATACCGTAGATGTATAGATTGCTGCCTTACTTGCAAAGCAGTTTATAAAAAAACGTATATTGAAACAAACAAAAAAAAAGGTCCAGGACAAATGTTGCCTAGTTCTCCACTTTTTATACTCTTGATCCTCCCCCTCATTTCCTGATTCCTTTGCATACCAATGAATTCTCTATGGTCTCACTTGACTCTGGTCTAGCCGGCTGTACGTTTATACAACTCCTCTTTATGGTTTGGGATATAACTTGGTAAAAAAACATCTCCTCGTGTGCTCAAAGCCAATAGGAAATTGTTCTGTGGGGATCTTCTGCCTCCCCCTCATGGTAACTTACTGTACATGGCTCTGGGACCTGGGAAATGGTCTGGGGAACACATACAATATCACAAAAACAACTTCCTTAACACGTGCTCCACTTTCGAGCTTCCGTATTCGACATTCAATAATTATCCCATATTCAGACTCAAGGGTTCACAAATCCAGGTAAACCTCCCATACACCTCCCATAAATGGAATTGGAGGTTCACAAATTTATTATTTCTCCCATGAATACGGAGTTGAGTTAACAAATAGAAATGGCCGAACTTTAGTAAAAGTTCTTTAGTTGGAAAACTAATTTAAAGTTAATGGGGAGAAATAGTTCGAAAAGTTTGGGGTTAAATACAGATAAAATAACAGGGGTAACTACTAGTAAATGGCTCTGGGACCTGGGAAATGGTCTGGGGAACATGTACAATCACAAAACTCCTTTAAACTAACTTTCCCCACGATCAGGCAATTTCAGGTTTCTGCATGCTACATTCTACAGGGGTGTTCCTAGGTTTTTGACACCTGAAAAACTTTTAAATGCTGCCTATCGGCAGATATATGGCGGAATGTGAAGTGGGCTGGCTTAATCAGGGAACATACTGTGGTGGGCTCACTAACACTGACTGATTGACTGGAGGGATGACAACACTGATTGGTGGAATGAAGGACTGAATAACATTGATTGGTCGACTGTTGCTGAAATGCAGTATTGCAGGAAATTGAAAGAATTTTTTTTAACTGCCACCTTTTAAGTGTTCCCCAGGGGTGCGCCCTGAGCAAATGTCTCAGTTTGCTTCATGGTAGGGCACCCCTGACATTCTAGGGTTATGGCCAATTCGAGGGTTACCAAACATTACATTCGAGGGTTACCGAACGATACATTGGAGGGATACAGAAATCAAACGCTACATTCAAGGATTACTGAAATCGAACGCTACAATTGAGGGTTACCAGAAATGAAAATACATTTGAGGGTTACCGAAATCGAACAATACATTTAGGGTTACCGAAATCGGAAGGCTATATTCCAGGGTTACCGAAATCGAAGGATACTTCAGGGTTACTGAAATCGGAAGGCTATATTCCAGGGTTACCGAAATCGAACTATACATTCGAGGGTTACCGAAATCGGAAGGCTATATTCCAGGGTTACCGAAATCGAAGGATACATTCGAGGGTTACTGAAATCGGAAGGCATATTCCAGGGTTACCGAAATCGAAGATACATTCGAGGGTTACGAATGATACCTTCGATAATTATCAAATTTTTGGTAGTGAGCGAAAATAAGTCTGCGTTTCAAAACCCAAACTAGTTCATCGTTTGGGAAGTTCGAAAGAGTTTGAAACGAACTCGGGTTTGGATTTCGGTCTATCTCTATTAACAAATTATGTCGACTTCCCATATACAGAATCGAGCGTTCATGATCGTTTCCACAAATTTGATAAGTCCAAAAATCCAATCCCGAATTTGAAAATCCTCGACCGTTTGTTCTAAAAATTTGAAAAAATTCAGCGAGTTCAGAAAAGTTTGAGTCTGTAAATTCATTTTGGAACCAAGTTCTAGTCCATTTCCTTCCCCCTCCCTGACTAATCTGTAAATTCTGATCAATCTGTGAGGGCCAACGTGCTCATCAATCTCCATTAGGCAGCACTGGGAGAGTGAACTTTATAGTTCATAGTTGCCACAGGCAATTTTATAAAAAAATATTCCAATATAGATACCTTATAAATATCTTACAGATACTTAGTTTATTTTCGTAGATTGGTACATTCTTTTTACAATACTGCCTTCAGCCTTTCATCTTCTCCCACCTGCCTCATCAACAAGCAACTGTGCGTGCAGACACATTCCCCACAGATACCCTGTGAATCATTAACAGAGAAGAATGAAAAGTATTTCCATTAAGATTGTTCCAAAATACTGGTCAGTAATAATACTACCGCATTGCAACTCACATCTAGTAAGGAAACTGCAAATCAACTTATTTAATATTAGATTGTAAAATCTGGGACCGAGGCAATACAGTATAATTATTATTCTCTTAGTTAAATATTAGCATAACAATGTGAGATTCATTAAAGGGTCACTATACTCTGTCAAACACTTTACATTATCTGAAACTACAATTTGAGAGAAGTAAAATGGTGGTACTACATATTTATCTGTGCTTGCTTTGTCATTAAATTATTAATGTTTAATGATGTGTTCCTAATGGACTCCACCCTCCCTTACTCACTGCCTACTTTTAGTGTCTGCACACTTTTAGGTTCTGCACAGCCTCACCATAGACTGTGCTCTGATTACACATCTCCCCTTCTTACTTTTCTCTGCTGAATCTCTTAAATTTTGCATAAATGTGTGCTGGCAGCAGGCAAGAGTCAGGGATGGGTCACTTATTATAATTCTGTTTCTGTAGTGACAGGTCTTTCCCTGTAATGCTGTGATTTCAAATGATAGTTTCAACTCAGATTAAATCCGAAAAAAGTTTTGAAGAAGCTATATGTAAAGGTATTTGATTCGGGTATAGATACCCTTTTAAGGATATTCTCCTGCCTCCTTAAAGTATTAGCAGCAATTTTTTTTTATTATTATCATGTAATAATCAATACATTACAGTTTACATTGTCAAGGTTCTTTTCAGAAGTGGATATTATAGTTGATAGTACAGGAATTAACTGTACCAGTATGGTATATAGTTTGCATATTATCATTGGTGGTATCATCTATGGTTACTTTTGTTTATAAACTAAACAATACCTGGTCTGAGAATATTCCATCGGGAGGTCCCCACTAACGTGGGTCTCATCTGCCGAGCCGCCTGCCAGAACCACCACACAAGCCCATATCAATTCTGAAACCACAGAGTCATTGTGGATATAAAGGACAACTCCACTTACCAAATCCACGATCCCTAGCTGGAAAGTTGCCTGGAAGTGGGAGCAAGCACCAAAGGAAAGTGGATAAGGCTAGTGAACCCAGGTGAGGAACGCTACATTTGAACTGTGTGAATTGTCCATCTTTTATTAGGTCACCCAAGCAGAAGACTCCGTAGTTACTGTACCGTCTGGCCCCGGGCAGGCTGCGCATATTAGGAGCTCCCTGTTGCACCAGAGAGGTGTGTGGATATAATGTCCATTTAGACTGAGGATTTTGTTAGTATGATGCCATATTCTATGTGCTTGGTTCCTTTTTCCGATTACAAGTCTGATAGGGTAGGGGTGATGAGAGAGTTGAGGTTGGGTAGAGAGAGCCTCCCATGTGTTTAGGGCCTGTGTGTGATTTTAACTCTGACTGTGGTGATTTTAACTCTGGCTTTTTATTGTTCATATAAATGATAAGGAAGCTATTTGTTTAATGAAGAATGAATTTGGGGTGTATATGAGAGAATGGTGAATTGTGTATAACATTTTTGGCAGAAGAAAGATTTTAACTGGGTATATTCTGCCCCATAGGTTGAGGGAACATATTTCCATGCTAGAGATGTGGAGCGCACAAATTCAAGTAGAGGATGGATATTTAGTGAGTTATACATTGTTTTGCTTGTAGCCAAGCGTGACCGGGTTGGGGGTGTTCGGTAAAGGATAAGTTCTTTTCTGCTTAGTGTTTGTATGAATAATTCATTTTGTTGTGATGTCTTTTCTATGTAGGAGTAGTCAAGTGAAGTCTCCCTATGATTTGAGGGTTTCCCATTTAATGTTCAAATCATGTGTTGACTTATTGAACGTAAAGGGGAAGTTCATGTCAAATACATTTGCTTTTCAGAAAAAAGAGCATTTTTGTTCCTCCCAATGACCTTAATCTGCCCATTCAGCATTGTGTCTGGGTATAAATAAATGATTGTGAAATACTGACTTCCTGTTTGCAGGACCCCTATTAGAGACCGTTATGGTTTTGCCCAGCGCCTTTTGTGGGCACATTACAGTGTTAAAGTCAATACATATAATATATGCGTCAAAGGGTACTGGGTTAATAGTGGGGCTATGGTTTTCATTAAGAACACCTGCTGCTGGGAGTATAGATATCAAGGAGAATTACCTGAGTGGAATCTTTTTGGTTGCTATGAATATATAATGGCCATTTAGGTCAGTTTTAACCTGGAGAACTTTATACCTGTCACGAAACCTCATTTTTTACCCATGACAGTGAAACAGTGTGGGTGCTCGCCATACTGCTGGACCATGCCATAAATTTGAAATTAGGAGTGCAATTCAGACATTGTCTATGGGGTTTTACATTGCACTCCTGTTCGTCACAATACCAAAGAGATTTCCTTCTCAGTATAGAGACCCCCCTGAATATGCAGCGCACACACGCTGCCCTAGTCAATCCCACCCAAGTTTCTGTGACAATCTATTGTTTCCTGCAGGCAGACTATCTGGAGATTCAATAAAGCTTCTTTAATCGTTAAAATGGTGCTAATTTTGCACCAACCATCAGATGTTAGCTTTCAAATGTTAAATAAGATGATTGGTTGGGGCAAAATTAGCACCATTTTGAACAATAGCAGGGTTATTCAATAAAGTTCTTATCGTTTAAAATGGTGCTAATTTTGTACCAACCATCAGATGTTAGCTTTCAATGTTAATAAGATCTGATTGGTGGTGGGCGCATTAGCACCATTTTAAACTATAAGAACTTTTATTGAATCTCCCTGTTTGTTCCCATATGCAATTTAATGTAAAAAAAATTAAATAACGTGCATGCAAAATGCATTATTAATAACAGACAGCACTGCAAATTGGCATGTTTTACTTTTTTGTGTTGCGCCATTGGTGCTTTTCACCCCCCTCGCCCTCGGACCAATAGCAAACTATTTGCAGCCGTGATCATTGGTAATTCGGTTGTTTTAGGGCTAGGCCACACTGATGCAGTTTCCAGCGTGATCCGTTTGCACTTTTAAAAGCACACACTAGTGTAGTCCAAGTGATGTGGCCACATTATGGCGCTGCGCGTGCGATCTGTTAATCGGAGGCACGTCACACGCACTTTTTTGCGCAATCACCGGCGCGTTTTAGTGTGGGCCTCACCCTTAGGCTGAGGCCCCACTATGACTCACTAAAGTGTGCACGCCATTGCAAGCGTTATCGCACCTTTTGCGCAGCATTTTTGTAATTTAACATAAAAATGCATGCGTGTGCATCAGAAATCACGGGAATTCTCACGTTCCCGTGATTTTCATGTTAACCAAAAACTCATGCTCTTGTGCGCAAAACGCATGTACAACGCGCTAAAAACGCTTTAGTGTGGCCTAACCCCGAGAAACTGCTTTTTATTTTCAGCAGGATAATGTATCTAGCAAAATCTATCAGGGTATTTTTATTAAAAACATTATGAAGCTCTGATATGACGGATAGGGGCTTTGGTAAGCTATGGTGAATGTAAAATGTCTCAGTTCTGGTTCGCAGAATTGCAGTGGTAGGCAGTGGCGTAACAAGACATCATTGGGCCCCCCCAGCAAAACTATTATGGGGCCCCATTATGTGCTTCATCTACAATTTTCTGGGAGGAGGCTATATCTTTCATAGGAAAATAAGATGGGGCTCCCGGGCCCCCTGCTCCCCTGGTAGTTATGCCCCCGGTGGTAGGTTGGATCTGGAAATCCCTAAGTATTCTTTCAGAGCAAATACCATAATCTCCACACCTAGCATCCTTTATAGCCAAGTCTCACCAGCCCCCGGATAGTGCAGAATTTGCTCTGAGGCCTTGAACAAAAGAACAAAACCCCACAAGAGCTCAACAGGATACAGAATAGAAGTACGAATAATAAACTGGAATCAGATTAAGGAAAGCAGCAAAGGATCATACACAGACATTCATTCAGACCAAGCAAAGCACGCAGAGTCAGAGCATAGCAAGAAGCGAAGAAAGTCCCCTGGAACTACATTTCCGAACAGCAAGAACAGATGAAACAAACAAAGGTAAAAATTTTATAGCCACATCCCCAAAGTTGTGCATTGGGTTACCCACTGATCCCTTTGAGTTGTTCACTGGCAGTGTCTCTGTGTGCACCCATACATGTGGGTTCGTGGACTGTGGGAATTGATGCTTAAGGCCATGTTTATAAAGGCGCATTATCGCTTTTTACGTTACCGCGCCTTTAACGATCATTAAACTGATGGAAAAATTTTCAATGTACGATCGTTATCGTAAATTAACGATTGTAAATCTAACATAAGGCAATCATAGATTTACAATCCCCATAGAATACCATTACTACCGCATGGTATTCTACGACCGGTAAATGTATGACCGATGTCGTACATTACCGATAACGCGCGGTATCGCTAAATTGCAATACCGTGCTTTATAAATATGGCCCTTAGTATCTTAGAATAAATTGCGGTTTAGTTTGAAAAACTGTAAACTGTTCCTATAGTGAGGTGGCTGAATATTAAGCTGTTAGATCTGGGCCCCGGTAAGCAAAATATTGCATGATGCAACCGAATCTGCTTGGCACATCACATAGACACCGCAATTACATTGTCATCGTGTCAGAGCCACCTGCTCTGGGGCATGGACACCATTTTAGTCAATCATCGTACCAGATTTTGGAGCATTACAGTGAAGCCTTACCCTAATGGCCCTCATCCCTACTGTATCTAGGGGCTATTAAGATCTTTTTACTTGTTTGTGCAAAACCATGTCCAAAATGTGGTAAATCAGTGATGGTGAACATTTTGGCGCCTCCAAATGTTTTAGGAACTACAACTCCCAGCATGCATTGTTGCCGAACGCTTTGTACTAAGGGGTTGGGCAAGATTTGTAAGTTTGAAGGCCTTTGCTATTTTTCAGAAAATCTGCTAAAATCCATAAAGAACTGCGCCTGTATCTCTGGTGTATGTACCTGAGGTGTATAGGTTTGAGAAATTATGTTAGGGTTACCAGGTCAGTTAGAATCTAAAGACGCTTGATTGTTAAGACTACAAACAGGCTGCTCGGCTCTACCTAAAATGTCTGCTTTGATCTACAGAGTAGGGAAGGGGTCTGGCTGCATTAGTTCCCCATAGCAAGACGGACCACTAGATGACAATGACATGAGCCACCATTATGTTTAGATTGTCGACAACTATTACCTAATGCATAATGTACAAGGCTAAATTACCAGATCATAAGGCTGGGTTATTTTTTGTCCGACCAAGCTTTCGCTGCAAGTGAGCGCTCGACAAATGACTGTTGGTCGCGGCAATATTGCCCGTGGCCACAATGCACGCGACCGTTTGTGCAATCCCATAGGGAACCACATGTCGGTCTTGATTTACCAATGGACCCGATCACCAGATTCGCGCGAACAGGTGACCAAGCTCAGTTGCGGCTGGCCGCCCCACACCATCGGATATTTTCCGGCCAACTGACCGGTCGGAAATATCTTTGTGGTGTGTACCCAGCCTAAAGGGCACGTTTACCCTCTGAACAACAATCTTTATATAGGTTATGGACCCCAAAGATGTGTTATTCCAGACCACAGTCCCTCACTGAGGCCATCTACTCTCCCCCCTGCAGAGTAGGCAGCTTCTGGGTAATGGCCACAATGATGTCATGGCCAATACATTATGGCAGCTCCTAGTTTGCTGTGTGAGCAAAGAAGGTGTCAATGCCACTAGATTTCCACCTTTGCCTTAATAGGACAACTATACTTACCTTACCCACTGTCCACCAATGTTTAGTACGCAGGGTGAGGACCTAAACTGCCGGTCCTTCTTGCTGGGTTTGCCTTCTAACTTCTGAAATACTTAAAGTTTGCTTTGTCCTCCATTCTTTCTCGCGACTCCGGCCAATAAACGCCTTTGTAGAAACTGCGTAACAAACTTTTAAAGTATTGCAGTAGATAGAAGGCGGCAGTTTAGCTCCTCATCCTGGGCACTACTGACTGCCAGGTCCAGTGAACGGGGTGGAGGTGAGTATAGTTCTCCTTAAAGACCCGAACATGTCACAAATCTACATGGCAATTGGCTGGTTATCATTTCTATAAGAAGCGTGACGCAGGCTGTATTGATTTCAGTGTAGCCATACAGCATGTTATTTAACACAATTAGCACTGCAGTGTGTGATTTCATACATATTCAGGTCTTAAAGGCAAAGGTGTAAACCCTACCAGGGTCTGTAGTAATTTTAGACATCTTTGGTGAGATAACAGAAAATACATATGAAGAGGTCCTAACCTATAATAAGATTGCTATATGAGGGTGAACGTGCCCTTGAAGGATGGCTACACTGAAATCTATACAGTCTGCATCATCCACAATGACCAGCCTTGCAGCATGGGGGTTCTATTATAGGGCTTCTATTATAAAATCCACATATTTTTCCTGTCTCTGTCTACACAGTACAGCAAGTTCCTGTGCACGCGCACTCTCTCCCCTTGTAGGACAGCGAACAGGAATTCCCCAGCATAGCACATTCACTAGTCACCACAGCTAGGGGAAATCACATGTCACTTCCACAGCCCGTCCGATTTCACAGAACAAGTCACGTGACAATTATACCCTGGTAGCCAATCGGTACAGCGATACAGTCTGACCAATGAATGACTGTAGGCGGAGTCTGAATGTCTGGTGTTTTGTGTTGACTGGGAGCGTTCAGTGTTATTAGGGTCTGGAGGGAATAGGTAAGTCTTTGTACAGTGTGTGTGTACATTGTGATTGGAGGACAGGAATGGTTCTAACTGTGTGTGCATTGTGATTGGAGGACAGGGGTGTGTTGGATACAGTGTAATTATATTACCAGGTTAATGGTTCTAACTGTGCGTGCGTTGTGATTGGAGGACAGGGATGTGTTGGATACAGTGTAACTCATTACCAGGGATAATGGTTCTACCTGTGCGTGCGTTGTGATTGGAGACAGGGATGTGTTGGATACAGTGTAACTCATTACCAGGGATAATGGTTCTAACTGTGCGTGCGTTGTGATTGGAGGACAGGGATGTGTTGGATCAGTGTAACTCATTACCAGGGATAATGGTTCTAACTGTGCGGTGCTTTTGTGATTGGAGGACAGTGATGTGTTGGATACAGTGTAACTCATTACCAGGGATAATGGTTCTAACTGTGCATGCTTTTGTGATTGGAGGTCAGGATGTGTTGGATACAGTGTAACTCATTACCAGGGATAATGGTTCTAACTGTGCGTGCGTTGTGATTGGAGGACAGTGATGTGTTGGTACGTGTAACTCATTACCAGGGAAATGGTTCTAACTGTGCATGCGTTGTGATGGAGGACAGGGATGTGTTGGATACAGTGTAACTCATTACCAGGGATAATGGTTCTAACTGTGCATGCGTTGTGATTGGAGGTCAGGGATGTGTTGGATACAGTGCTCTTTACAGGCAGATGGGTAATCACCGGTTATGTGTATCCAATATATTTACCACGGACACATACATACACTTTTCCCGGAAAAGTGCTTTTCATACAAGGTTCCTGACAGTTTTACCCTTTTGGCTCAAACCTGCTCAGATCTCTACTGAGCAACTGAGTCAACCCAGGGGGACTGAGACCATAATGACACTGTTAGGGGTCCTGCAAACAGGAGTCGGTATTTTTATTTACACAGGAAACCACTGGATGGAAAGATTAAGTTAGTTGAATAGAAGATAAGCTTGTGAAGGTACTCATTCATCCAGGTCATGGTATATCTGTTTTATTCAATTAGATCAACTGGACTTGAAATGTAGTTCTTGAGACCGTTTCGCTAGTCATCCGACTGGCTTCCTCAATTCAGAATGACTTGTACAAGAATCTGTGGCAATTTGTACCCTGGAAATCCCAATTAGCATATCCAGCCAGGTGAAATTAAGAAGAATTTTCAAAAAACATCGTATCCCGTCTGCTTTAAACCGAACAACACACTGAGACGCAATTGGTACATCCGAAAGCCCCACTCCCCAACACACGAAAAGCGACATCATATATGCAGTGCAGTGCAGTGAAGAATGCTCTGATTTGTATTTGGGGGAGACCAAACACACTGCATCAACGTATGGCCCAGCACAGAAGAGCCAATTCCTCGGGTCAAGACTCACCGTGTATCTGCATCTTAAGGATAAAGGACATACCTTTGAAGATTGTAAGTTAACATACTGGCGAAGAGTGACTGGTTCAAGAGAGGTGTTAAGGAGGCCTTTATGTGAAAATAAAAAACCAAGCCTAAATAGAGGTGGGGGGGTTCGACACCAACTGTCTGCCATGTACAATGCTGTTTTAACACCTTACTCTGGGCGTTCCATAACACCTCTTAGCCACTATCTAATCACAACCCTTAACACTCTGGCTGTGATATGCTAATTGGGATTTTCCAGGGTACATAATTGCCACAGATTCTTGTACAGTCATTCTGAATTGAGAAAGCCAGTCGGATGACTAGCGAAACGTCTTCAAGAACTACATTTCAAGTCCAGTTGATCTATTGAATAACAAGATAAATAAGAAGATAACCCTTTCCCTTAAAAGCATTTGTATTTTTAATGAACTTCCCCTTTTAAGTCAACTGATTTTCTTCAGTTCAGAGGTTTTCGTTATATGGAGCTTGTGGTGTCTGTGTCTCTTAAGGTAGTGCGATTGTGGGGCTGAATGTGACACACAATCAGGGAGATTCAATAAAAGTTCTTATTGTTAAAAATGGTGCTAATTTTGCCTTAAAATCAGATGTTATTTAACATATGAAAGATAACATCAGATCGGTTGGGGCAAAATTAGCACCATTTTTAACAATAAGAACTTTTTGTACTCCCCGAATGTGTTCAGAACATCCATTTTGGCGTTGTGATTGGAGGACAGGGATGTGTTGGATACAGTGTAACTCATTACCAGGGATAGGTTCTAACTGTGCGTGCGTTGTGATTGGAGGACAGGGACTGTGTTGGACTACATTGTAACTCATTACCAGGGTTATGGTTTTAACTGTGCGTGCGTTGTGATTGGAGGACAGGGATGTGTTGGATACATTGTAACTCATTACTAGGATAATGGTTCTAACTGTGCGTCTTTGTGATTGGAGGACAGGGATGTGTTGGATACATTGTAACTCATTACCAGGATAATGATCTAACTGTGCGTGCGTTGTGATTGGAAGACAGGGATGTATTGGATACATTGTAACTCATCCCAGGGTTAATGGTTCCAACTGTGGTACATTGTGATTGGAGGACAGGGATGTGTTGGATACACTTCCTTTCTTCTTTTTTTTTTTTCTTTTTCGTTTCTCTTTCTTGCGTTTTTTTTCTGTATCTTTCTTCTTCTTTTTCTTCTTTTTTTTTTTTTTTTTCTTTCTATTTTTCTTTTTTTTCTTTGCGTTTTTTTTGTTTTTCTCTGTATGGTCTTTCTGTACTTTTTCTTTTTTTCTTTTGTTTTTTCTTTTTTTTCTTTTCTCTTACTGTTTTTATTTTCTTCGTAATATGAGAGTAGGGTAGTCTGTAATAGGAGAGTAGGGGAGTCTATAATAGGAGAGTAGGGAGTCTGTAATATGAGAGTTGGGAGTCTGTAAAAGAGTGGAAGGTAGAGGAGTCTATAATAGGAGAGTAGGGGAATCTGTAATAAGTGAGATGGGGAGTCTGTAATAGGAGAGTAGGGGAGTCTATAATAGGAGAGTAGGGTAGTCCATAATATAAGAGTAGATGAGTCTGTAATATGAGAGAAGGGGAGTCTATAATAGGAGAGTAGGGGAGTCCATTATATGAGAGTAGGATAGTCTGTAATAGGAGAGAAGGGAGAGTCTGTAATAGAGAGAAGGGGAGTCTGTAATATGAGAGATGGGGAGTCTGTATATGAGAGAAGGGTAGTCTGTAATAGGAGAGAAGGGAGTGTGTAAATATGAGAGTAGGGAGTCTATAATAGGAGAGAAGGGGAGTCTGTAATATGAGAGTAGGGAGTCTGTAATAGGAGAGACGGGGAGTCTATAATAGGAGAGTAGGGAGGGCAGAGTAATAGAACAGTAGGTGAGTCCATAATAGGAGGTAGGGAGTCTGTAATAGGAGAGATGGGGAGGCTATAATAGGAGAGTAGGGTAATCCATAATATGAGAGAAGGGGAGTCTGTAATAGGAGAGAAGGGGAGTCTGCAATATGAGAGTAGGGGAGTCTGTAATAAGAGAGAAGGGGTGTCTGTAATAAGAGAGAAGGGGTGTCTGTAATATGAGAGTAGGGGAGTCTATAATAGGAGAGTAGGGTAGTCTGTAATATGAGAGTAGGTGAGTCTGTAATATGAGAGTAGGGGAGTCGGTAATAGGAGAGGAGGGGAGTCTGTTATATGAGAGAAAAGGAGTCTGTAATAGGAGCGTAGTGATGGGAGTCGAATAGAGAGAACGGAGTCTGAAATATGAGAGTAGGGGAGTCTGTAAAAGGAGAGTATGGGAGTCTGTAATAGGAGAGTAGGGGAGTCTAAAATAGGAGAGAACGGTAGTCTGTGTAATAGGAACTAGGGGAGTCTAAATAGGAGAGAAGGGGAGTCTGTAATAGGAGAGAAGGGGAGCTGCTAATATGAGAGTAGAAGAGTCTGTAAAAGGAGATGGGAAGTCTAAAATAGGAGAGTAGGGGAGTCTATAATAGGAGAGGTGGGGAGTCTGTAATATGAGAGTAGAAGAGTCTGTAATAGGAGAGATGGGAAGTCTATAATAGGAGAGTAGGGGAGTCTATAATAGGAGAGGTGGGGAGTCTGTAATAGGAGACTAGGGGAGTCTAAAATAGGAGAGGGGAGTCTGTAATATGAGAGTAGAAGAGTCTGTAATAGGAGAGATGGGAAGTCTATAATAGGAGAGTAGGGGAGTCTATAATAGGAGCGAAGGGGAGTCTGTAATAGGAGACTAGGGGAGTCTAAAATAGGAGAGAAGGGGAGTCTGTAATATGAGAGTAGAAGAGTCTGTAATAGGAGAGATGGGAAGTCTAATAGGAGAGTAGGGGAGTCTATAATAGGAGAGGTGGGGAGTCTGTAATAGGAGACTAGGGAGTCTAAAATAGGAGACTAGGGGTCTAAAATAGGAGAGAATGGGAGTCTGTAATAGGAGACTGGGGAGTCTAAATAGGAGAGAAGGGGAGTCTGTAATAGGAGAGAAGGGGAGTCTAAAATAGGAGAGAAGGGAGTCTGTAATATGAGAGTAGGGGAGTCTGTTATATGAGAGAAAAGGAGTCTGTAATAGGAGAGTATGGGAGTCTGTAATAGGAGAGTAGGGGAGTCTAAAATAGGAGAGAAGGGGAGTCTGTAATAGGAGAGAAGGGGAGTCTGTAATAGGAGAGTAGGGAGTCTATAATAGGAGAGAAGGGGAGTCTGTAATAGGAGAGATGGGAAGTCTATAATAGGAGAGTAGGAGAGACTATAATAGGAGAGAAGGGGAGTCTGTAATAGGAGAGAAGGGGAGTCTGTAATAGGAGACTAGGGGAGTCTTAATAAGGAGAGAGGGGAGTCTGTAATAGGAGAGATGGGAAGTTATAATAGAGCGAAGGGGAGTCTGTAATAGGAGACTAGGGGAGTCTAAAATAGGAGAGAAGGGGAGTCTGTAATATGAGAGTAGAAGAGTCTGTACTAGGAGAGATGGGAAGTCTAAATAGGAGAGGTGGGAGTCTATAATAGGAGAGGTGGGGAGTCTGTAATAGGAGACTAGGGGAGTCTAAAATAGGAGACTAGGGGAGTCTTAAATAGGAGAGAAGGGGAGTCTGTAATAGGAGAGATGGGAAGTCTATAATAGGAGCGAAGGGGAGTCTGTAATATGAGACTAGGGGAGTCTAAAATAGGAGAGAAGGGGAGTCTATAATAGGAGAGGTGGGGAGTCTGTAATAGGAGAGATGGGGAGTCTGTAATATGAGAGTAGGGTAGTCTGTAATAGGAGAGAAGGGGAGTCTGTAATATGAGAGTACAGAAAACTAAAAAATGGAAACCATAAATCTGCATAGTCTAAGTTTACCAAGACTGAGGAATGTAAAGGATGTTTTATCAATTTTGGTTTCTTTGCTTAGGGGCGGTTGAAATTTATGATTTGCAGTCGCCCTTAATCTAACGGTCTTTCTCCAGTTCTGGGGATAAGCTAGAAGCAGGAAAGATTAATATTTTCAGGACTATAACTTCTGATTATCTACACTAGGACTGAACTAGGTCTAGTTTTAAATCCCACTTTAAATAAGGAATCCAATAGTTTCTCTGTTCAGTTCACTATGCCCCCCATATAATAGAAATGATGTTAGGATCATGATATATTTCTATATTATTCCTATCATCCCATATTTAACAAGAAGGTGCCTGTGGATTAGAATTATATGGCTGGACCATCTTATATGTTACATATTCTTCATATTGTATTTATTTTTTTAAAAATCGAATTATTTCTCACCCTATGCTATGGATTCAGCGGTGAGCTGCCATTTCAGGTTCTGTAACAGTTCTTCTTCCCAGGGTGCACCTCTCCCTTGGGTGTTGTTTGTTGTCTTTTCCTATTATACATGGTTGGTAGATTCCAGAATCATCTACAGGAAAAACACCAGAATGTTCTGGCTAAACATCCATTTGGACAGGAAATTACAGGCGGAGGCAACAAATAAATCTCCTACTGAAACCTCAGTCTGGACTTTATTCTTAAAAGAATAATAAAGGCCAAGTAGAGGCTGAAATGTAACAAAGTGACGCACTTTCCTTAAGTGGGCCATACATCAGTGCGATATTACTTTTCTCCTGCCTGTCCTGCGATCGCATGTCGGTCGGATATAGATCGGGAGAGACGGTTCCGGCAGGATCGTTGAACGCCACGCAAGCGACGAGTCAGGTAAGTAATATCGCACTGATGTATGGCTTCCACTTCACCAGTGATATTTCTGGCATAATGTTTTAACAATGCCATAATGTCATCATATACATATATTATATAATATGTATACCGTAGATGTATAGATTGCTGCCTTAGCTTGCAAAGCAGTTTATAAAAAACGTATATTGAAACAAAAAAAAAAAAAGGTCCCAGGACAAATGTTGCCTAGTTCTCCACTTTAATACTCTTGATCCTACCCCCTCATTTCCTGATTCCTTTGCATACCAATGAATTCTCTATGGTCTACATTGACTCTGGTCTAGCCGGCTGTACAGTTTATACAAGCTCCTCTTTATGGTTTGGGATATAACTTGGTAATAAAAACATCTCCTCGTGTGCTCAAACCAATAGGAAATTGTTCTGTGGGGATCTTCTGCCTCCCCCTCATGGTAACTTACTGTACATGGCTCTGGGACCTGGGAAATGGTCTGGGGAACACATACAATATCCAAAAAACAACTTCCTTAACACGTGCTCCATTTCGAGCTTCCGTATTCGACATTCAATAATTATCCATATTCAGACTCAAGGGTTCACAAATCCAGGTAAACCTCCCATACACTCCCATAAATGGAATTGAGGGTTCACCAAATTTATATTTCTCCCATGAATACGGAGTTGAGGGTTAACAAATGAAAATGGCCGAACTTTAGTAAAAGTTCTTTAGTTGGAAACTAATTTAAAGTTAATGGGGAGAAATAGTTCGAAAAGTTGGGTTAAATACAGATAAAATAACAGGGGTAACTTACTGTAAATGGCTCTGGGACCTGGGAAATGGTCTGGGGAACATGTACATATCACCAAAACTCCTTAAACACTAACTTTCCCCACGATCAGGCAATTGTCAGGTTTCTGCATGCTATCTACAGGGGTGTTCCTAGGGTTTTTGACACCTGAAAAACTTTTAAATGCTGCCTATCGCAGATATATGGCGGAATGTGAAGTGGGCGTGGCTTAATCAGGGAACATAAGTGTGGTGGGCTCACTAACACTGACTGATTGACTGAGGGATGACAACACTGATTGGTGGAATGAAGGACTGAATTAACATTGATTGGTCGACTGGTGCTGAAATGCAGTATTGCAGGAAATTGAAAGAAATTTTTTTTAACTGCCACTCTTAAGTGTTCCCCAGGGGTGCGCCCTGAGCAAATGTCTCAGTTTGCTTCATGGTAGGGGCACCCCTGACATTCTAGGGTTATGGCCAATTCGAGGGTTACCAAACATTACATTCGAGGGTTACCGAACGATACATTGGAGGGATACAGAAATCAAACGCTACATTCAAGGATTACTGAAATCGAACGCTACAATTGAGGGTTACCAGAAATGAAAGGATACATTTGAGGGTTACCGAAATCGAACAATACATTTGAGGGTTACCGAAATCGGAAGGCTTATTCCAGGGTACCGAAATCGAAGGATACATTCGAGGGTTACTGAAATCGGAAGGCTATATTCCAGGGTTACCGAAATCGAACTATACATTCGAGGGTTACCGAAATCGGAAGGCTATATTCCAGGGTTACCGAAATAGGATACTTCGAGGGTACTGAAATCGGAAGGCTATATTCCAGGGTTACCGAAATCGAAGGATACATTCGAGGGTTACTGATGATACCTTCGATAATTATCAAATTTTGGTAGTGAGCGAAAATAAGTCTGCGAGTTCGAAAAACCCAAACTAGTTCATCGTTGGGAAGTTCGAAAGAGTTTGGAACGAACTCGGGTTTGGATTTCGGTCTATCTCTATTAACAAATTATGTCGACTTCCCATATACAGAATCGAGCGTTCATGATCGTTTCCACAATTTGATAAAGTCCAAAAATCCAATCCCGAATTTGAAATCCTCGACCGTTTGTTCTAAAAATATTGAAAAAATTCAGCGAGTTCAGAAAAGTTTGAGTCTGTAAATTCATTTGGAACCAAGTTCTAGTCCATTTCCCCCTCCCTGACTAATCTGTAAATTCTGATCAATCTGTGAGGGCCAACGTGCTCATCAATCTCCATTAGGCAGCACTGGGAGAGTGAACTTATAGTTCATAGTTGCCACAGGCAATTTTATAAAAAAATATTCCAATATAGATACCTTATAAATATTCTTACAGATACTTAGTTTATTTTCGTAGATTGGTAAATTCTTTTTACAATACTGCCTTCAGCCTTTCATCTTCTCCCACGCTGCCTCATCAACAAGCAACTGTGCGTGCAGACACATTCCCCACAGATACCCTGTGAATCATTAACAGAGAAGAATGAAAAGTATTTCCATTAAGATTGTTCCAAATATCTGGTCAGTAATAATACTACCGCATTGCAACATCACATCTAGTAAGGAAACTGCAAATAACTTATTTAATATTAGATTGTAAAATCTGGGACCGAGGCAATACAGTATAATTATTATTCTCTTAGTTAAGATATTAGCATAACAATGGTGAGATTCATTAAAGGGTCACTATACTCTGTCAAACAACTTTACATTATCTGAAACTACAATTTGAGAGAAGAAAATGGTGGTACTCACATATTATCGTGCTTGCTTGTCATTAATTATTAATGTTTAATGGAATGTTCCTAATTGATCCACCCTCCCTTACTCACTGCCTACTTTTAGTGTCTGCACACTTTTAGGTTCTGCACAGCCTCACCATAGACTGTGCTCTGATTACACATCTCCTTCTTACTTTTCTCTGCTGAATCTCTTAAATTTTGCATAAAGTGTGCTGGCAGGCAGGCAAAGAGGTCAGGGATGGGTCACTTATATAATTTCTGTTTCTGTAGTGACAGGTCTTTCCCTGTAAATGCTGTGATTTCAAATGATAGTTTCAACTCAGATTTAAAATCCGAAAAAAGTTTTGAAGAAGCTATATGTAAGGTATTTGATTCGGGTATAGATACCCTTTTAAGGAATATTCCTGCCTCCTAAAGTATTAGCAGCAAATTTTTTTTATTATTATCAATGAATAAAATCAATACATTACAGTTTACATTGTAAGGTTCTTTTCAGAAGTGGATATTTATAGTTGATAGTACAGGAGATTAACTGTACCAGTATGGTATATAGTTTGCATATTATCATTGTGGTATCATCTATGGTTACTTTTGTTTATAAACAGTAAACAATACCTGGTCTGAGAATATTCACTCGGGAGGTCCCCACTAACGTGGGTCTCATCTGCCCGGAGCCGCCTGCCAGAACCACCACACAAGCCCGAAGTATCAATTCTTGAAACCACAGAGTCATTGTGGATATTAAAGGACAACTCCACTTACCAAATCCACGATCCCTAGCTGGAAAGTTGCCTGGAAGTGGGAGCAGAGCACCAAAGGAAAGTGGATAAGGCTAGTGAACCCAGGGGTGAGGAACGCTACATTTGAACTGTGTGAATTGTCCATCTTTTATTAGGTCACCCAAGCAGAAGACTCCGTAGTTACTGTACCGTCTGGCTCCGGGCAGGCTGCGCATTATTAGGAGCTCCCTGTTGCACCAGAGAGTGTGTGTGGATATAATGTCCATTTAGAATGAGGATTTTGTTAGTATGATGCCATATCTTATGTGCTTGGTTCCTTTTTCCGATTACAAGTCTGAGGGTAGGGGTGATGAGAGAGTTGGAGGTTGGGTAGAGAGAGGCCTCCCATGTGGTTTAGGGGCCTGTGTGTGATTTTAACTCTGACTGTGGTGATTAACTCTGGCTTTTTATTGTTCCATATAAATGATAAGGAAGCTATTTAGTTTAATGAAGAATGAATTGGGGTGTATATGAGAGAATGGTGAATTGTTAAACATTTTTGGCAGAAGAAAGATTTTAACGGGTATATTCTGCCCCATAGGTTGAGGGGAACATATTTCCATGCTAGAGATGTGGAGCGCAAAATTCAAGTGAGGATGGATATTTAGTGAGTTATACATGTGTTGTGCTGTTAGCCAAGCTGACCGGTGTTGGGGGTTCGTAAAGGATAAGTTCTTTTTCTGCTTAGTGTTTGTATGAATAATTCATTTTGTTGTGATGTCTTTTCTATGTAGGAGATAGTCAAGTGAAGTCTCCCTATGATTTGAGGGTTTCCCATTTAATGTTCAAATCATGTGTTGACTTATTGAACGAAAGGGGAAGTTCAGGTGCAAATACATTTGCTTTTCAGAAAAAAGAGCAGTATTGTTCCTCCCAATGACCTTAATCTGCCCATTCAGCATTGTGTCTGTGTATAAATAAATGATTGTGAAATACTGACTTCCTGTTTGCAGGACCCCTATTAGAGACCGTTATGGTTTTGCCCAGCGCCTTTTGTGGGCACATTACAGTGTTAAAGTCAATACATATAATATATGCGTCAAAGGGTACTGGGTTAATAGTGGGGCTATGGTTTTCATTAGACAGACCTGCTGCTGGGAGATTATAGATATCAAGGAGAATTACCTGAGTGGAATCTATTTTGGTTGCTATGAATATATAATGGCCATTTAGGTCAGTTTTAACCTGGAGAACTTTATACCTGTCACGAAACCTCATTTTTTACCCATGACAGTGAAACAGTGTGGGGTGCCATACTGCTGGACCATGCCAATAAATTTGAAAATTAGGAGTGCAATTTCAGACATTGTCTATGGGGTTTTACATTGCACTCCTGTTCGTCACAATACCAAAGAGATTTCCTTCTCAGTATAGAGACCCCCCTGAAAATGCAGCGCACACGCTGCCCGTAGTCAATCCCACCCAAGGTTTCTGTGACAATCTAGTGTTTCCTGCGGCAGACTATCTGGGAGATTCAATAAAGCTTCTTTAATCGTTAAAATGGTGCTAATTTTGCACCAACCAATCAGATGTTAGCTTTCAAATGTTAAATAAGATGATTGGTTGGGGCAAAATTAGCACCATTTTGAACAATAAGCAGGGTTATTCAATAAAAGTTCTTATCGTTTAAAATGGTGCTAATTGTACCAACCAATCAGATGTTAGCTTTCAAATGTTAAATAAGATCTGATTGGTTGGGGCAAAATTAGCACCTTTTAAACTATAAGAACTTTTATTGAATCTCCCTGTTTGTTCCCATATGCATTTAATGTAAAAAAAATTAAATAACGTGCATGCAAAATGCATTATTAATAACAGACAGCACTGCAAATTGGCATGTTTTACTTTTTTGTGTTGCGCCATTGGTGCTTTTCACCCCCCTCGCCCTCTGGACCAATAGCAAACTATTTGCAGCCGTGATCATTGGTAATTCAGGTTCGTTTTTAGGGCTAGGCCACACTGATGCAGTTTCCAGCGTGATCCGTTTGCACTTTTAAAAGCACACACTAGTGTAGTCCAAGTGAGTGGCCACATTAGTGCGCTGGCGTGCGATCTGTTAATCGGAGGGCACGTCACACGCACTTTTTTGCGCAATCACCGGCGCGTTTTAGTGTGGCCTCACCCTTAGGCTGAGGCCCCACTATGACTCACTAAAGTGTGCACGCCATTGCAAGCGTTATCGCACGCTTTTGCGCATGCATTTTTGTAATTTAACATAAAAATGCATGCGTGTGCATCAGAAATCACGGGAATTCTCACGTTCCCGTGATTTTCAGTTAACCAAAAACTCATGCTCTTGTGCGCAAAACGCATGTACAACGCGCTAAAAACGCTTAGTGTGGCCTAACCCCACGAGAACTGCTTTTTATTTTCAGCAGGATAATGTATCTAGCCAATATATCAGGGTATTTTATTTAAAAACATATGAAGCTCTGATATGACTGATAGGGGCTTTGGTAAGCTATGGTGAATGTAAAATGTCAGTTCTGGTTCGCAGAATTGCAGTGGTAGGCAGTGGCGTAACAAGACATCATTGGGCCCCCAGCAAAACTATTATGGGGCCCCATTATGTGCTTATCTACAGTGATTTTCTGGGAGGAGGCTATATCTTTCATAGGAAAAATAAGATGGGGCTCCCGGCCCCTGCTCCCCTGGTAGTTATGCCCCGGTGGTAGGTTGGATCTGGAAATCCCTAAGTATTCTTTCAGAGAAATACCATAATCTCCACAACTAGCATCCTTTATAGCAAGTCTCACCAGCCCCCGGATAGTGCAAAGAATTTGCTCTGAGGCCTTGAACAAAAGAACAAAACCCCACAGAGCTCAACAGGATACAGAATAGAAGTACAGAATAATAAAACTGGAATCAGATTAAGGAAAGCAGCAAAGGATCATACACAGACATTCATTCAGCCAAGCAAAGCACAGCAGAGTCAGAGCATAGGAAGAAGCAGGAAAGTCCCTGGAACTACATTTCCGAACAGCAGAAACAAGAAATGAAACAACAAAGGTAAAGAATTTTATAGCCACATCCCAAAGTTGTGCATTGGGTTACGCCACTGATCCCTTTGAGGTTGTTCACTGGCAGTGTCTCTGTGTGCACCCATACATGTGGAGTTCGTGGACATGTGGGAAATTGATGCTTAAGGCCATGTTTATAAAGGCGCAGTATCGCTTTTTAGGTTACCGCGCCTTTAACGATCATTAAACTGATGGAAAAATTTTCAATGTACGATCGTTATCGTAATTAACGATTGTAAATCTACAATAAGGCAATCATAGATTTACAATCCCATAGAATACCATTACTACCGCATGGTTTCTACGACCGGTAAATGTATGACCGATGTCGTACATTACCGATAACGCGCGGTATCGCTAAATTGCAATACCGTGCTTTATAAATATGGCCCTTAGTATCTTAGAGAAAATTGCGGTTTAGTTTGAAAAACTGTAAACTGTTCCTATAGTGAGGTGGCTGAATATTAAGCTGTTAGATTGGGCCCCGGTAAGCAAAATATATGCATGATGCAACGAATCTGCTTTGCACATCACATAGACACCGCAATTACATTGTCATCGTGTCAGAGCCACCTGCTCTGGGGCATGGACACCATTTTAGTCAATCATCGTACCAGATTTTTGGAGCATTACAGTGAAGCCTTACCCTAATGGCCCTCATACCTACTGTATCTAGGGGCTATTAAGATCTTTTTACTTTGTTTGTGCAAAACCATGTCCAAAAATGTGGTAAATCAGTGATGGGTGAACATTTTGGCGCTCCAAATGTTTTAGGAACTACAACTCCCAGCATGCATTGTTTGCCGAACGCTTTGTACTAAGGGGTTGGGCAAGATTTGTAAGTTTGAAGGGCCTTTGCTATTTTTCAGAAAATCTGCTAAAATCCTATAAAGAACTGCGCCTGTATCTCTGGTGTATGTACCTGAAGGTGTATAGGTTTGAGAAATATATGTTAGGGTTACCAGGTCAGTTAGAAATCTAAAGACGCTTGATTGTTAAGACTACAAACAGGCTGCTCGGCTCTACCTAAAATGTCTGCTTTGATCTACAGAGTAGGGAAGGGGTCATGGCTGCAGTAGTTCCCCATAGCAGTACGGACCACTAGATGACAATGACATGAGCCACCATTATGTTAGAGTGTCAGACAACTATTACCTAATGCATAATGTACAAGGCTAAATTAACCAGATCATTAAGGCTGGGTTATTTTTGTCCCGACCAAGCTTTCGCTGCAAGTGAGCGCTCGACAAATGACTGTTGGTCGCGGCAATATTGCCCGTGGCCGACAATGCACGCGACCGTTTGTGCAACCCATAGGGAACCACATGGTCGGTCATGATTTACCAATGGACCCGATCACCAGATTCGCGCGAACAGGTGACCAAGCTCAGTTGCGGCTGGCCGCCCCACACCATCGGATATTTTCCGGCCAACTGACGGTCGGAAATATCTGTTGTGTTGTACCCAGCCTAAAGGGCACGTTTACCCTTGACAACAATCTTTATATAGGTTATGGACCCAAAGATGTGTTATTCCAGACCACAGTCCCTCACTGAGGCCATCTACTCTCCCCCCTGCAGAGTAGGCAGCTTCTGGGTAATGGCCGACAATGATGTCATGGCCAATACATTATGGCAGCTCCTAGTTTGCTTGTGTGAGCAAAGAAGGTGTCAATGCCACTAGAGTTGCCACCTTTGCCTTAATAGGACAACTATACTTACCTTACCCACTGTCCACCAATGTTTAGTACGCAGGGTGAGGACCTAAACTGCCAGGTCCTTCTTGCTGGGTTTGCCTTCTAACTTCTGAAATACTTAAAGTTTGCTTTGTCCTCCATTCTTTCTGCGACTCCGGCCAATGAGAACGCGCTTTGTAGAAAACTGCGTAACAAATTTTAAAGTATTGCAGTAGATAGAAGGCGGCAGTTTAGCTCCTCATCCTGGGCACTACTGACTGCCAGGTCCAGTGGAACGGGGTGGAGGTGAGTATAGTTCTCCTTAAAGACCCGAACATGTACAAAATCTACATGGCAATGGCTGGTTATCATTTCTATAAGAAGCGTGACGCAGGCTGTATTGATTTCAGTGTAGCCATACAGCATGTATTTAACACAATTAGCACTGCAGTGTGTGGATTTCATACATATTAGGTCTTAAAGGCAAAGGTGTAAACCCTACAGGGTCTGTAAGTAATTTTGACATCTTGGTGAAGATAACAGAAAATACATATGAAGAGGTCCTAACCTATAATAAGATTGCTAATATGAGGGTGAACGTGCCCTTGAAGGATGGCTACACTGAAATCTATACAGTCTGCATCATCCACATGACCAGCTTGCAGCATGGGGGTTCTATATAGGGCTTCTATTATAAAATCCCATATGTTCCTGTCTCTGTCTACACAGTACAGCAAGTTCCTGTGCACGCGCATCTCTCTCCCCTTGATAGGACAGCGAACAGGGAATTCCCCAGCATAGCACATTCACTAGTACCACAGCTAGGGGAAATACCATGTCACTTCCACAGCCCGTCCGATTTCACAGAACAAGTCACGTGACAATTATACCCTGGTAGCCAATCGGTACAGCGATACAGTCTGACCAATGAATGACTGTAGGCGGAGCTGAATGTCTGGGATGTTTTGTGTTGACTGGGAGGCGTTCAGTGTTATTAGGAGTCTTGGAGGGAATAGGAAGTCTGTGTACAGTGTGTGGTTACATTGTGATTGGAGGACAGGGAATGGTTCTAACTGTGTGTGCATTGTGATTGGAGGACAGGGGGTGTTGGATACAGTGTAATTCATTACCAGGGTTAATGGTTCAACTGTGCGTGCGTTGTGATTGGAGGACAGGGATGTGTTGGATACAGTGTAACTCATTACCAGGGATAATGGTTCTAACTGTGCGTGCGTTGTGATGGAGGACAGGGATGGGTTGGATACAGTGTAACTCATTACCAGGGATAATGGTTCTAACTGTGCGTGCGTTGTGATTGGAGGACAGGGATGTGTTGGATACAGTGTAACTCATTACCGGGATAATGGTTCTAACTGTGCGTGCGTTGTGATTGGAGGACAGTGATGTGTTGGATACAGTGTAACTCATTACCAGGGATAATGGTTCTAACTGTGCATGCGTTGTGATTGGAGGTCAGGGATGTGTTGGATACAGTGTAACTCATTACCAGGGATAATGGTCTAACTGTGCGTGCGTTGTGATGGAGGACAGTGATGTGTTGGATACAGTGTAATCATACCAGGGATAATGGTTCTAACTGTGCATGCGTTGTGATTGGAGGACAGGGATGTGTTGGATACAGTGTAACTCATTACCAGGGATAATGGTTCTAACTGTGCATGCGTTGTGATTGGAGGTCAGGGATGTGTTGGATACAGTGCTCTTTCACAGGCAGATGGGTAATCACCGGTTATGTGTATCCAATAATATTTACCACGGACACATACATACACTTTTCCCAGGAAAAGTGCATTTTCATACAATGTTCCTGCAGTTTTACCCTTTTGGCTAAACCTGCTCAGATCTCACTGAGCAACTGAGTCAACCCAGGGGGACTGAGACCATAATGGACACTGTTAGGGGTCCTGCAAACAGGAAGTCGGTATTTTTATTTACACAGGGAAACCACTGATGGAAAGATTAGTTAGTTGAATAAGAAGATAAGCTTGTGAAGGTACTCATTCATCCAGGTCATGGTATATCGTGTATTCAATTAGATCAACTGGACTTGAAATGTAGTTCTTGAAGAACGTTTCGCTAGTCATCCGACTGGCTTTCTCAATTCAGAATGACTTGTACAAGAATCTGTGGCAATTATGTACCCTGGAAAATCCCAATAGCATATCACAGCCAGGTGAAATTAAGAAGAATTTTCAAAAAACATCGTACCCTGTCTGCTTTAAACCGAACAACACACTGAGGCAGCAATTGGTACATCCGAAAGACCCACTACCCAAACACAAGAAAAGCGACATCATATATGCAGTGCAGTGCAGTGAAGAATGCTCTGATTTGTATGTGGGGGAGACCAAACAGCAACTGCATCAACGTATGGCCCAGCACAGAAGAGCCAATTCCTCGGGTCAAGACTCCAGCCGTGTATCTGCATCTTAAGGATAAAGGACATACCTTTGAAGATTGTAATGTTAACATACTGGCGAAGGAACGTGACTGGTTCAAGAGAGGTGTTAAGGAGGCCATTTATGTGAAAATAAAGAAACCAAGCCTAAATAGAGGTGGGGGGGTTCGACACCAACTGTCTGCCATGTACAATGCTGTTTTAACACCTTACTCTGGGCGTTCCTATAACACCTCTTAGCCACTATCTAATCAACCCCTTAACAACCTGGCTGTGATATGCTAATTGGGATTTTCCAGGGTACATAATTGCCACAGATTCTTGTACAAGTCATTCTGAATTGAGAAAGCCAGTGGTATGACTAGCGAAACGTCTTCAAGAACTACATTTCAAGTCCAGTTGATCTAATTGAATACAACAGATAAATAAGAAGATAACCCTTTCCCTTAAAAGCATTTGTATTTTTAATGAACTTCCCCTTTTAAGTCAACTGATTTTCTTCAGTTCAGAGGTTTTCGTTTTATGGAGCTTGTGGTGTCTGTGTCTCTTAAGGTAGTGCGATTGTGGGGCTGAATTGTGACACACAATCAGGGAGATTCATAAAAGTTCTTATTGTTAAAAATGGTGCTAATTTTGCCTTAACCAATCAGATGTTATTTAACATATGAAAGATAACATCAGATCGGTTGGGGCAAAATTAGCACCATTTTTAACCATAAGAACTTTTAGTGTATCTCCAGAATGTGTTCAGAACATCCATTTTGGCGTTGTGATTGGAGGACAGGGATGTGTTGGATACAGTGTAACTCATTACCAGGGATAATGGTTCTAACTGGGCGTGCGTTGTGATTGGAGGACAGGGACGTGTTGGATACATTGTAACTCATTACCAGGGTTAATGGTTTTAACTGTGCGTGCGTGTGTGATTGGAGGACAGGGATGTGTTGGATACATTGTAACATTACTAGGGATAATGGTTCTAACTGTGCGTTCGTTGTGATTGGAGGACAGGGATGTGTTGGATACATTGTAACTCATTACCAGGGATAATGGATCTAACTGTGCGTGCGTTGTGATTGGAAGACAGGGATGTATTGGATACATTGTAACTCATTACCAGGGTTAATGGTTCCAACTGTGCGTACATTGTGATTGGAGGACAGGGATGTGTTGGATACATTGTAACTCATTACCAGGGATAATGGTTCTAACTGTGCGTGCGTTGTAATTGGAGGACAGGGATGTGTTGGATACATTGTAACTAATTACCAGGGTTAATGGTTCTAACTGTGCGTGCGTTGTGATTGGAGGATAGGGATGTGTTGGATACAGTGTAACTCATTACCAGGGATAATGGTTGTAACTGTGCGTGCGTTGTGATTGGAGGATAGGGATGTGTTGGATACAGTGTAACTCATTACCAGGGATAATGGTTCTAACTGTGCGTGCATTGTGATTGGAGGACAGTGATGTGTTGGATACATTGTAACTCATTACCAGGGATAATGGTTCTAACTGAGCATGCGTTGTGATTGGAGGACAGTGATGTGTAGAGAGAGAGATGGACAGAGAGAGAGACAGACAGAGAGAGATGGACAAGAAAGAGGGAGATGGGAGAGAGACAGAGAGGCAGAGAGAGGCAGACAGGTAGAGAGAGGCAGACAGAGAGATGAGCAGAGACAGAAACACAGAGGCTAAAATAAATAGCCAAAAGTCAGATTAACATAACTTCTTGCTTTGTTTCTGTTTATGTTCCAGGTCTGTCCCATTTGTTTGGTGAACGCATTTTGTCCCCAGTTTACTTGGCTGCTTCTGTTCCTATAAACCGGTTGGAATCAGCGGAGAGAATGAATGAATTTCCGCACTGTGCCTGATACTCAGAAACTATGAAAAGCTTAACAATCCTGCTACAACTTTGTCTTCCGAGCATGTTAGGTATGTGTTTTACATAGTTTGGGTGCTATGTGGTATGTTACAAGGGATTATGTGGTACCAGGCCTTAGTTTGTCTTGTTGTCCGTTTGATTTTCTATTTTTTTCTTTCATTTTGTTTATTTTAATGGTTGAATACAGTTTTATACTGTCCTCTCCTGTGGTGCTACGGCTGGAGGAGATGGAACACTATAAATGTACTTTATACTTGAAACCGGTTGCGTGAACATTTGTTTGAAAGTCCCACCGTACACTACTTTCTATCGCCATTATCACATGACATGTTGGTATCTTTTGTATCTAGAAGTAAGCGCTAGGCCACACTAACGCGTTTTTCACGTGATTTCGCATGTGATTGCGCATGTGATTTTGGTTAGAATAGAAATCACGGGAAAGCAATAATTCCTGCGATTTCCACTGCGGAAACCTTGTGTGACTGGTCTCCAGCAAACATCCATTGACTTATTATGTGGGATAAAATGTCCACCTTTGGGTGCCCATAAACTCATTTCTGTATTTTGTTTCTAGTTTTAACAAATGAGCTGCACTCCTCATGATTCCATTTTATGAACTGGATGTGTCCGTAGTGTTTGTGTATTTTTTTTGTCTATTTTGAAGGGACTGACCAAACCTTAATCTTCGTTACTCCACACTCCGTCCTTTTGTATGGATGCTGGTACATGGCGCTTCCACCAACCACAGCTACTCATCACGGCAGGAGTTGGGCTTTGGGGCAGCTTTTAGGCCGATGCAATAACAGATGCAAAACTTTGCCTGGGCTGTTAATTTGTAGCAACCAACCAGATGTTCTCTTTTTACTGGGTAAGGGCTGGCCACACTGCTGCGCTTTTTTTGTGCTAGCGTTTGCACATGCGTTTTTTCATATCATTGAAAACGCGGCAACACACTCAAAACGCGCGTTGCGATTTGCGTTCCGCATTTTAAATCGCAATCGCATGCGTTTTTCAATAGTTAATGAAAAAAGGCACGCGCAAATGCAACGAAATCACACATGAAATCGCATGCGATTGCGTTTGCGTTGCAGTGTGGCCATGCCCTAACTGCAGTTTCATAAGATCTGATTGGCTGATGCAGATTTATAGCAAATGCAAGCTTTTACACCTTTAGGCTCCCTGGTGTTCACTGCAATTTGAAGTGCCAATGAACTGTGAGTTAACTCGGGTATCCCACCCCCTCCCGGTAGTTGCGGAAGTCTCCCAGATTCTTTCTCCTGCGACAGCATGCACCTGTATTCTCCGCCCCTGGAAAGCTCCGTTTTCCCACCGGAACGCCCTCTCCACGCCCCCAAGTCTGCCACCCCCTAGATGATGTCTATGCCACGCCTCCACCACACCCTCTCTTCCCCCCTCTGACGACTGCTCGCCGCACTCCTAACTTTTTGATTTAATTATTAAACTTGATGGAAACTACCGTGTGTGTGTTTTTTTTTGTATTTGATACCTCTGGATCATGGTTTAGTAAGCATTTAGTCAAAATAGAAATGCCCTTTAAAGGGCATGTCCATCCTTAAAAAAAATGGTTATCTGCCCCCAACCCTAACTGCTATTTTTATAATTTTATTACATGTATTTGTAATGAGATAATTAAGGATAATTATTGTCTTCAAGTTGGCCCCTCCCTCAAGGGGCTGTGACTGCTGACATCACAACCAATGATTGACTGCTAAGTTCCCTGTTGCTCCTGCACATATTCAAGCTTATAAAAAACTCATTGAGCAGAGTCAGTAGGCAGATACCTTTGTCAGAATAGAAGGGAACTTATCATTAAATATCTGGATAAAAATGTATGTAATAAACAGGTAAAATAGCAGTTGGGTTTCAGGCAAATACCTCACAAATGAACAGTTTTTTTTGAGGGTGGACATGCCCTTTAAGGGGTCCAAATCCTCTAATCGGCTTTAACAAAAATACATTTGATTTGATTTGCAGTTCTGTCTTTGAAGCCCCCGGTGAATGTCCAGATCCTTTCAGTAAACTTTCAGCATACACTGACCTGGGAAGAACCAAATAATATATCACCTGTCTACTATAGGGTCCAATATAAAAACTACGGGTATGTGTGATCTTGTATACCTTTAATGCTGGTGCAATGTTACAGTTATTACAATATTGACTAAATATTAATGCCAGGCTGTAGCTGATGGGCTAGGTCTTTGATGTTTTTTGTATAGGAAGTATCTAATCATGTCATATTTAACCTGACAGGTATTGGCTGTTGGGATTTAAAGGGCATCTCCACCCTTTGAACACTTGTCAGTTACCCATCCTAAATTCCAACCAAATATATTCAGCACATTATTCGGTATATTACTAATCAGATATTAAGGACTAATTATAGCTCGAACTCTAGTAGAGGAAGACGGCTACTCCCTTCATTCTGTCAATCAAGGCTGTGACTGCTGACATCACAGCCAATGACAGATTGCTCTTTCCCCTCCTGTTTCCTCTGCATATGCAGAGCCCTGGATCACATCTCTAGGTAAAACTTGTGAGAAGTTATATAGCTGGGAATGTTTAGCAATATAACTACCTGAACACTTCCTGCTTTCACCAGCTTGTAGCCACGTGACCAGTCTCTGTCTGCATTAATAGGATCCCTCTCTACAGTCTGTGCAGGTACTTTATGTATTTCCCAGCATTATTAAGTGAGCATGCTCAGACCCCGGTGACCAGACCCCAGGGACGGGAGGAGCAGAGGTGATGTCACTCGAGCTACTGGAAGCAGTACGTCTGATTATTATTCACAATATAATTTCTCACAGGCTGAAGTCAGTGATGTGATTGATTTAAAAGGAAAGACTACAGGCTTTTTTTTTAACCCTAACCTGTTTGGAGGCCACTTCTACATATAATATCCATCTTCCTTCCAAATTATAAAAGCTCATATACCACATTACTGTGTTTTCTTCTGTTCCCAGGCGACCGTGGTCCGATGTTTCTGAATGTGTGAATATAACTGCCCAGTCCTGTGATCTGACAGGGTATTTTACAGAATTAATGGGTCTTTACTATGCGCAAGTCTTCAGTTTTACTCATAATGGAACCTCAAAGCCTAAATCCTCATCACGGTTGTCTCCATTATCAGACAGTAAGTTGCATCTTCCCTGTATCCTTTGCACTGGGTATTGACATTGCCTTATGATACACCATTGCTGCCATGTTTCTTCATAACTTTCCTAACCTTACAAAAGAGGATGATTTACAGCAAGGAGGGGTGTGGGGGTGCAGTGCCCTGCTGCCTCGTGCTTTATATGGTCATGGAACTCCTCTGTGACTTCCTTTTCTCTCCCCTTTCCATTATTGCTGGGTCTATAGGCTGCCCTACTAAGTCTGTGTGACTCTCCCCAATGAGTTATTTGGTTATTGTTTCTAATTTTAGTTATCACCCCTGGGTGGATAGTTTTAGTTTATTTTTGATTACGTACTGCAGTTACCGTACTTCTATCAGCACCTCCACTTACATGTTTCAACATTTGAATATTTCCAATGGGTACCTTACCCTTCATTCTGTTACTGGGACAATGTCAAGTAGCCCAATTAACTTGCTCTTGTGTATAGTTTGAGGGCTCAACAATACCCTTGTGTGCATTAGTTTTCTTTTATCTGCCCCTAACCTGGTATTGTAACTCTACAAGGGACACGCCTTACATTTAATCGCACTTACCTTACAGATGGGTGGGTTGGGCAGCTTACAAGATGTCTCCTCCGTTCATCCCCTGAAGCAAACTTCAATATTGCATCCTACAGGTCCAAATTGACATTAAGGGCAGATCTATAGGCGTCAGAGTTAGATACCGTACTGTGTTTTAATGCCCATTTATAGCCCCCCAAAGCTCAGAGCTAAATATTCCATAATTATTGTGATTTCAATTTAGTTGCTTGGCTGGCTTGATGTCTGGCATTACAGAAAAGAAGTCACCTTTCACTCTGCAACATATCATACCCACTAGCATATCTTTATATCCTGGTAAACCCATTGCAACTCAAATGGGATCATACAATTCTGGCCTAAATCATTGCAAGCCAACTCCAAAGAGTGATCACTGACTTCATCCCCCCTAATCAGACAGGCTTCAGTTCAAGGAAATTCTTATTCATCCACTTTGATCTAACTACAGGAATATCGTAATTATTTGGTTCACCAGATCCTATTCTGTCTTTGTTACCTGGCTTCAGATCCTGTACCTGCTCCTAGAGCTTAGATAACCACATTGGCTTCATTCTTTCTAGAAAGGACCACACACTAAGGCTGCCTACTTTCCCCATATTTGTTTTCTCTGGTCATCAAAGCACTAGTTATAAAAATCGGAGCCAACCCTAATATAAAAGGTATTTATATCGAGCGATATTTATAAAGGTGCGTTATCGGTATTGTCCGATAATGAACATTTATAGCAAAAAAAACACCGCTAGTAGTGGTCATTTTTTCAATAGAGGTGTTGATTTAAGTCAATGGGCAGATAACAGGCCATAGGAAAATACCATCCAGTATCGGCTTTTGACTGTAGCAAAGATTGTCACTGCAGTCGAAAAGCAACACTGCTCTCGAAAATAATTACCACTCCTGGAGTAGTTTTTGTGATGGACATAAAGGTTCATTATCGGACATTTAAAAATACGTCCCTTCGTGTAATGCACAGACAATCTGGTTAAATGCAAGTAGCATTGTGAACTCACACTTACATTAAGTCCCTTTTCTCTGCTCTAAATGGCCTCCTGATTTCCTTCTCTGGGTGCAGGTTGTGCTAGACCCAGGATGCACTTTCCGTACTATGATGTAGCCAGTAGAGATAGCCGAACTTCATAAAGTTCGGTCCATTTTCGAACTTCAGCAAAAGTTCGAAAGTTCGAATTCTGACCCATTAAAGTAAATGCGGGAGTGATAGTTTGAAAAGTTTGGATGATTTACAGATAAACTAACAAGGGTAACTTACTGTAAATGGCTGTGGCACCTGGGAAATGGTCTGGGGAAAATGTTACTGTCACCAAAACCTGTTTAAACACGAGCGGACAATTGTCGGGTTTTGCTCAAACTACATTCGAAGGTTACGGCCAATTTGAGGGTTAGCGAACAATACTTTCAAGGGTTAGCGAAAATAGAGCCATAAATTCGAGGATTACCGAAATTGAATGATACTTTCGAGGATTATCGAAAACAAACGATACTTTCGAGGATTATGGAAAACAAACGATACTTTCAAAGATTATCGAAAACGAATGATACTTTCGAGGGTTAGCGAACAATACTTTCGAGGGTTAGTGAAAATAGAGCCATAAATTCTAGGATTACCGAAATCGAATGATACTTTCGAGAATTATCGAAAACGAACGATACTTTCGAGGGTTACCGAAAACCAAAGGCTACATTCAAGGGTTAGCGAACAATACATTCTAGGGTTACCAAACGATACATTCTAGGGTTACCAAAAGATACATTCTAGGGTTAGCGAAAATGATCTGTACATTCGAGAGTTACCAAAAACGAACGATACATTCGAGGGTTAGCGAACGGCTCGTAAATTTGATAATTATCGTTTTTTCCCCGATAATAATCCAAAATACAGCCGCTAGTCCGGAAAAAATGAACTAGTTCGAACAGTTTGAGTTTGTCCGAACTTATAAAGTTCGGCTCGAACTCTGGTTCGAGTTCGGTTTTGTGTCCATCTCTAGTAGCCAGTCACATCCAATGCAACAATGTCTTGTTACCCAAGGGACAAGTGACAGAACTGTAGAACTGACGCTATTTAGAGGTTAGTTTCATTATTTACTTACTGAAGGTAAACTCAAAGGGGAAGTTCAGCACAAATATACATTTTGGTGATCAGTCTTCCAGCACTTTCTCTGAGCATACTGTAAATACTGACTGATGGTTAGGGCAAAATTAGCACCATTTTTAACAGTAAGAACTTTTATTGAATCTCCCTGATTGTGTGTCACAATTCAGCCCCACAATCGCACTACCTTAAGAGACACAGACACCACAAGCTCCATATAAACGGAAACCTCTGAACTGAAGAAAATCAGGTGACCTAAAAGGGGAAGTTCATTGAAAATACAAATGCTTTAAAGGGAAAAGGTTATTTTCTTATTCAACCAAATTAATCTTTCCATCCAGTGGTTTGTCTGCAGGACCCCTAATAGTGTCTGTTATGGTCTCAAGGTGACCATAGACGTAGCAATATTACCAGACAATATTATAATCCCATTTAATGAACAAGCCACTAGATTTCGCCTGCCCCATACATCTTTTACATGTACCCAAAGCTTAAGGTTCGTACTTACATGCGAACTCACGGGCGCGACGCACAATGTGTAAGAACAGCCGATAATCGGCCCATGTATGGGTACTTTATTGGGCAAAACGGCCGTTCGTACACATCATGCGTCACGGGTTGGCACCCACAAGCGCACGTGTGTACAAACCTTTAGACATTACCTATTAGATGAATGTCAGGGAGATAAATTTTCCTTATCCATTCACCCAGTCATGGGGCTGCCATCTTGACTTTATAAACACATGGGTAACGGCTCAAGTCTCCCCAGCTGCTAATTAAAAGTGATTTTATTTGCTCATCACCCACCAAGCCTATCTTCGCCCAAACCCCCAGGCGTGTTCCAGGTAGGAATAATAAACTAAATTCTCGCTGAGAACAATGTACTATACAGCGTGCTGCTTGTAGGGAATTCACCCGCAGACATCGCCCAGAGAAATATGTGAAAACTTGGAATGTGTGGCATGACCCGTGCCGTTGCAAACTCTACTGGGTATTGAGCAATACGTTGGCCATTAATCAGTTAAGACCTTTTTAAAATTTTGTTCCAGACTTAATTCCCTTTGTTACTCCTCTGTTGTTCTAATATGGTTTACAAGCATTGTAACCATGGTGAGTTAATATAGCCGTCACGCTATGTGCACTAACAAAGCCAAATTGGGGGGGAAATTAACTGTAGGGTCTTTGTTTCAATAATTGAACCTTCTATAAAGATTTTGTGTAACTGCTTGTACACACTTGCCAACTAAAGCTAGGTACACACCTAGTGATTTTTCCTCCTGACCGACCGTTCGATACTTTCGACCGGTCGGCCAGGGGGAAGGACTGTCGGTCGTGGCAAAAGCAGCCGCGTCCGATAGTCACCGTGTCTGATCGTGCGGTCCTCTATGGACCGCACGATCAGACGAGGTTTTCCACCCTGTCCGATTGTCCTTTCGTCCGATTTGGACGAACGGTCGATCGGACATGGGCACATTCGGATGCGATAATTTCGGTCCGATCGACCGATACACTGAACTATCGGTCGATCGGACCGAAATATCTTATCGTGTGTACCCAGCTTTAGGCCCGATATTCCCAATAACAGATCTAGTTTTCAGAAATTAAACTACTGTACAATTATACCCTCTCCCCCTAACCCCAAATAAAAGTACCTAGGGTGTGGACCTAAAATGCTAACCGGCTTTTTATACCCGCCTCCTGGTCTGTGTTTGGTTCCTGGCCAATGGGAACACGTGTTTTTAGCAGAGTGCGACTTTCAATTGGCCGAGCCCCAGACCAATGACATGTATTATAACTTGCAGAGATGTCAGAGTTGGAAGATAAATCCAGGAGTGAGGACCTAGCTTTTTAGGTCTTTTTATTAGGAGGGGGTAGGGGGAAAGACCAAGAACAAGAACTGACCATTAGGATCTAAATATTGTGTCTTTGAGCCCTTAGACAATCCTTTAACTCTAGAGTGGGCATTGAAACCAGATGATACTAAATACTTGATGATCAAACCATATCCATCCGCCTAATTAAAATAGTCACAGTGAATAAAACATTGTACTTGAGAGAGATAACAAATATTTTCCAGAGGGCTGATGGGAGTTTTAGATGAGTGACAGTTGGATTGACTATAATTCTTATGCATTTCTCTGTAGCTGACTTGGGTCCACCTCTAGTTGATCTGTCTGCCTTTGGCTGCAATGGGACCATTAATATGCAACCTCCAGTATCACACTTGAAGACCTATAGCTCCATCCTACACGATGATGTCTACCCATTGATAATCTATGAAATTTGGATGTGGCAAAAAAATCAGGTAATTCCCTGTTACCAGTGACATTCACTAAAAGGTTTTCATTGAAACACGGAACAAGTTAATCAAACATTTCCAATAGAACCAATAGAAATTTTAAAATATTGGGGGTAAAAAGCATTAGAAAATTAGAATTTCTGAAATTGTTTTGAAAATCAAGATAGAAAAATTTTGATTAAATTGAGTTTGAAATGGATTTTTTCGGAATTTTTAATACGCTCCGTGGAACTGCTGGTGGAATGAAACTGATCAGTTTCATTCTGTTTTTAGAGAGGCCTACATTGCACTTATGAATATTCAATAAAGTTCGAATCGGTCTGTAGCTGGAAATATGGAAATTACCCAGAAGTGTCTTCTCCCCTTATTTGCACATGAGAGCGGAGATCGAGTTAGCTGATGTTCTGTTACCCGGCTGTTTGCTGGTTAGCGGCTGTCAGTCATGGATGTAACATATGACATCACAGCCAATGACTAAATCCTATTCTCCCAGGCTGTCTCCTCTGTGCATGTCAAAAACCTTGAAGAGGAGGTGGAAACCTTTTGTCTTTTGAGAAGCAGAGAGTATAGAGAGAAGAACATTTCACTGCATAACAGGTTTGGGGTTGATTTACTTATATATAATAAGTGTGATATTTTATAATGGGAGCTGCAGTGGTATATATCTTTATAAAAATCACTCAGCTATGTCACTAAGTGACTCATTTCTTATATCCCACTGCTCCTCCCATTCCAGTGTTCATGCCTGGACAATGACTCAGCGTTTTGCAGTGTTTAACTTCACTAATGGAACCTGCTGGAACTGCTTCCTGTCACTTCATAACCAATGTCTCTCTCCTCCTCCACAAAGAATTGTTTAACCCCATAGATGCTGGGCTGGGATATTCCTATCTACTGGGTTAAAGTTACAGTACGTAGCTTGGGGGGTTTAAATTAAGGTGGGAATAGGGACAAGGCTGGAATTTTTAAAATGCAAATGGGGTTAAGGAATCAGATACTTATGTATTATAAGAAATAACGCGCCCCTTCACATTATAAGGATATTACACTGTAATGGGCGCATTATCCCTTATATCATTTTTAACATGAACATTACCATTAATTCTAAATGAATAAACTATTACATTTTTAATGTTTATTTTCATTTTTTGCAGAAGCTCTTTGAGCATACAAAAATTTGTGGTAATGAAAACTGCACATATGTTATGAGCAACCTGCTTCCTAGCCACAACTACTGTGTGTCCGTTTATGTATCCGCATCTTTAAATACCAGAGGCAAGAAAATACCATCTGCCATGAAATGCGTCACCACTCAGTCCTCCTGTGATGGCGGTAAGGCAAACTTTCATTCATTTATATCTATTGTGATCTCCATTTGAAACAGCATTCAGTCTCTTGCTTTCCAGACACTGGCTAGATGAACAGTTGTTCTGTAACCTGCAGCCGCCATCTCTGTTTACAATTATGGGGATAAGCAAAAGTTGGCAAAAGTCTACTGAAAAAATTAAACCCGAGTTTCTACCTGAATTCAGGCTCAGATTAGCTCATTATAGCAGCATCCCTGCTTCTGTTTCTGTATACCCTCATTTGTAGACTATCCCAGTCTCATATGTGATGTAGGTCATGTGATATAGGACCAATCCAGCTTATGAAAGGGAAATGTGGTCTCCAGGATGCTTCTAGCTGCAATGAATCCAGACCTAGAGCGGCACTGTGAGCTGTGACATCATAAGCACCATTGCTTTACTCCCAAGTCTCCGGTTTGATCGTGCCCACTTGTATCATAATTTTTAAAGCCACAATCCTTATAAGAAATTGTGTCCATAGGTAGAGGAAAGGACAGAGAATGGTTGCATGTCTGTAACTAGCTTCAGAAACAAAAGACTTGGCAGAGCCTGGGCTTATTTGAAAGGCATGAGAGAGGAGCACTTGTATGGTGACAGTTACCCTTTAAGTCAAGTCATTGATTCCAGGTTGCTTGAGTAAACTAAAGGAAGCAGAATTTGTGATAATGCTAATCTAGGTTGCGTGTCTATGGGGGGGTGTTAAGGTGTTGCGAGGTTTGGTTTCTTTAAGGAATATACAATTCTCTTTCTACAGCTGCTGCTTCTTCATCTACCACTGTGGCAGTTATTTGCGGCGTTCTCTTCTTGTTAATTATATTATGTGGACTCTTTACACTGGACAGAGCTGGATACATTTTCATGGGACCGAATTTCTTTCCCAAATTTTTGGTACATATTTCTATGTTCTAGTTTCTCTTGTATCATTAGAAAGGTTTTTTCTTTTCTTCTTCATAAACAAAAACCTCTTAGACCTACTTTCTTCCTTCTTTCCAACCCCAACCTCCTATTAATGGGGACATTGTACTCATACAGTAACTGACTGCTTACTTTACTCCTCCCCCAATCAGTGTCATTGACACTTTCCCAAGTGTCATTGACACTTTCCTTGGATAGGTGATTTTATGCTAATGAAGAAGAGGCATGGTGTTCCTTTACATTCCTTAAAAGCTAATTGTATTGACTGTGTGACTGCCACTTCATACAACAATTTTCCCCCTAGCCCTTGGACATTAGCTATAGACTAGATTTATAAGTTTAATAGGTGCTACGTGATTCTCACATGTGCAGTTTCTTTTATTTAAAATCACATGGTGCCACTTTAAAATAGCACATGGTCAGGTTAAGTGGACAGAAAATGAGACATTTTAGATCATTATTCACAAGTATATAGAATAGAGAGAAGAGAATATTATTATTAATCAGTCCTGTGTGATTGGTGATTGCACGAATGTTCACACTATTTAAAATGTGTTGCAGCCAGCATAAAAAAACCTTCTAGGGGGAGCCAGAGAGCACTGACTTTCTGACTCTGCCTACCATATGTTAATAAAGGGGAATATATACTGGGAGAGGAGCCATTATACAATAAAAAACACAAACCTCCCCTTTCTCTTTAAAGTACCCAGATAAGGATCTAAACCACCAGGTCCTCGCCCCTGACTTTGACCTGTAGCCCCTGTTGATACCAATGGTAAGGCACGCTTCTTGTATGGGGAATCTTCCTATTGGTCAGCTCCCAGACTGAGACAGAGATTGGAACCTAATGGTAGTATTGAGCACCCCATGGCCGATAGGCTGGCAGTTTAGTTGCTCGCCTTACTTTTAGTCTAAAATACGCCATGGGATTGATTTAATTACATTTTATTTTTTAACCTTTAACCCCCTATGTTTGTTTTCTAGAAATCTCTTCCAAGATCAGTTAGCATGTCTGAAAATAAGGAGCTTATTTGTCCGGAACAGGTATTGTCCATAGAGGCAATTAACAGCCATGAGAAGGTAGACTGCATCGAAAGTGATGAAGATACCTATGGACAAGGCTACTCTACAAGGAAAAGAATTCTGGGTAGTGCACATACTGAATCGGTTACTGGAGATAGTTCATCTGCACATCCACCTGCATCCTCTGAGTCCAGTGGACAAGACTTCAGATCTTCCGCTGAGGAAGAAATTGTGAAGGACCATCCATCAGATGTTATTGATGAGAGCGCTTCCAATTTATCCCTACCAGACCAAACTGAAGCTTCCCCTCCATGCCTTTTCTTGAACAATGCAGATTTTTTCAATGTCAACCTGAATTCTGTTTCCGTTGGAAACCCAGAAGATCTGTGGACAGATTTTAAAAAGGTATATTCAAAAGACCAGCCAGTATCATCAAATTGTACACTGCCTGAAGATTCTCCGGACCAAGGTGGCCATAAGCATTTGACAAACATATTGACTGTAGACAGCTGTAAGGGGGCAGTTTCTGAGGAATGGAATGTAGAGGAGCTTCCTACCTCTGATGACAATGACTCCTCTGAACCAGAGGAACACTTTGCTTCTGAATATATAAGAAGATGAACACGTCCTGATATTCAGGGACAGAATACATTTAAAGGATAAGTGCACTGTAAAATCAAGCTATGTTCATTTGGAAGCTGCAGCTTTAAAAATAACGTTGCCATATTTTTTTTTCTTTCCCTATGCCCCTCCAGAGCCTATCTTTGTGCCTTGAAAGTTGCTGACATCTTGTTACTGGTTTGCTGAATGTTAAGCTCCACCCCTCTGAGATTTCCTCTGCTTTCTCCTGCTTGAGCCTCAAACAGTAATGCCTGTGAGTTCTGTGCACTCTCCTGCTTGAGCCTCAAACAGAAATGCCTGTGAGTTCCGTGCACACGCACGTGCACAGAACTCACAGGCATGACTGTTTGAGGCTCAAGCAGGAGAGTGCACGGAATTCACAGGCATTACTGTTTGAGGCTCAAGCAGGAGAAAGCAGAGGAAATCTCAGAGGGGCGAAGCTTAACATTCAGCAAACCAGTAACAAGATGTCAGCAACTTCCAAGGCACAAAGCTAGGCTCTGGAGGGGCATAGGGAAAAAAAAATATGTCAAAGGTATTTTTAAAGCTGCAGCTTCCAAATGAACATAACTTGATTTTACAGTGCACTTATCCTTTAATCACAGGGATAAACCGCAAAGTATTTTTTTCTAACAACTTTTATAATTCTGTTTATTCCTTCTTTTTTTAAACCAGCTCAAAAACTTTTGAGCTGAAGACACTGACATATAAATGTGAGGGATACGTAGAAGTTTACTTTCTGACCTGTTTGCCCATCTGAGGTGTAATCACTTTCTCAATTAAATGCTCCTGATCTCAGGGGTAATCACTTTCTCAATTAAATGCACCTGATCTGAGGTGTAATCACTTTCTCGATTAAATGCAACCTGATCTGAGGTGTAATCACTTTCTCAATTAAATGCACCTGATCTGAGGTGTAATCACTTTCTCAATTAAATGCACCTGATCTGAGGTGTAATCACTTTCTCAATTAAATGCACCTGATCTGAGGTGTATGTAAATCACTTTCTCAATTAAATGCACCTGATCTGAGGTTGTAATCACTTCTCTTAAATGCACCTGATCTGAGGTGTAATCACTTTCTCGATTAAATGCACCTGATCTGAGGGGTAATCACTTTCTCGATTAAATGCACCTGATCTGAGGTGTAATCACTTTCTCGATTAAATGCCTGATTGAGGGGGGGTATCACTTCTCGATTTAAATGCCTCCTGATCTGAGGTGTAGCACTTCTCGATAAAGGTGTTATCACTTTCTCGATTAAATGCTCCTGATCTGAGGTGTAATCACTTTCTTGATTAAATGCACCGGATCTAAGGGTACTTCGGAGGGGCCCATACAAAAAATGTAGGGATATCCCAATAGCATATGTACATCAAATTGTGTGTGGGGCCAATAAGTGGTCTGGTTTGTTTGTTTTTCCTTACTGGACATGCTACAACATTTTTAACTGACCAATACTGATTGTATGTTACCAGTATCATCCAATTGGAATTATGTGTATGAGCCCAAACTTACACTGTGTGATGCACACACAAAGTTAAAGTCCAGGTAAAATTATAAAATAAAAGCACAATAATAAGAACACATGCATTTTCACAGAACAAATTGTGGCCTTTCAAGACAATTTCCGTTTATTTCCGTTTCTACATTTTTAACGGTGACGTTTTTATTTCATAAATAAGCAACGTTTTATTTTACATATCTAGTTGTAAAAGTTTCTTTAAAATTCCTCATTAGTAAAACACCATTGATTTTGACCACTGGAGGTGCTGTTTCGCTGTAATATATTTGTTTTTAGGCCTGTTCCCGAGGCAAAGTGGTTATGGCTTGTTTAGACTTCTAACCTTGTTACTACTTGTGCCATTGTCTGTAAGTTAATTTACTATAGAAATGTACAGTTCCTTATTTACCACTCTGTCAATAAAAACATACATACGTCTTCCAGTCTATAGTAAATATGTCTATTTTAACACAACATAAATTAGTATGTGTTAATCCTCAATACAAACAAGGTATGGCCACATGCATCAGTGTGCGGGACAGGTCCAAATTGACTGGTGTTTGGCCCGTATTCCAACAGTAAGATGGTTAAAGACAAGGGACCCTGGCCAGGAGGACTGCCCTTTAACATGGGGAGAGGGATTAAATCTGGGGTGTCCAACAATTACTCTTAATGCTTAGTAACTAAAAGTCCCAGCTTACTCCCCAGCAGTAATTTAGGGACGTCCATCTGGCAGGCCTTCAATGTATCAAACTAACAACACCATTCCTTGGCTTCTGCAGCTACAGGAATACTTGGAATTGGAGTTTTGTGAACAGCTGAAGGCCTGCAGGTTGGACATCCCTGCAGTAATAGCACAGGCAGACTTTCTAGCCTTTGGCTGAATTGCAGTGGCGCATATTTCACTATGAATGTGTGTGATGGGGTGCACAGTTTATCTATTCACATCTGGCCCTACCCCAAAGAGCTCACAATCTAAACGTAAAGCCACGTGGAGTGTGTTCTGGGCCATATAATCTAATAAACACATATAGTGAGATTCACCCAGAGCCGCAAATGCTCCGGGCAAATCTCCCGTACGCCATTTACCAGAGGCTGCGCGGTTGAATCTCACCCGCTAAGACCTGCGCTGCCTCTGGTAAATCACTTTGCGCCGGCTGCACGAGTGTCTCTTCTGGGACTCGAGCAGCTACCGCAAAGCGAGACTTTCCGATCAGTTAGCGCGACGTTAAGGAGGGAAAGGAGCGCTGTGCAGCTGCAGCTCTCCTCGGTGAATTCCCCTGATACAATCAAAACCGGGGGTGACCAACCTGACGCATGCTGGGGGCAGCACCAGTGGCACCCCATGTTCTGGCTGGGCTGCCCCCTGAGACACCCCCAATTATTTCTTGCCATGCCCACTGTCCGCTCGGTTGGCTGGTCTAAACCCATTGCAGTATCCCAGTGATATTGATAAATAAAAGAAAGGACTCATTTCCTGTTTGAAGTCTTTGGTGGTTACGGTACATTTTTTCCATTGTGGCTATTGTTCAATCCCCACTTTGAGGTCAGTGGTGAGATTTACCAGCATCTGGCTATATACTACGAAGCCTATTTCAGTGTCCCCCTATAACATAGCTCTGGTCCCCTGAGAAAACATGTTAAGCATTTTATTAATTACGGGTCTCTACACTGCCAGCATTGTGGGCCACACTATCGCGATTTTGGTGCGATGCGATTGTGCATCCATTTGCGAATCGCAAGCGCATGCGATCTGCCTTTTTATGCGCAATCGCATGCGTTTCCCTATCTCTAAAGAAAAAAATCGCAAACGCATCAACATCGCACCGGAATCGCACACAAAACCTCATGCGGCTGTGTATGCAGTGCACTGTGGCCTTGCCCTAAGCGCATGAAAAAAATGGACACAAGCAAGAACAAACCAATAGGCCATGCGTTTTTTTAAAGGGTAGGTATCCCCATGCCCAAACGTCTTCATAGGTAATTCAACACCCCCCAAACTCTATCTTTAAAAATCAGCCCCTAAATGTACTTTCCCGACCTCGGTCACAGCATCTTCTGTTACAGTAAAAGGGGCAGGACTGGCAGCCGCGTTTGTAATTGGCTCAGATTCAACCAATAATGCAGCTGCTATTCAACAGAGGGAACGAGGTCACGTAAGTACATTAAGGGGATGATTTCGGAGTCGGGGGAGGTTGACTTACCTTAGAAGATTCAGCCATCGAGGGATCCAGAGGGAGGGGTCAGAGCTCCCCTGTGCATGCTAGAGTTCTCAACGAGGACAGTTAATCGAGAACGAGTTAATCGAGAACGAGGACAAGTAGCAGGCACCGGATTACAGCTCCTACTCTTCATTTTTCTGGACTTTCATCAGGCCAGGACAACCATATCGAGCAGAAGAGAAAGGTAGGGATCTTTTAACAAACCATGGGGCAAATGTTAGTTGTGGGAGATGGACATGCCCTTTAAGGTGCATTTTTACCCATAATCCCCTGGGAAACACAAACGCACAGAAACTCAGCACTTTTTTTGTGCATTGTAGTGTAGCCTCAATCTCAATTAGATTTACATGACTACTAAACTGCACAGGATGTTCTTTGGGGTATTTTTTTTTTAAGAAAAGGGAGGTAGGAACTCGTTCAGTATTCCTACCTTCTATTTCTAATTCCTGCTAGAGAAATCCAATCCTAAACTGGCTTGTTTCAATGCTCACACAAATAATAAAACCTGGATGAGAGCAGCATGTGGGCATCAATGCAGGTACAAGCAAATAACATCTCTGTTAGTGATCAGGGGCCATTTCTTGAGAGCTGATTTCTCTGGAAGTACAAAGGGAGGTAGCAGTAGAATTATACTATGTAGGGGAAAGTGGATATGACCTGGTCAGTTAAAGGTCCCAGGGTCTGTGAGTCCTTTAGGAGCATCTTCTGAATAGGTTAGTGTAATGAAAATGGTGTTTGGATGCTAAACATATATAAAATATTGATATGAGGGTGGACGTGCCCTTTAAATGCTTTCTATAATAATAATAATTTGACTTGCATGGTCGGCAGCCCGGAACTTTGACTCTTTTCTCTCTCCCTCTCTGTTTCTTCCTGGTAGCAGCAGTAATTCAGGGCTATAACAGATGTCATCACAGCCATTGGCTGACTGCTTTCCTCCTGGTGAATGGGGGCATTATAAAAAGTTAGTACAGCTTTAACTGGGATAAAATGTGTTTTACGGTAGCTAGGGAATGCTGGGAGTTGTAGTTTTTACACAACTGGAAGGCCTAAAACTTGACATCCCTATATACACAACTAGCAAAGTCCAACATGGTAAAGTATTAAACTAATAAAAAGAAAGTTCTCTTTGTCTGCGCTAATGGTGGGAACCATATATACATAATATACACAGACACTCACTTCTCTCTTTCTTTTCTCTCTCTCCCCTTTCTCTTTTTTCCTTCTCTCTCTCCCTTGCTTCTCTCTTTTCTCTCTCCCTTCTCATTCTTCTCTCTCGTCTCTCTCTTTCTCTCTCCCTTCTCTTTTTTTCTTCTCTCTCTCTCTTGCTTCTCTCTTTTCTCTCTGTCTCATTCTTCTCTCTCGTCTCTCTCTTTCTCTCTCCCTTCTCTTTTTTTCTTCTCTCTTTTGCTTCTTTCTTTTCTCTCTCCGTCTCATTCTTCTCTATCGTCTCTCTTTCTCTGTCCCTTCTCTTTTTTTCTTCTCTCTCTCTTGCTTCTTTCTTTTCTCTCTCCCTACTAATTTTTCTGTCTCATTTCTCTCTCCCTTCTTTTTTTTCCTCTCTCTCTTGCTTCTCTTTTCTCTCCCCCTTCTCATTCTTCTCTCTCGTCTCTCTCCCTTCTCTTTTTTCTTCTCTCTCTCTTGCTTCTCTCTTTCTCTCTCCCTTCTCATTCTTCTCTCTTGTCTCTCTCTCTTTCTCTCTCCCTTCTTTTTTTTCTTCTTTCTCTCTTTTCTCTTTCTCTCTCCCTTCTCATTCTTCTCTCTCATCTCTCTCTTCTCTCTCCCTTCTTTTTTTCTTCTCTCTCTCTTGCTTCTCTCTTTCTCTCTCCCTTCTCATTCTTCTCTCTCGTCTCTCTCTTTCTCTCTCCCTTCTCTTTTTTTCTTCTCTCTCTCTTGCTTCTTCCCTTTCTCTCCCTTCTCATTATTCTCTCTCACTTTCATCTTTTTCTTTCTCTCTCCCTTCTCTTTTTTTCTTCTCTCTTTCTCTCTCCCTTCTCATTCTTCTCTCTCGTCTCTTTCTCTCTCGCCCTTCTCTTTTTTCTTCTCTCCTCTTGCTTCTCTCCCTTTCTCTCCCTTCTCATTATTCTCTCACTTCAATCTTTGTCTTTTTCTTTCTCTCTCCCTTTCTCTTTTTTTCTCTCTTCTTTTCTCTCTCCCTTCTCATTCTTCTCTCTCGTCTCTTTTTCTCTCGCCCTTCTCTTTTTCTTCTCTCTCTTGCTTCTCCCTTTCTCTCCCTTCTTTTTTCTTCTCTCTCTCTTGCTTCTCTCTGTCTCTCTCCCTTCTCAATTCTTCTCGTCTCTTTTTCTCTCGCCCTTCTCTTTTTTCTTCTCTCTCTCTTGCTTCTCCCCTTTCTCTCCCTTCTCATTATTCTCTCTCACTTTCATCTTTTTCTTTCTCTCTCCCTTCTCTTTTTTTCTTCTCTCTCTTGCTTCTCTCTTTCTCTCTCCCTTCTCATTCTTCTCTCTCGTCTCTCTCTGTCTCTCTCCCTTCTCTTTTTTCTTCTCTCTCTTTTGCTTCTCTCCCTTCTCATTCTTCTCTCTCGTCTCTTTCCCCACTCTCTCGCTGGTCAGTCTCCTCCCCGTGGTTCTGTCATATTTTCCTGTGAACCTGCACCTTCCTTGTTTATAGAAATGAGGAAGTGACTATGTCATAACTATTAGTTAAGAGAATTAATGCTGGAGGTCGGAGCACATAGGAATATCCGACCATGCGGCCAGGACTTCTCCTGCTCTGCTTCTTTATTTCGGGTGAGTTCTTAATACCTAGAAAATAAATCTAACTTTATTATGTCCCCAAGGAGGGGGCTCCGTGGTCTGGTGTGGGGTTCCGGGAACCAGGTCTGTTGTATCAATGTTGATTAAATATCCAATATTAATGTCATTAGGCTATAGGCCACAGTCACTGCCCTGTCTTTTCTTGTCCAACACTCTCCCTTTATATCATCTGTTTTCAACTGGGGTGTGAGGTACAAAGTTGAATAATAATGACAATGTTGTGGTTGCTGAAATAATAATAATATTATATTTGTGTTATACCATTAGTTTAGCATTGGTTTACCATTTCTTGCACTGGTACAGTTGCTAATTTAAATTGTACCCACTGCAGTGTGTGACATCACAAGGAAGCTAGGAGTTAAGCTGGGTACACACAGGACAGATTTTTGAAAGATGACAGACATAACCTGCAAGATCCTGTCTGCCATTTTTCAAAGATCAGGGAACACATAGTCCCAGGCGTTCTCCCTATACACAGCATAGACCCTATACAGTATATACACAGCATAGACCCTATACAGTATATACACAGCATAGACCCTATACAGTATATACACAGCATAGACCCTATACAGCATATACACAGCATAGACCCTATACAGTATATACACAGCATAGACCCTATACAGTATATACAACAGGCATAGACCTATACGATATAACGATAAAGCATAGTAGCCTTACAGTATATACACAGCAATAGAACTTTACAGTATATAACACAAGATAGACCCTATACAGTATACACACAGCATAGACCCTATACAGTATATACACAGCATAAAGCATAGACCCTATACAGTATATACACAGCATAGACCCTATACAGTATATACACAACATAGACCCTATACAGCATATACACAGCATAGGCCCTATACAGCATATACACAGCATAGACCCTATACAGCATATACACAGCATAGACCCTATACAGTATACCCTATACAGTATATCACAGCATAGACCCTATACAGATATACAACAGCATAGACTCACTATACAGTATATACACAGCATAGACCCTATACAGTATATACACAGCATAGACCCTATACAGTATATCCACAGCATAGACCCTATACAGTATACACACAGCATAGACCCTATACAGTATATACACAGCATAGACCCTATACAGTATATACACAGCATAGACCCCATATAGTATATATACAGCATACAGAGAACGCTCGGGAATATGTTTCCCTTGATTGCGGCCAACTCCCCTATAGAGAGACTACCACAGCCAAGAGAAATTTTCCCTCTCTCCCGAACGACCGCTCGGCCGTCCCGAACATTCTGAGATCGGGATCTATTCAGAGAGTTACATTAAAAACAATCTCTGTAAACTCCCATGTTTGTGATATAGAAAGGTTGGACTAGGCCAGGGGTTCTGAAACTTAGTAACGTAATGTTTCCTGGAGACACGCCTGTGTCCTTAATGTTGAATTAAAAGCTGTAATTACAAATATTTCATGCACTTCACGGTGTATATTGTACTCAAATTAATGTGGTGTGAAGTGATTGTATTGAAATGTTATCATTATATATATTTTTAAGGTTCGTACACACGTGTGATGTCGAGTCCCGACCCGCAGCGCACAATGTGTAGGAACGAACGTTTCGGCCAATAATCGGCCCATGTGTAGGCGCTTTATCGGCCGAAATGGACGTTTGGTGGGGGATCGTTGACCGAACAACCTGGCGGATCCCCGAACGAACGTCCGTTTCGACCTATAAAGTGCCTACACATGGGCCGATTATTGGCCGAAACGTTCATTCCTACACATCGTGCGTCATGGGTCGGGACCCGTGATCGCACATGTGTACGAACCTTTAGAGTACAAAATTTTAAAAATGTAAGTTATACTGATAAAAAAAAACTCCAATATCGTCAGTTACCCATTTCTTCTCGACCGACTGCCCAGGGCCACCATCAGAGTTTTCTGGGCCCCATACTGGGTACATTTCTGGGCCCCCCATAACATGAACCAACTCAGACACTCCCTCCAACGTGGGGAGAAGAGAAGCGGTGAATGCAAATTTTTTTCCTACGCCCACTTTGTTAAGACCACGCTCACTTTGTTAAGACATCATCCACTTTGTAAAGGCCACGCCCACTTTGTTAAGACCCCACCCACTTTGTTAAGGTTAAACCCATTTTAAAGACCATCATTCCCATTTTACATTGTTGCCTGCAATATTAAATATCAACTAGACATTAAGCCCGTTACATTAACGGGCCCTAGACATGCTCCACCTCCACGACGCACACACAGACCGGTAAATATAAAATGTACCCGTGTCCAGTACACAAACTTAAAGGACAATTATACTCACCTTCCCTCCGCTGCTCACCCCATTCTCCATGCTCAAGTCCTTGAGCCTGGAAAAAGACTGCCACTATTGCCACACAGCATGGCAGCTCCACACTCTGTCCTGACTATATTCATATTTCTATCTCTGTGGCAGCTCCACACCATCTTTATCCTGTCTATATCCTGATAATAGAGATGGTGTGGAGCTACCATGCTGCAATGTGACAAAGAGATGGAGATATGTATATAGGCAGGATAGAGATGGTGTGAAGTTGCCATACTGCAATGTGACAGAGAGATAGAAATTTGGATATAGGCAGGTTAGGGATGGTGTGAAGTTGCCATACTGCTATGTGACACAATGTCTATCCTGCTTATATTCATATCTCCATCTCAGTGTGGAGCTGCCATGCTGCAATGTGACACAGAGATGGAGATATGTATATAGGCAGGATAGAGATGGTGTGGATCTGCCATACTGCTATGTGACACAGAGACGGAGATATGTATATAGGCCAGATAGAGATGGTGTGGAGCTGCCATACTGCTATGTGACACAGAGATGCAGATATGTATATAGGCTGAATAGAGATGGTGTGGAGCTGCCATGCTGCCCCATGGGGTATGTAATAGCCCAGTAGCCCTATTAGGCTATTACCTACCCCATGTGCAGTGCATGCCTTGGTAGCAGAATGCAATTAAGGCATGCTGAGAGTTGTAGTTTCTTAAACATCTGAAGTTACAAGGTTTTCCATCACTGCTATGCAGGTAGTGGCACCAGCAGCCCTCCAAGAGCAGTCCCTGTACACAGCAGTGAGACAAAGGGTAACAATGTCCCCCATGCAGGTTTCCCACCCCTCCTGTACTTGAGAGGAGACTTGAGTTTCCTCCCAAGTCACGCCCACTCCCCCAGGCCATGCCCCTGGAACACCCTGGGAACGCCCCTAACCCCTCCCTAACCCCGCCTCCCACCAACCCTGGAACACACACCACGCCCCCTTTTCCACACCCTGCCAGGAAGCCTGAAGGGGCAGGGTGGGATGTCTGCGCCATGGACTCTCACAAGTAGAAATAGGTTTAGTATAACATACAGTTACTCCCTCCTGCTCTCTATGGAGATCACAGCCAGGGGCACTTCTAGGGTTTTTGCTGCCTGATCCAAACTTTTTATTTCCGCCCTTTCATACGCCGCTGCCACGTTAAAGTGGCCGTGGCTTTGTGGATGGACGTGGCTAAAGTTTTACGATTTTGAACTTCCTATCACATAGGTATTTAAACAGTTCCTCAGAAAGTCAATTAGCAATAATGTAAATTACTAGAAATATATATTACATCCATTTCTCAAACAACTTGTGTTGCCACTACCATATTGCTCTTTTCAGGTTTTTGTTGTTCAAATCAACTTATTTTGTAGCCTGTGCTATACATGTTGTTACAACTGTTACAGTAAATTTGAAATTCCATACTTTCTGTAGTATAAAAGATTTTGGCCAAAAGATTTGTAAGCCTGCCACCACATCAAGGTAGACTTTCAGCACCTAATTAGTCTAACATAGCCTCACAAACTAACTAAAACTAAACTAACCACTGTTGCCTGTCTGCCGCCTTTTTTGTTCAGCCGCCTGAGACAAGTATCTCACTCTGCCTAATGGTAGATGTGGCCCTGATCACAGCACAGAACAGCTACAAGTTCAGGGAGGGGGTGGAGCCACATAGACAGTAAAGCCACCTACTGAGTCATGGGCCATGCAGCAGACACGCCCTGTTTGTCTTCTCTATCTAGGAATGGCCACCTAGTGGCTGAATGCAGTATTGCACTTTCTGACCCATACACGAGTGCTCCCTTTCCCCTCCTGATGGCGGCTCTGCGACTGCCTAGCGATCGGTTTGTTCGCCTTTAACTGCAAGAGCCCCATTAACCGAGACAAGCAAGAAATATCGGTGTGACCTCACCAAAGCTTTGGGAAAATAACCAGTCTTTGGTTCTCCTGTTATTCATAAACAGGATAATAGGGCCCTATTTATAAAAAATCGTTATCGTTATCGTAAAATACCGATCGTTATCGTAAAATAACGACCGGGGTTTTACCGATAACGACCGTTATTTACCGATAACGGTCGTTATTTACCGATAACGGTCGTTATTTACCGTTATCGGTAAATAACGACCGTTATCGGTAAATAACGTCGTTATCGGTAAATAACGACGGTATTTACCGATAACGACCGGTATTTAACGATATCGGTAAATAACGGTCGTTATCTGTAAAAACCCAGTCGTTATTTTACGATAACGATCGGTATTTTACGATAACGATAACGATTTTTTATAAATAGGGCCCATAGTTCGGTTGCGGCCACACTAACACATTGTTGCCTGTTTCACACACGTTACCATTCATTTGCCCTGCAAAACAAAAATGGTGTGTGGCCACCCACAGTGGGTTTGCCCAGCATGCATTTCTAATGCGTTAACGTGTTAGTGTCGCCTTGCCGTTACTGTGGAAAAGAGATATTATTTTCTTTTTTTTGTTCTAAAAATCCCCACTGTGTTTTTGTTTTGTCAGTGTTTGGAGACATTCCCAGACCACAAAATGTCCGAATGAATTCAGTGAATTTCAAAAACATCCTAGAGTGGGATCCTCCATCCGCTGCCGGAGATGTGCCGTACATGTACAAGGCGGGGTGCAAACTGTAAGATGTTAATAATAAAGGCTGGGACAATAGAATAACTGTGTGTGACTGAATGACTGTTCATGTTTTCTGGCACTGAAGTATATTAGTAAAAATGGGATTTTATTTAGCACCAACATCTTCCGTAGCGCTTTTCAATTGCACTGCCCCAAAGAGCTTACAATCTAATCACATTTATTTGGCACATGCAACCTATCAGTATGTCTTTATGATTGTGAGGGAAACCGGAGTGCCCAGAGGAAACCTGCACACGCATGGAGAGAACATACAAACTCCTTTCAGATGTGTCCATGGTGGATTATATACATTTTATAAGCAATATGTTTATTTTTAACGAAGGATGTATTTTATTATAATAAGGGGTGATTAGGCTGACCAGCCGATATATAAGAATTTTTTGGGTAATACAAATAAAAAAAAGTTTTTTAACATATAAAGTAATGTATGTTTCATAACTTGCGTGGGATATTTTATAAGAAAGGTATCTCTGAATAAAAGTGGAAGTTATATTATTTATAACTATAAAGGGGTTGCTTGGAGGAAATAGTTTAAAAAGTTTTACTTAATTTCAAATAAAATAACAATGGTAACTTAGGGCTAGGTCCCACTACTGAGTGCCAGAGTGCGATTTGTGCTCCGTTCACGCTTCGGGTTCACATTGCCAGAGCAATGCTACCAGGTAGTTCCCATTGTGTGCGCTGCAATCCGGTCCATTATCGGTTTGCATGCGTGCATGACTTTTCGTGCGAGTCTCATGCGTGCCAATAACATGATATGGCCCCATGATCACGCACAGCAGCGCATTGCAAAAATCCTGCATGTGCCGCTGTGTGTCATAGGGGGACCTAACCCTTACTGTTAATGGCTGTGGCCCCTGGGAAATGATCTGGGGAACATGTACATATCACCAAAACCTGTTTAAACACTTCCTTCCCCATGACCGGGCAATTGTTGGGTTTCTGCACGCTGCATTCGAAGGTTATGGTCAATTCAAAGGATATATTTGGCCAAAACGGCGCATTCGAGGGTTGTCACCGAAATGGTACATTCAAGGGTTATGGCCGAAATCAAGGGTTAGCAAACGGTACGCAAATTCTATAATTATCGAAAATTCATCCGCGAGTTTGGAAAACCAAACTAGTTCGTAGAATGTTTGAACTATTAAAGTTCAGGTCGAACTCGGGTTCGAATTCGGTTCTAGTCCATCTCTAGTAATCACTAATGAAAGTAGAACTAGTGGAACAAATAGAACTAGACTTCAATCCGTCATTTGTAAGTAGGAAACTCCCAGCTACATATTTAATGGAGATCTATTTTTTTAAAACCTATAACATAATGAATCCCTTATTCTATGTAAGTACGTAGAGCTCCTCACACAAACCCTATGGGGAATCTCTTTTACAGAAAGAGGAAGGAGAAAAAGGGAAAAGAAAATTTCACAAACATCTGTTATACCAATGCCACGAACTGTGATTTCTCTGCCATCAATTATAAGGCAGTTCTGCATGTGAGAGCACAGCTAAACAACAACGTCTCTGATTGGGTCACAACTGAATTTTACCCGTATGCACAAAGTAAGTTCTTCTTCTACTCTATAAACTACTATAAATTAAATATAAAGATTTAAAGGGTATGGCCAACCCCCAGAATGAAAACCTATACTTACCTTCTCCACATCCTCTGACACTTCTCTTCCTGGTTCTTGCCTCCTCTGCAAGCTCAAAGAGCACTTAAGCTTCCTACACACATACGATTTTACCGCCAACGAACGACCCGAGCTTAAGGCACACAGGCGTTGAATGGCCATTTCGGGCTATTATCGCATGTGTGTATGCGCTCGGTCAAGCGATGTATATTGGCGGTAAAATCGTACGTGTGTTTCGGCTGAAACGGTAGTGTGCCTTGCACCCAGGGGTCATTAGTCTGCTGTAAAATCATTCATGTGTATGCATCGTTCATTGCGCCGTTCATTGGTCGGCGGTAAAATCGTACCTGTTTACGAGGCTTTAGAGAGCCCACACAGCATAAATTCATTGACTGTGATGTGCCCGCGACAGCTGCAACCTAGAAGAAAGCTGACATTGCTTATCACCAAATAATGCCTTTTCAGTTTAAAAGGCATCTGTGGTCTAAAACAACGTAGGGTTAAATAAAAGCTTGGACCACATTCCAAACTGCAACCTGTCACAAATTACAATGCGAAAAAAGGTTATCTCCACCCCCCAAACCACTGCTAATAGTACCCAGGGTAAGGACCAAAACCACTAGGTTCTCCCATGTAGGTTTGCCCTAAGTCCGACACACTGCACCTTCAAAATCCGTCTCGTAATGCCATTTTAACCCTGACTCCTCTCAAGAGTCCCACATCCCACAAGAGTCGCACAATGAATGTGCAGTGTGTGGTGGATTTAAGGCAAACCCAGGGTTAAGGACCTAGTGGTTTAGGTTCTCACCCAGGGCACAGTAAGGGGAGAGAGGGTGGTTTGAAAACCAAAACCAAATAATGCACCCTGTTCCTATTGGCAAAAAATACTGTACAGAGGTATAACCAATGGGAGCAACCACTGTAATTGCAGGGGTCCCCAAACTTCTTACTTTTCCTACAACAGATACATCCCTCACCACTGTCACTCACTGTAGATACAGCAGGGAGAGGGGGCCTGGTGATTTCTAGTTACACTGCTAATACTGTACCCCCCTTATCACCAAGCAATAGCTTAATGAGATCCCTTGCCCTTTTATTGCTTGTTTGATCTGCATGCCTCTACTTAAAGGGCATCTATACCGTAAAATAGGTTACTATAATTCTTCCCAACCACCACTGTATAATGTTTTTGTTGATCTTCCCCCTATTTCTTTAGATATCCAATCTAAAACTTCTCATATTTCAGCTGTCAATCAAGTTCCTAGTTTTGACAGGAAATTTGTTTTATTTGCACATTTGGAATCTAACAATACATTGTGTTTTTGTGCACAGCCATTATTACTGCTCCGAAAGTAAATGTCTTCTCCAGGGCCGGATACCTGGATGTCAGCTTTTCTGGGCCTGTGACATCAGACCATCAACCTGTGAAAGATATATACGGATTGCTGAATTATAAAGTGGTTTACTGGAAAGAAAGCGACCCATCGGATGTAAGTAGCAATGTAAGATAAATTAATTCACTGGTTAGAGATCCAGATCTGGCCAATGAAAAGAGGGTTCTAAGAAAGCCTGCTCATTGGAATGGGAAAGCTGGTTTGTTGAGATTATGCAATTAATACTTTGCAGTACTAATTATAGGACAACTGTACAGTTGTTGCTCCACTCACCTTGTGGCCGAGGGCCTAACCAATTGGTAAAAATGAAAGGGCATCTATACTGGGAAAATGTTTCCCAGTATTGACTGTTGGTGTGTGAGTGTGGAGTTGGTGTTTGAGAATTGCATGGTGGTAAATTTCCTCTCCCAGTGCTGCTGCTTTACGGTGATTACTGAGCATGCTTGACTTCACATAGTCAAATGAAAGGAGGCATCAGTTAAGAGTGGGAGGGGGTATGCTTAGCTTGGGCAAAATAAATACATCAATACAGCAACATGCACAACTCAGTGAGGGATACTTCCATGTATTTATTTAGGCCAAGGGCCCACTCGAGCGCACAGCCGTAATGATGCGTGATCATGCGCTTCTGCAATTGGATCCTATTGGAGCGCATGCTCACCAAAATTGGTGATCACATGCACTCTGATAGCGCATGGGTGTGCAGTGCATGTAGTGGGGCCACTCCCATAGGCTACTACATGCCTGCACTCCCACTAGCGCAATCGGTTCGCAAATCGCGAACCCTCATAGATTAAGATAAGGAAATGTAATTTTTTTTGTATAGTTGCCCCTTAAAACCATGGATTCCTGTAACCAACAGACCTCGGCATTACTCTTTATATAAGCCCTGGGACAGAGGAGGAAAGTGCAATGTTTAGAGGGTGACTGAGTTCTTAGTTCCTTATACTTTGAATGATGGTTTGTAGCATGTTGTAAAAGAACATAATAGGAAATATACCTTGCAACACTATGTTCCAAGAGGAAATGCTCCTGTGTTCAGTACAATTATACTTTTCATTTTGGAGATTTAGTGTCCCTTTAATGTCTCTTATACCAGTGGGGGCCACAAAGGAAAAATAATTTCAAATTCATGCACAGAAAATAAACCAATATCCTTGATATTCATGCATTTTAGTTTTATTGTTGATCGCATTAACACCATTTCATTGTAAGGAGCTCACAATAGTTGCTATTAAGCTGACTGAAATGGGAACATTATAACCATGGAACGTATTAACTCTCCCTAGAGGAAGCTCCCAAAACCAAAATTTTTGGAGATTTTTTTTTTTGTTGTTATTTAAAGGGAAACTAAAGAGTTAACACAACCTCACTCCCATTTCCTAAAATGCTATGTTCTTACCCTGGGAGTACAGAATGTGGTGTAATTACAAGGATGGGTTAACCCTTTAAAGGGCATGTCCACCCCCAAAACTAAAATTTAACCCACTGCTGGCCCCACTGTGTAGTGTTAAAAAATCCTACCTTACATCTCTACTCCTTATGGTTCTCCTGCAGTGTCTGTTCAAAGTCCAGGAAAGTGAAGAGTAGGAGCTGTCTGTGTGTAAAAATGTTTCTGCCCCTTCCCTTTCCTCCTGGAGGACTCTGGCATGTGCAGGGCCCTCACACAATTTAAATCCCTCATGTTTGTTTTAAAAAAACAAACCCCCCTCCCAACCCTAACCGACAAGTTCATGACTGGGCCACACTAACATGTTTTTTTTGCTTGCGGTTGCACATGCTATTTTGATTAGAATGGGAATCGCGGGAAAGCAAAAATTCATGCAATTTCCGATGCACATGTGATTGCATCCGTTTCCGTTTTGCGATCACTATTTTTTTGCGCAAACGCATGCGTTTCCATAATGGAAAAGAGCAAAATCGCATGTGCAAACGCAGAACGCGTGACAAGGCATCAGAATCGCACACGCTCGGTTTGGTGCGTTATAGTGGAGCCTCAAACTCAAGTTGTAATAAAAGTGCAGAGATACAGACTTATCAGGCCGGCTTCCTTCGGCATTCTCAATAGCCAGCAGCCATGTTTTTTTACAATTTAAACCTGGTGGTTAGGGTTGGAAGGGGGGCCCCTACTGTACAGCAAGAAATAACATTTTGGGGTGGACATACCCTTTAATTCTTTCTCTTTTTAAGGCATGGGATGCAATGTATTAGATAGAAGTTTGGAACTTTGCTGTGTGTGAGTGATAATATGATGGTTTTCTATAACCTGCATTTAGGCAAAGTGCTGGCAATTGGGCTGATAATTTTCCAATTGACTTTTTTGTCATTTTCTCTTTGCAGTTTGGTGATTTTTAAAAAAAATCTTATAATAGTCACTCTATGACATAGCATGGTGTCTAATATAAACATGTTATCTATTCTATATGGACATACATGTGTACTATATAAGGGATATTACGCCCCTTACAGTGTAATATAAGGATATAAAGTCACCGAGGAGTTCGGTCGAGTGCTCTTATACAGGACAGGGAACTCCGAGGTGACTTTATAAACCTTATATTACAATGTAATGGGGCGTATTATTTCTTATAATATATAAGTTTTAAAAAAAATGAATTTACTGGCTAGTCCCTTTACTAAATCCCTAACTATCCTTTCTCCCTTCACTAAATAATTAAAGGGTATGTCCACCCTTAAAAATTTTTTTTTACCAAACATTCTCCCTGTCCCCCCAGCCCCAACCGCTATATTAGTATTATCAGAAAATGCCCAAAACTTTACTTACCTTCCCTCTTTCCTCCGCCGCACTGCCAGGCCCTCGGCTTGCGAGAAAATGCAAGCAGAGGGGCGGGACCGGCAGTCGCGTCTGTGTCATGGACGCAGCTGTCAGGAGTTCAGTGCGGAGGAGGCAAGAGGGAAGGTAAGTAATGTTTTGGGCATTTTCTGATAATACTAATAGAGCGGTTGGGGCTGGGGGGACAGGGGGAATGTTTGGTAAAAAGGGTTTTATGGTAGGGGGAGGGAATCCTAATCGGGAGGGAGAGGGAGAAGGGCTGCAGTACGCATGCCAAACTTCTCCTGGAGGCCAGGTAGGAGGCAGAGTCCTATATGGACTCTGCTATCCTCCTGGTGGGCAGTTTTTGGGACTTTGGGGGGGGGGGGAATACAGGAGAACCATATGGAGCTGGGATGTGAGGTAAGGATTAAACTACACTACATGATGGGGCCAGTAGTTGGGGGGATTATAGTTTTGGGGGTGGACATGCCCTTTAAACTAAATACACAGTCAGCCCTGTAATAAAATAGATTATTGAATACATACCAGAATTTAACTAGTTAGTGGACATCCTTCTGGCAGCCTTTCCTCTGGAATTCCCTGCTCCCTTTACATTTCTTCCTCCTTCCCCTTTTAAACAACACTTTCCTTGTCCAACCCTGCAATAAAAAAGATTAATGTAACAGACAGACATTTACTGTTCATAAAATCCTTATCTTAGTCCTTGATGTAATATCCCTCTGACCCGGTAACCTGAATCCTGTCAGCCATGAGACAGACTCCTGCAGCCCTGCGAGTGAACTTAAGCAGAGCGTGCAGAGGAAGTTGTCAGTATGCTGACACAGACGCTCTCGCAGGGCTGCAGGAATTTGTCTTGTCACGGCTGACAGGATTCAGATTACCGGGTGAAACGGACTTTACATCAAGGACTAAGATAAGGATTTTACGAACAGTAAATGTCTGTGTGCTATAGCAATCTTTTTTTATTGTAGGGTTGGACAAGGAAAGTGTTGGTTAAAGTGGAAGGAGGACGGCAAATGTATGGGGAGCAGCAGTGGTATATATTCTTATAAAAATCACTCAACTACGTAGTTGAGTGATTTTTATAAGGATATATTCCACTGTTGCTCTCATTATAATCCAGGCCACTTATATATTATAATGAAATAAAATGCCCTTATACTGTTTATCTCTTTATATATTCATCTGTGTATTGTATTTTTAGGTTACTGAAATTAATACTGAACAGAACTTTGAAACATTGAATGACTTGTCAAAATGGACAACGTACTGTATAAAAGTGCAGGCCTATGCTCCAGAATATGGAAATGATGGTCAATTTAGCAAAGTCATTTGTGAGACCACAACAGAAGATGGTAAGACCAAAATATTGCCTGAGCCCTTTAATCAGTTATACCCCACCAGATATCTTAGAACTAGAGATCAGGTTTGTGAGGCTTTCCAGGACTACACATTAGAGGCAACTTCAAGGTAGGGTTTGTAATAGACAAGGAATGAAAGGGACTCTGCCAACGACTGGGGCTAAACAATCTTGGGTTCTATTGAGCCTGAAAACTACAACTCTCAACCTTTCCTGGCTCAAAGTTTCCTAACCACACCCTGAGAGTTGGCCGAGAGACACGTCTTACCAATTACAAAACAAGTGTGGCCTGACAAACCCACAAGTTGCCTGTTCCTGTGGGCATCTGTAACCTAATGAGGCACCGTGCTATACTCTGGCAACCTATAAATTTATCTTTTGTACCATGATACCAATTTATGGATACCATAGTTTCATTGAATGGCCAAAGATTCCCCTTAACCAGATTTTAATCTGGAATCCATTTTCACATATGGTTTACATGCATTATGGAGATATAACCCTCCATAAAAATTGTTTCCAATTGGAGCAGTTGGTCAGGTAGGACATTGTTTGGCTTTATCAACCAATACATTTGTCTGAGCAGTCAATCCGTCAAAATATCATCCCATGTGTACCAGCCTTTAGTGCAGAACACATGAGCATCTAAAATACACAGTGGCTGTGCTGAATTACTGCAAATATAGCATACTGGTGGTGGGTACATCCAATATTAATGGGCATCTTCCAGGACATTATCAATTTGTTTTAAAGCACACAGCCATGTCATTTTTTGACCACAGAGTTTCACACATGCCTCAATGATGTACTTCTAAAACCAGCCAAAGTATGCAGTTCAACTAAACCAGCAAATAAGACACAAAGGATTCTGGGAGTGCTGAAATCCATGATCTTATTGCCGTCCAAGCATTTAATAAGGAAGTCTATGTTGTGTATCTTACAGGTATTATTCCAGTGTGGAAAATCGCCCTCACGTTCATACTATCTTCCTGTTTATCGGTTGGGGTGATCGTATCGATTTTTTATTTGGGATTCAGACTATTTGTGTTTTCACCCACATATTCCATCCCTGATCATCTGAAGGAGGTTTGTATTAAATTTACTTAAAAGTTAAAATGGAGGAAGAATCAACCCAGACATTGATTATTTTCAGTAGAACACTTACCCTGTACTTTGAGCTGTAGGACTGGCATCTCACTGGTATTACCATGATGGGTTAAGCAAGGGGACAAGTAACAGAATATCAACACGGATTTTAGATAAATAATGACCACTACTAGTTTGGCACACACAGTAGTCACAGCTGATGGAATGGTATCTAATGCTTGATATTTCCGTATTTACATTGGGCCGCATTTATTGTAGGTCGCCATTGGTTAACATCCATTATCTTTCCGGGACAACAGTATCTGTGTTGCTTTTTCATCCATGGTGAAAATTATTGTTGTGGTAGAAAAGCCGGTACTGCCCGTTATTTCAAAAACCCGATATTGGCCCATTGACTTATATGGCCCAATGCTAGGCATTGTTGAAATACCTGTGTAAAGGATTGTTATCAGACATTACCAATAGCAATCAATTCTAAATATGGACACACCACTCGCAAAATACAGAACCAATTACACATGTACAGTTAAATGTAACCCTGAATATTCTATCTGTCCAAAAAGACATCTAAGCCCATTTGGAGGGTGTTTACAGATTCTGTCATCACATCATAATCAGGTAACATTACTGCCCTCACAGTGAATAACCTTTAAATTTGTTTAAGCTGAAAAGATCTTTACACAAGATAGGGTAACAAAAAGCGTGCTAGGTCAAGAATCAAAATATCGTGCACTATAGAGCGCTAGGTCAAGAATTAAAATATCGTACCATAGAGAGCGCTAGGTCAAGAATCAAAATATCGTACCATAGAGTGCTAGGTCAAGCTCACAATATCGTACCATAGAGAGCGCTAGGTCAAGAATCAAAATATCGTACCATAGAGTGCTAGGTCAAGAATCAAAATATCGTATCATATCATAGAGTGCTAGGTCAAGAATCAAAATATCGTACCATAGAGTGCTAGGTCAAGAATCAAATATCGTCCTCATGAGTGCTAGGTCAGAATCAAAATATCGTACCATAGAGTGCTAGGTCAAGAATCAAAATATCGTATCATATCATAGAGTGCTAGGTCAAGAATCAAAATATCGTACCATAGAGTGCTAAGTCAAGAATCAAAATTCGTATCTACATAGAGTGCTAGGTCAAGAATCAAATATCGTACATAGAGTGCTAGGTCAAGAATCAAAATATCGTACCATAGAGTGCTAGGTCAAGAATCAAAATATGTACATAGAGTGCTAGGTCGATCAAAATATCGTACCATAGAGTGCTAGGTCAAGAATCAAAATATCGTACCATAGAGTGCTAGGTCAAGAATCAAAATATCGTACCATAGAGTGCTAGGTCAAGAATCAAAATATCGTACCATAGAGTTCTAGGTCAAGAATCAAAATATCGTACCATAGAGTGCTAGGTCAAGGATCAAAATATCGTACCATAGAGTGCTAGGTCAAGAATCAAAATATCGTACCATAGAGTGCTAAGTCGAGGATCAATATATCGTATCATAGAGTGCTAGGTCAATTATCAAGATATTGTAGATATTGAAGATGCTAGGTCAAAAGATGGGGGTATCATAGAGGGTGGTAGACCCTTTTCCAGCTCAATACCCAATATAATTGCATCAAATATCCTGTCACTTTTCAAGAGAAACTCGGCTTTGTTGGCCTACAGCTAATTCGTAAAACTGAGCAGAAATGGCAGATATATAGAGATATTGGCTATATAGGTATATGTTCTAACTCTGTCATCTTTGTTTTCTAGTTTTTAAGAGAGCCTTTCTACGGTAGTCCGCACCTGCCTTCACAGCCTGATAAGGATTGGGAAGGGACCTGTGAAACGCTGACTTTTGTATCAGAAGAGAGTGAACTGGTTTAGTGACTATGATACAGTTTACCTTGTACCTGAATTATGTGTCTAGATTTGTTTTGTTCTGTGGAATCGAGGTCTTCCAATGGATAGATAAACCATCACATTATATCATATAAAGTTAACAATATACCAATAGAAATAGTTTTTATACCTTTTTTAGAACTTTCTCCCCATTTCTTTGAACCAAAATAGCTATATCCAGCAAAATGGGAATTTTTCTTACGGTATATGGTCTCCATTATTTTTCTTTGAGCATATGATAAGGTTTGGAGGTGGCCTAAGGAGTAACCAATATATTCCCAATATTCTCAGGACTTTTATTATACATGATTTTTCTTCTAGGATTCAGTCTCCGCTTGCATATTCTTGGTGATCCCTTAAAAATGTACTGCCCGCATATCTGTGACAAACCACAAAATGGGCCTGACCATGTTTGATAGTGTCCCACACCCAATAATGTCACACTATGGACATGTTCATGCCTTCTAATGTTATACAATGGGCAGACGTATACAGACAGAATATGATTTTTGGATCTAAGCACAGGCCATGCACTTGAAAGCCACAAATAAGACACAAAGGCTTTAAAAGGAGAGAAGTATAATTTGTGTGATGTACCTTGTTTAGTCTTTATTACAATTGTCCAGTTCAGGTGCTGACTGAATTAACAGTTAATGACAGTTGCAGAATGACACCTATTGGTAATAAAGCTTCAGGAAGTTACAAAAAAACAACAAAACCCGGTACACACATTGGGACTTTGTCTTCCACAACTTTGACTTTCAGGCAAATTACTTTAAAGGACAACTCCACCCTCATAAGAACATCTTTTAGAAAGAATGACCTCTTTAAAATATGTTGATATATCATAGTTTGTCCTATGAATTCATTACTGTATGCCTGCTATGCTTCTGGATGCCTCATGGAAACTGAGCAATTTAGAAACCTGTACTGAGCCTGTACTGAGCCTGGGCATGCTCAGAAGAGGCAGACAGGGGATTAACATTCAGTCATTGGCTGTGATGTCAACTGTCAAATCCATAACTGACAGTTGTTAACTGGAAGAACCAGGAAGCAGAAACAGGGGCAACAGGACATTGTGCAGGATTAGACTTGAATATTTCAGATTTCAAACTATTACCGTTTAGGATTTTGGGGGGGTGATTTACCTGTATGAAAGTTTTCATTTTAGGGCTGGACTTGCCCTTTAAAGTTACTGGCAATTTAAAGGGATTGTCCACAGTCCACCCTCACCAGGGTGACACATCCTGAATGATGTTTGCAGATTATTTTATTTAACTTATTTTGATCTGAAAGATTTTGATGTGTCAGAATTATTTTTTTATGTTTGTGTGTATATGTTTGTGCTTCATATACTGTATTTATATTGCAAACAATGTAAAGCAAAAACACTAATCTGAAAAAGATATTTTAAATTAAAAGGACAAGTTTACCAATGTGTTATTTTCCCGTGTCATTTGGAGAGAGAATTGTGTAGTTTTCAGTTCGGTCTGCAGTGTATTGTGAGTTTGTATGACACAGGGCTATTCAATAAAAGTTCTAATTGTTAAAAATGGTGCTAATTTTGCCCCAACCAATCAGATGTTAGCTATCACATGTTAAATAATATCTGATTGGTTGGGGCAAAATTAGCACCATTTTTAACAATAAGAACTTTTATTGAAACTCCCTGGTTAGTTTATCTCCTAATATTTTTATCTCACAGATGCTCGTCATTAAAACGTTTATAAAAAACATCGCCTTGGTTAATGTTTACTTGTATTGCACTGTAAAAGTACACCCTAATGTTAAGTCAAGAGACTCTGATAACAGTCTAAGGCTGGGTACACACCACACAATATTTCTAGCTGACTGACTGATAGTATCGCTTATAGGTTGGTCGGCTGGAAATATTGTATGGGGCGGGCGGATCGTAGGAAGGGGTGATCAAGTGTGTTGGTAAATCACAGTTACCTATGGGACCACGCGATCGTTCATGGCAAACTGCTACTTTTGTTGTGTACGGCATTGATTTGTCGTGGCAGACCACTCGCTAGTGCCGAACAGTCGGTGGAAGACAAATTTTGTTCCATGTGTACCCATCCTAAGGTACATATGGTTTGACATTTAGATTCACCCAGCCAAGATATTGGCCTTCAATATTGCCAGCAGCCCTTACACGAACAACATAATGCACTGTAAACCCCACCTCTTAAAGTCAGCTCACTAATGTCTAGAGCAGGGAATAGCAGGGGGTATAAATTCAACTGATTTTTCAAAAATAGAATATGTAGAATAACTAGGTATGCATACCGTATATACTAGAGTATAAACCGTCCCGAGTATAAACCGAGGTACCTAGTTTTACCTAAAAAAGGAGGGAAAAGAGATTGACTCGAGTAAAAACCGAGGGTGTAACCCCTACTAGTATTTGCCAGTTAAGATGTTTGGAAACTACAACTCCCAGCATGCTTCAATTGCTGGGAGTTGTAGTTTTCAAACATCTGCAGAGGCCAATACTTGCAAATATACTATGCATCCACTTGGTACATGCCTTGACCTGTAACATGCAATTAATATTCCCCATCTACAATTGAAAATTGTGGTATGAAGTATTAAATACTTGTAAATATTGTGTGCCCTGGTGTCCCGGTTGTATTCTCCTACCTTGTCCGGCGGCCGCTCGCTCCTCGCTCCACATCCTCTGCGCTTCAGGATGATGTCACTACTCGGCGCCGAAAAGTGAAAGGCGCCGGGTAGTGACATCATCCGGAAGCGCACTGAGGATGTGGATCGCGCGGCCGCCGGACAAGGTAGGAGAAAGATTGACTTGAGTATAAACCGAAGTAAGATTTTCAGGCTTTTTTTAAAGCCTGAAAACCTCGGTTTATACGGTAATATAATCTTAGGATTGACTGATTTTTCAAAAATAGAATATGTAGAATAACTAGGTATGCGTAATATAATCTTAATTTTAAAAGTAATGATATTTCCCACTGAACTTTCCTTGAGCAATAAATAGTTAACTGTTGGCCATTGGTCAGTCTATTAAGTCAAGGTAAGAAACAGTGCGGTCTCCTGCATTATTTCATATTCTAGTCCCTGCACAATGATTGCAGTCTTTTAAGCAGGCACTGGGTCTGGTGCATTAAACAATCCTACCAAAGGGACTGTACACATCCTGCAACACCATCTAGATCCTGACAGGACTGTCAAGCAGACAGCGGGAATGGAGTTTACCTAAGGGCAACAACCATCATCATGATAACCATAAAAATTGGTTTTGGCCATCCAAGCCCAGTGAAATCTGTCCAGTAGTATTAGTAATAGGTGGGGCAGACCACACTGCTTGCAGGAGTGTGATACAATGTTAAAAAGTTAATACAACCTTAAAAAAGAATATTTATTTTGTACATCCATTGTTAATTAAAGGGCATGTCCGCCCTTTAAATAAACTTTTAATATGTTATAGTGCTAGCTCCCCCAGCCCCAACCGCACTAATGTAATTTGCAGAAACTCCCCTTCTTACCTTCCCTCCTTTTTCAGAGAGGTGATTTTAGTGTGGTCAGAGGTCGTTCCCAGAGTTCAGTGGCAAGGGTCTAGGGATCTTGGGTCGGTAGAAAAGTCTAGGAGGGTCTTAAATACAAGGATTTCGAGGTTCGTCAGGTCGCAAGGGGGGGGGGGTCATAGTCAGACACAGACAGCTAGAAGGGGACAATAGGGGGCTTATGAAGCAGGACAGAGTCCATCTTAATGACATAGGCCTTGACATCTTTTTATCGGGTCTCCAAGATGGAATTGAACAGGCACTATATTTGTTGGGTGGCGGTTGGAGTTCCGTGTAGGCCTACAGCCCTCTGGGGACCCAGTGGCGCCAGCTTTGGCTACGGCTGGGGTGGTCATGGGACCAGGAGGCAAGGATATATATCCTGGCAATGTTTGAACACAAATTATGGAAATGTGTCAATGTGGTCATTTATTTTACCCAAGATTTTGTGTCTGCCTGGTCAATTCTTAGGGGGCTATGTATCAATGGTTTTAATCGCAGAAATGTGGGTAAATTGGCGTTTGTTTTCCATATTCATGAACGTGAGTAGTGTGTGTTGCTGTATATGTTTTGCGCATGTTTTTGGCGCAATTTTGCGTTGCGTATTTTTTGCACATGTTGATACATTGGTTAGTATTCATTTTGTGCATCGTCCCACTTTCCTGTTGATAACATATGTGTTGTTAGAAATGGCTGCTATTGTGCAAATCTCTACTCCGAATAATCTGCAAATGCTCATTGACCAATATTAAATGTGTTTGAAGAATGATCATTAATATGGCATATGTATAAAGTGACAAGAAGTAATTATTTTTTTATGAAAAGTTGTTTAATGTATGTAAGACCATTAATGTTGTGTGGCACATAAGTTCTTGTTTTTAAAGAGTATGTCCACCCTGAAATAAAATTTTTAATATGTTCTTCCTCCTGGGCTCCCAGCCCCAACCGCATTATTTATTTTTTTAGAAAGCCCCCCAAACTCTACTTACCTCCCCTCTTTCCTGCGCCGCGCTCCCGGCCCTCTGCTTGCGAGGAAATGCAAGCAGAGGGGCGGGACCGGCAGCCGCGTCTGTGAATTGCTGAGAGGCAGCCAATCACGGACGCGGTGCCGGCAGCTCACTTCCGCGTAGGAAAGCGGAGAGGGGAGAGGTAAGTAAAAGATTGGGGAGCTTTCTAAAATAAAAATTATGCGGTTGGGGCTAGGGGACATGGGGGAAGGCTGCCATGAAGGGGTTAATGTTAGGGGAGGGATAGCAGAAAGGGAGGGAGAGGGAGGGAGGAGGGGGAGGGGGGAGAAGGGCTGCAGTACGCCTGGCAGTGATCTCGGGAGGCCAGGTAGCAGGCAGTGTCCTATATGGACCTGCTAGCCTCCTGGTGGGCAGTTTTTGGGACTTTGGGGGGGGACTACAGGAGAACCCTATGGAGCTGGGATGTGAGGTAGGATAAAACTTTACACTACATGGTGGGGCCAGTAGTTGGGGGGATTATAGTTTTGGCGGTTGACATGCCCTTTAATGTTGTTCCCACTTGACATGGGACGTGTTTTGTTGTTACGGTGGTTGGTTGTTATGTAATCCAAGTGTTTTTGCTAACGTGTATTTGTGTATGATGTTTAACTTTGACAAACATATTTGCAATATTGTTATTTTGTATGTCTACACATTGACACAGTGTACCGTGCAAGTGCTCACAATACATGGTCATGTAGTAGTTAGTGGTTCTTGGTACTTGGCGTGTGTGATAGACAGAGCAATATATTTGCCTGTCATATCAAGAAGTGTGTCATGATGTTTTGTAAGCTGTGATTGTGTTTTGGAAAGGGGGTATACTTGTACAGCTACGATGAGACATTCCCATGTGATCTAGCCATGTTTGCTGGTATTTCAGTACCTTTCCTCGTAGCATTGTAGTGAATGCGTGGTGAATGCATTGTTGTAAATGTTGAATGTGATATGCATTCATGACATTTTTCAAACATTATGCATTGCAAGTACGGGGTCAAGACATGTAGCAAGCATGTTTTTCTGGTACAAAAATGGCTCCTTTGTGCAATAGGTAGTATATCGCCATCATATATTGGTGTTTTCCTACAGTTGAGTTGGATAGCCGTTTGTGATGAACTTACCATGTGTGTTGCAATAATGGAGCTATTTCTGATGGCTGTGTGTATGTATAATCTTGTTAAAGTGTCATGGCCCTTACATGGGCAGATCTTTAGTGTTAAAATGTGTTTTCAGTTTTTTGGGACAGACCAGACTGTTGTAGTATTGTTAGCATCTATCATCAGTGTGGGGGAAGGTGGTAAATCTGTGTGTATTGCATGTAATGTGTGTTATATGATAAATCTAGCAGGCAATGAAGCATAATTTGGTTGATTTCCCAGTAGTGACATTGATTTTGGGATGTTATGTGTGTCCATGTTGAAGCTTGTTAGAAAGATTGTACATGTGTCCATTGTGTTAATCTTTCTAACATTAGACCATCATTAACATACAACAAACAAACCTATACTTGTAACAGCTATCCAATTAGTCCAATGTGTGTACTTGTGGCGAACCACCCAACATATTATGATGTACTTCTAGGGACATTTAGATGTAGATGCTATGTTGAATGCTGCTAAGTGTATGCTTGAAGAAAAGTGCAAAGTATTTGTAAGTAAGGCAAGAAATGTTGGAAAGTTGTTGAGATGCAAAGGAGCTATGTTAATAGTGAAGAATGGCAAGTACGAGTAAATATCAACGATAGTATGTTATTGCCTAGCCTTTCCTACATATGTATGTGTGCCAAGCACATACAGTTATATTTATTGACAGACTTCAAGCCAAGAACTTTAACATGTATAGAATCTGACTACATAAGAAACACAAACATCACATCAAGAGTGAAAATCAGTGGTTTTATTATATTTTGATACAGGAGCAATTAATAGGGAGTAGTGTCATATATGTACACAATTGTTGTAGGAAATTTGATTGAAAATGTCTTTGTTGCACATGATAAAATCCTTGTCCAAATGTTTTTAACTGGCACGATTGTGAAGATGGCCATGTAAGGAAGTCATTTTCACTCTGTAAATCACACACAAGTGATTGTCATGCAGCAAATAAGAAAGTGGTGAACATGATCCGACCTGTAAATGTAGAAAGAAAAATCTGCATAATGTCGTACTTCATGGATGCATCTCCAAAGTGACTTTATTAGAGTTCGCAGTATAAGTGACTAATTTAGAAAGTGAAATAGGTATTTATAATATTTCTTCGGACAATCCGACCTTCATTTCCTTCTATTTCATTTAATTCGGAACTTTGGTTAAAATTGGAAGTGTCGGGTATCGTTTCAGTAAATTCAATGTTTTTGTCGATACAAATATTGTGTAGAATGGCACAAGCTAGGAAAATTTTACAAACTTTTTCTGGGGCATATAACAGTGTTCCCCCGCTAGAGTCAAGACATCGAAATCTGCTCTTTAGAACTCCGAAAGTCCTTTCCACAACATTTCTGGTTCGACATAGTGCCTCATTAAACTTCTCTTCTGCATCATTGCGTGTGGTTGGAATTGGAGTGATGAGCCATGACATTATGGGATATCCGCTGTCACCTGTGCAGGAAGATAAGAAAACATCAACATGTAGAATTGGATCCATAGGCCCAGCTTTGTTTGGTAACACTGTCATGTTGCATGTACAATATGAATGATGTAAACACTGTCCATCTAACATGAAACAAAGATGACAAGTAGCCTATTAGTTACACACTGTTACTGCCTAAATGTGATCCACACTCAATGCATATTTTTTACTTACAAACCACCTATATGTGGACATTACTTATCACATTGACTTAAGTAATGGATTTCCTACTTGTAACATATCTGACCCTTCTGGTTTTAGATGTTGAACTTAAATTACCAAACCATCCAAAAGCATCATATGAACATGTGGACATATGTGTTACATAATAGCAATGAAGAAAAATGGGATATGTAAATATACAAGTGTGAGAGTTTATATTTAGTATCTGTAACATAATGCTAACGTGATGCATAGTACGATAGGGATAGATTAGTTAGGTGATTAGGTACATAGAAATGTAACATCTAACTCAACTCGTGTTGTGTTTTTTCGTTAAAATACCCAGGGTTTAAAGTTTGGTATAAACATATTACCTAATATGCAGCTGTCCATATAGTGTCCACTTTGAAATCGGTCCCACAAGCCACTATTTCTTAATATGTAGGCATCATGCGTGCTGCCTGGGTATTTAGCAACCAAATCTAGGATTTTTAGATTGGCATTGCATACGACCTGCACGTTGATGGAATGATAGTGCTTCCGATTTCTGTAAATCTGTTCGTCTACTTTAGGAGGGGCCACAGCAATATGTGTGCAGTCAATCACACCAATTACATTGGGGAAACCAGCCAAATTGTAGAAATCTTCCTTTGCTTTTTGTAAGGACATTGCATCATTGGGAAATGTGATGTATTTAGGTGCCAGCGTTAACATGCTTTCCAAAATTAAATCTAAGTGACGGCTGCAAGTCGCCTGGGTAATGCCCCCAACAATCGATACTGTGGTTTGGAAACTGCCAGAGGCCAAAAAATGCATGGCACATAGCAATCTGGTTAATCCAGGAACAGCTCTGCTGCGGTAGCATATTGGGTCAATCATTGTCGCCAGTTGGTTACACAGCACAGTTATTTGTTCTTTATCCAAACGGTACCTTAATTTAACCTCACAATCGGTCAATGTGTAAAGATGTACACGTTCTCCAAACATTTTTTTTTTCCTCAGACGACCTGTGTGGATAGGTTGCTCAGAGGTGTATTGTCTTTGACGTGTCGAAATTCTTCGCAGCAACAAATAAGGCAAAATCACCTCCATGTCTGTTGGTAAATGATAAAGGAACAAAGATTGAATAACCCAATACTATGGATATGTAACGTTACACACATGTGGCATCACACATACACAACATGTTCATCATTTACTAGGTAGCAGTTAATGTAAGGAAAGACAGATACAGATAATGAGTCAATATGGTACACCTGACATACACTACAAATGCAGTCGCTGAATATATGTTGGAAAATACGCATATCCCTTACATATGGGTCAAACAAATGTGCTCACTTATACAGATTTTTGCCTCTCCCGTTTTCAGCACTAATGTTAACTGGCGTTAAGGTCAACCTACAAGTGTGTATGTTTTCAGATATAAATTTGGGCACAACCAAAACGAATACATTTTCTTTAAAAAATAAAGTCAATATTACTACTGCACCCATGTTTACATGGACCCCCTGCGATAGTTATAACATAATCCTAGATAAAGGGGCTAAAATGACTTACCTGCGTTTTTGATGGCCGCGTGTAGAAACACCAATCCACATTAGTTGCCGCGAGATTTGGAAACATCGCAGCATTTCCCGCCACTGCTTTACCTGTGCATGGGCATTGGAACACTCGTTCTGCGAAGTATTGGCCCATATCTTGTGCAAATGGCACAAAACTTTTTTTGTAAGAGTTCGGATGCCATGTTTGAAGCGTTCAAACAATTCGTCGCACAACACAGCACCTCAGGCTCGGATGTTACCCTGCGTGATGACCTAGGTGAAGTGGGGGAGCTGTCGGAATATACTGAGTTACAGTCCACACCTTCTACCAGTGTAGCACCGTCGGCGTCCATTTCCAATAGCCAGACTACCAGTCCATCCGCATTACCCAAACAACCTAAGGCTCGGGTGAGGAAGCAGCGTTTTTCCAGTGAAGAGCTTCAAATATTAGCTCGCGAGGTATGTGTTATTACTCACCAATTTTATTTGGTACATACATGTATTTGTGGTGTGCTGGTACTTGGTGGTACGATGTAACATTAATGTATCTAGAAGGGGTTATTTGACATGTAGAAATTCGCATCGCACTCAGACATATATTTTTGGAATGCATATGTTTGAATACATTTACACTGCTAAGCATATACAACATGTACATGTCAAGTGTAATATAATTGCACCCAGTATGCACATGCAAGCTGCTGCTTTGAAAGTAAGTACATTACGCAGGTATGTATGTTTGTTCAAATATGGCTACATGACCCCCACATATGTCAGAATAAGTGTTGGGAATGTTATGTGTGCAAAATTAATTAGCCTTCACTATTTACTTACCTTGTAATGCCTAATGAAATAATAAACATACATTAAACATATATGTAAAACTAAGATAAAACACGTTTCTGTTGGTTTTAGGAGAACGTTAATTTCACTGCGTGGTTCGATTGCTTTCCTGTTGGATAATATTCCTTAAACCTTCTATGTGCATCTATTGTAGGTGCGTAAAAATTACAAACGCCTATATGGTGACTTGTCATCCAAAACAAGCATCCAAATTAAAACGAGATTGTGGAAAGAAATCCAGCAGAAAATAAACGCTGTAGGGGTGTGCCACCGCACCATTGACGAATTAAAGAAGAGGTGGCACGATATAAGAAGACGAACGAAAGAAAAACTAACTCATAATTTTAAGGAGGCAAAAAGAACAGGAGGAGACTTTTCAACCTGAAGAAGAAAATGTGTTACAGACATTCAATATGACACAGATCACAGGCGTCTCACAAATAGATACAGCACAATTACAAGGTAAGTCAATGTTTCACACATAATCAGCGTATCGTAATAATCAAATGCATTACATTTGTAGCTTGCCACCATGGCTAATATTGCATGTGTGAAACTCGTAATACATATAAATTGTATCGTACTCATAAAGTATGTATTAAGACATTTGGCGGTACTTGTCTATGTAGTGGCTACAAAGTACACTTACTGCCACATAAATAAGAACAGCTCATGGAGCTGTGGCGGAAGCAACATGTTGTAATATACTTACATTGATGCCGAGATGCTTATGAACACCTCTAGGTTGGTGCATAGGCACAATTCTCTTAACATGACAGAAGAAAATGGTCAAGTCACATCAAAACATTCACTAACACTATCTGTTGTTGACATAATTGACAAATCTGGGCGCTGCCATAAGAAAGTTGGTGTTGGGTGCTGAATAAAATGTGTATTATTATTTTAGTAATAATGATTCTTATACTTTTAGACACCTCTATGCAAGATGCACAGACTGTCTGTGTAAATAACACCCAAGATGAAATCCGTGAAGTAGAAGGCAGCAATTCACCATTGCTTCTTCCAGACAGTCCAGTAGTGCCTGGTGAATCAGCTGGCGGCAATGAAAACACACCATCAGTTGATGCATTCTTACTGCAGTTTTCAGAACAATATTTGAACGCATTTAAAGCTATTACAGATGCCATATGTAACGAGCTACAAAGTTTCAATCAAAATGCATGCACTAGTTTGGATGTGTTGACCAGTCAACTTGGTCATGACATGCAAGAATTGATTACAACCGTGAAGCAGCTACATAAGGCCAGTGCATCCCAAAAAGATGCCAACACACAAACAGTGCCTTCACCGATAGTGCCTGCTGCTCCTAGCAGCTCTGTAAGTAGACCATACTCTATAGCAAGTGGTAAGTCGAAATTTATATTTCCACGAAAACTGTAGTAGAAACCTGGATGCAGTAACCACAATTTATTTTGTTTATTTGTTAGTGCTGGAAGCACAGCACACACAGAGATGAGGTGATGTGAGACATAATACTTGTCCAATATACTCATGTGACATTTTGTATCCTTACCATTTGTTAAATTATTTTAAACATACTTTCATGTTACTTTTCTCTTATAATGATATTGCAATATGTAAGACGCATTACATGCATGTAATACAGTTATTGTATTTTTGGAGGTTTACATCTACAAATGATACATTGCACATGGCAGCCAAGTGACATGTGATGAGCATGAGTATTTCCTAACACCATGTGATTGTGAGTATCATCACCTGCCGTGTACCTACAAGCTTTCCTATACATTCCATGGTAGGAAAGTAGTGGCATCTGTGAAATATTGGAAGATGACATTGTATTGTGACTTTCTGTAATGCAAGGACAAAGTCGTACATGACTAGATTGACAATTATTTCTGTGTACTGCACCTGCAGCTCATGTTCGACAATAAAATGTTATGCACTGTGTAACTGTAAGTACATGTTTTTAATTGGGGTCGTGCAATACTCCTTGTACATCATATTTCCACATTACTGCATGAGACCCTAGCAAGGAGTGACTATCATGGAATCTTGCTAGTGTGTATTAAAAATAAAATAAAAGAAATAACATGTTATTTAATACTTCTTGATTGCACACAGAAACACGGTGCTTAGTAAGTGTATGGTCAGAGTAGGGGTATCCGTTATGACACACACTGTTGATGGTAACATTATGATTTGTTGATGTACCGAAGGTTAGGAGGAGGTCTGGGAATTAGGTGAAATGTGTGTGAACAAATAACCCATGTAGGCGCTGGCGACATTTTTCATCACATCGAGTAGTGTCATGTAACGGTCACTTGACATGTACCTGCAGGTGTCCTACTCTGTATCCAACTGTACGATTCATGTGCTTAACTCCTTGGTGTAATGATGGAAGGTATTGATGTAAGTGACCCTTCCTGTAGTGTGACCTAAATCAGAAAGCAAGCTCATCCAAGATGACGGTTCAACAAATACAAAGAAACACTTCTACCTATACGTATATGTGCATGAACATTCAACAATAGAAACATGAAGCTAACATACTCGTTCCCTTTGGAATGCAAACACAATACATACAAATATGAATGTAGTTGCCGCCAATGGCCAGGCCATGCACATGTTTAAGTTAAAGCATCTCGAATGTCAGCGTGCCTTTCTACATCATTCAATAATTAACAGAAGATACAATTGACAGGGTTGTACGGGTGACCTTTCCATACTTCCTCTCGTAAACGTAATTTCCGGCTGAAACCAAAAGCACATTTGCAAGATGGCGAAGAGCAGCAGCGGAACTGTGCACACACTGCTGAAAACAAATGCAACTCCTGATAAAGGCCATACAGTTGCAAGCACTTCAAGGTGCTTAATGGAGGGGCCTGCAAGATCCTCATCTGTCATGACAAGCACTTGGTCTGCATCTGAGCAACAGCTGCCTACACGGAACCTCCTTTCCGACCAAATCAGCAACTCCATGCAGGTACTTAACAAGAAGGCTTTAGTGGTTGTACACCGTACCAACGACACACAAAGCACCTGGAGAACACACACCTCTGTTTCCACAAACATTTTCACCACTCCCAATCTACAGTTGAGCGCACAAAAAACGCAGACTAGTGATAGTAGCAACACGGCAAACCAAAGCACCGATGGTAACAAATCGGTACGTCAACGCAAGGAAGGAAAGATGCACGACATGACATTGCGGGACAATGTCAATGTTAGCTACAATACTGGTAGCAATGATGATGAAAATCCACCACACACACCACAACAATCTAATGGGGGCAGCCGTCGGAGGCCTGCATCAGGATCTTCTACTAGTCGCAAAGGTTGCAAAAGAAACCGCAATTTCAGACCAGAGGAGCTGGAGTACATGGTAAACTACCTGCAGAAGCATAATTATAATAGTACCCAACCGGGCAGTTATCAAACATATCGTAAATTACAAATAATGCAAACTTTGTCATACAAGCTGGAACGCAAGTTTGGCTGTGGCAGAACAGTGATCCAATTACAGCGACGCTACAGTGATTACAAAAGGCGCCAACTCGCAGCCAACGACAGAGAGCACGGGCATCGAGGTAAGTAACCGCTATTTGCCCTTCTCACTATGTGAACTTGACACATTTTGTACGCCCGCATAACTATAATGTACCAAGGCCTATAATGATTTTCAAGAGTGAAAGTAATCTGTACCTAACTCACTTTAAATTATACTTCATAATAACATAGTACCCCTCACACACAATCTCTATAATAATAATACTAATATTAACAATAATAACAATAACATAGTACCCCTATTAATAATAATAACAATAACATAGTACCCCTCACACACAATCTCTAATAATAATACTAATATTAATAATAATAACAATAACATAGTACCCCAATGCAAATTTGCATTACAGTTACGCTACATCCATGTATGACATAATCAGAAGTTTGCCGTTGTCTATCCCCATTGTTGGTGTATGCTACTATTTGCAACTTAATGATATAATTGACATAAATGTGTTGCTAGTCTTTGTTGTATGAGTCTATTTGTGTGTATGTCAATGAAAGTGGAGTTTGGACAAATATGAATTTTTAATACACATTATGCTAATTACACTTTCTCTTTTGTCACATGAGCACGAACCACCACCAGACAACAACACAGGTACACACTTCCCCCTACTATGAATTTGTTGTACCTATAATATTGGCCCTGACAAAATATCATGCTTTGCATCTGATGTTGAAAAAGTAAATAATTGATTTTACCACAACCTGTAACATGTTTGGACACATTTGGCAAACAAATACACACCTGTAACAGTCTGCAGGAGTCGACACATTCATTCAATATATTCTACATGTTCAGTGCCATTTTTACACCATGTGAAAACATGGACTTTGTAATGAATATTATCAGGATTTGTGCTTGTTGGTTACAGCAACCAACATTTTTACGTTTCTTTACAATAGCAATAATGTGGACAAGCGTTGAAGTATATGAATCTAATAGTGTCTTTATTCATGTGTCAGATATACCGTGTAAGACAACCAGCAAAGTTAATAAGGAAGATTCTGCTCACACACCATCATCAGGTGCTGTCACTAAAAGGGTGGCTTCTCGTAGAAGAAAACATCCATCGGACAACTGGAGAAACCAATAATAGGTAAACTGCTTTGGGCCACTAAAAAAACACTGCAGACAGACTAGTACATACCCCTGGCACATAATTCAGATGAGTCCAGCCTGGCCCAAATTGGTTTACCTATTGCAATACACCAGTTTCTTATTCAGATGGCTAAAATGGCTATTTTGCAGACTTTGGTGCCAACTTGCATGCCCAAAACCAATTTGGGCCAGGCTGGACTCAACTGAATTATGTGCCAGGGGTATGTACAAGTCTGTCTGCGGTGTTTTTTCAGTGGCCCAAACTGGTTTACCTATTGCAATACACCAGTTTCTTATTCAAATGGCTAAAATGGCTATTTTGCAGACTTTGGTGCCAACTTGCATGCCCAAAACCAATTTGGGCCAGGCTGGACTCAACTGAATTATGTGCCAGGGGTATGTACAAGTCTGTCTGCAGTGTTTTTTTAGTGGCCCAAAGCAGTTTACCTATTGCAATACATCAGTTTCTTATTCAAATCCGAATAAGAAACCAACTTCAGTCTGTGAATAAGAAACCAACTGAATAAGAAACCAACTTCAGCTTCGTCTAGTGTTGCCTAGCCCTAAGCCAGGGATTCTCAAACGTTGAGCCTCCAGATGTTTCGAAAACAACAACTCCCAGCATTCCTCAACAACAAATGGGAACCAGGGAATGCTGTCCCCAGCCATTTTTAGCCCATGGAGCTGAAAGGGTTAAGCTCAATAGAATGTCAAAGTCCCACCTCAAGCCCCGCCCACCCTCTCTTCCAATCGGATCGTTAGGGTTGATGGAAGTTTGTAGGGAAGGACACGCCCCCATGCCATTCTGTAACGATGGGTTAAGGGTGCGCTGGTCCGACCCATGGATGTCTGGCCTGATGCAATACCTTGGTCTGTGATTCTCCTCTTCCTCCTGAACGGTAGGAGTGTAGAGACTACAGGTTAGTCCCTCTGTTACCTTCCACTTACCTCACCTTTTCCGGTAAATTGGTAGACTCTTACCGTTATATCCGGGGGTGGTCGCTGAACTACATTTCCCAGCGTCCATCAGCCTCCACTTCCTGTAACTGGGCCTTAAAGGGCCTACAGCTGTTTCTCAATCACATCACGTGACAACTATTAATAGAATAATATACATTTTTGTTTGAAATAAATTTATAAAATATACATTTCTAAATGTGTAAATAACTATTATTAACAGGATAATTTGAATAACATTGTTATAATTGTGATAACTATTTTAATATAATAATATAGTGGATAATGCTGTTAATTATAAGGATATTAGAAGAGGAGTTCCGTGACCGTATAAAAGCACGAGGCCGCAGGCCGACCATCTTTTATACAAGGCATGGAACTCCAAGGTGACTTCTAATATCCCTTAAATTCACAGTTCGGGGTGCTTTATCTATTATAACCTACCCCTGTGGCTTCTGGTTTCCTTCTCCTCCTGGAACTGTAAGATTATAAGGCTATAATCTTACAGTTCCTCCCATAGAAATCCAATACAGGGGTCGGTAATATACCTTATAACTAATTGTAATTATTAATAATGTGTTGATAACTATTAATTAATAACAGAGTAATTTATATTACTAATAGTAATTGTGATAACTGTTAATATAATATAAATTAAAATATACTAATTATTAATAATAATGTGTTAATAACTATTCATAGTTAATAACATGATAATAAACAACTAATACTAATTGATAACCCTTAATTATACAAATAGTAACTAAAACTATTAACATGGTAATATAAATAGCAACTAATACATATTATTAATAATCTGTCAATAATTATTAATTAACTTGATAATAAATCATTTTATTGTTAATGATAATGTGACAATAAGTAATAATAATGAATGATAACATGATGATAATCTAAATTATAATACATTTTTATTAATCACGTGACACCTAGGGCTACACACTAGCTACACACTAGCGAGTTTCTGACACGCTTACGATCATGTTTTGCGATCTGTTAGTCTGTGAGAAACACATGGCCGGCTAACAACGTGGATAGCCACACTGCGTTGCGATCTGCTTTCAGGCATCCCACCCCTCCCGGGAGTCGCGGGAGTCTCCTGGATTTTGGGGTGGTCTCCCGCACACCTGCGAGACCACCCCAAACTCCCACGACCTGAACCTACTTGAGAGTCCGCCTCCGGGAAAGCCTTCACCACGCCTCCTATGTGACGTAAATTACGTCACACGGGCCAGTTATGCCCCTAGCCACGCCTCTAACATGATGTTATTTACGTCATGTTAGAGGCGTGGCTAGGGGAGTAACTGGCCCCTCCTGACTCTGCCCCCATCCCACCCCTTTAGTGACGTCATGTCACTTGGCCACACCTCCTTCTCCGCACCCTGCCCGGAATCCAGGTTCGGCAGGGTGGGATGTCTGTGTTTTTCAAGTGCTTACGATCACCATTATTTTGCGAACTGCATATGCTTCAATAACAGAATATTGGCAGAATTGCGTTGCAAATGAACAACATTGTGTTTGCAAAGTTCACGCACGTTACTGCGAGTTGTAGTGTAGGTATATGGCTATTGTTTTGGCTATAAACCTTTAACTGTTGTTGTTCAGTGCTGAATGGATTTGAACTGTTCTGACTATTGTACAGTTCAGCATGACACTAGCCGGGAAAAAAAAACTGTCGGTCGCGGCATAGGGAACCACACGATCAGCCGTTATTTAGCAATAGACCCGTTTGTCCGATTCGGACGAATGGGCGAGGCCGCCCCACACCAACAGATATTTCTGACCGACCAATACACAGCACCAATGGTCGGTCGGCCAAAAATATCTGCTAGTGTTTACCCAGCCTAAATAACACACGATACAATAATTCGGCCCGACCAACATTTCAGTGTCTTTGTCTGTCAGGCTAAATTATTGTATGGCGGCTTTTTGCCGCCTCGATCGACTGCCGACGATTTGTCCGATTGGACGAATGAACGGACAGGTCGGAAAACCACAACCAATCGCCCGGCCCTCTATGGACCACACGATCGGTCGTGCCTAACTGTCAGATGCGGCTGCTTTTGCCGTGACCAACAGTCCTTCCTCCTGGCCGACTAGTGAAAAGCCTCGAGCGGTCGGTCAGGAGGAAGGATTGTATAGTGTGTACCCAGCCTAAGACTGAGGCCCCTCTGCAATGTGCATAAAAGCCAATATCCTATTGGTTATGTCTACTTGTTTTGCTTTTACCTCTGATTCCAAAGAATTGTGATTTTTCTGTGTAATGTAATTTAAAGGGGAGCTATAACACATTTACCCTGAAACTGCTAATAATTATGTATTACTTTTGTCAGTTATTCCTAACCAAACATACACCCGTATAGTAAAATATTGTCCTTCCTAATCTTACTTGACACAGTTGTATCATGCTGGCCATACACTGTTTAGAAATGTAATAGGTTCAAAGTTTGATAGTTACTTACCTTACCTCTCTCCTCCGCCGCACTGTCCCGGCCCTCTGCTTGCACGGAACAGGGACACGGCTGCCGGCTGCTCAGAACGCTGGGGGAGAGAAGTAAGTAACTAGTGGAGGACTTTCTCAAAATTCTATTATGGCGGTTGGGGCTTGGGGACCAATAGCTACAATATTACCAAGGGGTTTGGAGCTAGGGAGAGCAAAACAGAGAGGGAGAGGGAGGGGGCCCCCCCCGAGCATTCCTCAAAACTTGTCGAGGTTGTGGCAGACACAGGCACTGATGAGTCACTGATGGCCACTACACTGCTGTTTTCCTGACTTTGGAGGGGCATCGCAGGGCAGCCATTTGGAACAGAGATGTCGGGTAAGGATTTTTGTACACTACAGAGTGGGGCCAGTATGGGGTTAAATTTCAGATTTGGGGGTGGACATTCCCTTTAACAAATTGATCAGAAGATTGAGTTATAGTGTATTGACAGCGTTAGAAAGGCAACTGATATATCAGGAGAAAATATTTTTTAAAGGGGAAGTTCCTTACAAACACATTTGCTTTCAAGAAAAAAAAAATAGCATTAATATGTGCCCTTCCAGTTATTTCTTTCTGTGCATGCTTTGAAAGTACTGACTTCCTGTATGTAGGACACCTAAGACTGTCCTGCCCCTGTATTCAGCCCACTGGGGGATCAGTTTCTCAGTACTAAGCGAGCATTCTGGGAAGAAAGATGCAAAATTGCAGCTCACTTCCAACCACAGCAAAGGAAATAAAACATTTTTTTTTTCAAAAATAGGTAAAATTATTTTATTACCACTAAATTTCCCCTTTAAGACTTTAGATTTATATGGTCAAATATTTTACAATAGGGTGCATGTTATTCAATGTATACACAAGTGTGCAAGCATCTTCTGTTCATGTCTGCCCTGCGTGCACATTCTTTCAGTTCCTTTATGTAATATGAAGAAACGGTCTAGTAATGTAAAGAGACCTATTTTAATCTCTGAAAAGTTACTTGTGGGCTCCCTAAGGGCACGGCCACACTGCTGCGTTTTTTTTTGCGTTTTTCAAAAATCATTGAAAATGCAGCAACGCAAAAAAACGCACATTTTTCATTGCGATTGCGTTTTGCGTTCTGCATTTTTTATCGCATGCATTTTCCTATACTTATTGAAGAAATCGCAAGCGCAAAAAAATCGCACATGAAATCGCATGCGATTGCGTTGCAGTGTGGCCGTGCCCTAAAGGTATTATTACAAGGGCTTTCTCAGGCTTTTTGTTATAAATGTCTTAAATGTCATATTATTGACTACAATGAGAAGGAATTGCTTCCTGTAAAGTGTGGCGATTTCAAAACAAAATCACCCATCCCCATTTAGAAGTAATGAACCCAGAGAGTGCCTTACAGAAATTGCTTACTCCAACCTGCAATAATCAGGCAGAGAAAATGCCTCTTCTGACAAAACCCAACAGTAAGCTTTTTGTTGTCTAGTAGTTAAATATGCAATATATATCCAGCTGTAGGATGTTCCAGAAAGACCTTCATTCCGATGTTCACCGGACACTTCTGTAGAAATGTTTGTCTAACAGGTGGACATGCCCTTTACTACGAAAAGGAAGGGTTTTCCCTAGGATTCAAATCTTGAATGCTGCTTCTAGGCGGATATGCGCTACCGCAGAAAAGTGGGTGTTGCTTCTCGTGTGGGCGTGGGTTTGCCGAGTATGGCAAAACTTTTGATCATTTTGTATTTGAAAACAGTTATATGTGCAGTTCTCCATTGTTATAACACAGGGATCCTCAAACTTTTTTAAATAGGGGGCCAGTTAATGATTCCTCGGACTGTTGGACGGGCCAGACTACATTTTTACATTTGCACTACATTATCATTTGTGTCTTTCATAGTCTGCTGTGACACGGGTCAAACAGAATTCGCAGAATATAGTAAATGTGAAAGGTCCCTTTACAACAGTAGATAACATCGGACCATGTATAAAGAATACATTTAACCATTAGCAAACTTTTGAATTTCTCATAGTTGTGCACTGGATCCATAAAACTGGCTTTCTAACTTCCCCCCAGCCAAAGTTTGCTAATGGTAATTGAAGTTAAAAGGTTAGAAGTTAGGACCTTCCAGACTGGGGTTACCTTGACGTGGTTGGAAGGCTTTTCATTCATGTGATCACAGTAATGTATACTAAAACCCCTTTGTTTATAAAGTATGCCAGTGTGCAGATAATATGATATTGTATGGGGCCCAGGAATGTGCATTGATTATCTTTCTATGTTTGTACACACACAATACTATACCCCCAGGATTTCTCAATGTCCTTCTTCCTGTTCACTGAGCTCCATTACATGAGTGGAGTGATACAGTAAGTACCTACCGTCCAACATCCATTTAATAGGAACACTGTTGAGAAACCCACTGCACAGAGCTGTGCTGAAATCAGGTTCGGCTGTGCACCTGGTTGTTTCTATAAGTGATTCAATGATGGATGTTTGGGGGTAGACAAGCACTTTATATAAACCCAGTCTCGGCTATCATCTCAGGCAGATGCAGGGTTAAAGGACAATTATACTGTAAAAAAAAATACATTTTAAAAATGAACAGTACCTGGGGAATGGAGATAGGATTAATTATCCCTACCTACCAATATTGTTTCGTGGAGGAGCTATAGCAGATACTGGGCCTTCCTGTATTTAAGATAGTGCTGAAGCACTCGGGAAGCCTTGGCTTGGGAGGTAGAAATCACCAATCTTATCATACTGTCCCAGGTACTTTTCATTTTAACGATTTTTGAAAAAACTTAATATGCACTATAGTACACACACACACACACACACACGTACACACACAATCTATATACAGTACACACACAATCTATATACAGTACACACAATCTATATAAGTACACACACACACAAATCTATATACAGTACACACACACAACACCACAATCTCTATACAGTACACACACTAATCGTACACATCACATATAGAGCCACACAATCTATATACAGTACACACACAATCTATATACAGTACACACACACAATCTATCTACGTACACACACACACAATCTATATACAGTACACACACAATCTATATACAGTACACACACACACACCACATCTATATACAGTACACACACAATCTATATACAGTACACACACACACACACAATCTATCTACAGTAACACACACACAAATCTATATACAGTACACACACACAATCTATATACAGTACACACACACAACACAATCTAATACAGTACACACACACACAATCTATATACAGTACAACCACACACCCACAATCTATATACAGTACACATACACACACACACAATCTATATACAGTACACACACACACACATCTCATATACAGTAACACACACACACACACACACAATCTTATACGTACACAACACCCACACTCTATATACAGTACACACACACACACACCAATCTATATACAGTACCACACCACACACAATCTATATACAGTACACACACACACACACACACAATCTATATACAGTACACACACACACACAATCTATATACAGTACACACACACACACACACAATCTATATACAGTACACACACACAAATCTATATACAGTACACACACAAAATCTTTACAGTACCACACACACAATCTATATACAGTACACACACACACACACACACAATCTATATACAGTACACACACACCATCTATATACAGTACAACACACCACAACCAATCTATATACAGTACACACACACACACACAATCTATATACAGTACACACACACACACACACACAATCTATATACAGTAACACACACACACAATCTATACAGTACACAACACACACACACACACACACACAATCTATATACATACACACACACACACACAATCTATATACAGTACACACACACACACACTCTATATACAGTACAACACACACCCACACACACAATCTATATACAGTACACACACAACACACACACAACTATATACAGAAAACACACACACACACACACCAATCTATATACAGTACACACACACACACACACAATCTATATACAGTACACACAACACACCACACCCACACACACACACACAATCTATATACAGTACACACACACACACAACATCTATATACAGTACCACACACACACAATCTATATACAGTACACACACACACACACAATCTATATACAGTACACACACACACACCACAAATCTATATCAGTACACACACACACACACACATCTAATACGTACACCACACACACACAATCTTATACGTACACACACACACACACAGACTATACACTACACACATCACACACACCCCCAACACAACAACACACACATCTATATAACAGTACACACACACACACAACACACATCTATATACAGTACACACACACACACACACCATCTATATACAGTACACACACACACACACAACACAACACACACACACACACCAATCTATATACAGTACACACACACACAATCTATATACAGTACACCCACACACACACACACACACACACACACACACAATCTATATACATAACACACACACACACACACAATCTATATACGTACACACACACACACACACAATCTATCTACAGTACACACACACACACACCCAATCTATATACAGTACACACACACACACACAATCTATATACAGTACAACCACACACACACACAATCTATATACAGTACACACACCACACACACCACACACACAATCTATATACAGTACACACACACACACACACACAATCTATATACAGTACACACACACACACACACACACAACACCACACACCACCATCTATATACTACACACATCACACAATCTATATACAGACACACACACACACAATCTATATACAGTACACACACACACACACACTCTATACAGTACACACACACACACACACAATCTATATACAGTACACACACACCACACACACAATCTATATACACGTACACACACACACACACACATCTGATAATAACAGTACACCAACACACACACAATCTATATACAGTACAACACACACACACACACACACCACACACACACACAATCTATATACAGTACACACACACACACACACACAATCTATATACATTACCACACACACACACACACAATCTATATACAGTACACACACACACACACACACACACACACACACACACAATCATATACAGTACACACACACACAATCTATATCAGTACACACACACACACAATCTATATACAGTACACACCACACACACACACAATCTATATACATACACACACACACACACACAATCTATATACAGTACACACACACACACACACACACACAATCTATATACAGTACCACACACACACACACACCACACACACACACACACACACACACCAATCTATATACAGTACACACACACACACAATCTATATACAGTACACACACACACACAACTCTATATACAGTACACACACACACACCACACACACACAATCTATAACAGTACACACACACACAATCTATATACAGTCACCACACACACAATCTATATACAGTACACACACACACACACCACAATCTATATACAGTACACACACACACACACACACACACAATCTATACATTACCCACCACACACACACACAATCTATATACAGTACACACACACACACACACACACACACAATCTATATACAGTACACACACACACAACACACACAATCTATATACAACACACTACACACACACACACACACACAATCATATACAGTACACACACACACCACACACAATCTATATACAGTACACACACACACACACACACACAATCTATATACAGTCACCCACACACACAATCATATACAGTACACACACACACACACACACATCATATACCACACACACACACATCACTCTATATACAGTACACACACACACACACACACACAATCTATATACAGTACACACACACACACACACACATCTATATACATACAACACACACACCACACACAATCTATATACAGTACACACACACACACACACACACACACACACCATCTATATACAGTACACACACAACACACACACACAATCTATATCAGTACACACACACACACACACACACATCTATATACAGTACACACACAACACACACACCACACACATTACTATACAGTACACACACACACACACACCATCTATATACTACACACACGACACACACCAATCTATATACAGTACACACACCCAACAATCTATATACCGTACACACACACACAATCTATATACGTACACACACACCCACAATCTATATACAGTACACACAACATATACATACACACACATCACCATCTATATACAGTACCCACACACAATCTATATACAGTACACCGCCCCCATCTATATACAGTACGCGCGCACCCATCTATACGACCGCCGCCCCCAATCTATATACAGTACACACCACCCAATCTATATACAGTACGCGCGCGCACCCAATCTATATACAGTACGCGCGCGCAACCCAATCTATATACAGTACGCCGCCACCCAATCTATAACATACGCGCGCACCCAATCTATATACAGTACGCGCCACCCATCTATATACAGCCGCGCCACCCAATCTATATACATACCGCGCACCCAATCATATACAGTACGCGCACACCCCAATCTATATACAGTCCCGGCACCCAATCTATATACATTACACACACACACACACACACACACACACTACACACACAATCTATATACAGTACACACACACACACAATCTATATACAGTACACACACACACACAATCTATATACAGTACACACACACACACAATCTATATAATACAGTACACACACACACAATCTATATACAGTACGCACACACCCACCACAACATCTATATACAGTACCCACCACTCTATATACGTACGCCCCCCAATCTATATATACAACGCGCACCCAATCTATATCAGTACGCGCGCCACCCATCTATATACAGTACACCCACCCAATCTATATACGTAACGCGCGCGCACCCAATCTATATACAGACGCGTCGCGCACCCATCTATATACAGTACGCGCGCACACCCAATCTATATACAGTACGCGCGCACCCAATCTATATACAGTACGCGCGCACCCAATCTATATACAGTACGCGCGCACCCAATCTATATACAGTACGCGCGCACACCCAATCTATATGCAGAACACACGCACGCAATCTTTATACCGTGTGCACACACAATCTGTGTACCGTGTGCACACAATCTATATACAGTACACACACACAATCTATATACCGAGTACACACACAATATATACCGTGTACACACACAATTTATGTATAGTACACACACACAATCTATATACCGTGTGCACACAATCTATCTACAGTACACACGCACACTCTATATACAGTACACGCACAATCTATATACTGCGTGCACACACAATCTATGTATAGTACACGCACACAATCTATATACAGTACACACACGCAATCTATATATAGTACACGCACACACAATCTAAATACCGTGTGCACACAAACACCTGCTGTGCACATATCAGCCAAGAATGGAGCGTGTTAAAGTGCACTAGAGTAACTGTTGCAGTCTTAAAGGGGTGATTCAAATACACAATTTTTTATATAGTAATTATCAAGTATGAGGGATTTTCTCAGGCCAAGAAGTGTATTAGGAATGTCCCGGTGTATAATGTTGTGCAGACTGAAATATGTTTCCGATCCTGCACAGACTTGTTCAATCCAACTTGTCAGACTTTTTCCTGTACACTGGGTTTTTCCCACTTTCACTTTCTGGGTATGACTAACCTGGAAATCACGGTGTCCATACTCCACTAATGTATGCATGGGGCCTAGGAATGTACATTGATTATAATGTATGGAAGGACACAGTGTGATATTGTATGGGGATTAGGAATGTACATTGATTATAATGTATGGAAGGACACAGTGTGATATTGTATGGGGAAGCCATGTCTCTGGGTACACCCATGAATGTGGCATACCGTTTTATTCGGGAGGGGTTAGGCTTTCATATTTGAGATGCGTTTGAACTTTCCTCCACAGTTTTTAGCTGAAATTCGCATTTGATTTTGTCTCTGATTTTACAGTTGAGGAAAAAAAGGAAAATGCGAGAAAGTAACTTACAATTTGACGAAGAGCTGCGTCCGGGTATCTGCATTTTGATCGAAACTAACCTCACTCGTAAAATCCTGTGAGTGTGTAGTTTCTAAAAATATCTCACTTGGGGGGATATTTTAGATAATTTGGTAGATATTCTATGTTAACTGTCAGTAGTGGTTACACATTTTAATTTGGTGTAATATTCTAGGAGGTGCAGTTTTAGTTTGGGGGGGTCTCCTGTACAGGAAACGTCGGGTACCTACATATATCTGGTATCGTTGTACTCGGGAGTATCTGAGCTTTTAGAAACAGTAAGATTTTTGTGTGTAACCTTAAGATAACTATAAGTAAAAATGGGAAAAATCCATGAAAATTTGCAAATTTTTCATTTTTTTTACATATTTTACCCATAATTCCAGTAAAATTTCCAGAAAAGTTACAAAATTTTGTTACCATATTAAAGTACACTTTGTGCTGAAAAAAACAATGTATAATATTCCTGATTTACTGCAAGGTTTCCTACTGTAAAATTAGTCTAAAGCGATTAAGGACAAAATCCTGAAAATTCTTCTGGCAGTTAACGCAAATACAAATGAAAATCTCCTGGCAGTGAAAGGGTTAAAATGTTAAAAAAGATACAACTGCATATTCATTATCCTGATAAATCTTAAATACCCTTAAGGAAAGAATTTCATTCAATTGAATCACTAATATACATGAAGAAAATATGCCATTTTATTATTAATTATTAGTTATTTCTCAGTTATGAAACACCTAAGTCCCAAGTTAGTGTTAAGTCCCTTGGGTTGTAGGGCTTCTAATTTATATATCCATTGGACCTCTCTTCTTAGTAAAAGATTATCCCTGTTCCCCCCTGTTTTTGGTTTAACCACCTGTTCAATTACCATTCCTTTCATATTGTGCACTAGGTGTTTAGCTTTCAAAAAGTGCAGTGCCACCAGTGATATGTCCTGTTTTGTTGCCCTTTCCTGTGCTAGTTTTATATCACTACGATGCTTTTGAAATCTCTTCTTGAATGGACCTGTGGTCTTACTAATATATATTTTAGCACATGGGCATTTTGGGAGATAGACACAAAAGTCAGTATTTCATGTATAGTAACCCAAGATTTTGTATAGTTTGCCACTGTAAAGATGGTTAAATTGGTTACCAGTAATGAGGGAATTGCAAACATTACAGTTAACACACCGGTAGCACCCTGTTAACACTTTCTGATATTTCTGTGTTGGGTCCGCTTGTATTAACTGACTATAGATTGTATGGCCTTTCGGATATATGGATTTGGGTTTTTTCTTAGTTTCTTGTGATAGTTCCCTATCTCCATGTATAATGGGCCAAAATGTATTTATGGCCCTATTTGTGGTCCCCGTGGCCGTGGTATATTTCTGCATGTATGCAGTTCCTCCCATATTGGTATTTTTGTTTAATGATCTATTATTCATATGCTTTGCTGCTTCCCCTCTAGCTTTTTTAATGCTATTAGGATCATACCCTCTTTGTGAGAACTTTTTTCTCCATCAAATCCAATTGTATCTCCCTTTCTTCTATGTTATTGCACATGCGATTTATGCAAATGAATTGGGATTTAGGCAAGCCCTTGAAGGTATGCGGTGGGTGGAAGCTATCTGCACTCAACAGTGTGTTGCGGTCAGTGGGTTTGCTGTACAATGTAGTAATCATTTGTTAATTTTTAATTTCAATACGTTCATCCAAATAATTTATAACATCTTTTGCAATCACTGGATTAAAAATGATTTGTTTATCCATATTGTTATAAAGGGCATGTCCACCCCCTAAACTATAATCCCCCCCACTTCCTGGCCCCATTGTGTAGTGTAGTTTAATCTTTACCTCACATCCCAGCTCCATCTGGTTCTCCTGTAGTCCCCCCCCAAAGTCCCAAAAACTGCCCACCAGGAGGATAGCAGAGTCCATATAGGACTCTGCCTCCTACCTGGCCTGCGGGAGAAGTTTGGCATGCGTACTGCAGCCCTTCTCCCCCTCCCTCTCCCTCCCGATTAGGATTCCCTCCCCCTAGTGTAAAACCCTTTTGCTTTAATAATCCCCCTGTTCCCCCAGCCCCAACCGCTATGTTTATTTTATTAGAAAGTGCCCCAAGCATTACTTACCTCCCCTCTTTCCTCCGCCGCACTGAATGACCGGCAGCCGCATCCGTTATTGGCTGCCGCTCAGCAAATCACAGACGCGACTGCTGGTCCCGCCCCTCTGCTTGCATTTTCTCCCCTCTTTCCTCCGCCGGCAGCGCGGCGGAGGAAAGAGGGGAGGTAAGTAAAGTTTGGGGAACTTTCTAATAAAATAAATATAGCGGTTGGGGCTGGGGGGACGGGGATTGTTATAGCAAAAATTTATTTCAAGGGTGGACATACCCTTTAAGTAAGTGAATAAATTCTTGGGCTTGGGAGTAAGAACCGCCCCACACAATGAATAAATCTATGAAACGTACATATTTAATGCAGTGATTTTTAAACCAGTCATTAGTATATACAAATTTTCCTTCCAGAAACCCAACATATAAATTAGCATAGGACGGTGCAGCTTAAAACTTTAATACAAACTTTCAGTGCTTACGTATTTCAAGTATTTGGTTAATTAAATCTCCGTTCCTTGAACGCATATCGACTCTGAAAGCGGACCCATGTGTACAGTTATGCTTTGTCCCTGAACAAATTCTGCCAACCTCTTTTAATTGTCACTCGAAACATCCCTTTTATATTACAAGGGGGTTTACAATAAACTTCAAAAAATTAGGATATGCTAATGACTAGAGATCCGCGGCGGACCTCGCGGATTTTCCGGAATTCCGCTTTCCAAATTTTTTCCGAACTGCGTTCGAAAATTTCGAAAATTCAAGAAATTTCGAATATTCTAGAAAATTCGAATTTTTAAAGAATTTTTTAAACTTTGGCAAAAATGATACAGTAACTTGCTGTAAAGGGCCCTGAGAAATGGTCTGGGGAACTTTCTAAAAGAATCCTATTGTGATTAGTTACAATCAGAATTTTCAGAAAGAATCTGATTGGTATACCAACCAATCACATTCTTTTCCTGTCAGAATTGGTTACAATCTTATTGTAACCAATTCTGATTGGCATACTAACTAGAGATGGACCAGACTGTGGAACCAAACCTGGTTCCATGGCAGATCTCCGAGATCTGCCAATCCGCGGATTTTCTGAACCCACCTTTGAACATTTTCGAAGAGTTTCATGTATCAAATTCACCAATTGCAGCTGTTTTTACCCGTGCCAACCCCCTGGGTATAAAAGGCAGCTAGACAGGTGCCACTTTGTCAGTGTGTTAAAGTGAGTTTAGTGGAGACCTGCAGTGGTTAAGGAGTTATAGAGTTTTTTTCCATGCTTTTGAAGCTTACTCTGTGTGAATTTTAGTGTGGTGGATTAGCACTTGTTGTTAACCACTCCTGTATCACACAATTTGGGACCCAAAAGTCCTTTTAGGACTAAACCCCCCCATAAGTTTTTTGGACAAATTTAGTGTTAGGCCTTTTAGAGGTCTACTGGCCCTATTTAAAAACACACAGTATTGCAGTTTAGCGATACAGTGCATTATCGATAATGTACAACCGCGGCAGTAAATTAACGCTGAACGTTCGTTAATTAACAAACCAATTCTGGAGGACCAAGACAGTGATATGGATGTCAAAATGATGCCAGTGCTATGTAGCCCCTCCATTATAGTGCACTTCTAGCGCTGTACGTGCCTTTTGCCCATTGGAATGCTCTAAATCCAGGGGCACAGGATTGTTAAGGGGGGGGATTTCTGAAGAAGCACAGTAGGAAGTTCATGACTATGATGGACTAGAGCCAAACTTGAACACACAAATTTGAACGTTCGATAATATGAACGTTCAAATTCAGTTCCCGACTTTAGCGCTCCTATACAGAAAATAGAGGAGCGGTCACCTACCCCCTCCGTTAGCGGAGCTCCACGTCAGCGGCCTTTCAGCATGTCCTTGAAAACATATACACTGCAAATAACAGGCTTCAAGCTTTAGGGTTTTAAAACTTCACCTTTATTTGTAAAATAATTAAAATTATTTTAGAAAGAATCTGATTGGTATACTAACCAATAAGATTCTTTTTCAATCAGAATTGGTGACAATCATATTGGTCTGTTCCCCAGACCATTTCTGAGGTCCCAGAGCCATTTTCGAATTTTTCAAAAATATCAAACATGCTCGAAATAGAATGCGAAGCGCGAAAAAAGGTGCAAATCGTGAGAAAGGTTTGGGTTTTTTAGTTTCTGGGTATATGTCGTGTTCCCCAGACTTCCCCAGGTCCCACATCCATGTACAGTCGAGTTACCATTGCTGTTTTACTTATATTTAGGCGGATCTATGCGATTTTTTCTCCATTGACTTTAATGGGTTTTTACGTGGATTTTCGGATTTTCAAATTTTTTTGAAAATCCGCGAATCCACAGGCGGAACGGATTTTAGCAGTTTCGGCCATCTCTACTAATAACAAGATACCGCAATGTATCCTAATGATGTGATTTATGCCTTTAGACCTAGTTTTGTCACTAAATATATATGTTCCCTTTTAACACACAGTTCACTATTACTCCTTTACTATTACTCTAGTTTATCTAATGCCTGATCCAAGAATTCAGGGCACAAACAAAAATTAATTAACCAAATTTAATATAGTATGCAGCCCTATAGATGTCTCTTAACGTGCAATTTTTGGCTCGACCTTGAAATTCAAATAAGCCATGAGCCTTAAATTACTTCACTTAATACTGGCCACATCAAGCTCATTTAACCCCTTTAATTGAGTTTGATCCCTTTCAAGCTAGGGTCTTTTTAGATTACAGTTCAATCACCTGATTGGAGAGATGAATTCTATCTTCACAATACAGACCTAGCTACCCACCTTCTAACTCTCTGTTCCTTTCTCATCATAGTCTGCTTCCAAATTTTATTTCCTCCCAAATAAACAACAATTACATCTGTATAGCTCCATTTAACTAGCAACTCAGATAAAGCAGATGATAGATTATCTCAATGTTGACCTCTCAAACACATCCAATGTATTCTGTACTTAGATCTATCGAGGTTAAGATGACAGCCGTAGACCTGTTTTGCAGATCTTGATTGGACCAATAAATAAAAGAATTACTTACTATTCCAAGTATTGAGAAACCCAACTAAAAAAAGATAAATCAATTGGTAAGAACTAACTCGGGGCAAACATAAATTTTGAATCTATACAACTTCCAACGCCCTATTCGCTTTTTTGAGTTAAACTCCAACAAAGAAGCCATGCATGGCAGCTCCAATCCTAAATGAATGGATTCTAAAGTCTCTATCTAGGATGCCCAGAGTGACCAAACAAAGGCTCAAAACCTTAGAGAACTGGTATTTAGAAAAAAAGGATCTATCATTATGAATAAAAAAGGGGTCAGATACTTGTGGGCCAAGAGACTAAACCCTTACCCAGTTTATCTGTCTTTGAGTGTTTTAAAACTACAGGGGTTTTCCTGTACAAGAGATACACATTCTTCCTAAAATCTGCCACATAAAATGTCAAAACAAAAAGATAGCAAAATAAACTAATTTCATATTCATCAAAACAAACCTCAGGAAGGATACCAACTAATTTTTATACCTTTAAAAAAACTGTTTAATAAAAGAATGAGTAAAGTCAGACTCCCCCAGTAATTTAAGCATTAAAAGTGATTCTAGCTGACAAATTGTCAAATAAAAAAACAAATAAAATGCTTGTGCCAGAAAATTCTATAAGAGCAAACTCTTACTGGCAACATGATAACAATTAAAACTTTCCAAAATCAACTAATTAAACCAACGACTCACTCAAAACAAATTTCTACCTCTAAGAGATACCAAAGGAAAACTAATTCATGACCCATACAAAATCACCTCTCAATTCACCCTAATCTACCAAAACCGAAACCTTACATGTTAATAAACACAACTTTTTTTTGCTCAAGACTATCTTTGAACAATTATACAATGGTACGACAATAGACAAAAACAAAATTACTCACCCAACATATGGACACGTTTCTTCAACAACTTAATTTACCAACCTTAACGACAAAAATTACAATAAACCCATTTATGGCTGAGGAACTGGAAAATACTACAGTATTAAAGAATTAAAAGGCAGAAACCCAGGCCTGGATGGATTTACCTCCATGTACTGTAAATCATTCTACTCCATCTTAGCTCTACATTTATTAAATATGGCCAAAAGGGTGTTAGAGGGTAAAAAAGTGTTTAACACAGATATGCTAGAAGCACAAATCATTGTGCTCCCCAAAGCATACAGAGACACAACGCAGGTCACTAACTACAGACCAATATCTCTCATTAACAATAATATTAAAATCTTCTCAAAGATGCTGGCTGCTAGATTAAAATACATACTCCTGGACCTGATCCACTACGATCAAGCAGGATTTGTGTCAGGCAGACAACCAACCGATAATATTTGGAAAATATTTGCCTTACTACAAGTAGCTAACTCTAAGAAAGTCCCAGCCAAATTCTGTCGTTAGACCTAGAGAAGGCTTTCGAGAGAGTAGAGTGGTCATATCTTAAACAGGTACTTTATAAATTTGGTTTCCATCAGAACTATATAACAGCCATATTCAGCCTCTATTCAAACCCATCAGCAAAGGTCACGTACATGGGATTCCCATCAGAAAGAATATACATAAAAAACAGAACAAGACAAGGATGCCCAATGTCACCGTTACTATTCGCTTTATGCATGGAACTGTTAGCAGAAGCTATACAAACCTCTCAAAATATACATGGAATCCAAGTTGGAAAAATATAATCCACAATATCCTTATTTGCAGATGATAACCTTCTTAGCTTAACCTAACCATTGATCTCCCCACCATCATTATATACAATACTTGATAATTTGGTCCGTCTTTTGTGATTTAAACTAAACAGCACTTAAACTGTGGCTTACCCATTAAACCTACCAGATCAAATTAGTACATCTCTAAAATCACATTTCTACTTTAAGTGGTCAACCTCATGCTTTAAATATTTAGGAGTACAGATTTCTCAAGATTTGAAAACAGTCTATTCACACATATCTGTTGTATTCAATTAGATCAACTGGACTTGAAATGTAGTTCTTGAAGACGTTTCGCTAGTCATCCGACTGGCTTTCTCAATTCAGAATGACTTGTACAAGAATCTGTGGCAATTATGTACCCTGGAAAATCCCAATTAGCATATCACAGCCAGGTGTTAAGGGTGTGATTAGATAGTGGCTAAGAGGTGTTATAGGAACGCCCAGAGTAAGGTGTTAAAACAGCATTGTACCTTGTTGGACTTGTGCCTGAATACCACCTATTTCAAATACAGGGATAAGTTCTATAAGCAAAAACATGGATGTGCTATGGGATCTCCAGTTTCACCTATTGTGGCCAACCTTTACATGGAGGAGGTAGAAACACAGGCGCTTAATACCTTTAAGGGCATAGCACCCAGCCACTGGTTCAGATATGTTGATGACACCTGGGTTAAAATCCACCAGAAGGAAGTACAAGCTTTCACAGAACACATTAATGCGGTGGACCAAAACATTAAATTCACAAGGGAAGAGGTACAAAACAACAAACTGGCTTTCTTGGACTGCTTGGTAGAAGTTAAGGAAAATGGTAAACTGGAAGTAGAGGTTTACAGAAAACCAACACACACAGATCAGTATTTGATGTTTGACTCCCACCACCCTTTAGATCACAAGCTGGGGGTCATCAGAACCCTGCAACACAGAGCCGAGAACATCCCCACTAGCACAGATACGAAGGCTAAAGAAATTAAACATCTCAGAGGAGCCCTTAAAATTGTGGATATCCAGACTGGGCCTTTGTCAAAAGAAGTAGAAGGAAAAAAAGAACATAATACCAACAGTGAAGGGGAAAGCAAGACAGGAGGAAGAACATGGTCATCCCATATAGCAGGGGTCCCGAAAATTAAGAGAATTTTCAAAAAACATCGTATCCCTGTCTGCTTTAAACCGAACAACACACTGAGGCAGCAATTGGTACATCCGAAAGACCCATACCAAAACACAAGAAAAGCGACATCATATATGCAGTGCAGTGCAGTGAAGAATGCTCTGATTTGTATGTGGGGGAGACAAAACAGCAACTGCATCAACGTATGGCCACACAGAAGAGCCAATTCCTCGGGTCAGGACTAGCCGTGTATCTGCATCTTAAGGATAAAGGACATACCTTTAAGATGTAATGTTAACATACTGGCGAAGGAACGTGACTGGTTCAAGAGAGGTGTTAAGGAGGCCATTTATGTGAAAATAAAGAAACCAAGCCTAAATAGAGGTGGGGGGGTTCGACACCAACTGTCGGCCAGTACAATGCTGTTTTAACACCTTACTCTGGGCGTTCCTATAACACCTCTTAGCCACTATCTAATCACACACCTAACACCTGGCTGTGATATGCTAATTGGGATTTCCAGGGACATAATTGCCACAGATTCTTGTACAAGTCATTCTGAATTGAGAAAGCCAGTCGGATGACTAGCGAAACGTCTTCAAGAACTACATTTCAAGTCCAGTTGATCTAATTGAATACAACAGATATACCATGACCTGGATGAATGAGAACCTTCACAAGCAGTCTATTCACACAATTATTCCAATACAAGCAATAAGCAAATTAATTTGCTTAAGTCCTGGACTTTCTACCCTCTGTCTCTTGTAGGTCGAATTAATGCAGTAAAGATGACCATCCTCCCAAAGATCCTATATTTATTTAGAGCCTTACCAATACTAGTTAAAAAAACAGACCTAAACAAACTACAAAGTGCAATCACGTCATCTGAAAGAAGAAAAAAACACATATTCGTCAGGAGTATTTAGCAGGACACAAAACCAGGGGAGGGTTTGGGCATAACGTGCTGGGTTGATATTGAGAACCAGCTACTGACCCCATTGCATACATCTTCCATTTTATGGATCCCACGACACAACGCAGAGCTATACTGCAAAATAACATAGTGAATATAGTGATATTAAAACAGATAATAATTTGATGGCTGGAAATACAAAACAAATATAAGATAGAAGACAAATAATGTTTTCAATATAACCAATTATCACATTTTGCCCAAAATAAATTAAGAGATAGAAACCAATCTGTACCAACTTAATTTGAAATTCAATTCACACAATCACAAATAGCTAAAGGTACAATAACTACTATATACTAGTTACTATGGCATGAGATGCAAACACTTAAAATCAAACCAATGTTTAACTGAGAAAACTGACTGAATCAACAGTTGCAAGATGATCAATGGCAACTTATATTCACTCAGTCAGCCTAATGTTCAGCTAAAGCTGGGTACACACAGTAACGATAAAGCCCCGATACCGTCGGATCCGACGGTATCGGGGTATCTCCCAGCTAAGAACTTAAATAACACAGCCCATAGACTTATAATGCATATTAGAGATGTCCGAACTTCGCAAAATCCGGTCCGCTTGAGGATCCGCGAATTTTCGAAAAAATTCGAAAATCCGCGATGGAACCTTTAAAAATGAAAAATACCCTCGAAATTACGAGATTTTTAGTATTTTCGAAAATTTTCTAAATAACGGGTTTTTCACGTATTTGCGGAAATTTTCAAAAATACGAGAAAACTAGTATTTTTGAAAATTTTCAAAAATATGTATTTCCGAAAATACGAGTTATCGTCGTAATTTCGAAAATTTTCAAAAATACGTATTTATGGAAATAAGAGAAATCCTTGTATTTTCGAAAATTTTCAAAATTACAATGATTACTCGTATTTTGGAAAATTTTCGAAAATACGTGAAAACTCGTAATTTCGAAAATTTAAAAAAAAAATTCGAAAATACTAAAAATCTGCGAATCGGAAGTTCGGAAGGCGGAAAATTCGGAAAAAAAAACGCGTTCCCGATAGGGATAAATCCGCGGCGGATCCGGGTTCGGATCCTCGAACCGGCCATCCCTAATGCACATATGCTCTGCAGCAAGATCCCTAATAGCACTTAATTGGAGACCCTTAGGAAAAATACTAAAATAATAATCCGGGCAGCAGATAAAGGAGGGGGGACAGTAATCCAAAATCCAAAATAGAAAGGATTACCTGAGAGAAGCCTCCAGACAGTTAGATGATGCAGTCACATACAAAAAGGTACCTAGTAATCCAGGTACCGTGATGGGTAAAGTTTTCGCCCCTAGCTTCGCAGGCTTATTCGTGGGATATTGGGAAGAGAGGTGCATCAGGGGTGCCCACCCATTCTCCGATCAATGTATATACTGGAGAAGATATATAGATGATATTCTATTGATAAGGAAGGGCACCCCAGATGCACTTGAGATATTCCTACAGTATGTAAATACATCTCATGAACAATTGCAATTTTAGAGTACCTCTAGTAGGAATAAAGTGGAATTCTTAGATCTTAGTATTGAGGCACAAGAGAAATAATGACTACAAGCACTTTCTTTAAAGAAGATACTTAATTCTGTGGAAGGCCAAACTGGTACAAGGGATATGTCCATGAAGGTTCTTAAGGGGATGTTTAGGTTTGGAGGATGTGTAGAGTGTAAATATGTACAGACAGAAAGGGATGAAATAATAATTAATCAACATTGACATAGGTGGAAGGGATTTTGTAATTGTAAATCAAAATGTGTGATTTATGGTATAAAATGTACACGAGACTTGTGGTATATTGGAGAGACACAAAGAAAATTACATATTAGGATTGGGGAGCACAGAAGAGCGATATTTTTATAAACACTATGTAGTTACACATAAATCCTCTTTTCAGGATAGCACATTTGTGGCACGGGGGGGGGTTAGAGCATAAGCTATGATTAGGGGGGGAAATTAGATAAGGACTTCTCAAGTTAGAACGAAGATATATTTTTGAATACAGCAGCATGAAACCAAGGGGTCTTAATGACCAAATGGAATTGGTCCCCTTCCTTTAACTTATTATTTATATGGAATTTAGTATGATGTGATTTTAATTAAGAACTTTGGGTAATATACCTGGGATATATTATGGAATATATGTATGCACTACAGAATAGAAGGGTTTTCTGTATACGTATGTACTACAAATAGAAGGACTTTTTGGTTATATCCTGGGATGTATTATGAAATATAAATATGTATTATACTAATAATACAGAATGAAGTGGTATGACAGAGGGTAGCAATGTAAAAACATGGAATGCACAAAGAGTTAATGAGCTCAGTTAATTAAGCAAATGAGATGCGGTACATTAAGGATTAAATTCTGAGGTCCATAAATGAGTTGATACGGAAAGTAACTCATTAACTCACCTGTTGAAGCTCCAATGAGCGAGACGCGTCGTAATGACGTAAACCGGAAAGGAAAGAAGCCAACACTAATTACAGCAGTAAGGATAGAGCGAACTCACTGCCACGAGGCTATAGACGCTGACACTGTGGTGGAGTATTCTACTCAATATTGATTAATAAGTGCCTTGCAACCACAGACGCAGGAAAAAGTCCACTGTCCGGGGAATAGAAGGATTGTCACAGATTATCGGATACAAAGTTTCTAAGGATGGTAATGTATAGCTCTTAATGTTGACTGTATTAGTTGTTTAACGGCTGTGTGCACACATTCCTTTATTTTAGTCCGGACACGGACCTCAGAAAAGATCTAAAGGAGTTGCATAAGGAGCTCAAGATTGTAACTGTTATTTCCTCAGAACTTAAATTTACTACACATTGCTTTATTCAAGTTTACTCAGTAGTGCCGAGACTGTATCTATTTATATATGTTGGAACCCAGAGAACTGAATGTCCCATAAGCATTTGGATACACTGTTCTACTGCTGTGCTACTTTTAACTGAAGGTCCCATTAGCATTTTGATACATTGTTTTTCCTGCTGTGATACTTTTAATCGAAGGTTCCACAAGCACTTGTATACACTGTTTTTGGCTGTGATACTTTTTACTGATGTATAGCTTTATAGCTTAATAAGGTTGTTTATTGTTTCATATTGCCAATACCTGTTTTTTTATGGGTTAGGGGTTGTATTAGCTGGCCAGCTATTATATATATGGTTATTATTGTTAATATTTTTTATTTGAATAAAGGTTTTATATATATTTTTTTTTAGACTTCCAACTGTATCCCTTTACTCACTATTTACCTAAACAGGTTGCATATTTATTTTAATTGGAAAGAACCCTGCTCTCGAAAAAAAACATTAATAAATAAAATCTGGTGGATTTATCACAACTAAAAAACAAAATGAATCTGATCACACAACTACTGCAAACAAGATATAAACAGGGCGATGCACCAAGGGGCGCACTGCTCCGTTTTGGAGTTTAGTCACGCTAACCGATGTTATATATTTGCGTGACTTAAACTCCTTCCTTTGGGCGGCTGCGTGGCTAACGCTAAAGTTAACCTCGCAGCTGCCGCAAGCGATGTTATATGCCGAAATCGGGATTTTATTGCGGCACTTTAATGTCAGCTAATAGCTGGTGATAAAAGTGCCAGGTAGCGGTGTTCAGAGCGCCGCTATTGGGATATAACATCGCCGGGCTGTTTGCTTCACCGGGTTGCCGATAGTGGCACTGGTGCATTGCCCTGATTGAATCTATGGCCGGGTACACGCAGGCAGATTTTTTGGCCCAATCAATTGATACTTCCATGTATCAGTTGATTGGGCCAAAAAATATGTGGTGCCTTCGGCACCGTCGTGACCGGTGTCGATCGCCTGTTTGTCCGGAATGGACAATTGGACATGTCAGTAAATCACTGCCGACCGTGCGATTCCCTATGGGACCACAGGAACTGTCGGCCGCGGCCGCTATTGCACCGACCAACAGACATTTGTACCAGCTGAGCGCTCGCTCTTAGGGAACACTCAGCCAGGACAAATAGTCCACTCGTGTGTACCCACCCTAATATACCAGCAGGAGGCTCTGGATGAGCTCCCCTAGGCTCCCAAGACACCAAAATGTGAGTAAAATTTAACATGAGATCTAAACTTTTCATACATTTTATCTGGACATTTCAACTGTTTTGACTGTTTTTTTCTTATGTGGACAAAAATAACAAGACACACCATGATATCAACATAATATATGTTTGTTTTACTTTTTATGTTTACAAATAAAATTATTATTCTAAGACCCTCCTTACGTTCAGCTGATATTCAAATATGGTACTTAGGGTTAGTAATTTCCATGGACAGATCAATCAGCCTTGTATTGAGAACTCTGCCTAAAGGCAACACACACGTACTGTAGCTAAAGTGGTGACTCAATAAAGACGGAAGTTGTTTTAACTTCTTAGCCCCAATGCTCTGTTGACCAGGTTTTTAAGTTTTATTAGCTTCGAGCCATAATTGCATCTGAGCTTAAGTCCTAAGATTGAGTACGCAAGGTTTACTGTTTTATTCAGTGTGACATGAAGGATAACGAGCAACCCATGGTCACATTATCAAATAATATCATTCTTCAAAATGAATGGAAAACAATCTAAGGCTGCTTTCTTCTTATCTCCTTTCCCAGATCCTTTGACAGTGAACTATTCTTTTAATGCTAGAGCACAGGGCAGCAAATAGGGATCGGGAGGGAAAGGGAGAGAAGGGCTGCAGTGAGCAAAGCCAAAAGCTTTTTAGAGACAGGTAAAAAGGCGGAAACATTTTCACTACACAGCCAGCTCCTGCTACTTCCACTTTCTGGTACAGACATTACAGGAGAACCATTTGGAACAGAGAGGTAAGGTAAGGATTTTTAAACAGTGCACAGTGGGGCCAGTAGTGGGGGGTGGACATGCCCTTTAATGAATAAATTGAAAATAAATGTTTCCGTTTTTACGTGATCAATTCTTTTCTTTTGAGCATAAATTGGCATGCTTCACAATCTCCGTATTTATAAGAACCTTTTATTTCTTTTTAAGTTAGCCATGTTTCTTTCTATGGTGATTCGAAGAAGCTACCCACCAATGAATTACCTATGGTTGGGGCTCTCTTTAGAATCACATTGTGCAGTGATGGTAGCCATTCACTATATTATGAACCAAAAAGCCTGGTCAATCTTTTTTCAGGATTTTATCCAATGCCAATCATTGTTGAACTGTGTAATTACAATGAATCTATCTTCAGAATTTCTTTTCCTTTCTCTAAAGATCAAATTTTCATTGTTAATGTATTTTGCATTCTTGAATGCTTTTTTTAAAGCAAAATATAAAGGTAACCACTTCCACTGCTTTTTCAAAATTCCTCATGTTCATGCAATTCCTCAATTCTGAGGAATTGCATTGTCAGAATAACTTTAAGTAGGGGAGTGTGATGCATACTTTGGGTTCGTAGAAAAGATTCCCTGCTGTGGGATTTCTGAATATTTGAGTTTGTATCTTATTACCCTCTTTTTCAATTAGCAAATCCAGGAATAGAAATTTACAATCATAGTTTACCTCATAGGTGAACGTTAAATTACAATCATTTTTATTCATTGTTTCCACAAATCACAGGAAGAGTGCACCATCTATGTAACTTGCCCGAAGTAGAGTCTTTTCTTTGGTCCATAAGTACTCATCCTCTGTGAGGATCTCTTGCTCCCATCTACCCAAATATAGCCCTGTGCACACATGCGCATACAGTGCGAAGGAGCGAGGACGCATCGGAGACTGTCAGTGAAGTCAGCGCTGGACCGGGTTCGCAGGTAAGTGTCACCTCCTCTCCTGTAAGATTTACTTTTAGTTGTCCTTTAAATCATTATCATCATTAATTTAGCTTGAAAGAGACAAATTCCTGTTGTTGTTTCTTCTTCTACTACATCTTTTGAGCTACAGACGCCAAATTCAGTACAGACATGCAAAACACACAGAAGTGTGCTATTACCTAGCTAAGGAATCATGAAAGCATTACCGCATTATTGGTTATTGGTGATCAAAAAAGATAGTTTAACAGTTTATTCCATGCTGTCAAAATGATCAACGTTTTGGGAAATAAATTCCATTTCTTAGGTTGATATTATCTCTATTACACGTTTTTAAAGGGATATCGCCTCCCCTGAAGGAAGTGACATTAAACTATCAATTTTTTATATATACATATTTTGTATTAAGGTTACATACATATTCATTATACAGTACTTGAGCTGGCCATATAGTTCCTAAATTTATAAGAATAAGTATAGATCAAATGGCATGGGCAGATGAGAGCTTAAATTACATATTTTGAATCACAAGAAAAAGTACCTGTCAAATCCGGTATAAAATAACCGGAGGAATAGCAGCTCTGGGTGAATGAGGCCCAGTGTCATTTATTGAAAGATGTAATTGCTGTGTAGTGCGCTGTCTGATTTAATAATGCTATAGTGCTTCTTGTTAAATAGGCAAAACTTTAGGAAGATGTAATACCTTTTAATGATTTGCCCAGGGACTTTTGGGAACCGATGCAGCCATTAAAATCTAATAAATTGACAGTGCTTTAAAACTTTCTCTTAACCTATGAATGTTATTTTCCATTTGTACACTAGGGGATAGCCCAACACAACATTAAATGTCCTTGTGTCTTTGAAGCTTAATTCTACATATTCTGCATTAATTAAAATATTGCGGCATCCTTCCTGATTCTAAAGCACCACCCATAATATTCTTCAGAAAGACCCTAAACACTACTGGTAAAACAATTAACTAAAAAGCAAGAATCTTGTGTCAGACAAAAACATTAAGGGGGAACTGTGGTCTTTATTAAAAAGGGACACTTCTATCTAAAATGACTCCAGGATCATGCTTCCAGCTACAGTCTATCCTGCTAGCGCTGTAACATCACCCGCACTTGGGGATTTTTTTCTGACTCTTGACTATATGTTAAAATACCCAAAGATTTTGACAAAGTAGGTACTGCTGCAAACACCGCTCATATACAATCTTCCCAGTGTTTAAAGGAGAACTAAACAAAAATGTGAAAAATCCTAATATGAAAGCATTTCCCCCCAGAACACCTATACATTGTAAAATTCTTCTCTAGTAAGTTGCATTTAGTGCATGTAAGTACCGGTAATAGATTCTGTAACTTAGAAGGCTTTCATGTTTTCGCCAGTACAACTCACAGCCCATGTTGTCTTCAAGGCTTCAAGGACCCACGTCCCTGGGCCCCAGTTTTCACTGTCATTATACATAGATGCCTCCATGCCAATATGGAAGTCCCTGATAACACTTTGAATGTTCCAATCCACAGACTTTAATTTGTTTCTATTATGCTCCTAGCAATAGATAATGATTCCTGATGTAGAAGTGTTCCACATAGTATGTCTGTTGGGTTATGGGTAAAAGCTCTGCTTTTAGCAAGACAGAGTACATTAGGTTTCAAGTTAAATTTCTCAGACTTTTAATTTTTACTGAAATGTTAATATTCTGTTTCTTACATCCATGCTAGCTAAGAAATACATTGCAAAGTGTGTTTTCTTTTTTTGTATGAAAAGCAAAGGATTCTATATGATATATATGATCTCTAGGCTGTTAAATCATTGACTATCAGCTTCTAGGAAGCAAGGTTATAACTTCCATATTAAAGGGGAACTGTGGTCTCCAAACAAGTTGAGTCTAAATGAAAGTTTCCTACCTTTACAACGAGCCATCAACCACCTCTCTACGTGCTCCACTGCCCAAGAAATAAAGAAATGACTGACCCGAAAGTTAATGGGTGGGAGGCAGGAATGTGACATTCCTAAGGCTTCTCCTGCACAGTGCCACCAGCAAGCACAGCCTCAGACTCCCTCAGTGTGTGAGGGAGACAGGAAGTCCCTCCTCCTCTCTGCTGTTTGAAGGACCTGCAGCTGCAGAGAAGGTAAGGGAATCTACAGCCCTTCTTTCTCACTATGTGAAAACAGCCTTTTCAGGCAGAGTTCTCACTCTACCTGAAAAGGCTGTTTCCACAGAGTTTTCGGGGGGGGGGGGGGGGGGTGTCAGAGTGGCCAACAGCACCTGTGAGTGGGTGGGGCTTAGGCACCCGTGAGCGGGTGGGGCTTAGGTTATGCTGCTGCCATATCACACACAAAAATGTTAATATCTTCAAAACTATGCAATATAAACAATGGAAATAAATTGCAAAAACTCTCAGGAGAGCAATTCCTATCAATTTACCTAAAGTCATTTTTGGACCACAGTTCCTCTTTAAGAAGGAGCATATGAAGTATACTGCATACACTTAGCAGTGTTTTACCCAACCAAGGTAAATTATGGGAGCTGACCCCTAGTACCCACCAGTTAGTTTCATAACTCACCCAGCAGCCAGAGCAAAAGGAGAGAAGAGACACAGCTTCTTGTATGTTTGTGAATATGGTCTGTCTATTGGGCCAATTTTCCATGGAGACTTTAGTAATATTTTAGATCCATTCCATCAAATTCAAAGAATCAATTGATCACATCATTATTATTTATTTTTTATAAAATAAATTATCCAGCCTTAGACAATCAATGAACATTATTTTATATCTCAGGAAGTTTTTTTGGATCTAGGTCTAGAAGTGGGGCAAGTCTGGGGCAACCAACCAACCAACCAGGTTGCATGTGGCCCCCGGGCTTTACATTGCTTAGGTCTGTACTTGGGGTTATTTTATGTTTTCTAGTTTAAAAGACAGCATAATCCACATCCAATTGCATAACTTTCTTTGAAGATAATGACAGGAAACTGACTACAACCCTGGAATTATTAGTATATTAATATATACAATATTGTAATCATGCTAACCTTCACATTTCAAGGTATAATACATCACCATATATGATATATCATAATATCACTTAAAGAGCACCTATACCATCTAAATAATTTTTTGATATAATGTAGGGCATCCCTTCCCACCCCTAACCAATATGTTAGATTGTTAAAAAAAAGAACCCGAATTTTACTTACAGCCCCTCGCTCCAGCGGCGCTCTAATCCGGCTCCCTGCTTGCAGAAACTAGCAAACGGGGCTGGACTGGCAGCCAGGGCTGTGATTGGCTGGGACGCAGCCAATCACAGACGTGGCTGCCGTCAATGGAGAGCGCTGCGAAAGTGAAGGGCTGTAAGTAGAGTTTGGATTCTTTTTTTTTTATCAATCTAACATAGCTGTTGGGAGTGGGAAGGGATGCCCTAAATTGTATCAAAAATGTTTTATGCTAGGTGAAGGGCAGCCTTTGAGGGCTCAGGAGGGAAGGGGGGGGGAAAGGGCTCCCCTGCGCATGCCACTGCCCTTTTCAAAGTACAAGAAGGAGGCAGAAACGTTTCCCACAGGAAGATGGCTCCTACTCTTCAGTTTCCTGGACTTTAGGCAAGCATTACTGGAGAACCATAAGGAGCAGAGATGTATGGTAAGGTTTTTTTAAACTGCATAGTGGGGCCAGTAGTGGGTTAAATTTTAGTTAGAGGGGTGGACATGTCCTTTAATAAATAAAAAGAGAAGATAGATAAAGACACTTATATATACATATAAAACAGTTTTTGAATATTGTGTGGGAACATTTTAATGCATATTCCTAGTATTATTTAATAAATTGTCTACCCACAATTAGTGGTGAACGGGAAATTAAGAGTAATATTATTATCAGATGATTTGGAAATAATCACTCTAATAATGGTGTCTTTTTAAACTAGCACATGCATATCCTGAGCAAATCAGCTAGTTATTTAATATGCATGAATATGCCTTAGAGATTAATGGCGTCACTAGAACCATCTTTGTCGCTGCTGTATTACCACACACTACAAATTTACATCCCCAACGTTCAAGCGATGTTCTGAAAATAAATCATTTTACAATCAATATTATGACTGTATTATGACCCTACTGCTTCCAGCTGTAAGTATACTATAGCGTGCATGCAATAACGTGCTATAGTTTAATTACAGCAGGAAGCAGTCATTACCTGTCAGAGAGCTTCACACAAAGCAAGTTACAATTTGCTAGTACTTGGAATTATTTTATGTTATCAAGTTTAAAAGACAGCATAATTCACATCCAATTGCATAATCCACATCCAATTGCATAACTTTCTTCGAAGATAATGACAGGAAACTGACTACAACCCTGAAATTATTAGTATGTTAATGTATCCAATATTGTCATCATGCAAAAATTCACATTCCAAAGTATAATACATTAAAGTATTTGATATATCATCCTATCACATAATAAATAAAAGGACAAACAAATGGATAGATAGATACACACACAAATAATACATTTGGATATTGTGTGTGAACATTTTAATGCATACTCCTAGTATTATTTAATACATGAGTCTACTACAATTATAGGTGAACAGGAAATTAAGAGTAATATAACTGCCAGATGATTTGGAAATAATCACTGTAATAATGGTGTCTTTTTAAACTTGCATATGCATATCCTGAGCTAATCAGCTAGTCATCATTTATTATGCATGAATATGCCTTAGAGATTAATGACGTCACTAGAAATACAAACCATTTTTGTCACTGCTGTATTACTGAACATTCTGCAAATAATAATATATTGCATTAGCCAGTGAGTTTGCTAAAGGATATGTACAGTGTAAATCAAAGTTCAGTCCATTGCAAAGCTGTTCCTTTAAATCACACACTATGTTACTCTTAGTTTTCTAAGCCATTGGCTTAGAATAATAATGCTGGCTCCTATCCCTCACCAGTAATCTCGTTCAATACACTTCTACTGCGAGACTTGCTGGAGGTGAATCTCATTCGGTCAGATACTCAGGACTACCCTGCTAACTGTATATTACACTTAAAGTTAAATAAAGACTGGAACAGGAATTAGATTAGCAGATTTTGCCTCTATGTATATCAGGGGTGTCAAACTCAATCACTTAAGGAGCCAAAATCAAAGTGGTGGGCCAATTTTTTTTTTTAAGATACTTGGAAAATGGAACTCTTTCACAAGACCCAACTCCCTGCTGGGTGTTGGCAGTTACAGGGTATGAAGCACTGTTTCGGACTGAGACCTCTGCCTATGGCGTGACCATGTGCTAGTGTAGAACGCCCACCTTACTCTTCTGGCGTGGTAATGGAATGGCCAACTCCAATGGAAGGAGCATCTCCCTCCCCAGTACCAGACTAGATACTCAATCAGCTGTTACAGCAGTGACTGCATCCAATCCTTACTAGTTACGCAACTACTTGGAACTGCACAAATGTATAACAGCGTAGTACATTTTGGATGTTGTACAGTCCCTAAGGGCCACAAACAACGGGCAGAAGGGCCTTAAATTTCACACCTGTGATGTTTATAATGCAATGCTGTTTAAAGAGCTAACACTGTGGCAAATGAATATTAGTGGCATTGAGCAGCAGTCTTCTATCAATGTGTGACTATATATGTGGTAAATCTTTTGAAATGTAAACTTCCTTACAGACTTTAAATAAAGTGCTTTTCTTTTCTGTGTCATTTTTGATTGCAAGCATAAATTGTATGTGGCATCTGAATTGTGTTTTCTGAAGGGCATTGTTTTTAGAGATTAGAGATGGCCGAACTTTAGAGAGTTTTAGAGATGGCCGAACTTCGAAAGTTCGGTCCGTTTTCGAACTTTTGAACTATATGGAAAGTTCGAAAACGGACCCATTAAAGTCAATGGGAGTCAAATAGTTTGAAAAGTTCTAATGAAATACAATTAAAATATCAATGGTAACTTAATGTAAACGGCTGAGAGACCTGGGAAATGATCTGGGGAACATGTTCAAATATCAAGGACATTCGAAAAATCTATTTTACTCTTACTTGCGCTATTTTCGAGCTCTCGCGTTCAAACATTCGATGCTCGCGCCTAGGTATCACGGACATTTTACACGCGGATTTGATGCTCGCGTATAGGTTTTAATGGACACTTTATTCGCGGGCTCGATGCTCACGCCTAGGTATAATAGGCATTTTACTCGCATATTAGATTTCCTCGAACGGTCGAACATTTCGATAATTATCGAAAGTCCAGAAAATATTGAAAATCCGGGTCCGGGATAGTTAGAAAAGTCCGAATTCGTTCGAACTCGAATAGTTCGGCTCAAACTTGGGTTCGAGCTCGAGTCATCTCTAGTGTCAATATTTTATTTTGGTGGATTGCCATACTTTTAAATGTAGGGGTTATTGTTGTGCAACATAGTCTGAATTAAGAAGATATTGCAAAATGTACAAATTTTTTTGTACATTTAGTAAATAAATTAGTGTGAGAAGATGTTGTTCTTCATTTTTAAAGGGGTATTTGATAAGATACACTTTAAAGTTAAAGGGGAAGTTGATATGATACGCTTTTAGGTTAAAGGGGATGTTGATATGATACTCTAAAGTTAAAGTTGATATGATACCCTTTAATGTATATCATATCAACTTCCCCTTTAATGCGTTTCACACCAACTTTCCCTTTAATGTGTATCACATCAACTTCCCCTTTACATTTGGACATTTTGCAATATCCCCTTACTAGTTACTATATTGTACAACAATAACCCCTATATTTAAAGCTACTGCAATCCAATTATTAATAATTGACACGATTGACAAGATTGCAGAGTCTTCCAGTTCAACAAGCACTGGGTTGAAATTGATCACAAATCAATACACATTAAAAGTGTACATATAGCTATCCAATAGAGACATTGTATTAGTGAATTTGTTGCTGAGTTTCCAACAGTGAATTCGGAGTAGTGCGTGAGTTACAACTGGTCTGTTTTCAAGTGTGGGTGTATACGGTACACCAGGAACAAGTGTTGTGAGTACGTTACGTGAACGGCTCTGGAATGGGAAACAAGGGTTCACATTCCAAGATTCAGAAAGAGTCTGAATCTGAGGTCCCAGGGAAAACAGCAGTTGAATGGATGGAAGAGACTCACTGGATTAGGGCTACAGAACCACTGAAGGATCTCAGCAAGAATGTGTATTGTTGAATGTTTTTATGGTGGACAGTATAGGTACACTAAGCAGGGAAGATTAACTATCAGCTGGCCTGACGATAGTATTTTAGACGATAATCCTGATTATGATTGGAAATGGTTACACAGGGTTCATATGCATTAGTGAGAATTATAACACAAAAAGTGTAAAGAAGTGACTCCATTATATCAGTTTTTGGTAAAGAAGTGCCAGTAAGAAAAAAACCCCACAAAAACAGTTAATTGAAGCACAAGTAGAAAAGGTACAAGAGTAAGAATGTTAGAAAAAGAACATGAAAGGATAGCAAGAATCAATTTCAAATAGCAAAATTAGTAAATGAAATAAGAAACTGCACTTTCAGATATCCTACACTAAGAGATTTGGTTATATGATGGAAATAGGAACGGGATCGAACAAATGCAGAAACACATCTATTGTTGTAAAGAAATGAAAGCATTAAGGGTGGAGCGAAATATTAATAGTGATATTGCCTTGCACAAAGGGTTCAAGCATGGGTAAAAGCTCAATCCAAGGGAGCAGCTGCTAAATACGTTTGCTATAACGTGTAACCTGTTATCTCACAGAGTCCTTTGTACAACCTAATACCTCAAACATCTGCTGGAATAACAAAGGTATATCGTCCACTACCAAGTGTCGTTTACCTTTCTATGTATTATGATTCTGTTTTTTCTCCTGCTGGTGTTAAAAGTTCAGGTAACAGTATTTCCTATAACGATACAGCAGGTATGAGAACAGTGGGAATTACGTTTTAAGCTTTATATTTAATGGTATCAGCCCTGGTCTCAGACTGGTCAATTGGTGAGAATAAATTAAATACTTTATTTTAAAAGAATGGTTATCTGGGAAATTAAGTAATACTTGGACTTCAATATTTAACTTTAAAAAAAAAGGAACCAGGTAAAGAGAAAAAAGATCAGTTTCAGTTCAGAAGAAGTTTTCGAAAGGGTAAAAATAAATATATATGTATGTATTAATGGGATGTAGATCAGAAGGTTGTAAAATGGAAGAGAGTGTAATGGTATTAATCTTAAATTTGACAATCCTATGGTTCACAAGGTAATGGGTGTGTAAGATGAAAATCTGGAAGAAAACCAACAGGTAAAAAAAAAAAAAATGGGTTCAAAAAGAAATTAAAGAACTGATCAATAGTTGAATGATTTCAGTATCACAAAATAGGGCACATTGCAAGGTATTGCCTGGCAGATAAGTATCCATCTATAGCGCACACAACAGACAGAATGTTATTTATAGGGAGGGTCAACCTGTGTCCGGTTATGCTGTGAAAGATCAACTTCTAATTCTAATACAGAAGATGTTGTTAAATTGTGATTGCAGGAATATCCACTTGATAAGGTTGAATGTATAGTGGACACTGGTGGCGAAGAATGTTTTAAGGTTAAAAGGAAGTCCCTGAAAAATTAATGAATGATGGAGAAGCTATGGGTATAGGTTTGCATGGTACACAGAAACAAAATAAAGTAAACCTATTACAATTCAAGTAGGCAATGGATTGGAACTATGGTAACTATATTAGTTTTGGTATTAGATATTGTAAAATAAATTAATTAGGAATAGATATTTTGTCACAAATTGAATGTACTGAATTCACAGAGTTACCAAGTTACAGCTTTTAATGCTATGGTAGCTGTCATGGAGTTTGAAGGAATTCCTGATTCATTGTGGGTTACCAGCAGGTATAATACAGGTACTTTGACTACACCCTCTGTGGAAGTTAAAATGAAGCCAGGAAAGGTAGTTCCTAGACTACCTCAGTATTCATTAAGGATATAAGAAATACAAGAAAATTGTTAGTTTAAAATGTTATTTGTCTATTATGGGAAGCAAGGCAAGTAAAGAAAAATGATAGTACTGCAATGAAAATGTTTTCTAATAAAGAGAGTATGGAACATAACAGTTTTGACCTTATGCAAAATGAAAAACATTTTTGTAAATGATTTAGAAATGTTTATAGATGTTCTAGGTACTGTATTGAAGGTGGGAAATACACTGGTTTTGCTGGGGTAAATAACAAAGATGTTTTGGTACAAGAAAGTCTTCTCCCACAGATGTCAGCACAGGAAGCAGAGTTGAAGGACCTGATTGGTACTCTGGCGGATGGTAAATGTGCTACTTTTTGGACAGATAGCCATTATGCGTTTGGCATAGCACATGACTACCTGCCTATTTGGAAGGCCAGAAATGTTATGATGTCAATGGGAAAGCCAAACAGAAATGTTAAGTTAGTGAATTATATTTTTACTGCTAACCAACTCCCTGCTGAAGTAGTCATTGTTAAGGTACAGGCCCATACGAAGGATAAGACTCTTGAGGTACAAGGTAATGCATTTGCAGACAAAAAGGCCAAGGAAGCAGCTCTCCTCCCAATAATGCTGGCCAAGGAGCCATGCAGTGAGCCAAGCAAGGGGTCAGTGGACATGCAAGTCTTTGCTAAGATGCAAGAAAAGGCCAAATGGGCAGAATTCGGTGCAAAATTGGAGGATGACAATATATGGAGAAATGGCCTAGTCTACGGTTTACCTAAAGTCCTCTATACTATGATGGCTCAGCTGACTCATGGGCCCACACATGCAGGTAAAAATACAATGGCTGCTATAGTTCAGAGAAATTGGGTAGCCCCAGGGTTTCCAGCATTTGCTATGAAGTTTGTTTCTTGTTGTCTAATCTGTTTACATCATAATCCTGGTCAGGTAGTTAAGGTTCAAGGTAGATATTCTCCCAAGTCAGAGTACCCATTTCAGAGAATTCAAGTAATAACACCCAGTAGCCAAAAGTTAAAATTTATGAGTATGTTTGGTATATGAGAAGTTACTTGTGTGAAGTGGTATGTCGATACTCGATTCCTGAAGCTATTGAATCGGATCGTGATACACACTTTACAGAGGGGGTATTAGGAGAAATTTTACATTTGAAGTTTAAATAAACAATAAAAAAATACGTTAGCTAAATTTACTAATGAAGTTAGTAAAAATTTTGTTGAATGTTTATTAATAGTACTGCATTCTATACAAACTGCCATATCATAATTTAGTTAAAAGAGAACTTTTCAGTTAAAGAGATTATGTATGGGTTTGGTTTTCTATATGGATAGTTTACCGAATTGAAGTGGTGATAAATTAAATTATTTATAAGGAATTCTAGATGTTTTGAGAACAGGGTAATGAGACAACAGCAGTAATCACAGCTAATATACTTGAAACTGCACAAAAAAGTTCTGTATAAAAATTTTTTTGCACTAGTTTATCTTTTAGTATTTTTAATGAAATGTGTTAAGCTATTAGGAAAAAGGATTGTTATATATAGACAGATGATAACTAAGGGAAATATCAAGAAGGTTAAACAATTACAGGAAGAAGCTAGAGAAATAAGTAATTTAAAGGATTTGCTATGGGAAATATATATATTTTTTTTAATATTGGTGATTTCATCAAACAGATTGGAGCATATCTACTGTTATTGTTACTCATATTGTTGGTATGTTCTTCTTATAGGTTATTCCTATGTGACGTAAATAGAGCAACTAAACGTAAACCTTATTCCCTTTACTGTGTAAAAATATTTCCTGAAGAAGATTCTATATAATACTGTGAGTGTAACCTCAACTCGGATGACCACCACATCTACCAATGGTTCATCATATAGTCTACGGTGTTTGCAATCTTTTGTGCTGACTTTCATCCTGATAAAAAAAAAAGCATCACATCATTCCAAGGATATGTGTTTATGGACAATGGTTCTCATTTCAGATTTTTTAAATCACTCATGTATTAATATCCCATTCAAATCATGGGTTAGGGTTCTATGTTACTGTTTAAACTGATGTTCCAGGTCAATTACATGGAACAATGTATAATCATTCGAATGAAATTGTGAACTGGGATAATTATTAATAACCAAGGTAGCTGGGATGCTAATTAGTTTTTTATACTAGATGTTTTTTCCCCTCTATGCCTCAAATTACCACGAAAAAGATATGTTAATAGAATATGGTGGTCAATGGCACAGGGTGGATCCTGAATTATATTCTGAATGGGTTATTTTTACCAGATTCTAAAATGTGATTCTCGGTTTCAGAGACCAGTCACTCACTCTCTGGGGCATAGTAGCCCTGATGTTGTTGTCCACCTTAGGGAACAGAACAGATTAGTCTTTGGTCATGGTTATGACCACAAGTGGGGAATGATAAGGTGGTCTTATAATTATAGTTAATTCTTTCAATATATAGTAAATAAGTTCAATACAAGATTCATTATTACTAAGCAGTTAATTAAAGAATAAGGTTTCCCTGACCCTGTTTAGCAGGTTGTAGTGACATTTGTGAGTTGTCAAGTTTGATAAGAGTAACCGTCATAGTCATAAATGACCACAATAGAATAATAAGATAATAAAAGTTGGACAAGTCCACCAAAGTCCAAGTTGGAACTGATGAATAAGGGAAAATATGTAACTAATTAATAATGACATATGCTAGTTATTGCAAATGGTATAAATAATCTTACAATGTAACAATAAAGCAGAACAGTTCTATCTCAAGAGACTCCAGTGTCTTGTGTTCTGTTCTCTCACAGCTTTGATATATGTGATATTTGGGCCTAGTGACTGACATCTATTTGAATGTATATTATTTTACCTTGACATTTTTGGCACCCCAGATGGGACCTGAACAACGTGAATTATCTGGACCAGCTCCTCTGGGTTTTTTGGTTACCAGATTGGATTATCTCAAGGTAAGAACTGCTGCTTGTAAAATGCTGTCTTTAGACATTAGATAGATTAGACGTTTGTCTATAGACAATCATCTAATCTATCTATTGTCTGCTTAGTGTATGGCAGCTTTACTTCCCTTGATAAAGGACTGTGTGTAGTAAGACAAATGGCACTAAAGCAGCTGAGCTCTGTATCACATCCCCTTCTTTTTCTACTATTGAGACATTTTTTGACAATTATAGACACATCTAGAAGGCAGTCTTGAGACATCCTAGAAAGTACCAAAGTTCTTTACATTGAGTTCTCCCATCATAGCTATTTCCTTTTCTATAGTAAGTTGTAGTTTTACATAAATTCTTGGTCCTTGTCCAAACATCCAAATAAGATCCTTAAAAGAAGTGTCTAATTAAAATACTGTTTTTTGTACTGTACGAAATGACAGGTTTTTTTATCAGTAGACTGCACATTAAGTAGTTCTGTTGTACCAACCTCTTTTGTTGATCTGGGGCACAATTGGGGAGTATTAAGTATTTTTTTCACATCAGACTACATGATTGCACTCATTTTTAGTGATAATCTGTGCTGAGGCTGGAGATATTCAAGCAAAAACTGATGGCAAAGGGCACAGTACCAGCTGAGTAGAGAGAAGCTGGTGAACAGGTTATAGATGGGTAATGCAAGAGCAAAGTCAGGAAGGGAGCCAAAGGCTATGCATGGGGAGGCAATCAGCCAAGCATCATACCAAATTGTTGATAGCCGAAGAAGGAAAAAGGCGGCAAACCGACAGAGGAGCGTTATGGAAGCGGGAGAAAGGTAAGCAAAGGCAGCTTTTTCTAGCTGATGCAGCAAATTAAAGGGCAACTGTGGTCTCCAAACAGGTTAAGGTTAAATGTAAGCCTGCAGTATTTCTTTTATAATGAACCGACAATCACTTCTGCCTTCACCCTGTGAGAAATGATATTGAGGTGAATGTTCAAACTTCCTGCTTCCAGTAGGTTGAGTGACATCACCTTACCTCTGCTAGCCCCTCTGCCCTAGGGGGAGAAGCATGCTCAGTTAAGACCTAATGCCGGGGAAAACAGGAAGTACCTGGGGGGGAAATTGACAGTTGAAAAGGGGAACCTATTAATGCAGGCAGGGGCTGGTCACATGGCTGAAAACAGGAATAGTTCAAGCAGGAAGTAATATTGCTGAACCTTTCCAGCAATAACTTCTCACGAATTTTAGATGTGATTTCGGTTTTATTTTGAAGGTATGACGGAAGGCTTTTTATAGAATTCTTACTAGTTTGGAAGAATTGGAGACCACAGTTACCCTTTAATAACTATTGGACAAAGAGAAAATGCAAGTTGTGTGAGCACATTCTATAGATATTCACAGTGGTGTAGCTACAAACCTAAGGGCCCTGGTGTGGAATTTTGACCTTGGCCTCTATGAGCACCAGAACCCAGACTCAAGGGCTGCCAACACAACAATATCAAGGCCAAGGTAACCCCCCCTATCATGTGATCCTAAATACCAAATGAGTCCTTTTTTTAGAACTCAATTCATCAAATGGGTTGGAAGAATTAATCAGCGCACTTACCAGAATGGGGCCCCCTATGTCATTTACAGTGGCTGCTGTTTCCATGTGAGTGAAGGTAAAAGGTTGTTAACCCCCCCCCCCCTTGATCTTGGTTCTCTGTCACTATATGTCACTTATATTATATACAGTATAAGGATAAAAAAACGTTCACAGTTGATAAAGGACCAAATGTTTGGTCTTTTGAATATTCATTCAAGATTGCGATCAACAATCAAAAATTATTATTCAATTTAGTTTGAATTGGACTTTTGGATTTTCAGAAGGTCATTAGGTTCCACAGAACTGCTGTAGGAACAAACTTGAAAGTTTTGCTCTAAACACAAGATTTTGAATTGCAAAAATCAGTGATCTGCAATAAGTATTAGTCTTTGCTCTAACGTGTTAACATTTGCTCTAAATGTTTATCAAATGCTGAAATCATTTTGCATTTTTTTCATCATACTAAACGTGTTCATAATTAAAAATTAATAATTTAATTATTATAATTAAACTGTTGGCCTCCATGAAATTAATTTTATAGGACATATACACAATATATTTATGTCCTTGTTATAAAAAAAAAAATCTCAATTTAAACAAAATCATATACAGAGCACAATGTCTTTATTGTTGAGTGATACATTGTAATGTTTGGTTATTGTTGATATAGTTTAAGCCATTTGCGGGCTTTTACTTGTTTGAGAACTATTTACTATTCAGAGGTCACAGTGTAAATAGAAACTACATAGGCAAGAGATACATTATTTTAAAGACTATGGGGGAGATGCAATAAATGTTCCTATTTCAACTGACCTGCACTTATTACCGTGATGTAGTAACCACTTTGTGACTGTTATTGCAGTGTGTGTATGCGAGAGGTAAGTTGCAACCTTTTGCACGGCTTTAAAGCCACAATTGGCTTTAATTTTGGTGCAAAAAACGTGTGCAATTATCATCTCTAAATTTATTGCATCGCTTTGCTCTGAGCTATTTCCAAAAGTCTTAAGAAAGTGTGCAAGCGATGCAAAATGAGTAAAAAACCCTTGCTAACCCTATATTACATCAGCATGTAACCCCTTAGCACAGTGTATTGCATCTCCCTATATAAGTCAGGAATAATAGAATTTTATTTACCAATCCTTAATAACAAATTCAATGAAGGATGCCAAATTAGATCTCAGTATGTCTCATATCTCAGTTGTGGAGTATTGGATTTGCCTTTAATTGTTATTTGAGGTGTCAACCTATATATATAAAAACTGTGGTCATCACTATGTATTAAAACATTAAGAGAATTGCGCACAGAATACCTGCCACAGCTATCCCATTTTAACGGAACAGAAGATAATAAAGATTGAAAGCAGTTCATGATTACAACTTTCTTACTCTGCACAAAGCACCCCATTAAACATATCTCAACAATTTAAATTGTTCACCATTCAGATGTATAATATCTTAATCTATAGTATTCTGTGTTATAAAATCTGTGCACAGAGGAGATAAGTCATTTAATACCTTTCAAATTGCATAACAAAAAAAATCCACAATATTATAATAGCTGCTACTGCGCCACTAACTTTAGCCACAGGAGAATAATTTGATTTAAATTAAATAATTTGATTAAATGATTGACTAGTTTGCAGTAGGGTTAGGCTTTATTGCTTTGGCTCAGTCAGTCAGGCATCTTGGGACATTAAAAATGTAAATGCAACAACAAAACATGTCTATTTCCTGTCTATCACACAGGAAAGGGTAATCAGCTCATTCTGGTAGCGACCTGTTTAAAACAACTTGACATTGGAACTCTGTATCTTTTATACTTTTTTCCTTTTTTTTTTTTATTCCTGGCATATATTATAATCTGACAGCCTGGAAAATCGATGTCCCCATTAAAGCAATTAAAATGGTAATGCAATTCTGAAATATTAATTTATCTCTGCCTGCCAGCTTATGGAAGAATGCATTTCAAAGAAATTGTCTAAAAGCAAAGTTTGGCAACAAAAATGCAAGGCTTAAATAAGATCATAAAAGAAATGTTCAAACCATTGGGAATTTCAAAGTGGAAACCTGCAGCTGGAATTGTGCACTTGATACATCAGTGGGTGATACCCACACAAAGGGAAAGAATTAGAAGAAAATAAAGGAAGAATTGATGACAAACTAGGAAGAGGTGTAGGAGAATTGAATCTAGTGAATAAAAGGGGCAGAGAGCCAATCAGTACTTGAATTTATTAGAGAACATGCAGATAGTGAAATACAGTAATTTAGATAAAAGAAAAACAAACGTAGGATAAATATTATATCTAAGTTGTTCACCCAATGGTTATTCATTTACTCGAACTAGACAATTAAATGATGATCTTTCCTATCTATATCATTTTGGTAGAAAGGGAAAGTTTTAAGCTGATATTTTGGAAAAACCAAATGTTCCAGTGGACGAGCATATACAGGATTGGTGAAAACCACTAAACTGAGTGATGTTTTTTGGCCAATTTTTGACCAAATTTGGAGCGTCAACCGTTACTCCTTATTTTGGTAATTGTAAAGCCTCTAAACAACAATAAATTTAAATCTTGAAAGAAAAGTGGTGATCAGTGTTTCACCTTTTGATGTGGCTGCTGGGAAATTTACCTTATTAAAATGGCTCCTATGTGTCTTCCCATTATTCCAGTTTCAGTAATTTAGTCTCAGCTTGTTACAGAAGTTCACCACCCACTAGTTTTTGTAGCCAATCTTGTTACATACTGGTGCAGGCAAGGTAAGAACAATGGTTATCTCCTGCACTCCTATTCACAGGTAAGTATCTGCTGGGTGCCATTCCTGCAGGGAGATTCAATGAAAGTTCTTAAGGGTTATTCAATAAAAGTTCTTATCTTTTAAAATGGTGCTAACTTTCAAATGTTAAATAAGATCTGATTGGTTGGGGCAAAATTAGCACCATTTTAAACAATAAGAACTTTTATTGAATCTCCCTGCTTATCTTTAAAAATGTTGCTAATTTTGCCCCAGCCAATCAGATCTTATTTCAACAAAAACCACATTAAGGCACTGAATGAGTAAACCTATGTAGGGAGGTGCTAGATTCAGAAGATAAACAATTTCGAAAAAAAGATAGAGAAAAGATCTGATCTGCAACACACTTTTAGCCTTTCACCTTTCATATATACTTTGTGTCATTAGAGTGTTGCAGATCAGATCTTTTCTCTATCTTTTTTCGAAATCAGATCTTATTTAACATTTGAAAGCAAATATCGGATTGGTTGGGGCAAAATTAGCACCATTTTTAACGATAAGAACTTTTATTGAATCTCCCTGTAAAGGTTCGTACACATGTGCGATCGCAGAGTGCACACCGGTCTTGAAAGTATATAGTGTATTTTTTTTTTGTTCAATAAATTTTTAATGGCTGATAAACATAATATTTATACAGCTTACAGCTTAAAGAAAAATATTAGTATCTGTCCAAACATATTTTACATAACATTAGCCAGTGAGATTTAAAAAAATTAAACAAAACACAAAAAGAAAAAGAAACAATAAATTATAATTAAAGGAAAAAAAGAATAAATATATAAACTAAAACATAACCTACCCGTACCATCTGTATATATTAATCATATTAATATTACCTATCTTTCTACCTTACATCTGGTTATTTGGGGGGTCCTTGGTCCTCGGGGGGAAACCTTCCGGAGCGCCTAAACTATATTCGGAACTAAGATCACTGCTGGGTCCCAATTCGTGCGTTTGGGTCCATCTTGATTAGCCATATATCCCAGGTTTTGGTCCATGTCTTAATAGTGTTATTCAATGTATGTGCGAGATATTCACTGTGATGTATCCACCATATCTTTTCTATTAGGGTTTCCTTAGATGGGCATGGCTGTCATATCAGAATAGATCTGATATCAAAGATTCACTGTACCCCCACATCTTCTGCACCTCACCACCACCACCAGTGTAGTTGATCGGCAAGGGCTCCACAACCTCTAAAACAGCTTGCAGATATCAAGGGATTGAGCTTATTCAGGCGTGTGGGTGTGATGTACCAATCATATAAAATTTTATATGATTTTTCTTTTGTTTCTATGTTGGCTGAACATTTAACTGACTGAGAGAAAATGCTCTGCCATTGGTCCTCCTGTAGCTGTTCCCCCAGTCTATTCTCCCAATTTGTTATAGGTTTAACTGGGCTGAGGCTTATGCCAAAGTATCTCATTTATCTTGGTTATTGTCCCTTTATGTGGGGATGATGATGTGCACAGCCTTTCGAATTTAGATGATAAGGAGATATTACATAGTTATTTTTGGATAAAGTGTAATATTTGTGTATATTGAAACCATTGTTGAACTGAAATTTTAAATTTATCCTGGGCTTCTGGCCAGGAAGGGATATTCTGGTCTGGTTTGAGTAAATCTCCTATTCTGCTTATACCTTTCTCTTTCCAGAAATTAGCTTTCACTAGATCCAATCCCATCAGGAATACAGGCATATGAAAAAGAGGGTGCATTGTGGAGGTGGCTGTTATTAATTTCTTTTGCGTATTGCATCTATCCCAAAGTAGTAGAGTGTGCTGTAATTCTTGTATATTAAGTTGGCTTATCATCCTTCGGTGGTCTGGCAGGGTCCACAAGATAGACGAGGAGTGTAGTGGGGCAATTAACTGATTTATATATATGCATCAAACACACAACTTATATATATAGATATTTTATATCTACCCAGCAAGTATTTCCTGACCCCTGTACACACTGAGCTGTTTGGGCTAGTCTCGCAGCCTTGTAATATCTATACAAAATCGGTAGACCAAAACCCCCTTTATCCTTGCGCCGTGCCATGTAGTCCTATTCCTCCATATAAATTTGGTTATTGCTGACTGAATTTTTGATAAGTCGGTATTCTTAATTAAAAAGGGTATGGCTCTGAATAAGTAAAGGATTTTGGGAAGAATATTCATTTTCACTGTATTGACACGACCCAGAAGAGACTAAGAGAAAGGTGTCCAAGTGTGTAGTAGATTGGTCAGTTTATTAAACATAGGGGTATAATTGTGCAAAAATACTGTTTTCGGATCATAACTTACATTTACCCCCAAATATTTAAAAGTGGATATTGATCATTTAAAATGGAAATGTGATTTCAAGGATCTGCTTAGATGATCTGGGATGTTTACCGGGAAAGCTACCATTTTAGTGTTGTTCAGTTTGAATCCTGAAATACGGCCAAATTTTTCTATAATTTTGTACAAACATGGAAGTGAAATTAAAGACTGAGCTAAGCTGAGTAGGGTGTCGTCTGCGAACAATGAGATTTTAGATTCCATATTTCCCACCTTTATACCTTGTATATCTGGAGAGGAACGAATGGCTTCAGCCAAAGGCTCCATACATAGAGCAAACAGGAGGAGGGGGGGGGGATTGGACACCCCTGTCTAGTCCCATTCTTGATATATATTAGTTCTGAGGGAATCCCCATATTGCGCACTCTGGCTATTGGGTTGGTGTAGAGGCTAAATGTCGCTGTTATGTACTTTTGCGGAAAATCAAACTTCTTCAAAACTTGTTTAAGATATGCCCAATCCACCCTTTCAAAGGCCTTTTCCGCATCGAGAGATAAAAATATAGCTGGAAACTTTTTAGAGTGAACTATCTGTAGAAGTGTAAAGGCCTTCTGGACATTGTCGGTGGTTTGTCTACCCAAGACAAAGCCAGCTTGATCATAATGAACTAGGTTCGGGAGCATATTCTTCAGTCTACTGGCTAACATTTTAGAAAATATCTTTATATCTACATTTATTAAGGAAATTAGCCTGTAGTTGGTGACCTGGGTGGAATCTTTATCTGCTTTGAGAAGTACGATAATTTGGGCCTCTAGCATATCGGAGTTGAAAGACTCATTGCCTTCAATGAGTGGGGCTAATGAAGTGTGGAAAGATTTATAGTACATTGCTGTGAAGCCATCTGGACCTGGTGACTTTCTCCCTTTAAGCTCTTTTAATGTATCCTTTAGTTCCAATTCCGGGAATGGATTTTGGAGTGCATTGACTTGGTCTGGTGTTAAAAAGGGAAGTTTGATATCATGTAAAAAGTTTGCTATATGTTGGGGAGTGGTTGTAGATTTATCTGTGGTTGTGCCATTATATAGATGTTGGTAAAATTGAGTGAATTGGGCTGTTATTTTATGCGGATCGTATATTATCTTGCCCTTTGAGTCTCTCAGAGGTAAGAATCTGTTCTGGGTAAGGCGCTGGTTTAATTTGTTTGCTAGCATAGTATCTGGCTTATTGCATTTGCAATAAAACTTTTGGTTAGTTAGCCTTAAAGTTTTCTTTGCTTTTTCTGTTAACAGGATACTCAGCTCCTTTTTTAACAAAGTAATATGTTGTGCCGTTTGATCAGTGAATGTATGGCTTATATTTTTCCCCATTTGTGTATGTCTTGAAGTAGCTTCTGTATTTTAGATCCTCGTTCAGGGTTATTCAATAAAAGTTCTTATCATTTAAAATGGTGCTAATTTTGCCCCAACCAATCAGATGTAAGCTTACAAATATTAAATAAGATCTGATTGGTTGGTGCAAAATTAGCACCATTTTAAACGATAAGAAATTTTATTGATTCTCCCTGTTTGTTTTTTAGTTCTGGCTGCTATCTGGATCAAATTGCCCCTGATCAAAGCTTTATGTGCTGCCCATAGTGAGGATGAAGAGGTGACAGAGGGCTTATTGATTATAAAATATTCCTGTATTGCTTGATCTATCTCCTTAGCTATGGATGGGTTAGTTATGAGAGATTCGTTTAGCCGCCATGTAGGGGTGGGCCTGTTCGCTCCTAGATCTCATAAAGTCAGTTTGACATAAGCGTGATCCGACCACGAGATCTCCGAAATATCTGTGTCTACTATTTTAGAGAGTAGAATAGGTGACACAAATATATAATCAATTCTAGTGAAGATAGAATGTGGTGAAGAGAAAAATGTGTATTCCTTTGATTGAGGATTAGATAGTCTCCATGTGTCTACCACATTGCTATCTTTGAGGAAGAAGATGTGTGCTTGATGCACCTGAGGAAGAGGTCTTTGGTGGTTTGGATCTATGCAATGTGTGGCTAATTGTCGTGTTGAAGTCCCCTCCAACTACAAGTGGACCAAAGATATGCAACTTAATTTTATTACTGAGCTCCTGATAGAAGCATTTCCGATTCTGGTTTGGGGCGTATACACATATCAATGTTATACGGTTTGAGAATGATATATATCCCGACTGTCTCTATAACAAGACTCCTACGCAAATGCCAAGCCCCTGACGATTAAAATACCTACAACTCTTTTTTTTTTGATGCTGATGCAAACGCCTGATATGTCCAATTTTTACCCCAATATTTAGGTTCCCTGCCTCTGCAGAAATGGGTCTCCTGTAGCATAATGATATCAGGATTGTTTTTTTTATAGTATTGTTGCGCTTACGCGTACATGGTGAATTGAGACCCTTAACATTGTGCGTAAGAATATGTGTGTGGTTACTCACTGTGGTTTGGTGCATTTTATAGGACAGTGAGTCTCCCTTTGTGTTGAAGCATCATACTGATGGGTTCCGCCATTGGGCCTGCGCACAAGAAATGTTGGGTGAATAACTACCCGCAGCATTCCCTTCCCAACCCCACCCTACTCCTCCACATAGTTATTTGGGTGCACAAAAGGCATAGCGACAAAAAGAAGGAGAGAAAGGAGGCAAAAAGTAAATAGGAGATACCAGAAGGATAAAAAAAGAACAGTCGAAGAGAAAATATAAATTTTCCCACAAATACTATTCACTATTCGTGTCGTAAATATTTGTCTTAGATACCTCTGAGACGATTAGTTATATACATTTGTTTATTAACCATTCCCCCCACCCCTCTCCCCCTCCCCACACCCCTGAGTTAGGGTTCTGAATTGTGAAATAGATATAACTGTCAAAGAGCTTGACTTCGGCCCCTTCTTGAGTACTCCAGTGGCAAAATATATACATTTAGGATTTACAACTCTTAGTGGGCCAGATGTTACACATAATCCTGTTTAAAATAGTTCCCGGACATCAAAGGTGTGCCAAGAAAAGGCCAGGGCCAGTGCCATCTGTATTTTAACCAGTTCAATAGTTTATGGGCCCTAGAGTGAGGTTTCCATACAAGCGGGGAGTCACAATGCCCTCGCTATGTCACTGAGCTCCAAGAGGGACCGGTTTTACAATGAAGTTTTATCGATTAAGGTAGGAATAAAAGTGCTGAGAAAGTCAACATGCCGCAACCTAGCATCTATTGTTTGATATAATAAATAAAATTGTCCGGACTCCATTTTGAGTAATCCTATAGGCTGTCTCTTGTTTCTAGGTTTTACAACTCGTGGGGTTCCTTGTTGTCACAGATATTGTTTTCACATTGTTTATCCACTCGTGATCTGCTGAGGCCCAAAGGGTCAAACAATGTGTAGCCTCCATTTAGGCCCAAATTCCTCCGAACACTTTAATAATTCACTTGGTAACCTTGGTACATATAACTGTAACAGTACTTAAAGGGAAACTCCACCCTCATAAGAACATCTTTTAGAAAGAATGGCCTCTTTAAAATATGTTGATATATCATACTTTGTCCTATGAATTCATTACTGTATGCCTGCTATGCTTCTGGAGGCCTAATGGAAACTGAGCAATTAAGAAACCTGTACTGAGCCTGGGCATGCTCAGAAGAGGCAGACAGGGGATTAACATTCAGTCATTGGCTGTGATGTCAACTGTCAAATCCATAACTGACAGTTGCTAACTGGAAGAACCAGGAATCAGAAATGGGAAACAAGACACTGTGCAGGATTTCAGGTTAGACTTATATATTTCAGATTTTAAACTATTACCGTTTAGGGTTTTGGGGGGTGATTTACCTGTATGTAAGTTTTCATTTTGGGGCTGGACTTGCCCTTTAATGGGTGACGTTACATACTGCACCTGTGTTCTGCCATTGTAACACATCAGCGGAAGCTTCCCCTACCAACAATTAGCTTTTGGGGCTCGGTGGGTTCCCCTACAATACAGGGGTGCTCTGTCTTAAAGGCCTCTGTTGCTTTGGTGGGACCGTGGTCTAAGAGGGGCTTGGTGGTGCCATTCTCGGTATATCGTCCGTCCGAGCTGTGTTTTTGGTGGGAGACGTCAATCCTAGGCGGTGCAAACTCTTCTCTTTGCTCCATGGAGACCAGCGAGATCTGTCTGCCCTGGTGCATCACCGTAAGTTTAAAGGGGAATCCCCAGCAGTAACAAATCTTGTGGCAGAGGAGGGTGTCTATGACTGGGCGCAATTCTCTGCGTCTAGCTAGGGTTACCGGAGATAAGTCCTGGAATAGTTTAACCGCTATTCCTTCACAATCAATTGCCTCTAAGTTTCTAGAGGCCACCATTATGGCTTTGTTTGCCTTGAAATAGTAAAGCTTGCAGATAATGTCCCTGGGAGACTCTTCCAGTCCCAGTTTGGCCCGCAGAGCCTGGTGGGCTCTATCCAGGAGCAGGTCCAGGGTCATATCCGCAGGGAGGATTTGACGGAAAAGTTTCAATAAGAATGCATCTATGTCTGTTATATCCTTCGGTATACCTCTTAGCTGTATGTTGTTCCACCTGGAGCGGTTCTCTATATCCTCTTGAATATCCTTTATTAGTGATATATCATGGCGTACCTCGTGGAGCTCTATTTCCACCTGCTGGCTATAGGCCGAATGTTGGTCTGTCACGGTCTCCAATGCAGCCACTCTTTCCCACAAGTTGTGCAATTTCTTGCTTTATCTCTTGGATTATCTTGTTTTCGGAGGACTGTATGCTCTTTTCTATATTGCGATACAGCTGTCTTAGGTCATCTTTAGAGCTGGGGGACTCCTCCGTGCTCTCACCTCTTGGGTCCCCGGCACCATCTTGGGCTTGGTTAGAGGTTTCAGACTTTTGCAAAAAGTCTGTTATGTCCCTCTTTGCTTGGCTCCCGGCTTTTTTGGGACCCATTAGAAGTTGTGGAGGTTACAGCTCAGCATGGCAGAGGTATATTTAAACCCCCACGTGCGATATTAGAAGCTAACACAGGTCCGCCCGGCGGGAGCTCCCAAAAATGCGACCGCTCACATAGCCTGTCAGACTCCGCCCGTATAGTGTATTTTTTTAAAAACATGTTTAATAAATACACTATATATTTTAAAACTCTGGATTTATCCTTATTTCAATGTGCAGGCAAGGGAGCATGTGGCTGAGGTAAGGAGGTGTGGCCAGAAATTGCACATGCACACAAAGCTGTTTGAAGCTCTCATGGTTTACTGGAAAAAAACAATGTGGTGACACTGACATTTACTTAAACCAGTCCTTAATGTGTACATGTTAGTCACTGGTGTGGTATCATAAACACTATTGGCGTTCTTGAGATGGATGATTCCCCCCCCATGATCAGTAAAGGGTAACTATTAGTAAAACTAAATATAAGTACAGGACTAACTTTCTCTGTTAAATTCCTAAACTCCTATATTTATTTCCAACTAGTAGTACAAGTAAGGAAAGTACTCTTAATATTCAAACTATTTTGCAACACCGTGGAACCAACGTGATAATATAATTGGAAAATTCTACCTGTAATGCTTGTGAAGGTTCTCATTCATCCAGGTCATGGTATATCTGTTGTATTCAATTAGATCAACTGGACTTGAAATAACGGAACATAACATAACATCTCTATTTGGAAGACATCACCCTTTATTGCATCGGCATGTATATGTTTTTATTAATCATTTTCTTTTTAGGGTTGCCAATTTCTGAACATCTGAACAGGGCACAGATATTCACCATCTTACAAATGACCACACAAAATTGAAACCTTCATTAATTTTTTTCTAGACAATTCACAGTCCAAAACGAACAGCCACTATTTCTGGACATTGCCCTAAACTTTTGGACAGTTGGCAAAACTATTACTTTGCCAATCCTCAATTTACAATTTACAATTTATCCAAATATAATAGACATATCAATTAATGCATCATAATAAGTGCAGGACTTTCAGTTATGTTTGGGGAAAGCACTGATAGAGACATGACTATAACAATACATTCCATTGAAAGTGTGGTGGAATCATGTGCTTATTACATATACACCAACTCATAGCATAGTCTTCTAAAGAGGGGAACTCCTTGGGAACTTAAAGACTGTCTCCAAATTGCTGGCAAATTGCTGACATGTACCCTCACTTCTATAAGTGTGATATTGTATGGGGACTAGGAATGTACATTGATTATAATGTATGGAAGGACACAGATAGTGTGATATTGTATGGGGACTAGAAATGTACATTGATTATAATGTATGGAAGGACACAGTGTGATATTGTATGGAGACTAGGAATGTGCATTGGTTATAATGTATGGAAGGACACAGTGTGATATTGTATGGGGCCTAGGAAGGTGCATTGATTATAATGTATGGAAGGACACAGAGTGTGATATTGTATGGGGCCTAGGAAGGTGCATTGATTATCTGTGTCCGTACATTATAATTCTAGGAGTGTACATTGGTTATTTTTTCTTTATTTGGAAACCTTCTACAGCACAGGAGAATAATGCCCACTGCTCTCTGACTTTAAAGGGGAACTGTGGTGTAAAAACAAGTTTATCCTACAATAAAGCTTACAATAAAACTTACATACAGGTAAATTACCCACAAAACCCTAAACAGTAATTGTTTGAAATGTGAAATATATAAATCTAACCTGAAATCCTGCACAATGTCCTGTTGCCCCTGTTTTTGCTTCCTGGTTCTTCCAGTTAGTAACGGTCAGTTATGGATTTGACAGTTGACATCACAGCCAATGACTGAATGTTAATCCCCTGTCTGCCTCTTCTGAGCATGCCCAGGCTCAGTACAGGCTCAGTACAGGTTTCTAAATTTCTCAGTTTCCATGAGGTATCCAGAAGCATAGCAGGCATACAGTAATGAATTCATAGGACAAAGTAAGATATATCAACATATTTTAAAGAGGTCATTCTTTCTAAAAGATGTTTTTAGGAGGGTGGAGTTGTCCTTTAAGGACAATTCCCCACTCAAATGCATGGAAATACTTTTATTTCCGTGTGTTATTTGTTGTGTGCACTGCATTCCTGTACCTATCTGTAGTAATGGAACACATGCAATACGCATAAAAAATGGACATGCATATCAGAACCACGATTGGGTCACAAAATACGATGTAGAATATGTGACTTTAAATGAACTTGCCATATTGATCACATAGGTGGGATTGAATAGCTGATTTCAAACAAGCGATATATTTTTTGTTTTTGCAGGACTCGGTGAGCAGCCTTATCCACAGAACATCAAGGTCGAAGCACTTAACACAAACTACAAGTTAAAATGGGACTGGGATTTTACAAACTATGCAAATGTCACCTTTTCCGTACAGAAGCTCATTATGGATTTATATAAGGAGTGGCAACAAATGATGGAATGTGCAAATATTACAATTAATGAGTGCGATATATCTCATATAACTGTAGTGGGCAGTTATAAATTCCAGGTATCTGCTTTGCTTGCCGGTACATATAGGACTCTCTCTGACGTTCTTCCCTTCAACCCCCTCACAGACAGTAAGTAGAATTGTGTTAATAAAGTTATTATAGGGTAATGGAAGACAGTAAGTAGAATTGTGTTAATAAAGTTATTATAGGGTAATGGATGGGGGGGGGGGTTGGGCAGTCATCCGCTGAAGGTTAGGGAACACCTGCCCCATTTCTCTCTCCCTCCCTGTATTAGTAATGTAGATAACAAGCCAGTTTCTACTGCCGTTTCTATTACAAACTTAAAGACAATAAACATTGTCAGTGCTGTTCCGGTTCATTACACTGATTGACTGAATTATTGTGCGGATAAGGAGCAGTGAGCATATACACTGATTGACTGAATTATTGTGCGGATAAGGAGCAGTGAGCATATTCCTGTGAGTTATAATTGACATGGCCGCTCACTCCTCCTTATCAGCACAGTAATTCAGTCAATCACTGTACAAAAACAGGCTTGTTATCTACATTACTAATACAGGCAGGGAGAGAGAAGAGAGGGAGAGAGAAATGGGGAAGGGCAGTGAATACAGGAAGTCACTTAGTGACATCACTGAGTGGCTGATTATATAGATTCTTGTCACTGCATCTCCCCATTCTAAATCCAGAGCCTTATGTATTATATGGTAATATGGTCTTAGTGTACCTTTAAAGGGCATGTCCACTCCCAGCACTACAATGTATACTTACCTTCCCAACTCCTCCAAACCCTGATATTGTTATACTTGCTGGTCCCTGAACCTTATTTATAACTCCATGGTCCTCGCCTCCTCTGCAAGTTCAGTGAGCTCTTACAGGGGTTTGGGGTGTGGGGAAGGTAGAATATATTGTAGAGTTGGGGATGGACGCTACACTGGTGGTTTGGCCAATCAAAATATGCTATGATTACAGAAAAAAATAACATTGCATACCCTTTAGTTAAATACCCCAGGTTGTATTAAAGGGCAACTGTGGTCTCCAAACATGTTAGGGTTGAAAAAAAGTCTGCAGTCTTTCCTTTTAAAATGAGCCAAGGATCACATGTCTGGCCTCAGCCTGTAAGAAATTACATTGCATTGAATGTTCACATTTCCTGCTTCCAGTAGGTTGGTTGAGTGATATCACCAGACCTCTGCTCCTCCCCTTCACCCCAGGGGCAGAGCTTGCTCACTCACTAAAAACTTAATGCAGGGAAAAACGGTCAGTATCTGCACAGACTTTAAAAACAAAACTTGACAGTTGAGTGGGGAATCTATTAATGCAGACAGAGGCTGGTCACATGGTTACAAGCCGGTGAAAGCAGGAAGTGTTCAGAAAGTTATATTTCTAAACCTTTTCAGACATACAACTTATCACATGTTTTACTTAGAGATGTGATCCAGGTACGTTTGGAAGGGCATTTATTTAACCCTCACTTGTTCGGAGACCACAGTTGCCCTTTATGTCATGTTAAGGCACATAACACGTTTTGGGGTACACCCTTTTTCATGGTGGCAACACACTGAACCATAAACATTTAAAGGAACGCTATACTTCTGCAGCAACTGACAGCTCTCTGGTCCCTCTAGAGTTGTTATGGTTTAAACTTTCAATGTAGAAGACGTTCACATTTATGAAGTCTCAAGTTTGTGTGCTGTTTGCCAGATTGCACCGATGCTCTTTTCCCCCACTAACGCAAATGTTAATATATCTGGGAGCACTTTTTCAAACAAATGAGATCTAGTTTCTCTCCCTCTAGAAAAAATAAGAGACACTGAAAAGAGAAGTGAGCAATATATGGAAGCCGCAAATTTCCTAAGTTGCATGCTTACTGAATGTCCTAGGTTTGATGGCAGCAACGGTGTTCCTGGTGCAGTGGGCAAGGTGGCATATAAGGCCCCTTCAATCGTTCCTGTTGACCCGAGTCAGAGAACCACATTGCCATATGTCAAAAGATTAGTTCTGACCCACTCAGTGAGAGACAGTTTAAAGTGGTGGCTGAAAGACAAAAATTTGATGAAAGGTTTTTCCCAGACTCCTGCTTGAAGTATACGCTTGACCACGGATGCGTTAGACAGGTTGGGGTGCGTGCCTAGTAGACAAATATGTACAAGGAACATGGAAGGGACAAATTGTCCCTTCAAACGTACTCAAAATCAGGGTGATAAAGTTTGCCATTAAGTATTTTTGGGAGAGTAGATATTTTAGTAAAGTGCGACAACAAGAGAGCGGTTGACTACATCATGCGACAAGAAAGCACAAGAAGTCAAACGATGCTGAGAGAAGTCGAACCAGTTTTTTCTTTAGCTCAAAATGGTCTAAAATCCTTAAAGGCAGTGTTTTTTTCCAGGAAGAGAGAACATAAAAGCAGATTTCTTAAAGGGGAACTGTGGTCTCCAAACAAGTTTATTTTAAATGAAAGGCCAGGTTCATACCTTTAAAACGAGCCATCAACCACCTCTCTACGTGCTGCAAAGCCCAAAATATGAAGAAATCACTAATAAGAAAGTTAGGGGGTGGGAGGTTCTGAATCTGCGGTCAGAAATACTATTTCCTCCTATAATCTGCGGTTGGCACATGCTCAGTGCATGACTGAAGGGTAGGAGGGGGTGGGGAGAACAGCACAGCCCACAGCACTGCTTTTTTTTTAATGCCTCCCACTTGCTGGCCCTTCCCAATCATGGGCCCTGTGTCCCCTCCCCTTGCAGCCCCCTGTGGCCCTTTCCACTCACAGACTCTGTGGCTCTGCACTCTCGTGGGTCCTGTGGCCCCTCCCTCTTGCGGGCCTGCAAATGGGACGGGCCTGCAAGAGGGAGAGGGCCCGTGAGTGGGATGGGCCCCAGGCCCTCTGAGTGGGAGGGGCCACCTAGCGGGAGGGGGCCCACAAGTGGGAGCCTGCATTTCAAAAGCTTACTCTCTGAAAGGCAAAGAGGTCCCCCCAGGTCTTAAAGCCCATTCCACTAGAGCTCTAACTTCATCCTGGGCCATCTAGGAGTCGGAGAAGTCAGTAAAACTGCCAGATGGTCATCGGCCAGAACATTTGTGAATCATTATAGAATGGTCATTTTAGCCTCTCAGGAAGCCAAGTTTGGGAAGAAAGTATTGCAGGCTGTTCTGCACGAATAAAGTATCTTTGATTTAAGCATTATATGTTTTGCCCTCCCTTGTTTGAATATTAGCTTGGTATATCCCGTTAGTGGATACTGCCATGTGACTGGGTAAAATATAAATCAAATCATAATTCCCAGTCAGTAGATATGGCAGCATTCACTACACCCCTCCCTGTAAGTTCTCCGTTTTTCAGCTCTGGAATTTAAGACGTGGGAGGAAGTAGGAGTTCCTGTCCGTGATGGTGGAGGAGGGGAATTAACCCATTAGTGAATGCTGCCATATATACTGACTGGGAAACCGAAATCACGGTAATTATGATTTTGATTTTTTTTGTCTATTAATATATATATAATATTTACTTATAAGGGTTAATAAAATGTGTTTATAATCTTTTATAATTTTTCAAAGGAGAAACATTTCTCAAAGGAAACTGGACAGTTCACAATATCGGATGTGGAGGCATCGACAACATATTGCCTGAAAGTGAGAGTTCTATGCTTCATGTCTGAAAGGAAAGGGCTTTTTAGTGAGGTGCAGTGTATCACTACAGACCCTGGTAAGAACGTGTCGTGTTTGACATCTCCCGTATCTATAGTATAAAGCAGGGTGGTCTGAGCCAATGGTATGATAGTTTGGCTATTTCTTCAAGGAAAGTAGGCTGCTGTATCTCCTCCCCTGGAGCCTGGACACCAGCGTAGAGTTGTAGGTTTGGCTCATGAAGCTACATTACAGGGCAATGTATGAAATTTGCCTGACCTGTAGTAGGCATTAAAGGGCATTTCTACCCATAAAACAAAGACTTGTGGCTTGTCAGATATCTGCCCGAACCCCAAATGTTATTTTTACCAGTTTATTAAGGTGTTATCTTCCACTCTAGCAAATTCATCTGTCTCATCTCTCTGCTCAGTGATCTTTTTATAAGCATGCGCAGAGGAGACATCACATTGGCTGTGATGTTAGCAGTCACATGATGTTAGCAGTCACAGCTCTCATTGGAGGGAGGAGCCAGCTTACTTAATTATCCTTAAATATCTGGTTAGTAGGGTAAACATGTCACAATCGTATGGGTACATTGCTTGCAACAGTTGTGTGCGCATCTTTTTACAAACTGCAGCAACACCCACAATTCCTTTCTTAGTGTTCAATAAGTTATTATTATTTTTCGTAAAAGTTGTGTTATAAATAACATTACAAATATGAACATTTAACTTTTAGGCTCCACTGTGATGGGTCAGTGGTCGGTAGACCCAAGTTTTTATCCGGTCTTGGACAAATTATATCCCCAATTCTTGTATCTTATTTACCAGAATCTGTAATATTCTTAGTGTGACCTCAGCTGCTCTCGGTAAAGCTGATATATGGGAGCTCGATTTATCCCTTGTTTGCTATGTTCTGTAGTCTGGGTTGGGAATATTGGTTTCACTTTTTGCCTTTTATGGGCGCGTTTAGTGAAATTTTTTTTCTATGTTTCTTGTGGTTAATTGCTTCACTTCTTGGCTTTTTGAAGTTTTCTTGGCAGTTCTAGACCCCGTTATCCTGAAGGTTATATTTGCTTATTTTGGGGGTTGTTTGTAGAGTCAGAATATTTATTTATACAGAGTACGGGCTCAGTTGCCATCTTGTCCATATGTTGACGAAGGATTTCATCTGGTCCTGAAGTATGTGGTGGAGACGTTCATTTATCATTATTTCGTTTAGCCTTGTTGTGGTTTGGGGGATTAATAGGTTCTGGGATCTCCAGTTGGCCCCTATATGGATCTTGGCTGCCAACATTAAATATTGTACCCATTTATTTTCGTGGGTGCTTAGTTTTGGAGTTTCCGAGGAGAGCAACCTCCGGGGTTTTTGGTATTTTGTATGCTGTTAGGTTAGATACGATTGTAAATAGATTGTTCCAGTATTGTTGTATCTCCTGACATGTCCACCATATGTGGTAAAAGGTTCCCTTTTGTCCACAGTTCCTGAAACATGTCCGGGATATGTGGGTACATTTTGTGGATTTTGTCTGGGGTTCTATATGCTCTATATAGAACTTTTATTGCAGTTTCTCTTAATGGGATGTTAATGGGATGTTAATGCTCCCTTTGTTAAGTTTTTCAAATGTAGTTAGCCATTGGTTTTCTGTTCTTATATTGGGGAGGTCCTGTTCCCATTCTTTTATAAATTTGTAATCCGTAAGTTCTATTTGTGGTAGGAGATGTTTGTATATAGTTGAGATAAATCCTTTTTTAGATGGGTGATGTATATGGGTGATAATGGGTGATTGTTCCATTATAGTTAATGTAGGTACAGTTTTTGTTGGGAATATGGATATATGTAGTGGTAGATCAAAGTGCCTCTTCTGTTGAATAATTTGATTAGTCTTGATCCCTGTAAACCTAGTTGGAATGATGGATTGCTTGAAGTAGCGGTGAAGGTTGGTTTTTTAGATGAGGTGATTTTTTCAGTACATCGCTCCATAGTTTTAGGGTATGTTTGGTAGTTGTGCTCATTCCTTGGTTTATTTCTTTCTCTGGGTTGTTTGACCAGGTTAAGGCTGGTAGTGAGTTTGGGTAGCTTAGAGCATTTTCCAATTGTACCCATTTCGGTATATCTGTGGGGTTGTGCCAAGTGGGTATGGCATTTAGTTGTGCTGCTTGGTAATATAGGTGGAGGTCTGGAACTGCCATTCCACCTCTTGCTTTCGTTTGATGTAAATATAGCTTGTTTACCCTGGGTTTTTTATAGGACCATATGAATTGTGATGTAGTTTTTTGCAGGGGAAGTAGAGATTGTTTGGATACAGTTAATGGTAGACATCTAAACAGATATAAAATCTTAGGTAATACAACCATTTTCACAGCATTGATCAGGCCCATCCATGATATTTTTAATTTATGCCAGTTTTCTAATTTGTCTATTAACATTTTTATTAGTGGGGGGTAATTAGCTATAGATAAGTTTTGCCATTCTGGTGTAATATGGATTCCTAGGTATGGTAGTTTCTTTCTGTTTTTGTTTAGTTGGAAATTGTTTTCTATTATTTGCTTTTGATAATCGTCTGCATTTAAATACAGTATTTCTGTTTTTTTTGTATTTAGCTTTAATCCTGTTAATGGTGAGGCCGAATTCAACGCTGCGAATAGACTGGGTAATAACGATACTGGGTCTGATAACATTAGTAGCATATTGTCTGCAAATAGGCAGACTCTGTTCGGTGCCCATGACTCGTATTCCGGTTAGTCCTGTGTGCTCTCGTAACATCTGTGCTATTGGTTCTATTATGAGGACAAATAGTCCTGGGGACAGGGGACACCCCTGTCTTGTTCCCCTTTGTACTGTTATGGGTCTTGGTGAGTATGTGGGTAATTTGAAAAGTGCCTGTGGGGAGTTAAAGTATATTTGTAGGATATTTAAAAATGGGAGTGGGAATTTATATTTTTCTAGGACTGCAAATAAATACTCCCAGCGTATGCTATCAAATGCTTTTTCGATGTCGAGGGACAGCTTGGTCGACGATGTTACAGACCCTTCTTATATTATCAGCCGTCTGCCGTCCCCCCGACAAAGCCGAGCTGGTCAGCATTGATCAGTTCTGGTAGGATTCCCTTTAATCTGTCTGCCATTATTTTGGCTATTATTTTATATCCTGGTTTAATAAGGATATTGGCCTGTAATTTGAGACCATTAATGGGTTTTTGCCTGGTTTTTCTAAGACTGTTATTGAGGCTAGGAAAAGTTCTGTGGGGGTGTTTTTTTTCCATCATGTGGTCTGCTAATCGTTTGATATGTGGTATTTCTTGGAATTTTTTATAATTGATGCCTGACAGTCCGTCAGGGCCTGGGGCTTTATGTGCTGGCAGGGTTTTGATAACTCTTTGTATTTCTTCCAGTGATAGAATCTGGGTCATTTGGGGTGTTAATATGGGTAGGTAGAGGGACTTTAAAAGGTTCTTAATTTTGTTTGCTGAATCAGGTGGGTTGGTGTCTGTATATTGATTTTTATAGAAGGAGTGGAATGATTCATATATTTTAGATTGATTGATCGGTTGTTGTTGTGCCATTTGGGAGTCTTTCACTGAACCTGGGGTTTTCTGGCCTTTGAGAAGTCTTGCCAGAGGTGTGTCTGGTTTATTCCATTTAGAATATACTTGCATTTTTGACCATCTTAATTTTTTTTCTACCTGTGTGGATAGGAGGGATTACATTTGTTGTTTTTTGTTTTTTAATTGGGATAGGATGTTTTGTTTTTTTGTGGCTGGTTGGTGTATGTATCTCTTTTTCCAATTGGTTAGTGTATGTATCTCTTTTTCCAATTGGTTAGTGTATGTATCTCTTTTTCCAATTGGTTAGTGTATGTATCTCTTTTTCCAATTGGTTGAGTTGTTGTAGGTATGATTTTTTTTTCCTTTGGTTGCTAGTTTTATGATGATACCCCTTATGTAAGCCACCCATTGCCATGGTGGGGTTGTGTCTGGGGTGTTGTTTAATAAGAAGTATTCCTTTAGATTGTTTGCGATTTCATCTCTAATTTGTTTTATTGATAACCGAGATTCATTTAACCTCCATGTGAAGGGTTTGTATGTTGAGTTGCTTTTAGGATTTTTATTGCGACTATTTCGTGGTCGGACCACGGGCAGGATATAATTGTGGACTCTTGTTCTTGTTAGTATACTATGTGACACATATATGTAATCGAGCCTAGAGTACGAATCATGGGCCGTGGAATAGAAAGTATATTCCCTATTATTTAAATGCTGTTCTCGCCGTACATCTGTTACATTTAGATTTAACGGTTTGTTTGCGTTTTTTTTCGTAACCTTGATGTTTGTTTGTGACACCAGATGAGTTGGACCTGCCCCACCTGGGATCTATAGGGACAATGAAATCTCCCGCAATGATCAATTCACCTTGACTGATTTGATGCAGTTTTTGGCAGATTGTAGTTATGAATTGTGTTTGGTTTGTATTGGGAGCATATACGTTGGTTAGTGTATATAGTTTCTTGTCTATATTGCATATTATGATTTGGACTCTTCCTTCCTGATCTTCCCATATTGATTGTATTTCTATTTGGAGTGAGTTGTGGAAGAGCGTGATTACTTTTTGTGGGGCCTGATGTAGTGTGAGTTCAGGTATCTTGGGGTTGATGTTTTTGGGAAGTGAGATTCCTGTATAAAAATGATGTCTGGGTGTAGGGATTTGTATTGTGTAAATGCTTTAGTTTGGGGAATTGAAGCCTCGTACATTATGGGTGATGTATGTTAGTGTCGTTCCATTCAGGGACCGTCCATCTCGTCTGGCATCTGCCATGGTACACATAGTTTTATATTCTTGCACATATTATCTACGACATATAGCATATGCATAAGTTCACTTTGGGTTGGGGTGGATGGTCACCCGTTCAATCCACCCCCTCAGCACAGTGGACCCTTTAAAAACACATCCTATATAATAAAACCCTAAGTGTGCGTCCCTGTGTCCGTGTGTGTGTGTGTGTGTCACTGCAGTTTCTACGGACTCACCACTAGAGGGAGAGGCTCTGCAGTTCCTATTGACTCACCACTAGAGGGAGATTCTCTGCATTTCCTATTGACTCACCACTAGAGGGAGAGTTTCTGCAGTTCCTATTGACTCACCACTAGAGGGAGAAACACAGGAAACACACGGAGGGAGAACAGGAATTTAACTGACTGCTTGGGACAGAGGGGGGCCCCTGGATTTTGGACGGAGGGGGGTCTGGATTCAGGACAGAGGGGGGATCTGGATTTGGGACAGGGGGCCCCTGGATTTTGGACAGAGGGGCCCCTGGATTTGGGACAGGGGGGAGGGGGGTCTGGATTCGGGACAGAGGGGGGCTCTGGATTTGGGACAGGGGGTCCCTTGGATTTGGGACAGAGGGGAGGGGGGTCTGGATTGGGGCAGAAGGAGCCCCTGGATTTGAGACAGAGGGGACCCCTGGATTTGGGACAGAGGGAGGCCTGGATTTGGTACAGAGGGGGGGGGGCTGGATTTGGTACTGGGGGGGGCCTGGATTTGGGACAGAGGGGGGACTGGATTTGGGACAGAGGGACCCGTGGATTTGGACAGAGGGGGCCTGGTTTGGGACGGGGGGGGGTCTGGATTTGGGAAGAGGGGGGGGGCTTGATTTGGGCCAGAGGGGAGGGCCTGGATTTGGGACAGGGGGGCCCTGGATTTGGGACAGGGGGGCCCTGGATTTGGGACAGAGGGGAGGGCCTGGATTTGGGACAGAGGGGGGCCCCTGGATTTGGGACAGGGGGGCCCTGGATTTGGCCCAGAGGGGAGGGCCTGGATTTGGGACAGAGGGGGGCCCCTGGATTTGGGACAGAGGGGGGACTCTGGCCTTGGGACACTAAGAGGGGACTCTGGCCTTGGGACATGGAGGAGGGCTATGGCCGTGGGACACTAAGGGGGCACTCTGGGCTTCTAGCGCCCGTTATTGTAGCGGGCTTAATGTCTAGTTTATAATAACAGTTAACATGTTTAATTATTAAAACATTGGGGATAAAAAATAGGTACATAAAAGGGTAACAATAGAGGTGGTTATTTTCGATAACCATTATGGGAAGGATTATTTCCTCCCTTTCGAATGGGGTAGCTCGGTTTCCCCTCCCGGGGACGGTATTGGGTTTGTTTATTTCCAAGATGGAAAAGAGGTAGGGTAAACAGTGAGATTTTATGTAGTTAAAGATGTAGGGTAAACCGTGAGATTTTATGTAGTTAAAGAGGTAGGGTAAACAGTGAGATTTTATGTAGTTAAAGAGGTAGGGTAAACCGTGAGATTTTATGTAGTTAAAGAGGTAGGGTAAACCGTGAGATTTTATGTAGTTAAAGAGGTAGGGTAAACAGTGGGATTTTATGTAGTTAAAGAGGTAGGGTAAACAGTGGGATTTTATGTAGTTAAAGAGGTAGGGTAAACCGTGAGATTTTATGTAGTTAGTTTTTACGTTTGTGAATTATGAAAGAGATATAAGGTTTGTAGTTTATACTTCACCCTTCCTCCTCGAAAAGGTTCCCGGGTTTTCTGGGTGTGCGTTTTTCTTTTGGGGAAATGATGGTCCATTCTCTCTGGAGTCTTTTCCTTGGGGTGCGGGTGTCCGATTGAGGTTTTGTGACTTGTGATTCCAGGATTTGAATTCCTTCTGTAAGGGAGTTCATGACATGCTGTGAGTTTTGGTGAGTGAATTGGAGCTTAAAGGGGTATCCCCATTTGTATTTCATGCTTGCTTTTGTTAGTGTTGAAGTGATGGGTTTCATTTCCCTTCGTTTTGCCAATGTTAAAGAAGAAATATCTTCATATATTTGAATTCTGTGTCCTTCGTATTTTATATCTGGTGTCTGTCTGGATTCTCTCTCTGGGTTGATCTTAGTGGTTTAGAGAGGGTTCTATGTGCCCTGTCTATTTCAAGTTTCTCCTTCGGTTCGCTTGGTAGGAGTTGTAGTAGTATGGCGGTTATCGTTACCATAGGGTTTGTGTATGATTCTGGGATTCCCCTGAAACGGGCGTTTTCCCTGCGGGAACGGATTTCCATGTCTTCCAAGGCGTTTTGGAGTTTTTGTGTTTGGCAGTTGAGGTATGTGATTTCCTCTTGGTTTGCCTGTATGGCGTCCACATGGTCGTCGCAGCGTTTCTCTAGGTCGTGTAGGCGGTTTCCGGTTCTTAATGGGCCTACTGTGTCTGCCAGCTCCTGTTTCATTATAGACCTGAAGCTGTTTAGAAGGACCTCCGTTGGCATTCCCTGTGAGGTTGTGCTGTCTGAAGGTTTGGGCCTAGCAGCCTTTTCCGCAGGTGCGGGTCCCTTCATTGGTTGCTGTGTGGTCAATCTTTGAAAAATTTGGAAATTCTTGGATTTGTGGGAGTTTTGACCCTTCATCCGAGTTGTCGGTGATGTTAGGTTATGCAAGGTTGATGTTTTGCTTCTTGGGTGCGTGTCTTATAAGCTTTAAATTCTGGTTGTCCGCGGGAGGGTAGAGGAGACTAGAATCGTGCGTCCTCCATGTTCTGCTGCTCACGAGCGCCCCCCCCCCACAATTCCTTTCTTAAAGTCACACTAACCCTCAGTACATTGCCACAAAAGGTTAGAGTGACTTAAAGGGTATCTTAACGATGCTGAAACAATGTGCTGTGTATCCAAAATAAATCACTGTTAGCACTGATTTTTGGCTTTTGTGTGAAACTATTTCATTCACACAATTTACACAATTAAACCTCTTAAATTGATTCAAGATTTGAGCAGGGGCATAACTGCTGGAGCCCCACGCGAGATTGGAGGCCGAGTCCCTGATCTACCCCCTTCCCCCTCCATGAAACAGCTGATCGCACGTATGAATGAAACATTCAACTTCCAGTCTTTTAAACTGCCGATTGCACGTATGAAGGCAACATACGTGCGATCGGCTGTGCAAAAGACCGGACCCGAACTTCCGGTTCGGGTCTGGCCTTTTAAACAGCTGATCGCGCATATGTTCCATTCTTAAGTGTGATTGGCTGTTTTTAAACAGGTAACTGTCTTGTGGCAGGACCTCATACCGTCCGGGCCCCCCCCCCCGTGGTCACAGGGGTGGCAGTAGTTACTCCACCGGAATTGGGTTACCGTCTGTTTCTGCTAATGCGGATACAGTGAAGAAATAGTTCTGTATTGTCTCTGTGCAAAATTGGTCCATGTGTATTAAGACAGAAAGCATTTCTATGTGGCCATTCTGAGTTCTCTGACCACTATTAAGGTTATCCAATAAAAGTTCTTATTTTTAAAAATGGTGCTAATTTATTCCCAACCTATCAGATCTTAGCTTTCAAATGTTAAATAATATCTGACTGGGGAAAAATTAGCACCATTTTTAACAATAAGAACTTTTATTGAATCTCCCAGTATATTTCAGCCATGTGTGGCATGTGCTGTTAAGTTTGGTAACCAAATGTAACTACTGCAATATTACAATGTTCTTATTACCGTTTGAGTGTCTATCATAAGTTTTCATGCTATGAAGTTTCAAATTGGACAAATTAGAATCAAACTTTTATTATTGTTTTTTTTTTTCTTTTTTAGATACCTGGCATATTTGGAAAGGAGCGATTATTTTATTTCTACTCCTAGGAATAACCTCAATAGTTGTTTATCTCTGTGTTTGTCCCTTTAAAAGATACATGGAACGTATCCTCTTCCCAACAGTGCCATTTCCTTTATTCAATGAGAAGGTATGTACAGCTGCAAGACATCCACTGGGGAACTACCTAGAACTGTGTTATTAAAGTCTTGGGTCAGGGGGTGGATGGGACTGATTACCATACCCCTCTCCCCTTGTTTAGAATGGAATATTCTGATTCAATTCTGTTGGGAAATTCCTCTCCTGGAAAAACTGCTGTAGTAAATTGATTTGATTTATCAGCTTTGAGGGTAGCTCCATACAAAAAGCCAGTTGATTTACAGGGGACCTAAGTTTAAAAAGGTCGACAGGCATTCCAAAGACTGTTACTCTCTTCCTCACACCTGAGGAAGAGGACATAGTGATCCTCGAAACGTTGTGTGTGCGTGATTCAATAAAGACTTTGTGATTTCACCATCTAAGTGTGCCCCTCACAATTCCGTTGCTTGGGCTGTTACTCTTACCCTGTTTTGGAAAGCAGAAATGGAGCTATCATCAGAGTGTGTTTTCTGGATGCTTACAGCACCTATTGGTGTATTCTTTAGGTTGGAGGAATAAATGAGGTCAGGCGGAAATTAAATCAACTTTTCCTTGTGTATCTTGGAAATAAAAGTAAAATGGTAATTGGGAATGATCAACTTGGATTACATATTATTAATCTATTCATTTTTATTTTCCAGGACTTTTCACAAAATAAAACCTCATTCATATTACAAGAGGAAGAGCCAGTGGATTTGTGCCGCATAATTAGTAACAATGAAGATTTGTCCCAAAGATTTTCAAAGGCTTCTGAAGAAAGTATTACAGACTCTGGAAACTACTCCAATGAAAATGAAATTTCTGGGGATGTACAGTGTCTTTCACTTAGATAACTTTATTTGGACAAGATACTGTGGACACTAATTGCTTGTAAGCCCAGAAGACACACTGGGTCAGGTTACTACATTACAAGCAAAGAATACTAGTGTGTTGCATCCTTGGTGTGGTGTCCTCGTACTTCCAAAATATCGGGGCCACCTCCTGTATATCAACATACAGACATACAGAGTAAGCGGATTGTAGCCGTGAAATGGCCCACGCCCAATGTTTTGTATGTCGATGATATATTACACTCAAGTATAATACAAGTATACTACATTACAAGTACTTTTTATGAATCAGATAGCATTATAAATTCAGAAAGCTGTAGGGTAATGCACAATTATAGTCTCCTTTTAAAGGAATTAAAGTCTGTCAGTGTTTGTCCCAGCAGATGAAGACTGCAGGAAGTTTACATTAGGAAGCTGTCTATTCAGCTGTAACTCCAAGGAATTCTAGTACAGAAGGGAGGAAAACCTAGAAGATCCCTAAGTTGTGGTACAATTGATGGTACTTTTTCTATTTTCCATACTCAGTATTCATGTTTTGTATCTATTTGTGCCCTGGGAGATGTTGCCTTTACAGTATATGTAACATTTACAGTTCAATTCACCTTCCTATCTGCATCAGAGCCAAATCTTACGGACAGTGAGGTGTAAAAGATTTTTTTTAATTTTAACATTTTATACAATATAAATATTCTTTTTAAAGGTCATGTCCACCCTTCTTAAAACATTTTCATATAATAGTCTCCCTTCTCCCCCAGCCCCAACCACTATAGTTTTAATATCAGAAAGTGCCCCAAATATTACTTACCTTCCCTCTTTCCTCCGCCGCACTGCCAGGCCCTCTGCTTGCGCAAAAATGGAAGCAGAGGGGCGGGACCGGCATTCGTGTCTGTGATTGGCTAAGCGGCAGCCAATCATGGACGTGGCTGCCGGGAGTGCGGCGGAGGAAAGAGGGAAGGTAAGTAATGTTTGGGGCACTTTTTGATATTAAAACTATAGTGGTTGGGGCTGGGGGAACAGGGAGACTATTATATAAAAAGGTTTTTACGCTAGGGCGAGGGAATCTAAATCGGGAGGGGGAGAAGGGCTGCAGTGTGCATGCCAAACTTCTCCCGGAGGGGACTCTGCTATCCTCCTGGTGGGCGTTTTTTTTGGACTTTGGGGGGGGGGGGCAGCAGAGGAACCATATGGAGCTTGGATGTAAGGTAAGGATTAAACAACACTACACAATGGGGCCAGTAGTGGGGGGGATTATAGTTTTGGGGGTGGACATGCCCTTTAAACATGTCTTTCTGCCTGTGGGTTATTGATATTTGAAAACACGGGTGACTGTAAAGATCTACATCTGTTCTATCTTTTTTTACTATTTCTGTATAATTTTCAGATACTGGGAAACAAGTAGAACTTTATACCTATACTAAACAAGAATGAATATGCTCTTGTTACACTTCGCCCATATTGTTCACCATTTGACCTCTACTTCCCTAATCAGAGGGCCCAAACGTTAGGGTATCCCCAGCTAGGAACATGGCTTGATAATACCTTGTGTAGCTCTACTGTAATAATTGTGTATATTTGACCAGTGGAAATAAAGAGGTACCTGCCACTTGAGACCACATTCTTTGTGGCAAATGTGCACTTGCCAAAAGCCGATTATCCATCAACTAAATGCACTTTTAAGAAATGGATTCTACAATTCAGTGGGAGATAGAATCACTAGCTGCCATCTCCCATTTCAATTTTACAAGCTGAGATTTGCCTATGTATACCTACACGTTCCTGCAGCTCTGTCTCCCCCTGCTGGTAATATCCCCAGCTGAGCTCGATTGAGTTACATATGCCAGCATGAGAAGAACACCAGAAAGAGGGGGAGCTGCCAACAGGGGAGACAGAGAGCCAGCAGGGGACCCAAGAGCTGCAGGTTTGCGCAATATAACACAGATCTTTGCTTGAAAATTGAATTGGGAGATGGCAGCTAGTGATCCTATCTTTCACTGACTTAGCGGTTGGGGTGGGAGGGTATGCCCTATAATATAGATAAATGCTTTTACTGCTAGGTGAAGGATTTGAAGAGAGGGATCGGAAGTGAGGGGGGAAGGGCTCCTCTGCGCATGTCACCATCCCTCCCGGAGGCAACACAGGAGGCAGAGACATTTGGACAGGAAAACATCCACTACTTTTCAGTTTCCTGGACTTTGGACATGGATTACAGGAGAACCACAAGGAGCAGGAATGTAAGGTAAGGATTTTTTTAAACTGTACTGTGGGGCCACAGTAGTGGGCTAAATTTAAATTTTGGGGGTGGACATGCCCTTTAAAATGAAAGCTATGTCTTAATCACCATTATTCTAAATATTTTTGTAATGGGCAAATGCCATATGGCTTGCAAACTAGGATCTATTTGATAGTTGCAAGAACTAAGTATTTATAGATCATAAAGGGACAAGTCTGGTGTGTTTATAAATTGTGTTGAAATTGAAAGCAGGAAGACCAACCAGCATGTACAATTTTGCAATGCAGGAGCACCGACTGTGATGCTTAACCCTTTCACTGCCAGGAGATTTTCATTTTTTTTTGCGTTAACTGCCAGAAGAATTTTCAGGATTTTGCCCTCAATCGCTTTAGACTAATTTTACAGTAGGTTACCTTGCAGTAAATCAGGAATATTATACATTGTTTTTTTCAGCACAAAGTGTACTTTAACATGGTAACAGAATTTTGTAACTTTTCTGGAAATTTTACTGGAATTATGGGTAAAATATGTAAAAAAAATGAAAAATTTGCAAATTTTCATGGATTTTTCCCATTTTTACTTATAGTTATCTTAAGGTTACGCACAAAAATCTTACTGTTTCTAAAAGCTCAGATACTCCCGAGTACAACGATACCAGATATATGTAGGTACCCCACTTTTCCTGTACAGGAGACCCCCCCCAAACTAAAACTGCACCTTAAAGAATATTACACCAAATTAAAATGTATAACCACTACTGACAGTTAACATAGAATATCTTCCAAATTAACTAAAATATCCCCACAAGTGAGATATTTTTAGAAACTACACACCCGCAGGATTTTATGAGTGAGGTTAGTTTCGATCAAAATGCAGATACCCGGACGCAGCTCTTTGTCCAATTGTAAGTTGTTTTCTCACATTTTCCTTTTTTTCCTTAACTGTAAAATCAGAGACAAAATCAAATGCGAATTTCAGCTAAAAACTGTGCAGGAAAGTTCAAACACATCTCAAATATGAAAGCCTAACCCCTCCCGAATAAAATGGTATGCCACATTCATGGGTGTACCCAGAGACATGGCTACCAACTAACCCAGAGCGTGACCAGTGCCAAATGTCAGTAGCAGCAAAAAAAAATTTGCCAGTTTTGTATTTGAACAGTCTGCAGTTTTTCCACAAAACACCCCCCCCAACTCAGAAATACCCCCCACAAACTATATATTCCTGAAATCTACACACCTTCAGCTATGTAACGCTGTAGTTCGTTCATTCATACCATCAATGGTGTGGGTGCAGTTCTTCGTAGAAGTTTGCACTTTTACCAGATTTTCAAAAAAAATGAACATCAAACAACATTCAAAAAGGTAGAAATCATGCCAAACCCCATGAAATGTAAAAAAAAGTTACCAAATATCAATCTCCCAAATGTCCTGAATCAAACGGTATGCCATATGTGTGGTTACACACGCGGACGTGGAAGCGAAAAGCCACAAAGTGAGACAATGCACGATGGCTCAGAAACGGCAAAAATATTTAGCCAACTCCGAATTTGGACAGTCTGCAGTTTTTTCAACAAAACACCCCCGTAACTTAGAAATAACCCCCATAAACTATATATTCCTGAAATCTACACACCTTCAGCTATGTAACACTGTAGTTTGTTCATTCATACCATCAATGGTGCGGGCTCAATTCTTCGTAGAAGTTCGCATTTGTCTGAAAAATGAACAAAAAACAACTTCAAAAGGTAGAATTCATGCCAAAACCTCATGGAATGTAAAAAAAAGTTACTAAATATCAATCTCCCAAATGTCCTGAATCAAACGGTATGCCATATGTGTGGTTACACACGTGGACGTGGAAGCCAAAAGACACAAAGTGAAACAATGCACAATGGCTCAGAAACAGCAAAAATATTCAGTCAAATCTGAATTTGAACAGTCTGCAATTTTTCCCCACAAAACAACCCCCACAAACCATATATTTCTCGAATCCACACACCTTTATCTACGAAATTCTGTAGTTTGTTCATTCGTACCATCAATGGTGTGGGCGCAGTTCTTCGTAGAAGTTCACAGCTTTAGCAGATTTTCTAAAAAATTAAAAAAAAAAACACTCTCAAAGGTAGAAATCATGCCAAAATCCCAAGTAATGTAAAAAAAAGTTACCAAATATCAATCTCCCAAATGTTCTGAATCAAACGGTATGCCCTATGTATGCTTACACACGCAGACGTGGAATCAACTAGCCACAAAGTGAGCCAATGAACAGTGGCCCAATTACAGCAACTTTTCAGATTTGTCAGACTAAACACACCTCTATATTAGAAATACCCCCCAAAACTATATATTCTTGGACTCTACACACCTTCAGCTACACAATGGTGTGATTCTTTTATGCATACCACCAATGGTGTGGGTGCAGTTTTGTGTACAATTTCGCTTTCTTACCAGATTTTCAGGAAAAATTTATAAAAATACAATTCAAAGTTAAAAATCATGGCAAATTTCCATGTCATGTAAAAAAAACTTGTCAATTATCAATCTTCCAAATGCCCTGACGGAATCAACGGTATGCCATATGCGTGGATGCACACACGGGACTTGGCCACCAACTAGCTCAAATGGGACGCATGCACCAGTGTAATTACAAGAAAAATATCAAAGTGCTCTGTAATTTCAACAGCCCAAAACTTTGAAATGCCCCCCCGCAAATAAACCCCCACTAAATATCAATCTCCCACATGTTCTGAATCAAACGGTATGCCATATGCGTGGATGCACACAGAGACGTGGCCACCAACTAGCTCAAATGGGACGCATGCACAAATGCAATTACAAGAAGAATCAAAGTGCTCTGTAATTTGAACAGCCTACACATGAAAATTCTCCCCACAAAACTATATATTTTTGAAGCTACACACCTTCAGCTACGTGATGGTATCATGTTTCGATATACATGAAGATTCCAGGCGCGTGATCCATAGAACTCCGTGCTTTTAGGAGTTTTGTGAAAAAATAAAATAAGAGGACTCAATGGTTGAAATCCTACCTAAACCCACTCGGCAAGTAAAAAAACCCACTAAACGGCAATTCTCCACATGTCCTGAATCAAATGGTATGCCATAGGGTGGGTGCAAACAGAAAACGGGGCCACCAACTAGCTCAAATTGGACGCTGCACAGTCCAATTACAAGAAAAAAAATCAAGTGGTTCTGTAATTTGAACAGCCTAATCAACTTGGAAATACCCCCACAAAACTATATATTTGGAAGCTACACACCTTCAGCTACGTGTGGTGATCATGCTTTCGTATATAAATGAAGAATCCAGGCGCTGTTATCCATAGAAACTCCGTGCTTTTAGGAGATTTTGTGGAAAAATAAAAAAAGAGGACTCAATGGTTGAAATCCTACCTAAACCCACTTGGCAAGTAAAAAAAACCACTAAACGGCAATCTCCCACATGTCCTGAATCAAACGGTATGCCATAAGGGTGGGTGCAAACAGAGACGGGGCCACCAACTAGCTCAAATGGGATCCATGCGCAATTGCAATTACAAGAAAAAATTAAAAAACGCACACAACCCACTCCCCCACCCCTATCCCCACTCCCCCTTTTAGTGGAAAAACCAGTATAGTACGGAGAGTCACACAAGTTTTTGCACATTTATTGATCCTAAAAATCAATACGGTCTTTTTTTGGTAACTCTGCAAAATTTCCTACTAAAATAGGCTTAGTTTCCCTTGAAATCCAACAAATAAATGATACGCGTTTACTTTACCGATATCACCGGGGACATTGGGAAGCTTGGAGAAGACAAAGTTTTTTGCTAATTTATAGTTTTAGGGTAAAAAAAAAAAAAGGTGGTGTGATCACTTTAAGATTTTTTTGTGTGCATTTCCCCTTTTTTGGGGATCATTCCCAAGATGATCTCAAATCATCTTAGGGAATGATACCGAACTTGGAATACGGGCATAAATGCCCGTTTTCCAATCGAAATCCGATCGGAAAAATCACTTCCCGGAAATCATTTTCAGGAAGTGATTTTTCATTCATTGGCAAAGATCAATAATTTGGTGATCAGAAGTGATCACCAAATTTTGATCTTGTCCCCATTTTTTTTTAAGTCTTCGCTAAGTAGCAAAGACTTAGAAAAAAATCCTATTGTGAATGGAACTTTGAGTTCCATTCACAAATGTATAGTAAAAGCTCTTCAGCTTGAAGCTTTGTACTATACTTAGGGACTGCAGCATGATCTCCATAGATCATGCTGCAGTACCTCCACTGGACCCAGGGGCAGCATCTTACCTCTCTTAGGAGACCCCGGTGACATCACTCAGCTTCCTGCTTCACGGGGTCTCCCTTTCCGGAATGAAGACGGCTTCTCCTCTGCTTCTCCACGTGTGGACCAGCTGATGCCTCTAAAGGTAGGGATATCTCCGATCCCCCCCGGATTTAGACCAAACCGAGGGGGGATAGAGGGGCTAGGGGGGCAGTTGAATGCTGCCCCCCGATGGCCCCTCGAGGGGGGAAAAAAATTTTGGGAGGGGGGAAGCCACAGATCGTATATTCACGATCTGTGGCAGTTTGAGTATACACTGCACAGATCGTGAATATACGATCTGTGGCAGGGAAAGGGTTAAAGGGGAACTGTATTCCAAAAATGACTTTAGGTAAATTCACAGGAATTGCTTTCCTGAGTATTTTTGCAATTTACTTTATTTTATGTAGTTTTGAAGATATTTAAATTTTTAGGTGTGATATGGGAGCAGCATCACCAGATCCCCTGCACTTCCTGCTTCCTGGTCCAAAACCATGTGACAGTCCCTGTGACATTAGTGTGCAAACCCTTTCAGCCTGTCAGCTTGATTTGATTCCCATATGATGAGTTAACATACTAATCGGTTCCCTGCACTCCCATAAAAGTCTCTCTCCCCCACACATACCTTGTGCTTTGATTCCCAGCACATCGAGTTACCGGTACTCCACTGTTTCCTGCTGTCATCTAAAAGCCTCTCCGTGCTGTGAGCAGCTCTCCTTCTCCCCCCCCCCCCCCTCCTGTTTGCTTTGAATCACATACAGCACAGAGAGAGAGAAAGAGAGAGAGAGAGAGAGAGAGACACTATTCTGGTGTGTGCATGTTTGATGGAAGGAAGAGTCAGCTAAAAGTGGAAGGGGGAAATACAAATACTGGATTGAAGGCAGACAGCAACACACATGACTATTGGCTACTTTATTAGTTTTAATTATACACTGAAAAAATGATTTTGCTTCATTTCAATCTATAAACAATACATGTAAGCAGCACTTATTCTAATGTGTGTGTGTGTTGCTGCATGACTTCAATCCAGTACTTGCTGAAGCTGAGTCTCCTAGCCCCTTGCCAGACTGATCTGTGAGGGCAAGCATGCTCCGTCATCCTTATGATGCATTGAAAAAATATAAAAGGCAGGGTGCAACACTCACTCAATAGTGTTAAAAATCCTTTATTATCATAGGGACACAACATTTTAAAAACATTTTTAAAAAAAGAGCAGATAAAGCCTATAGTGTAAAGTGCACAGGTAACAATCATGGCAAAATACATTTTAGCAAAAGCATATATAGCTACCAGTCCGGTATTCAGTCATACTGTACACGTCCTGTAGTTTTGTAGTCCATGCAAATGTGCATCATGGGAATCACCCATAAATGGTTATGATATCTGTAAAGGCTCTGCTAGAGGAAAAAGAGAAGGCTGGGGGACGCGTTTGCTCCAGTTACACGTGTAGAATGGAACTTTCTCAACCACATTATAGGCTTTATCTTCTCTTGTTTTTAAAATGTTGTGTCCCTATGATAATAAAGGATTTTTAACACTATCAAGTGAGTGTTGCACCCTGCCTTTTCTATTTTTCAATGCATGTTTAGTTTTTCCTGAGTTTGCACCTCCCTGTACTAAGTTAATTACCAATATCAGTGCCCTAGAATGTCTGCTTTGTTGTTCAGTAATCCCTATGAGGCAGCATTGGGAGAGGGAATTTCCCACCATGCAGTTCACATGCCAACTGCTCCAACTACAGCAAAACTATACATACCAGAAAGTTTTTGATACTCTGACACTTGATTGACATTTGAAATATAAAATGTTTCAGACTGGATATCTAAATAAATATGGGAAAGATCAACAAAGAAATGGTATAGTGAGTTTAGAAAGTTAAGAAGAATTTTAGTTTTCAGTACTGGGCAATTTAAAATAAAAAATTCCCATTGTACATATATGCTGGGAAGGAGTGTATTTGAGATTTAGGAGTTATTGATTCAAGCATCGTGTCCATTGCCCAACAGGAAAATACAGAAAAGAACTTCATGGATACAGATCATGTTGGTTACGTTCACTGCACAGAACAGAAAGTACATTTGTGACAGATGCATAGCAGTAATTACCTGTTGACTGAAAACCTATGAGGAATTTACGTGAGACTTATACCCAATTCCCCTATGCCGCTCATGGGAAACAGCCAGCTGTAACTGTGCCATGCATGTGTATTTTATCTGTTATATCGTCACTTGCGGATGCACCAAATTATAATATTACAATACAAAGAATTCCGGGAAGGGGAAGTGTGAATGTGTGCATGCAGACACAATAAAAGACGTCTCTGCAATAGCTTTACAATCTAGATTCTGTCATATTTAATGGCCCACCTTTAATTATCAGTTGCAGGTCTGTAAGGCCTGTGATCTCTAATGTTCAATAGACTGGAGTGCTAATTCATTTGAAACATTGTAAGTGCCACACCGTATACTGTATCATCATCTATAAAATTAACAGCCTTACCTTGAAAGCAAACAGGCCACGTTTTATCACAATTCATTTTAAAGGGCAAGTCCAGACCTCAAATGGAAACTTACATACAGGTAAATCACTTTATCACTGGGGGTCACATAAACCTCACTAAATGGGTCTCGAAACAGTGACCTTCTAATAAAAGGTGGTGCCTACATATTAACAACTAAGAAAAAAAATCTGCTGATGGCAATCTTATCTGAGAATTATTACCCATACCACCCATCAAATAAATAAATGCAAAAGTATGGCAGCTCCGGTTCTCCCCCACATCCATCTGTTTGGTTGCTGAAGTCCCTGACTCTCCAATGTGGTTACCCCTTGGATTGTACCCTCCCGGGCACATGTTCTTTAAACACATTCATGTGGGTTTTATTGGTGAACTAAAATGATTGAAAATGCAAGCTTTCTACTACTCAAACCTTAAACGGTAATAGTTGGAAAAGTCTAACCTGAAATCCTGCACAATGTCCTGTTACCGGATTTTTCCTGGTTCTTCCAGTTAGCAGTTATGGATTTCACAGTTGGCATCTCAGCCAATGCCTGAATGCTAATCCCCTAGCTGCCTCATCTGTAGGATCAACATATTGTAAACAGGCCATTTTCTGAAATGTTATTATGAGGGTGGGGTTTCCAGATTGTGAGGCAGATAGGTGAGCAGCTTTTCCCCTATCCCATATAAAAGGCGGCTGTAAATATGCATGGACGCTGGCCCCATCTACGCATGCCCGTGACATCATCTAACTGCCACCCACCGGTGGGTCCTGGAGGGGGGGTGGGTTTGGGGTGCATGTGTGCCGTAGGGTTTGCTAGTTCATTCTAACACAGGGATTAATAATGTTTCCTCCAAGCTGGCTGTGCTGGGGATATAACCAAATGACTAACAATGTATCACAGACCTGGGCAAAGTAAAGCCATGGGGCCTAATGTGGCCCATTGGCTTCCCCTGACTGGCCCCCTGCTACTAGACCTGTCCCCCCAAAAATATTAACCGATTGGGTACATAATTCATTTATTTTTATTACATTTATTTTATAAAAAATGATGATGTGATCAACTGATTAAATTTGGTGTAATGGATCGAAAATATTACATACCTTCTATAAAAAATAGAAAATATCCAATAAACCAGGGATATTAATTTAATCTGTTTATAAAATGCAGTTTTTCAATTACAATCTATTGGTCTGGTTCTTCCCAGCAGTCCAAGTTTACCATACAGCCCCCCGTGAAATTAAAATGCCCACCCCATGTGTATCAGATTAGGATCGGGGAACAGCTCTGAATGTTCCGTCAGTAATGTAGCTGCAGTAAGGGTTCTTGCACACTAGATCAGTTTCCGGACAGAAGCGCTCGTTGTGGTCAGTTTTTTTTAACCAATCGGATTGACCCGGTCCGTTAAAAAAAAAACAAAAACAAAAAAAAACAAAGCTCCGCTGCATGCATTTCTGTCCAGAAACGGACACCTTTTGGTTATAGATATAGCGAAAAAAACGGAGCACTGAAAACGGACAAAAAACATGGACTGTTCGTTGTGGTCCGTTTTGTTCCGTTTCTAGTGTGAACATAGCCTGACACTGCCTGTGTGTGCGTTAGAGGTAGAAATTCCAGACATTCCGTACGGACCCCGGATTTGTCATTTAAAAAAAAGGACAAATCTGGGATTTCCCCACGTCTGAAGACCCTGTATGAGGGTGAAGTTGCTCTTTAAAGGGGAAGTTCAGCACAAATACATATGCTTTTCAGATAAAAGAGCAGTATTTTTCCATCCCAATAACCTTAATCTGCCAATTCAGCATTTTTTCTGTGTATAAATCACTTCAACCAAAATACTGACTTCCTGTTTGCAGGACCCCTAATAGAGACCGTTATGGTCTTGCCCTTGACCCAGCGCCTGGGTTGATTCAGTTGCTCAGTAGAGATCTGAGCATGTTTGACCCATCCAACAGCCAATCAGTAGAAATTACTGTTAGGAACATTTCAAGGTAGCGGTGCATTCTGGGACGAATGACTGTTATGTGATTGCACCGAGTAACCAGACTTTCAGTTAAGCAGAACTTGTATTTATTAATGAGTCTAAAATAACATGTGCTCTCAGCACCAGAGCTTATACAACACCAGCCACTTATACTTCCTGTTACATCACTAGCTAGCTGTACTAGAACTACAGGTGCCGACATAGTCCAATATACTACAAGGACCGTTTGAAGCTGAAATGTCAGCTCACTAATGTCAACAGCAGGGAACAGCAAGGGGGATAAATTCAACTGATTTTTCAAAATGGGAGAGAATATGTAGAATAACTAAGAAGGCATTACACAAACTAACAATTTAACCGATATTGATCATTTCCTTTGAACTGTCCCTTTTAAGTAGCCTTGCAGCAATCCTGTCATTAAACGCTTTACACCATGGATCCTCAAACTATAGCCCTCCAGTTGTTTGAAAACTATAACTCCCAGAATTCCTTTACTATAGCGGGAATGCTGGGAGTTGTAGTTTTCTAATATCTGGAGGGCCATAGTTTGAGGATCCCTGCTTTACACCATAGACCATGGATGTCAAACCTGTGGCCCTCCAGATGTTTGCAAATTATAACACCCAGCATTCCCTGGGTTGCTAAGCTGCAAGGCAATTCTGAAATGGCAAGACAGTTCTCTTGACACAACTGAAAGGCAAGACATTTCTCTTGACACATAGCACACAACAGGTCAATGAAACCCACTGGAAATGCGCAACTTTCCTCGGGCTTCGCAAAGCATCATAGGGCGTAACGCCAAAAAAATTGTCATTCACGCGACCCAATGACAATGGACGCATGGAAGGAGGAGGCGGATGATACGCTGAACACGTACAAAGGGGGCGGATGTTACGACGGTTACGTACAAGTGGGGCGGAAGTAGGAATTCAAGACTACGGATTGGAAAATAAAGCAAAAGTCTTAAGGAGGAGAAGTTATGGACGGGCTGGGCTCCCACCAGGCGCTGCCACTTAAACTCCTGTTAGTTTTCCTATTTCCCATGGCAGGTAAATGTCTCCATAGGACCCTCAACGGACAGTCCCACCCCCAGCAATGCAATAACCCCAGATCCCCCTTAATGGTCATCAGTATTGTATTGTCCCTAATTTCTATTATAACCCTACTATATTATTAGTTATTATATAGACTGTTATTGGGGGTGTTAGTCTCTATTATAAACCTATTGTATTATATAAACGGTGTTATTGGAGGTGTTAGTCTCTATTATAAGCCTAGTATATTGTTATATAGATGGTTTTATTGGGGGTGTTAGTCTCTATTATAAATCTATTATATTATTATATAAACTGTGTTATTGGGGGTGTTAGTCTCTATTATAAACCTAGTATATTGTTATATAGATGGTTTTATTGGGGGTGTTAGTCTCTATTATAAACCTATTGTATTATATAAACAGTGTTATTGGAGGTGTTAGTCTCTATTATAAGCCTAGTATATTGTTATATAGATGGTTTTATTGGGGTTTTGGTCCATCTATTATAAATCTATTATATTATTATATAAACTTGTTATTGGGGGTGTAGTCTCTATTATAAACCTAGTATTTTGTTTATAGATGGTTTTATTGGGGGTGTTAGTTCTCTATTATAAATCTATTTATTATTATATAACTGTGTTATTGGAGGTGTTAGTCTCTATTATAAACCTAGTATATTGTTATATAGATGGTTTTATTGGGGGTGTTAGTCTCTATTATAAATCTATTATATTATATAAACTGTGTTTTTGGGGTTAGTCTCTATTATAAACCTAGTATTTTTGTTATAGATGGTTTTATTTGGTGTTAGTCTCTATTATAAATCTATTATTTATTATATAAACTGTGTTATTGGAGTGTTAGTCTCTATTATAACCTAGTATATTGTTATAAAGATGGTTTTATTGGGGGTGTTAGTCTCTTTTATAAACCTTTATATTGTTTATAATGACGTTTTATTGGGGGTGTTGTCTCTATTATAAACCTAGTATATTGTTATAATTGATTGTTTATTGGGGGTGTTAGTCTCTATTATAAATCTAGTATATGGTTATATAGATGGTTTTATTGGGGGTTGTTAGTCCTATTATAATCTATTATATTATTATATAAACTGTGTTATTGGGGGTGTTAGTCTCTATTATAAACCTAGTATATTGTTATATAGATGGTTTTATTGGGGGTGTTAGTCTCTATTATAAATCTATTATATTATTATATAAACTGTGTTATTGGGGGTGTTAGTCTCTATTATAAACCTAGTATATTGTTATATAGATCGGTTTTATTGGGGTGGGTAGTCTCGATTATAAATCTATTATATTATATAAAATGTGTTATTGGGGGTGTTAGTCTCTATTATAAAACCTAGTATTTTGTTATATAGATGGTGTTTATTGGGGTGTTAGTCTCTATTATAAATCTATTATATTATTATATAAACTGTGTATTGGAGTGTTAGTCTCTATTATAAACCTAGTATATTGTTATAAAGATGGTTTTATTGGGTGTTAGCTCTTTTATAAACCTATTATTTGTTATATAGACGTGGTTAGTGGGGTGTTAGTCTCTATTAATAACCTATATATGTTATATAGATGGTTATTGGGGGTGTTAGTCTCTATTATAAATCTAGTATATTGTTATATAGATGGTTTATTGGGGTGTTAGTCTCTTTATAAATCTATTATATTATTATATAAACTGGTTATTGGGGGTGTAGTCTCTATATAAACCTAGTATATGTTATATAGATGGTTATTGGGGGTTTAGTCTCTATTATAAATCTATTATATTATTATATAAACTGTGTATTGGGGGTGTTAGTCTCTATTATAAACCTAGTATATTGTTATATAGATGGTTTTATTGGGGGTGTGTTAGGTCTCCTATTATAAATTTTTCTTTACATTATATTATTATATAAACTGTGTTATTGGGGGTGTTAGTCTCTATTATTAACCTAGTATTTCCCTGGTCCTGCACGGCAGTGAACACAATGGGTTAATCCCCCGTGATGTCACGCATACAGGCCCCTCCCCAAGCTGTTAAAACATGGCCTCTCCCCTCTTACCTTAGTCTTTTCTCTCCTGTCTCGCCTACAGCATAATCAGAAGCAAGTTCCAAGCAGTAGAAGCAGCTCCCCCCGCTCTCCCACCGCTGGGCTCAGCCTCTCTCCCGCGGTGCAGTCCTCACCTCACGCGTGCGTAAGGGTGAGGAAAGCCGACATGCCTGGGACTGGGAGTCTCGCGAGACGCATGACGTCATCGCGCTAGTACGTCCCGCGTCACGTGTCCGGAAGCCCGGGAGTTTCAAATAGAGGCATGTCGGCAGTGTGATCCGAGTTTGGATCGGAAAGTCAGCACTTGGTGTGTCTGGCTCTGGATGCAGCACTGACTCAGTGTTCCTGCTCTTCCAACAGCTCCTACTTTGTCTCCTCTGCTGTGTGAGGGTTTACTAGCTGTGTGGCAGGGGTTCTGCCTGCGTATGTGAGTACTGGTTGGTGGGGCTCACAAATCATGCCTTTGTCAGATCTTACCTCAACCTTTCTCTCTTATAGTGTCTGCTCATCATGTCTTCAAGCAAGAGAGACCGATCGGATTCCAGGGGGTGAGCGGATTTTTCAAAGAGAGTGCGCACAATATGTTTTGCGTTATCCTTAACCCAAACTATTTGTGTTTCAGATCCTCAAGAGAGAGATATCACCACAAGGAATGTGCCATTTGTGACAATCCAGCCCTCAGAGGACAGAAGTTATGTGCTACCTGCCTATCACAGAGGGCGAATACTGGATCAGATCAAATCCTAGCTACAGTCAAGGAGCTAATAGATAGCTCACTCAAAAAGTTCTCAACATCCATGCTAGCTCAGGTCCAGTCCATGATGCACCCTGGTCCATCGAGGGAGCTTCCATTATCAACTCCTCTCTCTCCCAATAGGCCAAGAACGGATTTGGCGGACCTAGGTGAACTGGTAGAAGGGGAAGAGGAGTCATCTCTTCAGGAAATTCTACCAGAACCCTCCCTCACTCATGAGGCCTTGGGGCAGCTAATCAGAAGGATGAGGAAATCACTCCAGATTACAGAGCCAGCTACCCCGAGCACTTCGGATTTAATGTTCTGCGACCGAAAGGACGAATCTTCAGGATTTTTCGTCCATGAACACATCAAAGAGATCATTCTCAAACAGTGGGAGTCGCCAGACAAGAGATACTCCATGTCTAAAAACTTCGGGGATACCTACCCGTTGCCTTCCTCTGACTCGAAATGCTGGGACAACATTCCCAAAGTAAATACTCCCATAGTAAAGGCAGCAAGACCATCGTCCTTAGTCTCAGAGGAGTCAGCATTCCTGAGAGACGCTATGGACAAGAGGGAGGAATCCTCTTTGAAAAAGATCTACCTCCTAGGTGGGGCAGCGTTAAGACCGTCAATTGCCATCACCAGCTTGGCTAGGGCCAACAAGATCTGGATCCAGGAGTTGGAGGAAGGGATTAAGAGCGGAGTACACAGAGATACACTATCACTAATGATTAAGGATATCAAACTATCCAATGAATTTATATCCGAGGCGTCAATAGATGCCATAAGGCTATCAGCTAGGTCTATGGGAGCCTCAGTTGTAGCCAGAAGGGCGATATGGCTCAGGCAATGGAGGGCGGATGCCCAATCCAAACAGAGTCTAACAGCTATCCCATTTGAGGGTGATATGCTGTTCGGCAGTAAACTTGAAGAACTGATTGAGAAAAATTCATCCAGGAAGAGTCTTCCCTCTTCCAGGCAGCTGAAACAGGTATTCCCATCTCCGATGACAAACATCAGGGATGCAAGACAATATCGTCCGGGAAGACCTTTTGCTCAGAGAGGGGCATGGAACAGCAGCTCGGGCCAGTCCTTTCGGGGGAGGGGCGCCAAGCCAAGATCTCGGCAGTTATGAAGGTCAGGGAGCCCACCTGTCAGGAGTAGGGGGCAGGCTGTCCCGCTTCCTCAGGGCCTGGGCTCGCATCACGTCGGACACCTGGGTCCTCCAGATAATAGGACAGGGTTACCGGCTCCAGTTCCAATCTTCTCCGCCAACAAACAAGTTTGTTTGTTCGGTCATGCCCAAACAACGTCAGGGCCAGGAAGGCCTTTGGTCTGTTCTGTCTTCCCTCGTCGACAAGGAGATTATAGAACGAGTCCCTACGTCAGACATGAAAAAGGGAATCTACTCCCCACTATTCCTGAAAAGGAAACCATCAGGGGAATTTCGACCTATCCTGAATCTAAAACATTTAAATCAGTTCCTTCTAATAAAGAGATTCAAAATGGAAACGCTCAGAACAATAACAATACAACTCACTCGGGGAATGGATGGCCAAGGTGGACATCCAAGACGCGTACCTCCACATCCCAATTCACAAAAACCACAGAAAATATCTCCGGTTCTGTATAGGAAATTCACATTTCCAGTACAAAGCTCTCCCCTTTGGGCTGGCAACAGCCCCCAGGGTTTTTTCCAAAGTCCTCAGCCCGGTGATTGCTCACCTCAGAATCCAGGGAATCCAGGTCTACTCTTATCTGGACGACATTCTGATAAAGGCGAAAGATCAACAGACGTTGAACAGCCACACATCTATAACTCTACAGTGTCTGGAAAAACTGGGCTGGATCCCGAACCTGAAGAAATCCTGTCTCTCCCCATCCCAGGACCTTCGATTTCTGGGCAACGACATAAATACTCAGAATATGACAGTGTCCCTTCCAACAGCCAAGAGGGACGACCTCATCAGGGAAATGAAGAAGTTCATTTTACTTCCAGCCTCGACAGTATGGATATGTCAGAACATAATAGGGAAGCTGATAGCTACCCTGGATGCAGTCAAATGGGCCATGGCCCATATCAGGAACCTTCAAATTACATTCCTGAGACAGTTCTCGCTCCAAAAGAGCCCAAATCAGCTGATCTTCCTGCCTGCTCCAATCAGAGCAGACTTAGAATGGTGGACAATAGCCAGTCACTTCAGGCCGATACACCTCATACCACCGCAATGGGAGATAATCACGACGGACGCCAGTCCCTCGGGTTGGGGAGCAACTTACAAAAACAGGACAGCTCAGGGTCAATGGGATCAATCAGATCAACAAATATCACAGAACCAGAAAGAACTGAAGGCAGTCCTATATACACTCCAATACTTCCGGTCTCACATAGAAGGGAAAGCAGTCCTGATCAGGTCAGACAATATAACGACGGTGGCCTACATCAACAACAAAGGGGGAACTCGGAGCTCCAAGTTATGGCAGATTGCACAAAGAATCCTCTACTGGGCCGAGATTCACCTATTAGATTTAAGCTCATCCCATATTCCTGGAATAACCAACAAAGAGGCAGACTTCCTCAGCAGGAATACGCTACAACAGGGGGAGTGGAAGCTCAACCCGATCATATTCGACCAGATCATCCAGGCTTGGGGGACCCCGTCTATAGACCTGATGGCCACGAAATGCAACACCCAGCTGGAGAGATACTGCTCTCGCTACCCAGAGTCAGGAGCGTTCAAGACAGACGCGTTTTCCATCAAGTGGTCATTCCCACTAATGTACATATTCCCTCCAATCGCCATCATCCCGAAGGTCTTGGAGAAGATACAGAGAGACGGGGCAAAAGTGATAGCCATCCTTCCCTGGTGGCCGAGGAGGGCATGGTTCGCCTGGGCACTTCAACTCTCCATAGCTCCCCCCAGGAGACTACCTCAGAGGAGGGACCTACTTCTCCAGGGACCAGTGGCCCTTCAACATCCGGAACATCTCCACTTGACGGCTTGGTTGTTGAAACCTCCAATATGAGGAACAGAGGTCTCTCCAATTCGGTAATATCCACCCTCCTGGCGGCGAGGAAGGCTTCAACGTCCAAATCCTACTACAGGGTTTGGGAGACATTCTGTAAGTGGTGTAAACCAAAGGAAGTGAACCCCACATCCCCATCCATTGAGTCGGTCACAGAATTCCTCCAGGCAGGACTAGAAATGAAGCTCAGCATGGGCACGCTGAAATCTCAAGTGTCAGCCATTTCAGCCATCACGAACATCCCTTTGGCGTCAGACCCACTAATCGTTCGATTCTTCAGGGGCGTGTCTCATCTACGCCCGAGGATCAGACCTAGAGTCCCTCCTTGGGACCTGTCCAGAGTTCTGGAATACCTCCAGGGTTCTCCATTTGAACCTCTAGACGAATGTGACATCAACTGTCTGACACTCAAGACCACTTTCTTGATAGCCATCACCTCGGCGAGGAGAGTGGCGGAAATCAGGGCGCTAAGAGCATCTGAGCCTTTTACAGTGTTCCTCCCAGACAGGGTAATACTGAGACCAGACGACACCTTCCTACCCAAGATGGTATCAGATTTCCATATTAACCAGGACATCATCCTGCCAACTCTAAAGGATACCGAACATGGATCCCAACCATTTCCACATTCACTGGATGTGGGCAGAATCCTCAGAGCGTACCTCACTAGGACGGAAGATTTCCGTAAGGATGATTCCCTGCTTATCCTGTTTCAAGGCAATAAAAGAGGTTCCAGACCAGCTAAAACCACCATATCTCTCTGGCTCAAGTCCGTAATTAAGCAGGCATATTTAAGTAAAGCAGAACCCGTACCCGACAGGGTCACAGCTCACTCCACGAGATCAATGGCGGCGTCCTGGGCCTTCAGTGCCAGGGTTTCTCCAGAGGAGATCTGCAGAGCGGCGACCTGGTCTTCACTCTCTACGTTTATCAAACACTATAAAATTGACACACATTTGTCAGATCAAGCTGCTTTTGGCACTAGGATCCTAGTGGCAGCTACACAAAAATAAATAGGTTTATTTGCACTCAATTCTGTCTCCCTCCCTTCAATGAGCTTGTTATATCCCATTGTGTTCACTGCCGTGCAGGACCAGGGAAAAGCGAAAATTCTATCATACTTACCGGAATTTTCTTTTCCTGGTCCGTAGCACGGCAGTGCTTTTTCCCTCCCTTCTTATTCTACCTTTAGGCTCGACAGTCGGTTTAAGACTAAGGTAAGAGGGGAGAGGCCATGTTTTAACAGCTTGGGGAGGGGCCCGTATGCGTGACATCACGGGGGATTAACCCATTGTGTTCACTGCCGTGCTACGGACCAGGAAAAGAAAATTCCGGTAAGTATGATAGAATTTTCGCTTATTGTTATAAAGATGGTTTTATTGGGGGTGTTAGTCTCTATTATAAACCTAGTATATTGTTATATAGATGGTTTTATTGGGGGTGTTAGTCTCTATTATAAATCTATTATATTATTATATAAACTGTGTTATTGGGGGTGTAAGTCTCTATTATAAACCTAGTATATTGTTATATAGATGGTTTTATTGGGGGTGTTAGTCTCTATTATAAACCTAGTATATTGTTATATAGACGTGTTATTGGGGGTGTTAGTCTCTATTATAAACCTATTATGTTGTTATATAGACGTGTTATTGGGGGTTGTTAATCTCTATTATAACCCTATTATATTGTTATAAAGACTTGTTATTGGGGGTTGTTAGTTACTATTATAACCCTATTATATTGTTATATAGACGTGTTATTGGGGGTTGTTAGTCTATTATAACCTTATTATATTGTTATATAGACGTGTTATTGGGGGGTTGTTAATCTCTATTATAACCCTATTATATTGTTATATAGACAACACCCCAATAACACGTCTATATAACAATATATAGGGTTATAATAGAGATAACAACCCCCAATAACACGTCTATATAACAATATAATAAGGTTATAATAGACTAACAACCCCCAATAACACGTCTATATAACAATATAATAGGGTTATAATAGTAACTAACAACCCCCACACAGTCTTTATAACATAATAGGGTTATAATAGAGATTAACAACCCCCAATAACACGTCATATAACACATAATAGTTTATATAGAGACTAACACCCCCAATAACACGTTATAAACAATATACTAGGTTTATAATAGAGACTAACACCCCCAATAAAACCATCATATACAATATACTAGTTTATAATAGAGACTTACACCCCCAATAACACAGTTTATATAATAATATAATAGATTTATAATAGAGACTAACACCCCCAATAAACATCTATAAAATATACTAGGTTTATATAAGAGACTAACACCCCCAATAAAACCATCTTTATAACAATAAGCGAAAATTCTATCAACTTACCGAATTTTCTTTTCCTGGTCCGTACACGGCAGTGAACACATGGGTTAATCCCCCGTGATGTCACGCATACGGGCCCCTCCCCAAGCTGTTAAACATGGCCTCTCCCCTCTTACCTTAGTCTTAAACCGACTGTCGAGCCTAAAGGTAGAATAAGAAGGGAGGGAAAAAGCACTGCCGTGCTACGGACCAGGAAAAGAAATTCCGGTAAGTATGATAGAATTTTCGCTTTTCCCTGGTCCTGCACGGCAGTGACACAATGGGATATACAACTCATTGAAGGGAGGGAGACAGAATTGAGTGCAAATAAACCTATTTATTTTTGTGTAGCTGCCACTAGATCCTAGTGCCAAAAGCAGCTTGATCTGACAAATTGTGTCAATTTATAGTGTTGATAAACGTAGAGAGTGAAGACCAGGTCGCCGCTCTGCATCTCCTCTGGAGAAACCCTGGCACTGAAGGCCCAGGACGCCGCCATTGATCTCGTGGAGTGAGCTGTGACCCTGTCGGGTACGGGTTTCTGCTTTACTTACATATGCCTGCTTAATTACGGACTTGAGCCAGAGAGATATGGTGGTTTTAGCTGGTCTGTACCCTCTTTATATTGCCTTGAAACGGATAAGCAGGGAATCATCCTTACGGAAATCTTCCGTCCTAGTGAGGTAGCCTCTGAGGATTCTGCCACACTCCAGTGAATGTGGAAATGGTTGGGATCCATGTTCGGTATCCTTTAGAGTTGGCAGATGATGTCCGGTTATATGGAAATCTGATACCATCTTGGGTAGGAAGGGTCGTCTGTCTCAGTATTACCCTGTCTGGGAGGAACACTGTAAAGGCTCAGATGCTCTTAGCGCCCTGATTTCTGCCACTCTCCTCGCCGAGGTGATGGCTATCAAGAAAGTGGTCTTGAGTGTCAGACAGTTTGATGTCACATTCGTCTAGAGGTTCAAATGGAGACCCTGGAGGTATTCCAGAACTCTGGACAGGTCCCAAGGAGGGACTCTAGGTCTGATCCTCGGGCGTAGATGAGACACGCCCCTGAAGAATCGAACGATTAGTGGGTCTGACGCCAAAGGGATGTTCGTGATGGCTGAATGGCTGACACTTGAGATTTCAGCGTGCCCATGCTGAGCTTCATTTCTAGTTCCTGCCTGAGGAATTCTTGTGACCGACTCAATGGATGGGATGTGGGGTTCACTTCCTTTGGTTTACACCACTTACAGAATGTCCCCAAACCCTGTAGTAGGATTTGGACGTTGAAGCCTTCCCGCCGCCAGGAGGGTGGATATTACCGATTGGAAGACCTCTGTTCCTCAATTGGAGGTTTCAACAACCAAGCCGTCAAGTGGAGATGTTCCGGATGTTGAGGCCACTGGTCCCTGGAGAAAGTGTCCCTCTCTGAGTAGTCTCCTGGGGGAGCTATGGAGAGTTGAAGGTGCAGGCGAACCATGCCCTCCTCGGCCACCAGGGAGATGGCTATCACTTTTGCCCCGTCTCTCTGTATCTTCTCCAAACCTTCGGGATGATGGCGATTGGAGGGAATATGTACATTATGGGAATGACCACTTGATGGAAAACGCGTCTGTCTTGACGCCTCCTGACTCTGGGTACGAGACAGTATCTCTCCAGCGGGGTGTTGCATTTCGTGGCCATCAGGTCATAGACGGGGTCCCCCAAGCCTGGATGATCTGGTCGAATATGATCGGGTTAGCTTCCACTCCCCCTTTTGTAGCGTATTCCTGCTGAGGAAGTCTGCCTCTTTGTTGGTTATTCCAGGAATATGGGATGAGCTTAAATCAATAGGTGAATCTCGGCCCAGTAGAGGATTCTTTGTGCAATCTGCCATAACTTGGAGCTCCGAGTTCCCCCTTTGTTGTTGATGTAGGCCACCGTCGTTATATTGTCTGACCTGATCAGGACTGCTTTCCTTCTATGTGAGACCGGAAGTATTGGAGTGTATATAGGACTGCCTTCAGTTCTTCTGGTTCTGTGATATTTGTTGATCTGATTGATCCCATTGACCCTGATCTGTCCTGTTTTTGTAGTTGCTCCCAACCCGAGGACTGGCGTCCGTCTTGATTATCTCCCTTGCGGTGGTATGAGGTGTATCGCCTGAGTGGGCTGGCTATTGAATCTCTATTATAACCCTATTATATTGTTATATAGACGTGTTATTGGAGGTTGTTAATCTCTATTATAACCCTATTATATTGTTATATAGACATTATTGGGGGTGTTAGTCTCTATTATAAATCTATTATTATATAGACAGTGTTATTGGGGGTGTTAGTCTCTATTATAAATCTATTATTATATAGAGAAAGTGTTATTGGGAGTGTTAGTCTCTATTATAAACCTACTAGCAAAGTACCCGCGCTTTGCAGCGGAGATGTATTCAAATAACCTTTTTAGTAAGAAAGCAATGTATCAAGATTGCTGTAATCACTCGGCACTTGATATATTAAAGAAAGACAATTCAATAAGCTTTACGATAATGCAACACTCATTAACTTTAATTTAATATTATATTTTTTATTGAACTACGAAATTTTGGTGAAAATAACCCCCACCACCCCTCCCCGTCAGCCCCCAATACCCCCCACTATTCCTCTCTGTCCACCCTCCAAACTCTTCCCCTTACACCTCAGCCAGTCCCCGCACACACCCTCAAATTTTGGTAAAAATCGGTCCAGCCGTTAGTGTGCAGGAGTTCAAAATTCTATTCCTCCCCCCATTCACCCCCACCCTAAAAATATATTTAGTTAACCTTTTACTGGTAAAGGAGTATACGCATACAAAATTTGGTTGAAATCGGACCAACCATATAGATTTGTATAGCTTGTAAGCTAGGTAACCATAAGTCTGTGCAATGTCAGATACTCACCGTTACAGGTGGAATTTCGAAACGAAACCTGCTTAACTTTTGTAAGTAAGGTGCAATGAATGAGCCTGCCAAATTTAAGCCGTCTGCCTCCACGGCAAGTTGGAGAATTAGTGATGAGTGAGTGAGGGCTTTGCCTTTTATTAGTATAGATTATTATATAGACCGTGTTATTGGGGGTGTTAATCTCTATTATAAACCTATTATATTATATAGACGTGTTATTGGGGGGTGTTAATCTCTATTATAACCCTATTATATTGTTTTATAGACGTTCTTATTGGGGGTGTTAGTCTCTGTTATAAATCTATTATATTATTATATAGACGGTGTTATTGGGGGTTGTTAGTCTCTATTATAAACCTATTATATTATATAGACGGTGTTATTGGGGGTGTTAGTCTCTATTATAAACCTATTATATTATTATATAGACGGTGTTATTGGGGGTTGTTAGTCTATTATAAACCTATTATATTGTTATATAGACAGGCTTATAATAGAGATTAACAATTCCCAATAACACCATTACATTGTTATATAGACGTTGTTATTGGGGGTGTTGGTCTCTATTATAAATCTATTTTATTATATAGACGGTGTTATTGGGGGTGTTAGTCTCTATTATAAACCTATTATATTGTTATATAGATGGTGTTATTGGGGGTGTTAGTCTCTTATAAACCTATTATATTGTTATATAGATGTTGTTAGTCTCATTATTATTATTATTATTGATTTATATAGCGCCAACATCTTCCGTGGCACTTTTCAATTACATAGTCATAAATTACATACAGAGTAATACATGTTATACAAAGTCATACATATTACATACATAGGTAATACATAATATAAGTAAACAGAGTGAGGAGTTTCTTACAGCAATACCGTGATACAATAGGAAAGAGGACCATGCCCAAAGAGCTTACAGACTAGAGGATATGGGGGTGAGACATGGGGGTGACGGGAATCGGTAGGCTGTAAATAGATTGGCAGTGGAGTGTGAAAGGCGGGTTGGATCATATTGGGTAGTAAGAGGGGTAATGTTTAGACCAGGTTATATGCTTGCCTAAAGAGGTGGGTTTTAAGGTTACATTTGAAGGTGTCAAGGGACGGTGAGTGATGGACAGACGGAGGAAGGGAGTTACAGAGCCGAGGGGCAGCATGAGTAAAGTTCTGAATGCGGGCATGGGAAGATGTGACAAGGGTGGATGAGAGGAGGCTATTGTTTGCGGAGCGGAGGTTGTGGCTGGAGTGGTATCGCTGGATCAGCTCTGAGATATAAGGAGGGGCTGTGTTGGATAGTGCTTTATAGGATAAGGTAAGCAGTTTGAACTGGATCCTTTGTGTGATGGGCAGCCAGTGGAGGGACTGACAGAGAGGAGAGGCATTAGAGAAGCGAGAAGAGAAATAAATGGGCCGGGCAGCAGAGTTGAGAATGGATTGAAGCAGTGCCAGGCGGTTGTTTGGTAAACCACACAGGAGTGTGTTGCAGTAGTCTAGCCGGGATATGACTAGGGCGTGGACTAGGATATTTGTAGCTTCATTTGAGTGGAAGGGTTGAATGTGGGAGATGTATTTGAGTTGGAGCCGACAGGAATTGGTAAGCGAATTGACATGAGGTTTGAAGGAAAGATCGGAATCTAGCGTTATTCCCAGGCAGCGGACATGAGGAAATGGGGATATGGGTGTGTTGTTAATATTGATAGTAAGACTAGGGAGGGGAAAACAATAAGCAATAATACAATCTAAATTTGTACAATTCTACAAACAATGGGAATATTGGTACATGGACCAGAGATCATTTGGACTGTAAAGGAATCAAACCAGTCAAAACTGAAACCTATAATTGGTGAAGGGTGTGGGGGAGGACCGGGATGTTCGGTATGCACTCGTGTTTTTGTTTTATATTATGTATTTTGTACATATATATATCTTTGTTTTGATATTACTATTATTATTTTTGTTTAGTTTCATATTTCAATATTACAGTAATATGAGACATGAATATGTCAAAATATGTCAATAAAAATTGAATGATTATAAAAAAAAAAAAGACTAGGGAGGGGAACAGATTGTGAGGGTGGGAAAAGGACAAGTTCAGTCTTGTCCATGTTTAGTTTGAGTAGGCGGGAGGACATGAAGGCAGAGATGTCACTAAGGCAGTCGGGGACCTGGGATGTCAGTGTAGGGAGATCCGAGGCAGAGATGTAAATTTGGTGATACTGGAACCCAAATGAACTAATGAGTTGTCCAAGGCCATAGGTGTAGATTGAGAAAAGAAGAGGACCGAGTACCGAGCTTTGCGGGACCCCCACAGGGAGGGGGTGAGGATTGGAGCTAATTTTAGAGTGAAAAACACTAAAGGTCCTACCAGAGAGATAGGAGGATAGCCAAGAAAGTGCAGTGTCCTGGATACCTAAGGAGGCCAGGATCTGAAGAAGTAGGGGGTGATCAACAGTATCAAAAGCAGAGGACAGATCAAGAAGAATGAGCAAAGAGTAGTGACCTTTAGATTTAGCACTAAGTAGATCATTGGTCACTTTAGTGAGGGCAGTTTCCGTGGAGTAGTTAGGGCGGAAGCCTGATTGGAGGTGGTCAAAGAAAGAGTTAGCAGACAGATGACAAACCAGGTCAGCATAAACCTGTCTTTCCAGTAGTTTGGAAGCAAAAGGGAGAAGGGAGACAGGCCGGTAGCTGGAAAGAACAGACGGGTCAAGGGAGAGTTTTTTAGGTATTAAGGATACAACGGCATGTTAAAATATAGGAAAAATACCAGTGGATAGGGACAAGTTGAAGAGAGAGGTTAGGGCTGGAATGAAGGAAGAGGAGAGCGGGGGAATAAGATGAGAGGGAATGGGGTCGAGGGGGCAGGTGGTGAGACGAGTCCTGGATAGGAGAGATAAAAGTCCCTGTTCTGTAATAATGGTGAAGCTCGTTAGGGGGCAAGTAAAGGGATTAACCAATGAAGGGAGGCTAGACAGTGCAGTGGTAGGGGTAGAGATAGAGGGTGTGAGCAACGAAGGGAGGTTGGGCAGTGCAATGGTAGTGGTTGGAAGCTGTATGGAGGAGCTAGGGCGCACAGGAAAACCACTTAGGATGTTTTCGAAACGGGGTGGGTGGAGGAGGTGGTGATCAGAGCAGGGAGTTGAATACTTTGAAGAGCTGTTTGGAGTTATGGGATTGGGAGGATATGAGTAGTAGTTTTGTTTGGTGAAGGACAACTTTTTAATCCGGTCTGTAAACCATGGTTGTGGGTTCTTGCAACCAAGGCCACGGGTGGATAAGGGGGCAACAGAGTCAAGGGCACTTGAAAGCGTGTTATGGTAGTAGACAGCTGCAAGGTTAGGGTCAGAGAAGGAGGGCATAGAGTTAAGTTGTTGGAGAGTGATAGACAGCGAATGGGGGTCGAGATTAGGCAGGTCCCTGCATCTGTACGTTTGGTTGTTAGGGTTTACGGCCGTGACAGATGACACAAAATTAAATTTGAGAAGATTATGATCGGACAGAGGAAAGGGAGAGTTGGAGAAATTGGATATGGAGCAGAGGCGGGTAAAGAGCAGATCCAGTGTGTGCCCATTACAATGGGTCTGGGCAGAGGACCATTGGGTAAGTCCAAGGGAGGAGGTAAGAGAGAAGTTTAGTGGCAGCAGGGTTGTTGGTATCGATGGGGATATTGAAATCCCCTAAGATAATTGAGGGGATGTCAGTGGATAGAAAGTGGGACAACCAAGCAGAAGAGTGGTCAAAGAAAGTGGTGGTCGGGCCGAGTGGTTGATAAATAACCACAACTGTACCACTTATCTTCTAATCTTGTGGAAAAATCATCTGTTACAAACTGATTATTCAAATGCAACACAAACCTTTTTAGGGAGAACTATAGGGATAACTCTCCTGTTCGATCCCCCCCTATTAAAGGACCCAGGGTGAGGTCCAAGTTGTTTAGGGGTTGTTGTAGTTAAATGAAATACTAATTCAAAATTAATCTTGCAAGGTTTCTGGTCTGTACCTGCCCACTACCCAAATCTGGACTTTTGTCTTCCCATAGGCCAGGCCAAAGGCACAATCTGGAGACAGAGCAGACTTAGCAATCTTAGGTACCGTATATACTCGAGTATAAGCCGAGGTTTTTAAGTTTTAAAATAAACCTAAAAACCTTACCTCGGCTTAAACTTGAGTCAAGGTCCTCCTTACCGTGATCGATGTTGCTGAGGCTCCAAATCAGGCTGCCGCACGCTCTGTAAGTCCTGTGGGTTTGCCGGCTGACGTCAGTACTCGGCACCGGGCAGTGAGAGGCGCCAAGTAGTGACGTCCGCCGGCAAATCCACAGGACTTACAGAGCGTGCGGCAGGCGGATTTGGAGCCTCAGCAACATTGATCGCGGTAAGGACCAACTTACTGGGAGGAATCTCCAGGGAGGGAGGGAGGGGTCTCTACACTGCAGGATTAAGTTGCCTTTTAACTGCAGAATTCCCATACAGTTGTTTGGAAACTTCTGTGACAGCCCCCCTCCCCCCCTCTGGCGTGAACAAGAGTGACATGGATCAGATGCCTGTAATGCGTACAGGCATCTGAAGGTAAATATCCACGGCTGTATTGCTCTGAGGAGGCGGCAATTCAGGGTAGGTGGCTAACTTTATTAAATCTACTTTTTAAGGCAATATTGTTTTTAACAGTGGAGATACCCTATTTGCTTTGAATGAGGATCCAGTGATAATGCTCCATACAAATAGGGTAAAACTGAAAACAACTCCACTATGGTTCTTTAATTTGGTGTCGTGTCTGGGTTGCAAGAAGGATTATACAGAAAAACAAAGTATGTAACATGAACTAAGCCAATGGTCAGTGAGACAGGTACCACAATCTAGTGGTTTGGTTTCCCTGATCCCTGTGATTCATGGTCATTATGACACCACAAGACTTGGCCTTTAGTGAATCATTTTCTTCTTTTCTTTTAGGTACTTTGATGGAGTTACCTGCACCTGCTAATGTAAGAATTAATTCATTAAATCTAGAGCAGATATTGATATGGGATCCAGTTAAAGAAGAAAATGTAACCTACAAGGTTGAGTACAGGCCGTAAGTATTAAACAAAGCGCAGTACATCATTGTATTGCATGAAATATACGACAGTACATTTATCTTTCTATCACTTTCCATTGGGTAAACTATTCTAAATTTGTCCCACCATCTACTAAACATAGCTTCCTTTCCATTATGTGTTCTGACATCTGTCCAATATCATACCATTCTCTATTCTGAGAACTATCGCTTTACTGCAGTGCAATTTTATCAGCAAGTCCATTTTACCACTGCAGCTTCTCCTGCTAATTTATCACAGTGCCTCCAGGGTTATAACTAGAAAGCACTGGGGCCCTTGTCCCTTACAGTGGGGCTGGACTGTATTTTGGAGAGATCAGTATTTTCAATGTGTAGGATAGATTTACAAATAGGGGAAACACTTAACACGGGGGTCCTCTCATAGCATAAAGTAAGTGTTTTATTTGAACAAAGCTTGACGTGACTTAAAATGGCATTTCCATGCCAAAACTGGTTACATGTTCGTTACCTGTCCCCAACACCAACTGATATATTTATAACTAACCAGATATTGAAGGATTATTATTGTCCCCATTCTGGCAGAGTAAGCTGGCCCCTCTTAATGCAGTCAATCAATGCTGTGACAACTGACAACCCAAACCAGTAATTGCTGATTCCTCTGCTGCCTCCTCTGCACATGATCAAGCTTATAAAAAGCTCATTGAGCTGAGGGAGGAGGCAGATACTTTTGCCAGAATGGAAAATAACTTATCAGTAAATATCTGGTTACTAATGCATGTAATAAACTGGTAAAAATGCCAGTTATCTGCTTGCAATCCCAACTGCTAAGTCACCAGTTTTGGTGGACTTGCCCTTTAATCATGAGCATTGCTTATGATTAAGATCAGTTCCATGTCCGAAACACGTCAAGGTACCTTCTTTACGCTAAGAGAGGACTCTGTGTTAAAGGATAACTATACTCTGAAAATTAACTTTTTATAAATGGAAAGTACCTGGGGCAGAGAGGTAGGGTTGATCATGTCTATAGCATTGAATGGAACCCTGTATTATGTGTGTTGCAGTTTTGTATTTTCTTCTCATGCTTATAGTGATATGAATATGATCCTGTTTTAGAAATATAGTGTGGACTTTAAAGGGTAGTAGCTCGCCTTCTTTTGTATATATATATGTGTATTTTGTAGAGGAAGTGGTTAAGATCCTTCCCTGGCTACCAACCCCCTTCAGCCACTGGTATGTTCCATCATCTGCTTTTTCTTGTGTTGTGTACAAGTAGCTGTCATGAGTAACTTAACTCCTTGTGTGCTTCTATGTAACTCCTTGTGTGCTGCTATGTAACTCCTTGTGTGCTTCTATGTAACTCCTTGTGTGCTGCTATGTAACTCCTTGTGTGCTGCTATGTAACTCCTGTGTCTTCTATGTACTCCTTGTGTGCTGCTATGTAACCTTGTGTGCTGCTATGTAACTCTTGTGTGCTGCTATGTAACTCCTTGTGTGCTGCTATGTAACTCCTTGTGTGCTGCTAGTTAACTCCTTGTGTGCTGCTATGTAACTCCTTGTGTGCTGCTATTGGATAACTCCTTGTGTGCTGCTATGGATAACTCCTTGTGTGCTGCTATGTAACTCCTTGTGTGCTGCTATGTAACTCCTTGTGTGCTGCTATGTAACTCCTTGTGTGCTGCAGTGTAACTCCTTGTGTGCTGCTATTGGATAACTCCTTGTGTGCTGCTGTGTAACTCCTTGTGTGCTGCTATTGGATAACTCCTTGTGTGCTGCTATTGGATAACTCCTTGTGTGCTGCTATTGGATAACTCCTTGTGTGCTGCTATTGGATAACTCCTTGTGTGCTGCTATTGGATAACTCCTTGTGTGCTGCTATTGGATAACTCCTTGTGTGCTGCTGTGTAACTCCTTGTGTGCTGCTATTGGATAACGCCTTGTATGTTGGTATTGCAATAAAGGTATAAATGGTAGATGGATATGCTAAGGATTTTGACCGTTTAGGAATATTCCGTATGTGTATAGGAGTTTCTACCTTTCTAGTTTAGTACTAAGGTACTGCCCATAATAAATATGATACAGATGTGTAGATCACGAATTCATCATTTTTTTTGCTTATTTTATTACGTATCAGCACCTAATTCTCCTGCACCTCTAGAGATTGTAGAACAACTGAATTGTTAAAATTCAAACCGATCACATTATTATTATTACACTATCATAAAATAAGTTTGTTCTCTTCTAGCAACATCCTAGGAGAATCCTAGGTTCTATCATTGCATAATGCATGCCTCAATCAAATGCATGGGCAGGAAGCTTACCTTTCATCTATGGAATAAATTGAGCCTGATCAGAAACTGGGCTATTCATATAATTGTTCTTATTTTTTTAATCTTTTCTTTTTTTACATGTCCAGCAGAAAAGCAGTCCTGGTCAACTTCTGTATGTGCATCCTTCTGGATGTTATGGTGCTGACAGTGTTTTCTGCTTCCAGTAGTTTGAGTAGCATTAGCACTTTACTGCGCATTGCTTCTGGAACACACGGGAATAACTATTTGATAGCATACTAAACAGTCATCAGTTCCCCCCTCCCTCTTCTGTGTTTGAAAACCTTAAAAGTTTTACAAAGGCTGAGGCCCCCGAATAGGTGTTCTGTTGGGGTATTTTTCTATTGTTTTGAAGCATTTAAAACTGGGAAGTAAGGTCCTAGAAAGGAGTGACATGTAGTAAGCTTTCAATCAAACCAGTCTTACTCCAGGATGGGCTATGAAGTAGGAAACATTAACCTTTTCAGCACTATAACTTCTGACTGCATTTATTGTTAACCAGGGCTCAGGTATGACAGCAGGCTTTTATTTAATGCTAACTAGTTTTAAGACCATAATTCTCCTTTTTTAAAGACCAATTCTTTGAATTGCATTAACACAATCATACATCTGCTGTGTTCCAGGTTTTATAAACATGAATACACTAACCTTTGTAAGAACATTAGAAAGACTGAATGTAACTTTACAGATCCCGAAAAACTACACTGGTCAATTATTTTACGAGTCAGAACTGAAGTTGGAAATGTACATTCTCCATGGAGTGAAACGCGTGAATTCCGAGCAACAAGGGACAGTAAGTAGATCTAATATATTTAAAGAGAATTATTAACCTTGGGACATACAAGCTACACCGGGTGGTAAAAATCTTGAATTCTATTTATTGTTTTGTTGCAGCCATTCTAGGTCCAGTAAGTTTTCTGCAGTTGGTTCCCATCAGGGCCGAACATAATTCACTTTCTATCGACTTTCAGTGTCCCTTAAAAGTGATTCCACACGGCTGGAAAGTGGGCTATAGAATAGATTACTGGCAAAATGGATCTTCTATAAAGGTAAGATCTAAACAAATGCTACAACTGAGTTGTGCTTGGTTTGGTGCTTTGTGAGGACAGAAGGAGAACATTTGCTCCATTATTAAAGGAGTATTATACTCCCCTACCCCCTGCCTTACACTTATAGTACCCAGGGTGAGAAGCTAAACTGCTTGGTCCCTGGTAACGCATGCGTTCACCATTTTTGGTGCGTTTCCATAATGGAAAACGGCAAAACACACAATCGTGTGCGATAACCCTCGCAATTTTGTGCGCGATTCCTGTGTGTTGCAGTGTGGCCTCAGCCTTAACTTCCCAGCCAATGACTGATTGCTATTCCCTTAGCTGTATGTGTAAGCTTGTAAAGGAGGCAGAAACCTTTTGAGAGACCGAGGGAAGGGGGAGAAGAAGATTTTCACTGCATAACTGATTAGTCCTACATTTTCCAGCTGTTTAAAGGGAAAGTCCAGCCAAACAATTACTGTTCTTTAAAATATGTATTAGCCCCCCAAACCCCACTTTCGCATAGTTGTCACATTTCAAAGATGCCCCAGAGCTTCAAGTTTTTTCCCCCCTATTGACTAATGGGTACAATCCACAAATGTGGACATTTCAAGGTTTTAGGTTCATGTGATCAAAACAGTTTTATGGTCATAAACGCAAAGACTGATAACACCAACCCCCACACACACCTACTGATCTACTCTTCCATTTCAATGGCAGACATACTTAAAGGGTAACTATAATCAAAAATAAAATTCCTCATCATTGCCATTATTGAGTTTTAAAACCTGCAGCACAGACACACACAATCCCTTCCAAAATACAGTCTTTCAAGCCATGTTTATACATAAACTTTCGCTAGTTACAAAGTAGTTTACTTTCTGGCAGCTGTTGTGCTGTTACTAAAGCTGGGTACACACTATCAGGATCTTTTAAAGATGACAAACAGAATCTTTAACATCAGGCTACACACCGTCCCAGTGTTCTCCCAGTATAACGTATATAAGGTGGACTACCACATTCCATTTCCAACCACATTTTCGGAAGGTAGAGGCTGTTGTTGAAGGTTACTGTTAACAGTCAAATCACTAGTTTATTGTTTTATCAGCCTGTAACCCCAACTGCTATTTTTACCAGTTTATTACATGGATTTGTAACCAGATATTTAATGATAAGTTCTCTTCCGTTGTGCTAAACGTATAGGTATCTGCCTCTGCTCAAAGAGGATTTTATAAGCTTGAGCATGTGCAGAGAAGGAAACTGGGGAAACAGTCTTTAAGGGCTAGGCCACACTGCTGCAATTTTTCTGCGTTTACGCTTGCGTTTTTTTCAAATCATTGGAATCGCGATAACGCAATTTGTGTTCCGCATTTTAAATTGCAATCGCATGCATTTTCCAATACTTAATGAAAAAACACTTGCGCAAACGCAACAAAATCGCACATGAAATCGCATGCAATTGCGTTGCAGTTTGGCCATGCCCTTAGTGTCTGTGATGTCAGCAGTCACAGCCTTGATTGACTGCATGGAGGGAGGAGCCAGCTTACTCTTGACAGAATGGAGGGCATGTCTATTGAAAAAAAAAACATAGTTCCAAAATGAAAATCACCCCCCCACCCCACTTTCGCGATATTCACACTCTACATAGTAATTAAGGTTGAATAAAGACATACGTCCATCAAGTCCAACCTATTCACCCCCCCCCCTTTTTTTTTTTTTTTACCCTACCTAACAGTTTATCCAGAGGAAGGCAAAAAAAAAAACAGCTAAAAAGGGGGGGGGGGGGAATTCCTTCCTGACTCCAAACAGCAATCGTAAAGTATCCCTGGATCAACCAGATCTATATGTATTAATACCAGTAATTCTACCAATATTTATAGTATCCCTGTACCAACCAGAACTACAGTAATGTATTAATACCAGAAATCTCAATATTATATAGTATCCCTGTCCAACCAGAACTACAGTAATAGTATTAATACCAGTATTCTCAATATTATATAGTACCCCGTACCAACCAGAATACGATTTATAATACCAGTAATTCTCAATATTATTAGTATCCCATACCAACCAGAACTACAGTATATGTATAATACCAGTAATTCTCAATATTATATAGTATCCCCGTACCAACCAGATCTATATGTATTAATACCAGTAATTCTCAAATTATTATAGTATCCCCTGTACCAACCAGAACTACAGTAATGTATTAATACCAGTAATCTCAATATTATATAGTATCCCTGTACCAACCAGATCATATATGTATTAATACCAGTAATTCTCAATATTATATAGTATCCCTGTACCAACCAGAACTACAGTATATGTATTAATACCAGTAATTCTCAATATTATATAGTATCCACATACCAACCAGATCTATATGTATTAATACCAGTAATTGTCAATATTATATAGTATCCCTGTACCAACCAGAACTACAGTATATGTATTAATACAGTAATTCTCATATTATATAGTATCCTGTACCAACCAGACTACAGTATATGTATTAATACCAGTAATTCCTCATCTTATATAGTATCCCTGTACCAACCAGAACTACAGTATATGTATTAATACCAGTAATTCTCAATATTATATAGTATCCCTGTACCAACCAGAACTACAGTATATGTATTAATACCAGTAATTCTCAATATTATATAGCATCCCTGTACCAACCAGATCTATATGTATTAATACCAGTAATTCTCAATTTTAAAGCTATTTAATGTACTTGCCATTACCACATCTGCTGAAAAGCAGTTCCACAGTTTCACTGTTCTCACTGTAAAGAAACCTTTCCTAACCTGAAGATGAAACTTCTTTTCTTCCAACCTTAAAGGATGTCCACGTGTCCTCTGATATGACCTATTAGTGAACAATGCACCAGAGTTCATTGTATGGCCCATTAAAGGGGAAGTTCAGTGGAAATACATGTACTTTTCAGAAAAAAGAGCAGTATTTTTTCATCCTAATGACCTTAACCTGCCCATTCAGCATTGTGTCTGTGTATAAATAAATGATTGTGAAATACTGACTTCCTGTTTGCAGGACCCCTAGTAGAGACTGTTATGGTCTTGCCCTTGACCTAGCGCCTGGGTTGATTCAGTTGCTCAGTAGAGATCTGAGCATCTTTGACCCATCCAACAGCCAATCAGTAAAATGACCGTTAGGAACATTCCAAGCATGTTGTGCATCCTGGGAAGAAGAAGGACCGTTAGAACCTGAAATGTCAGCTCACTAATGTCAACAGCAGGGAATAGCAAAGGGGATGAAATCAACTGTAGAATGTAGAATAACGAAGTATGCATTACACAAACTAACAATTTAACAAATATTGATAATTTCCACTGAACTGTCCCTTTAATATATTTTTATAAGGTTATCATGTCCCCACGCAAACATCGCTTCTCCAATGTAAACAGCCCTAACTTGTCTAATCTGCCTGCATATTCAAGCCCCTCCATTCCCCTTATTAATTTAGTTGCCTTTCTCTGAACTGCTTCAATTTCCAAGATTTCCCTTTTGTATATGGGATTCCAAAACTGCACCGCATATTCCAAATGAGACCTTACCAGTGCCTTGTAAAGAGGGAGAATAATATTTTTCTCTTGAATCTATTCCCCTCTTTATTCAAGACAATATCTTGCTAGCTCTAGCTGTTGCTACCTGGCATTGTTTGCTGCAGCTAAGTCTGTTATCTACCAGAACCCCTAAATCTTTTTTCATTACAGATGCACTTAACACAGAGTTATTTATGGTGTAGGTGGCACAGGGATTATTAAATCCTAAATGCATCACCTTACATTTATCAACATTGAATCTCATCTGCCACTCTGCTGTCCATTTTGATTATCTAGATCTGCTTGCAGCACTTGCACATCATTTGAAGTTTCCAAAGCTCTGCATAGTTTACTGTCATCAGCAAACACTAAGACCTTGCTCTCAATGCCCCCTTTTAAGTCATTTATAAACAGATTAAACAGAAGCGGCCCCAGTACAGAACCCTGAGGCACTCCGCTTAGAACTTTTGCCCACATAGATGTAGCTCCATTAACCACCACTCTCTGTTTGCGATCCAATAACCAGTTCTCTATTCATGAACAAATGTTTTCTTCTAGGCCAACAGTCCTCAGTTTATACATTAGTCGCCTATGTGGCACAGTATCAAAATCCAAGTATACCACATCCACTGCTGTGCCTAAGTCTAACTTCTTCATAAAAACCAATTAAATTTGTCTGGCATGATCTATTTCTCATAAATCCATGCTGACTACTACTAATAAGATGAGCTCTGGAGACAAAGTCAAGGATATGATCCCATAACAAAGTTTCCAGCACCTTCCCTACCACTGATGTTGGGCTTACAGGTCTATAGTTACCAGGCTGTGAACAACTACCTTTTTTGAATATTGGTATTACATTGGCTTTTTTCCAATCCACCGGCACATCCCCAGACCAAAGCGAATCTGAAAAGATGAGAAACAGTGGTCTAGATAGAACTGAACTAAGCTCTTTTAAAATCCGAGGATGCAATCCATTTGGTCCTGGGGCTTTATTGATATTAACTTTGTCTAATTGTTTCCGTACCATATCCTCTGTTAGCCAGTGTGAATACTCTTCATTTCTTCCCTGCATATTATTACAATCCCTGCTGTAAGGACAAGGATTCTCAACAGTAAAAACCGATGTAAAAAAACGGTTTAGCAGATTAGCCTTTTCGGCATCCTCTACAACCACCTCAGCCCCATTATTTGATGGTCCCACATTCTCAGACCTCATCTGTTTACCATTTATATACTTAAAAAACATTTTGGGGTTGGACTTGCTTTGTTCGGCAATCCGTATTTCATTTTCTATTTAATTGCTTTCTTGCACTCTTTATTACAGCTTTTGTACTCCCTGTAAGCTTGTTCTGTTCCCTCTGTTTTCAAACTTTTAAAAGCCTTTTTTTTTCTCCATTTTCCTTTTTACCTGAGCATTAAGCCATGCAGGAGTGGACCTAATTTTTTTACACTTGTTCCCTAAAGGTACAGATTTAAGAAATGTAATAGTTTAATATCCCTTTAAAAGTGGTCCACATCTGCTCTGTATCTTTACCTAGAAACAATTCCCCCCAGTCTATGAGCAAGAGTGATTCCTTTAACAGCATAAAATTAGCTTTCCTAATGTTAAAAGTTTTTGTTAACCCGGTGCTCATATAGGAAATTTAAGAACTTTATACCTTTTAAGGTGCTGGCAGTTCCCTTACTCCAATCTATGTCAGGGTAGTTAAAATCCCCCATAACCAAAACATGCCCCATACCAGCAGCCTTCGCCAACTGCATTTGGAGATTCATTTCCACCTCCTCCCCGGCATTTGGCGGCTTATAAAATACTCCAACAATTAATTTCCCTACCTTCTTGCTTCCTGTACAGAGTTCCACCCATATTGTTTCTGCCGTATCGTTTACTCCCCCATATATTCCATCTTTTAAATTTGGCTTCAATATGTTTAACATACATACATACATACATACTCCTCCTCCTTTCTTATAAACTCTGTCATGTCTAAATAAGGAGTATCCTTCAATATTTACTGTCCAGACGTGTGAATCATTTAGCCATGATTCTGCTATACCAATCACATCATACCTTTCCTTTAAAGCTATTATTTCAAGTTCCCCATTTTTTCCAGACAGACTTCTTGCATTTGTGAAGATACATTTTAGATTATCAATTGATTTACTTCCATACATGGTCGTAATGCCTCCTCATCCTCTATGCTCCCCCCCTTCTCCGTTCTCCGTTGTGTTAATAGCCCCTTGATCCCTAACTTCTCTATCTGTGTATCCCCTGTGTAGTTCAACGTACCCTCCCCCCCCCATACCTAGTTCAAAATCTCCTCCAACCCCCTAGCCATCTTCTCCCCCAAAACAGCTGTACCATCACCATTGAGGTGCAATCCATCTCTACTAAAGAGCCTGTAGCCAACAGAAAATTCAGCCCAGTTCTCTAAAAACCCAAACCCCATTTCCTTACACCACGCATTTATACTCCTGAGCTCCCGTTGCCTCCCTAGCCTAGGCTGCGGTAGTATTTCTGAAATCACTACCCTTGAGGTCCTTGCTTTTAACTTGGAAATCATTTTTAAGGACCTCACCTCCACCTCTAACTTTGTCATTGGCACCAATGTGAACCAAGACCGCCGGGTCACTCCCATTCCCACCCAATAATCTGTCTACACGATCCACCACATGTCGAACCCTAGCACCAGGCAGACAACACACTGTTCGGTATGCAGGGTCTTGGCGACAGATTACCCTATCTACCCTTCTAATAATGGAGTCCCCTACCACTACTACCTGCCTATCCTTCCTAGCCCCCAGTTCTCCCTCCCTTGTATTGGAGATGGCCGTCCCCTGGGTGCTCAAGGGAAAGGCCCGCTCCATACGGATTAGACTGGGGTGTTACAGGGCTGTTATTAGTTTCTACTACTTTTATTATGTCACAAACATGTTATGTCATGGAAACTGCATCATTTCTAAAGGGCAAAATCTCAGTTGTTTTGTACAATGAACGATCCCATTTCCCAGCTGCTGTGTGTAAATACAGTTTGTGTCTTTTTCCCAGAAAGAGCTGTGGAGAAACACTACAGACGCAGTATTGAAAGATCTCGAATCCTCAGTTCTGTACTGTGTGGAAGTGACTGCTTTTGTTTACAATCATTTTAAAGGAAAACCAAGTGGGGCTGTTTGTGAAAAAACACCAGCAGCTACAGGTATCCAGCTACTCACTGACTACTGTTACTTATTCTGTGTATCCAGCTACTCACTGACTACTGTTACTTATTCCGTGTATCCAGCTACTCACTGACTACTGTTACTTATTCCGTGTATTTCTGCAGCTTTGATAGCTTGGGCTAGTGCATAATTTACATAAGAAATCTTAAAGTGAACTATTCCTTTAATGTATTGATTGAAGGAGCTGTGCCTTACCTTCCGTTCTTCAATCAATTCCCCAGCAACGCTTCTTGGTTGAAAGTAAATATAGCACGCAGTATAGTCACTCTGAACAGGAAGCGGTCGGGAATTTCCACTGCTGCTGCGGAGGATTATGTGTACGTTTCTTCCCCCTTTGTCCGTCGCTGCTGGTGAATTAATTAAAGAACCTCCCGGTCTTCAATCAATACATTAAAGGAATAGATCACTTTTTGAGGGAATTATTCCTTTAAAACAGAACTCCAGTTACAATATAAATCGGGGATGTGGAACGTTCTTGCAGATAACTATCCAATAGCTGTATTTCTCACTGCTCAGCCTTGATTACATAGAGGTCGTTCAGTAGTTACTTGATAGCTGTGGCAAGTTGTTGGGCTGTGGCAGTGGACTAGAATTCACTGAGCATGTAGCAGACCATGTCAAGGGCCTGACGCCATGTTTGTGACTTTATATGTTATTACAGTAAAGACAATTGATTTATCATATTGAAATTTGACTTTAGTTTCTGCCATACTCTTCTGCCCAGTTATATGTGGATGTGTTTCTGGATCCACTTTGGGGAAAAAAATAGAAACATTAGCGGGACGCTGTCTGCATAACCAATTATACATCATAACTGTGGACCTGACCGATTACTTGTTGGGAAAAATCTGTCAGTCTCAGGGATCATCTTGGTAGATCACAGCCAAAATACCAGCAGTGCTATTTTTATGTCCACCAGACTTTTTTTTGTAGGCCTTAAAAGAACATTTAAACTTAAACACAACATTGACTTCCTACATCATATGAACATATGTGAAAATCTCATTCTGTGTTTCAAACCTGGCAGTGAGCAGGTAGGCACATTTTCTCCATGGCATCATATCATGGACATGCCAAATGCTCAGTTGGCAAGGGGGAATCCATGTATAACATTAGAAGTAATAAATAATAATGAGGTTGCCTTAGTTTATTGCTAAGACTGCCAATACATACCTGGTGTACAAGATAACTTTTGAGGGTTAAGTAGCCCATACACTAGAAGATGGTTTGAGATAAACAACATAAGCTTGCACCATCCATGTTTAAGATCATTATAATATCACTGCTTATGGTACCAAGGTCCAAACATTGGTTTTGATATTGCTAGCCAGCCTATCGCATGGAGGCCACATGAGTCGATTTTTTTTTTTTCACTAAAAAATGGACCTTTGCTCTTTTGTCTAGCTCATTATTATTCATTACTGTTTTACTGAGCATGTGTCAGACGGTATCAGAACTACACTTCCTGCTTACTGCCTGCGTTGTAGTAGAATTGTTAGGTCCCCAGAAGACAGAATGACGTAAGATTACCAGCTTTTCCACGTACAGTTTAGGTGATGTATGAAGCCAGTGTTGGATGTAGGGTAAAGATTTCCTTTAATACATTGAGGATCTGTGGTCCATCTTTTGGATGAATTCTCCTTACAGGAAATGGTTGACGAATATGTTACTAGAGTAAGACCATATTTATATATGTTTATTATATATGTTTACAGATTTCACTCCAGGGGGATATATTGTCATTCTGGTGCTTTTTGTTGCTGGCTTTTCTTCTTGTCTGGGATGTGGCTTTGTTCTCTACAAATACCGCAAGCTTTTAAAGAAGTGGATGAATCCTCCTTACAGGATACCGGTTCACATTGAAGAAGTAAGTGATTGATCCTTTTTTACTGGTGAGATGAAACCTGTGCAATCTCCATTTAAACATTAGTCTTTACCTTTACTGATACGTAATGAAGAAATTCAGGCTAAAACACTGCTGGGTAAGTATTTTCTAAACCAAGATATACCAGTCTGCCATAAGTAATATTTTATTACAGCACACCTTTTAGTTATTCTCATTTCCTTCTCTTAGAAAAGAGATATATAAAATAGCCAATTATAAATGTATTTCTGATTACAAATAACATAAAGGGCAGCTTTGGTTTCCTAACATGTTAGGGTTAAATAAAATCCTGCAGTCCTTCCTTTAAATTGAGATATGGATCACATCTGACTGCAACCTGTGAGAAGTTATATTGTGAAAAATTTCCAAATTTACTGCTTCCAGTAGATTATGTGACATCACCTGACCCTCTGCTTCGCTCATGTCTAATGAGCATGCTCACTGAAGAATTAGTTCTGGGTTGGACTAATAAATCTACCCAGACAACTTGCGAGTGATCTCATCAGTGCCTACCCCCTGTATGGATAACTTTACAGACAGACAAGCTAGCAAAATGCCAATGTGCTTCTGCCCCAGTTTTACAAAGGCAGAGAAGGCAAATACAAGGTTCTTTAGACTTGAAAATAACTGTAAAAAAAGATTTACAGTTGAGAGGACGTGGCTATCAATGAAGACTGGTCTCATAGGACGTTATATTGCCGTTCCAGCAATATAATTTATCACACGTTTTACCTAGATATGTTAAATAGGACTGATTATAAAGGTTTGGCTGAAGGTTTTATATAACCTTAACATGTTTGGAGACCACAGTTCCCTTTTAAATAGAAAAGGGATATATATTATGAGCAGCAGTTTTTGTGCTAGAAATCTGGAATATTTTAGGTTAAAATTCTCATTAAAAGAGAGTCATTAATTCTTTAGTATATTAAAGGGGATAACATTGCTCCATAAAAAGAATTGTCAAAATCCCCAACCTGTATTGATTCCCAAGACATTTAAAGGGCATGTCCACCCCCAAAACTATAATGTTACCCACTACTGGCCCCACTCTGTAGTGTAATAAAATCCTTACCTGACATCCCAGCTCCAAATGGTTCTCCTGTAATGTCCCCACAAAGTCCCAAAAACTGCCCACCAGGAGCCTAGTCCATATAGGACTCTGCCTCCTGTCTCTCCTCTGGGAAAATTTTGCCATCTGCAGTTCAGCCCCAACCGCTATAATGGAATTATCAGAAAGTCCCCCTAACTCTACTTACCTTACCTATCTCTCCCGGCGTTCTAAGCAGCTGGCAGTCGCGTCGGTGATTGGCTGCCTCTCAGCCAATCAGGGATGCGGCTGCTGCTCTGGCCTCCTGCTTGCAGTTTCATGCAAGCAGAGGGCCGGTACAATGCAGCGGAGGATAGAAGGAAGGTAAGTAAAGATCAGGGGAGTTTCTGATAATTCTATTATAGCGGTTGGGGCTGGGGGAGGAAGCCCTACAATATGTAAAAAAAAAATTTCTTAAAGGGTGGACATGCCCTTTAAGTTTCACGGCGGGCTGTATGGGAAACTTGGACTGCTGGGAAGGACCGGACCAATAGATTGTCATTGATTGCAAAACTGCATTTTATAAACAGATTAAATTTATATCCCTGGTTTATTGGATATTTTCTGTTTTTAATAGAAGGAATGTAATATTTTAGATCCATTACACCAAATTTAATTTATCAATTGATCACATTATCATTTTTTATAAAATAAACTTAATAAAAATAAATTATCAACCCTAAGACAATCAGTTAATATTATTTTGTGGTGGGGCAGGTCTAGTAGCAGGGGGCCAGTCAGGGGCAGCCACCGGGCCTTACTTTGCCCAGGTCTGTCCTAGAACCTATTTGGTAAAAACAATACCCTTATTGTTGGTATTATAAAGCAGTCAGATTGATCACTTCTGACTTAATGTTAATTGGATTTCCGATATCACAGAATGTTTATATATTTGTCTCTTGTCTTGGTAACTGTATAGACTATCAGGTGGTTGGTAAATACATTTTATGCCTCTTTCCCTGTTTATACTGGTATCTTCCTAATTTAGAGAAAGTTTGTGGTCATGTGGAGGTAGGAGGCTGTAAATTGAATGTTACGTTAAATGAAATAATGTAATTGCTGTTCTGTTTTAGCAATATAAATATTTTACTGGCCGCTGGTAAACGATGCATTTCTTGTAATAATAAACCTTGCTTAACCGGTTTGCAGTTTAATCAGTGATGCGAGATATTGTACTTTTACCTTGGTATACCTATTAAAGTGTGTACATATTCATACTGGGGAATACTGAAAGGTGCCATTCTGACAACTGGAGGATTTTCTGTACCCTGCTTATAATTGGGGCTTATTTACCTGTATGTGTTGTGATTTTTTTTTTTTTACCCCTCCCTAGTTCCTGCAAGATCCTCCTACAGATTTATTTGTAGCGGAATCATAGGAAAGAAGAACAATTTGAAACTCTCTCCATATTGGACAATGAGGGAATCGGATAATCCAGGAGATATAATTCTGCAAATGAGGATATATGAGCACTTAACATAATTCACCAGGGCCTTCACGCTATTGGCTCTGGGATGGGTTGTTACAAGAACAATTTTTCTTTTCTGCCTCTTGTAGATGGCGATGGTATTACAGCACTTTATGGAACAATCATTCAAGAATCAAATACTGCACAAGAGAAGAAACCATAGAAAGTACAATTGTGGCTTTTAATTTAAAGTGCCAATAACTGAAATGTGCTATTGAATACAGAACGAGATTACAGACTTGGTGCAACTTAAACCAACAAGCATTTATTTTTACGAAGGATGCTTTTTGAAGTATAATTTATACAAACAAAAGAAATAATCAATGCACATTCCTGGGCCCCATACAATGTCATATTATCTGCACACTGGCATACTTTATAAACAAAGGGGTTTTAGTATACATTACTGTGATCACATGAATGAAAAGCCTTCCAACCACGTCAAGGTAACCCCAGTCTGGAAGGTCCTAACTTCTAACCTTTTTTAATTCAATTACCATTAGCAAACTTTTGCATTTCTCATAGTTGTGCACTGGATCCATATAACAGGCTTTCTCACTTCCTCCCAGCCCTTTGGCTTTTTAAAATGAAGAAGAAAAGAGACCATCCACCTAGTGCATTATATTAGAGGCATATAAGCTACTGGTAGCAGCAAGTGTGAACATTACCCTCTATATAATGTATCACAGGCTACAGCCAGAGATGTGATCCATCTTAAAGGAAAGACTGTAGGTCTTTTTCGGGGGACACAGTTACCCTTTAGGCTGGGTACACACGGGCAGATTTTTTGGCCCAATCAACCAATACTTCCGTGTATTGGTCTGAATTATCTGTGTAAATCACGGTCGATTGTGCGGTTCCCTATGGGACGAACTGTCGGCTGTGGCGACTATTGCCACGACCCAGCCTTAAGTAATATCTGATTTGCAAGCTGTAAGAGGATACATTGAGAAATGTAGTTAAGCAATAAATGTAGCTCAGACTCCCCTATTTCATGTATGATCATTTATTTTATAGACGGGGTGTGAATTTTCTTCATTCCCTTCTAAAGTTTGAATGGATGTTTTCTCATAATAATGATAGTGCTTTAATACAGGACAGAGAGCTCCAACACCTGCCTTATGCACAGGGACAAGGCAGGCACGATGGGAAGGCACAGGGGAGATTTCAGATTACGTACCGTAAATAAGGAATTTTACAAGGCACATGTGCATAACACGCTGATATTTTTTTTATTGTTTTTTGTATCACGTGTGGGGTATGCCAAAACCCCTCTTAAAGAAAACCTAGTACGATCTGCTTTTGCAATGGTAAGTATTAAATACTAAATCAACACTTCTTGTCTACCACACATTGCTAAGACCCCATTCAAGGGCATGTTCGCCTCTCAAATGAATAATATATATATAGGCAAATCACAAGTTAGAAAGCTGACAGACGTAGGACTAACCAGTTATGAATTGAATTGTTTCCACCTTCTGTCTGCCCCTCAAGAGATTTCCTCTCCAAGCACTTTTTCAAGCCAATGGCAGCTTTCTTACTGTTATGTACCAATAAAGAATTGTTCATTTTGGGGATGGACTAAGGTTCTCTCTCTGTTGCCAAATCTCAGCACACACATTTGCATGCATGTGGCTGTATTTTCAGATTGTAATGGACCTGTGTACAAAAAAATAAATGAACTCTTCACAAATGTTTTGTTTGTTCTTTCATTCACCCACTGTCCTTATTTGTTACTGGTATTACTCACTGGAATCTACACTAGAAGTAAATCTCCGTAAATTGGGGTTTGCAATGATAGCTAATGGCTAATTTGTTCTCTAACAACTCTGACAATACTGTTGATTTGATTGGAGCCCTGTGACACTTTGTGATTGCCTGCAGTGTCAAATAATGGATAGCCATGTTTAACCTCCTAGTGTTTGAAACACGCTCAGTATGTGCTAGCTTAATGGAATAGTTCACACATATGCTAATTTGGGACTTGGGACTCCTGGGTACATAATTGCCACAGATTCTTGTACAAGTCATTCTGAATTGAGAGATCCAGTCGGATGACTAGCGAAACGTCTTCAAGAACTAAACTTCAAGTCCAGTTGATCTAATTGAATACAACAGACTTACCATCCGTTCTTCCATCATTTGACCAGGATCGTAGGTAAGTATATTTACCTCGCGCACAATCTACCGCAGCTCAGTTGAAAATTGCCGGCTGCATCCTGATTTAGTATATTATTGCGTGCATTTCCCCAGCATTAAGTATTTACTGAGCATGCTTCTCCCCCGGGGCAGATGGGCGGGGCAGAAGTCAGGTGATGTCACTCAACCTACTGGAAGCAGGAAGTTTGAACATTCACCCCAATTAGATTTCTCACAGGCTCCAGCCAGATAAGTGGTAGTTAGCTCGTTTTAAAGGAAATACTGCAGGCTTTTATTTAGCTCTCACTTGTTCTGAGACCACAGTTGCCCTTTAATGTTACACTTGTATCATAAATATATATCTTTTAAGTAAAAAAAATTGTTATACTGGTGAAAATATTTCCACTGCCAAAATTCTAAGTCACACCAGTGTCCCCCGGCACACCCTTTGAGAAACCCCTGCACGGGACAACTCCCCCCTCTGTACCGGTCGCCTCTCCCCCCTCTGTACCGCATGCAGCTCCCCCCACTGTACCGGTCTACTCCCCGGTTAGGTGATTGGAGGAGGCGAGGGGAAGCCCCGCCCACAAACAAGACCGGTTACTGTGACTGTACCAGGTGACAGGAAGTAGTCGGTGACTGGTATCGGTTGGACTCTCACTAGATACGGAACCGACACCTGGCTAGATGCGGCGAACACGGACAAGAACATGAACGGCCACAGCTATGGTCCCTGACCCCGAACACTCTGTCCCGGTTCCCTTCCTTCTCCTTGTGATCCTTCTTCCGCCACCTGCAGGTCAGTAACAGAACTGCACAAAATGTCATTATCCAATCATTTCCCCTGTGATATAAACATACACTAGGATAGGGTTAAACTACAACTCCCAGAAGCCTTTACTACACTAGGACAGGGTTAACTACAACCCCCAGAAGCCCCTACTACACTAGGACAGGGTTAACTACAACTCCCAGAAGCCTTTACTACACTAGGACAGGGTTAACTACAACCCCCAGAAGCCTTTACTACACTAGGACAGGGTTAACTACAACCCCCAGAAGCCCTTACTACACTAGGACCGGGTTAACTACAACCCCCAGAAGCCCTTACTACACTAGGACAGGGTTAACTACAACTCCCAGAAGCCCTTACTACACTAGGATAGGGTTAACTACAACCCCCAGAAGCCCTTACTACACTAGGACAGGGTTACCTACAACTTTCAGAAGCCTTTACTACACTAGGACAGGGTTACCTACAACTCCCAGAAGCCTTTACTACACCAGGAAAGGGTTAACTACAACTCCCAGAAGCCCTTACAGCACTAGGACAGGGTTAACTACATCCCACAGAAGCCCTTACTACACTAGGACAGGGTTACCTACAACTCCCAGAAGCCTTTACTACACCAGGACAGGGTTAACTACAACTCCCAGAAGCCCTTACAGCACTAGGACAGGGTTAACTACATCCCACAGAGCCTTATACACTAGGACAGGGTTACCTACAACTCCCAAAAGCCTTTACTACACTAGGACAGGGTTAACTACAACTCCCAGAAGCCTTTACTACACTAGGACAGGGTTAACTACAACTCCCAGAAGCCTTTACTACACTAGGACAGGATTAACTACAACTCCCAGAAGCCTTTAATACACAAGGACAGGGGTTAACTACAACTCCCAGAAGCCTTTAATACACTAGGACACAACCAAATTACAACTCTCAGCAGCCCCTAGAATGTGTAGGCTGGAATGCTATAGTGCTGTCACCCTTCACCGGGGATGCTAGATCAGTGAATAATCAAGGGACACCTATTAAAAACACACGCAGCATGGATACTTTAAGCCTGTATGCACCATCCAATATTTCCAGCCAACATTTCAGTGTATCGTTCGATCAGAAACATTGGCTGGTTTGCTGGGCCGTAGGCAAATTACGACCATTCGTTTACACAAATTGGCCAAATGGGCAGTAGGGTTGGAAAACCATGGGCAATCACACAAGATCCTCTATGGACTGCACAGTCGGTTGCCGCTACTTTTGCTGTTATACAGACATTATGGGTAGGGTATAAAGGTTGGACTAGATGGACGTATGTCTTTATACAACCTCCAATACTATGTTACTATGTAACTGTTATACAGACATTATGGGTAGGGTATAAAGGTTGGACTAGATGGACGTATGTCTGTATCCCCGTCCCTACCAGAACTACAGTATATGTATTAATACCAGTAATTCTCAAATATTATATATTATCCCCTGTACCAACCAGAACTACAGTATATGTATTAATACCGTACATTCTCATATTAATATAATATAGTATCCCTGTACCAACCAGAACTACATATAATGATTAATACCAGTAATTCTCAATATTATATATATTACCCCGTAACCAACCAGAACTACAGTATATGTATATAAATTAACCAGTAATCTCAATATTATATAGTATCCCTTTCAGTACACAGAACTACAGTATATGAGTAATACATATTATATATGCCAATTATATATATCCAATTTAGTAGTGCCCTACAACCAGAACTACACGTATATGTATTAATACCAGTAATTCTCAATATTATATGTTCCCCGTACCAACAGACTCACGTATATGTATTAATACCAGTAATTCTCAATATTATAGTATTCCCGTACCAACCAGAACTACAGTAATATTATATACCAGTAATTCTCAATATTTAGTAATCCCTTCCTGACCAACCAGAACTACAGTATATGTAATACCACGTAATTCTCAATATTATATAGTATCCCTGTACCAACCAAACTACATATATGTATTAATACCAGTAATTCCTCAATATTATATAGTTCCCGTACCAACACAACTACAGTTAGTGTATTAATACCAGTATTCTCAAATTATATAGTTCCCGTACCAACCAAGAACTACAGTATAGTATTAATCCAGTAATTCTCAATATTATATAGTTCCCGTACCAACCAGAACACAGTATATGTATTAATACAGTTAATTCCTAATATTAATCTAGTGTCCCTGTATCCGTTGCCCGTACCAACCAGAACTACAGTAATGTAGTTAATTAATACCAGTAATTCTCATATATATGTAGTCCCTGTACCAACCAGAACTACAGTATATGTATTAATACCAGTAATTCAATATTATACAGTATCCCTGTCACCAGCCGAACTACAGGTATATGTATTAATACCAGTAATTCTCAAGATTATATCGTATCAGCCCTGTACCAACCGAACTACATTATAAGTATTAAATAATAAATAAATAGCATTCATAAAATGTAAAAAAAACCAAAAATTGTAATCTATATCTTATTGTAACTAATTTAGGGATTTCCAGTTGGTAGCAGCTTGAATCACTAGATAAGAGGAAGAGGGATTTTCTTTTTAAATCAATGTTACTGTATGTGTTTCTTGCCACACTTAGCACGTATCTACACACACCCTTTCCCCACTACACCTTTTGGTGATTGGTGGTTGAGAGTACCATAATTTAATTTCCCACCCACTTTTGCCTGGGTTAGTGATAAGGATCCGCACAAGCCATAGTTACTATGCTGTTTTTTTTGTATACCTACTTCAACTTGTGTTTAATCTGTTCATGTATAGGCTGAGGCGACACTACACCATGGATGGTTTACACACTGTAAAAGATCCTTGCTATTAATCCTCGCAATGCTGTGCTAGGTGATTCGCAAAAAAATTCATCGATGGCGCTCAAGTCCGAAAGCATATCTCAACTTGCCAACATAGCGCCCCTTTTGTACCGTGCGATCAGACTCCGCCCTGGCAAGGGGAGTTTCAATAAAAGTCTTTCGTTTAAAATGGGCTAATTTTTGCCCCAAACCAGATCAGATCTTTATATTAACATTTGAAAGCTAACATCTGATATGGTTGGGGCAAGATTAGCCCAATTTTAAACGATAAATTTTATTGAATAACCCAGTCGTTATAAATGTTGCCACCGCCAGCGTAGGGATCATCCCATATTACAGGTTACAAACCAACCCTTTTATACCTATCAAATAAGCGATTTGCCAAGATTCTCTCAATAGAGCTAAGAATCCTGTGGGGCTCTAAAGGACTGAGTGTTTATATTAATGTAATTGTCTGGTATTATTGTGTGGCGTGGGTGAAGAGATATTATATCATTATTTAGATCTATAATCTGTTAAGGCTGGTCATCGGTTCCCCTAGCATTGGTTAGAGTAGTGGCAGTATTTTACATCTATAAGCCGTTAAGGCTGGCATCGGTTCCCCTGAGTTGGTTAAGTTAGTGGCAGTATTTTAGATCTATAGCCGTTAAGGCTGGCATCGGTTCCCCTAGCAGTTCGGTCAGAGGTATTGGCATATTTTTAGATCTATAGCCGTTTAAGGCCTGGCATCGTTCCCCCTAGCAGTTGGTCAGAGGTAGTTGTCCGTAAAATTTTAGATCTATAGCCGTTAAGCTGGCCTCGGTTCCCCTATCAGTTTGGTCAGAGGTAGTGGCAGTATTAGATCTATAGCCGTTAAGGCTGGCATCGGTCCCCTAGGCAGTTGGTTAGAGGTAGTGGCAGTAGTTTTAGATCTATAGAGCCGTTAAGGCTGTGGCAGCGGTTTCCCCTAGCAGTGGTTGAGAGGTGTAGTGGCAGTATTTTAGATCTGATAGGCCGTTAAGGCTGGCATCAGTTCCCCTAGCAGTTGGTTAGAGGTAGTGGCCAGTATTTTAAGATCTAGAGCCTTTAAGGCTGGCATCTTGTCATCCCCTAGCCGTTGGGGTTAGCAGGTAGTGGCAGTATTTTTATGATCTATAGCCTTAGGCTGGCCTCGGTTCCCCTAGTCGTGGTTTAGAGGTAGTGGCATATTTAGATCTATAGCCGTTAAGCTGGCATCGGTTCCCCTAGCAGTTGGTTTAGAGGGTAAGTGGCATTATTGTACCATCTATGCCGTTAAGCTGGCACTCGGTTCCCCTAGCGTTTGTTGAGTAGTGGCAAGTATTTTAGATCTAATACCGTTAATCCTCTGCATCGGTTTTCCCCTAGGCTTGGTTAGAGGTAGTGTCAGTATTTAGATCTATCAGCCGTTTAGAGGCTGGCATCCGTTACCTAGCAGTTGGTTAGAGTAGTGGCAGTATTTTAGATCTATCGCCCTTTAAGGTCTGGCATCGTTTCCCCTAGCATTGGTTAGAGAGTGGCAGTTACTCATTTGTTATCTTAGCCTTAAGGCTGGCATCGGTTCCCTAGCAGTTTGGTTTAGAGGTAGTGTGCATGTATTTTAGATGCTGATCCGTTAAGGCTGGCATATCGAGGCTTCCCCTAGCAGTTTGGTTAGAGGTAGTGGCAGTATTCTTAGATCTATAAGGCCGTTAAGGCTGGCATCGGTTCCCTAGCAGTTGTTTTATAGGTAGTGGCCAGTATTTTAGATCTTATAAGCCGTTAGCTGGCTCGGTTTCCCCTAGCAGTTGGTTAGAGGTAGTGGCATATATTTTAGATCTATAGCCTTTTAAGGCTGGATCGTTTCCCCTAGCAGTTGGTCTAGAGGCTAAGTGGCAGTTATTTTAGCTCTATAATAGCCGTTAGGTGGCAGTCGGTATCCCCCTAGCCGTTTTGAGTTAAGAGGTATGGCAGTATTTTAGATCTTATAGCCGTTAACAGATCTGCATCGTTTCCCCTAGCGTTTGGTTATGAGGTAGTGTCAGTATTTAGAATCTTAAATACGCCTTAGGCTTGTCATCGTTCCCCAGCGGTTTGGTTAGCGTCAGTGGGCGTATTTAGATATATCTGGTAATCAGTATATGGCAGTGACGTTCAACCTGGGTTTTGTCCTTGTGAGCTGGGAAAGCCTGCGTTTGGTTGAAGTTTTCGCTTCACCGTGCAAGCAGATGACAGCAAGGCACTGCTACGTTTACTACTACTAATAATAGCCACAGAATATTATCCCAATGAATCAGTTCGTTATATAACTGGAATCAACACCCACAGTATGTCCTATAATAAAATACATAAACAAAGTCCCATTATACGTATTGCTTTTTAAGGTAGTACACACATTCCCAGTCTTCGGCCGCAACTGACCATCTCGGCACTTACACCCGGTCCGCCAGAACAAAGGATTGTCAGTCATCTCAACCTTGTCAATGTGATGGTCAGGGACCATCAGGGATGCCCCAACTCTTACTTTTCCTTGACAGATAGCCCCCCCCCAACAGCCCCCCCCCCCCCCCCCCCCCGACAACCCTGAGCCTAAAGCAAGGAGTTTGCGTTTCCCCGTTCATTCACTCAAGGCTGGTGCCACACGCACAACTTTTGTCCGGTCGAAGGCGCTCGCTACGAGCGAGCGCTCGGCCGTGACAAATGTCCGACAGTCGCGTAAATTTAGTCCACGGCCTAAGTGCGAACGACCTCAAGTGGGCAACCTCCAATACTATGTTACTATGTAACTGGTAGACAGACATTAGGGTAGGGTATAAAGGTTGGACTAGATGGAGTATGTCTTTATACAACCTCCAATACTATGTTACTATGAACTGTTATACAGACATTATGGGTTAGGGGATTAATAAAGACATACGTCCATCTAGTCCAACCTTTATCCCCTACCCATAATGTCTGTCTAACAGTTACATAGTAACATAGGGCCCTATTTATAAAAGATCGGTATCGTTATCGTAAAATACCGATCATTATCGTAAAATAACGACCGGGTTTTTACCGATAACGACCGTTATTTACCGATAACGACCGTTATTTACCGATATCGTTAAATACCGGTCGTTATCGGTAAATGCCGGTCGTTATTTACCGATAACGGTCGTTATTTACCGATAACGGTCGTTATTTACCGATAACGACCGTTATTGGTAAATAACGGTCGTTATCGGTAAATAACGGTCATTATCGGTAAAACCCCGGTCGTTATTTTACGATAACGATCGGTATTTTACGATAACGATAACGATAACGATTTTTTATAAATAGGGCCCATAGTATTGGAGGTTGTATAAAGACATACGTCCATCTAGTCCAACCTTTATACCCTACCCATAATGTCTGTCTAACAGTTACATAGTAACATAGTATTGGAGGTTGTATAAAGACACAAGTCCATCTAGTCCAACCTGTATGCCCTACCCATAATGCCTGTATAACAGTTACATAGTAATATAGTATTGGAGGTTGTATAAAGACATACGTCCATCTAGTCCAACCTTTATACCCTACCCATAATGTCTGTCTAACAGTTACATAGTAACATAGCATTGGATATTGTATAAAGACATACGTCCATCTAGTCCAACCTTTATACCCTACCCATAATGTCTGTCTAACAGTTACATAGTAACATAGCATTGGAGATTGTATAAAGACATATGTCAATCTAGTCCAACCTTTATACCCTACCCATAATGTCTGTCTAACAGTTACATAGTAACATAGTATTGGAGATTGTATAAAGACACAAGTCCATCTAGTCCAACCTTTATACCCTACCCATAATGTCTGTCTAACAGTTACATAGTAACATAGTATAGGAGGTTGTATAAAGACATATGTCCATCTAGTCCAATCTTTTTAGCCTACCCATAATGTCTGTATAACAGTTACATAGTAATTGAGGTTGAATAAAGACATACGTCAATCTAGTCCATTCTCCTTTTTAAACCTACCTAACTGTTGATCCAGAGGAAGGCAAAAAAAAACAGATAAAAAGGGGGGGGGGGTTGTTTCTGACTACAAATGGCAATTGGAAAGTATCCCTGTACTAATCAGAACTACAGTATATATATATATTAATACCAGTAATTTTCAATATTATATTGTATCCCTGTATCAACCAGAACTACAGTATATGTATTAATACCAGTAATTCTCAATATTATATAGTATCCCTGTACCAACCAGAACTACAATATATATATATATTAATACCAGTAATTCTCAATATTATATAGTATCCCTGTACCAACCAGAACTACAGTATATGTATTAATACCAGTAATTCTCATTATAGTATCCCTGTACCAACCAGAACTACAGTATATGTATTAATACCAGTAATTCTCAAGATTATAATACTTCTTTATAACAACCTCCAATACTATGTTACTATGTAACTGTTATACAGACATTATGGTAGGGTATAAAGGTTGGACTAGATGGACTATGTCTTTATACAACTCCAATACTATGTAACTGTGTACTGTTATACAGACATTAGGGGTAGGGTATAAAGGTTGGACTAGATGGACTTATGTCTTTATCAACCTCCAATACTATGTTACTGTGTAACTGTTATACAGACATTATGGGTAGGGTATAAAGGTTGGACTAGATGGACTTATGTCTTTATACAACCTCCAATACTATGTTACTGTTAACTGTTATACAGACTTATGGGTAGGGGGGTATAAAGGTTGGACTAGATGGACTTATGTCTTTATACAACCCCCATCCTATGTTACTGTGTAACTGTTATACAGACATTATGGGTAGGGTATAAAGGTTGGACTAGATGGACTTATGTCTTTATACAACCTCCAATACTATGTTACTGTGTAACTGTTATACAGACATTATGGGTAGGGTATAAAGGTTGGACTAGATGGACTTATGTCTTTATACAACCTCCAATACTATGTTACTGTGTAACTGTTATACAGACATTATGGGTAGGGTATAAAGGTTTGGACTAGATGGACTTATGTCTTTATACAACCTCCAATACTATGTTACTATGTAACTGTTATACAGACATTATGTTAGGGTATAAAGGTTGGACTAGATGGACGTATGTCTTTATACAACCTCCAATACTATGTTACTATGTAACTGTTATACAGACATTATGGGGGGGTAAAGGGTTGGTAGATGGACGTATGTCTTTATACAACCTCCATACTATGTTACTATGTAACTTGTTATACAGACATTATGGGTAGGTATAAAGGTTGGACTAGATGGACGTATGTCTTTATACAACCTCCTACTATGTTACTATGTAACTGTTATACAGACATTATGGGTAGGGTAATAAGGTTGGACTAGATGGACGTATGTCTTTATACAACCTCCAATACTATGTTACTATGTAACTGTTATACAGACATTATGGGTAGGGTATAAAGGTTGGACTAGATGGACGTATGTCTTTATACAACCTCCAATACTATGTTACTATGTAACTGTTATACAGACATTATGGGTAGGGTATAAAGGTTGGACTAGATGGACGTATGTCTTTTAACAACCTCCAATACTATGTTACTTGTAACTGTTATACAGACATTATGGGTAGGGTATAAAGGTTGGACTAGATGGACGTATGTCTTTATACAACCTCCAATCTATTTACTATGTAACTGTTACAGACATTAGGGGTAGGGTATAAGGTTACTAGATGGACGTTTGTCTTTATACAACCTCCAATACTTGTTACTATGTAACTGTTAGACAGACATTATGGGTAGGGTATAAGGTTGGACTAGATGGACGTTGTCTTTATACAACCTCCAATACTATGTTACTATGTAACTGTTATACAGACATTATGGGTAGGGTATAAGGTTGGACTAGATGGACGTATGTCTTTATACAACCTCCAATACTATGTTACTATGTACTGTTAGACAACATTATGGGTAGGGTATAAGGTTGGACTAGATGGACGTATGTCTTTATACAACCTCCAATACTATGTTACATGTAACTGTTAGACAACATTATGGGTAGGTAATAAGGTTGGACTAGATGGACGTATGTCTTTATACAACCTCCAATACTATATTTACATGTAACTGTTAACAGACATTATGGGTAGGGTATAAAGGTTGGACTAGATGGAGTATGTCTTTATACAACCTCCAATACTTGTTACTATGTAACTGTTATACAGACATTATGGGTAGGGTATAAAGTTTGGACTAGATGGACGTATGTTTTTATACAACCTCCATACTATGTTACTATGTATGTTATACAGACATTATGGGTAGGGTATAAGGTTGGACTAGATGGACGTATGTCTTTATACACCTCCAATACTATGTTACTATGTAACTGTTATACAGACATTATGGGTAGGGTATAAACGGTTTGGACTAGATGGACGTATGTCTTTATACAACCTCCAATACTATGTTACTATGTAACTGTTATACAGACATTATGGGTAGGGTATAAAGGTTGGATAGATGGACGTATGTCTTTATACAACCTCCAATACTAGTTACTATGTAACTGTTATACAGACATTATGGGTAGGGTATAAAGGTTGGACTAGATGGACGTATGTCTTTATACAACCTCCAATACTATGTTACTATGTAACTGTTATACAGACATTATGGGTATGGTATAAAAGTTGACGGATGGACGTATGTCTTTAACAACCTCCAATACTATTTACTATGTAACTGTTAGACAGACATTATGGGTAGGTATAAATGTTGGTTAGATGGACGTATGTCTTTATACAACCTCCAATACTATGTTACTATGTAACTGTTAACAGACATTATGGGTAGGGTATAAATGTTGGGTAGATGGACGTATGTCTTTATACAACCTCCAATACTATGTTACTATGTAACTGTTAGACAGACATTATGGGTAGGGTATAAAATGTTGGACTAGATGGACTTATGTCTTTATACAACCTCCATACTATGTTACTATGTAACTGTTATACAGACATTATGGGTAGGGTATAAATTTGGGTTAGATGGACGATGTCTTTATACAACCTCCAATACTATTTTTACTATGTAACTGTTATACAGACATTATGGGTAGGGTATAAAGGTGGACTAGATGGACGTATGTCTTTATACAACCTCCATACTATATTACTATGTAACTGTTTAGACAGCATTATGGGTAGGGTATAAAATGTTGGGTTAGATGGACGTATGTCTTTATACAACCTCCAATACTATGTTACTATGTAACTGTTAGACGACATTATGGGTAGGGTATAAAGTTGGGTTAGATGGCGTATGTCTTTATACAACCTCCATACTATGTTACTATGTAACTGTTAGACAGACTTGGGTAGGGTTAAAATGTTGGACTAGATGGACTTATGTCTATACAACCTCCAATACTATGTTACAATGTAACTGTTAACAGACTTATGGGTAGGGTATAAATGTTGGGTTAGATGGACATAGTCTTTATACAACCTCCAATACTATGTTACTATGTAACTGTTATACGACATTATGGGTAGGGTAAAAGTTGGACTAGATGGACGTATGTCTTTATCAACCTCCATCTATTTACTATGTAACTGTTATACAGACATTATGGGTAGGGTAATAAGGTTGGACTAGATGGACGTATGTCTTATACAACCTCCATACTATGTTACTAGTAACTGTTATAACATTATGGGTAGGGTTATAAAGGTTGGACTAGATGGACGTATGTCTTTATAACACCTCCAATACTATGTTACTATGTAACTGTTATACAGACATTATGGGTAGGGTATAAAGGTTGGACTAGATGGACGTATGTCTTTATCAACCTCCATACTATGTTACTATGTAACTGTATACAAGCTTATGGGTAGGGTATAAAGGTTGGACTAGATGGACGTATGTCTTTATACAACCTCCAATACTATGTTACTATGTAACTGTTATACAGACATTATGGGTAGGGTATAAGGTTGCTAGATGGACGTTTGTCTTTATACAACCTCCAATACTATGTTACTATGTAACTGTTACAGACATTATGGGTAGGGTATAAAGGTTGGACTAGATGGACGTATGTCTTTATTAAACCTCCAATACTATGTTACTATGTAACTGTTAACAGACATTATGGGTAGGGTATAAAGGTTGGACTAGATGGACGTATGTCTTTATCAACCTCCAATACTATGTTACTATGTAACTGTTATACAGACATTATGGGTAGGGTATAAAGGTTGGACTAGATGGACGTATTCTTTATAACAACCTCCAATACTATGTTACTATGTAACTGTTAGACAGACATTATGGGTAGGGTATAAGGTTGGACTAGATGGACGTATGTCTTTATACAACCTCCAATACTATGTTACTATGTAACTGTTAGACAGACATTATGGGTAGGGTATAAAGGTTGGACTAGATGGACGTATGTCTTTATACAACCTCCAATACTATGTTACTATGTAACTGTTATACAGACATTATGGGTAGGGTTATAAGGTTGGACTAGATGGACGTATGTCTTTATACAACCTCCAATACTATGTACTATGTAACTGTTATACAGACATTATGGGTAGGGTATAAAGGTTGGACTAGATGGACGTATGTCTTTATACAACCTCCATTACTATGTTACTATGTAACTGTTATACAGACATTATGGGTAGGGTATAAAGGTTGGATAGATGGGTGAATGTCTTTATAACACCTCCAATACTATGTTACTATGTAACTGTTAGACAGACATTATGGGTAGGGTATAAAGGTTGGACTAGATGGACGTATGTCTATATACAACCTCCAATACTATGTTACTATGTAACTGTTATACAGACTTATGGGTAGGGTATAAAGGTTGGACTAGATGACGTATGTCTTTTACAACCTCCAATACTATGTTACTATGTAACTGTTATACAGACATTATGGGTAGGGTATAAGGTGGACTAGATGGACGTATGTCTTTATAAACCTCCAATACTATGTTCTATGTAACTGTTATACAGACATTATGGGTAGGTGTATAAAGGTTGGACTAGATGGACGTATGTCTTTATACAACCTCCAATACTATGTACTGTGTAACTGTTATACAGACATTATGGGTAGGGTATAAAGGTTGGACTAGATGGACGTATGTCTTTAACAACCTCCAATACTATGTTACTATGTAACTGTTAGACAGACATTATGGGTAGGGTAAAGGTTGGACTAGATGGACGTATGTCTTTATCAACCTCCAATACTATGTTATATGTAACTGTTATACAGACATTATGGGAGGGTATAAAGGTTGGACTAGATGGACGTATGTCTTTATACAACCTCCAATACTATGTTATTATGTAACTGTTATACAGACATTATGGGTAGGGTATAAAGGTTGGACTAGATGGACGTATGTCTTTAACAACCTCCAATACTATGTTATTATGTAACTGTTATACAGACATTATGGGTAGGTATAAAGGTTGGACTAGATGGACGTATGTCTTTATACAACCTCCAATACTATGTTACTATGTACTGTTAGACAGACATTATGGGTAGGGTATAAAGGTTGGACTAGATGGACGTATGTCTTTATACAACCTCCAATACTATGTTACTATGTAACTGTTAGACAGACATTATGGGTAGGGTATAAAATGTTGGGTTAGATGGACGTATGTCTTTATTCAATCTTCAAAACTATGTAACTGAAGGTTCATACACATGTAAGATCGTGGCGGGGGGGGGGGGGGGGGTGACCTGTGATGCAGATTTCTATGCATGTCCATTTGTCCTACAAAACTCTGTGTGTGGGCATTTGTCAGCTGAAATTGCTGTTTGGTCAGGGCTCGTTGATGATCCACCTGGCATCATACACATGTGCATTGCGGGTTGGCCCTAACTATTGCACCTTGTGTGAGCTTTAGGGTGAGGACCTAGGGTTTGTTCTAGATTCCTGTACCAATGCGGCAAAGTCCCACTCGAAGGCTGGTTAGTTTGTACATTTAATAGACTGGCACTTAGCCCTACAGTATGTAGAATTTCTCCCTGTCTGCCATTCAGATCAAACTGGCAGCAGACAGATCCCATTAACAACCTACAAGTGGAGACAACACCAGGCTGGGAGCTGAGTCATTATTCCTTTAAAGCTCAGAGGAGCAGATTTGAATTCTCTTCACAAACACTTCCTTTAATGGTTAAGGACTGCAGATTCTACTGTTATCCTTTCCAAACTCCATATACCCGTGAGCAGTATAAACATGCAACCTCTAACCTAAAGCGGGGGTACAACTTAACGATTAAGCCCCGATCCGTCGATCCAACAGTATCGGGGCTTAATCTTTCCGTGTGTACGTTCGTTTCCCGAACGAGCGCGCGGCTGCCAAACGATCGGGTCGGCCGAACGCTCGTTCGGAAAGGCGAAAATTTCCATCGCCGCGCTAGACTCCCTATAGAGAGTCTAGCGCGGCCGATGGTAACACACAGTCCGAGCGTTCTCACATAGGAGAACGCTCCGGGACTGTGTGTTTGCAGATCTTTGAAAGATGGCAGACAGGATCTTGCAGATCCTGTCTGTCATCTTTCAGAAATCTGTACAGTGTGTACCTAGCTTAAGTCCAACCAATGGACGCCTTTACCAATACCAGAGAGGACGTCCTATAGGTGGGTTACAATTTTGTTCTTATCCACATGTGGAGACTCTATGACGGTCATGGAATTCATTGATCATGACTTTTTTGTAGTCTAGGTTGAAATGTACATTTTATCCTGTACACGTCCAAACAGTGCTGGTCTGGATCTATTCCTGTCGTCTGTGTTTTCCATGTTTGTTGAATGTTTTTTTTCCCTGTCATGTTTGTGTTTTTAGACGCCCTCTCTGCGTCCTGCCCCCAGCAATGTGTCACATCAGCTCTACAATTTTGTTCAAAATTACTCTGGGACCTGTTAAAGTGGGAAACGTAACTTACACAGTGGAATATAAACCGTGAGTACGAACTAGCATCGGTGTTACCATCCCATTCTTCAAAAGTATTAAGATATGAACTTTAAACTTTCAAAAGTTTTTCAGAGCTTTGTTTCCTTGTCCAGTAGCAGGAATAGCTGGAATTCTTGGTTCCATTCAAGCCTCTTCCTCCAGGTTGGGGTCTGCTGTGGAAATCCCTTTGGACACCCTTCTACAATTCCCAGTTTTTCAATATTTGGATGTTGGGGAATGTTGGTTCTTTTAGGCAGTTGGTCACCTTGTCTTATGGACACACACTAACCAAATCTAATGTTCTGTACTTTTTTAATGGGGAACTAAAGTCTCAGGCAACAGTGTCCCAATAGACACGGCACATTCACAAACGACAACAAGTTGTGTCTCATCACCTCTCCCTTTCTGCTGTGGCTGCTGTGTGATTTAGAAATGAACCTTTGGGTATAGGGGCCAGCTCCCACTATCCACCTTAGCTGGGTTACACCCACCTAATTGGTAGGCAGTACAATATTCACATGCCCCGTAGTGCTCAACAATCAAAACAAGGAATCAACAGCCATCATTAACAGCACAAAGATCCTTCCTCTCCTGAACAGACAGGGATTTATGAAGTTTTTGAAATCTTATGGTTCCATGTGCACTAAATCATTATTTCCCAGCAGTTGCCTCCAAAATAATCCAGCACATCTGTAAAGAATAAAGGCCTGGCCACCTGTTTTTTTAAAGAAAATAATATTTTTTTTTGTTTTTGGTGCTCTTTGGTAGCCAGAAACCTTGAAAAAATAATAAATAATTTGTTTAAAAATGCAGGGTGCCCAGGGCCCAGTTTGCTGTTAACATATTTAATGCTTGTCACTAAAAATGATATGTGTAGCATGGATTAAGAAAGAATATTAATTATTAATATCAACCTGCAACCTTATGTACTGTGTCTTGGCTAAAAGCAAAGCTATATACCCCTATCCCAACAGAGCTTCTATGTGGAACACTAGTACATGTAACAATCTTCTCTATGCTTGAAACATAATGGAAACAAAGCAAAAAAAAAGTAGGCCTGGGGATTTGTAACACTTGACCTCATGGACTGTATGTTTCTAAATAGCACTCTACTCTAGACTGGTGAGCCCCACAACATATACAAAGATTACAGGTACATTCAGAAGCTTTATCTTTTTCTAGGAACAGAATAAAAAATAAAATCTATAGGTGTTCTGGAGAAAAGTTTTCACTTAAAAATAAAATAAGTTTAGTTCTCTTTTAAACTATTCTCTTGACTTTTCTATAGGCCAGTGAAAACGTCACAATGTTAGTATTTAAGGGGAATGCAGGTTTTTCACTTTCCATCTAAAAGCTGACTATTATTCGATGTCAGTCCTGTCCACAGGATATTATTGGTTTTGGGATCCTATAGTATTAATGGTCCACATGCACCATAAACATGTATAAATATGGGAACATTTTCGTACATTCCATTGTATACATTTCTTCTTTACTTTACAGAAATTCGAAGTGAGATGAGTATTAGCCCTGTTTAAGAACCTAAAAGAGACAGTATGTGATTTACGATGTATTAAACATAGTGGAATGTTTATACAAGGGTAAGAGCGAGTCTGGATCTTGAATTCAAACTGAGTCAAACATCTGGATTCCAGGCAACAAGAAAAGTAATTAAGCCCTCCAATTGGAAATTCTACATTCTAATATAAAATCTATGATTTTAAAAGTGATTGCACTGAGTTAAAGGGCAACTAACGTTGAAGCTACTGCAGATTTCCTCCCTAATTCCTCTCTCTGTTGCTCCCACTGTGGTATTTTCCTGACTCCAGCACTAATCTTATATTTATATATTTTTAGGGTGGACAAACCTTTAAAATTAAAATTGTAGTAGGAGCAATGTATTTCCTTTCCTTGGCAGCAACTAATCTAACGGTTGTTACAGAGGGTCCGTTATGTTGGGACAAATGTTTGATTTTGACCAATCACAGTTTCTAAGGGGGACCGACTAGAGCATGCTACGTGGACGGCAACTACGAAAGGCACCCGGCACCAAGTTTAGTGTGGATTTATGCCCCACCGAAATGGTAATCGATGGTTGTTCCACATGCGTTTCCATGTATATGATCTCCAGACCTTAAAGATCCCTTGAAGCATCTTGCATTTCAGCTCACTTCAGTACCTGATCATATAACTCTTTTGTGTGCATTTGCTGTACTATAACAGACCTGGGAAGGTTACGCGTTTGGCACTAGTTTGAAGTAGGTGTGGTACGTACCAACAAAACTTCATGGGTGGAATTGAGACTAGACTACGTCCAGTGATCTCACTCGATGCCATCAGTCCTAGTATGGCCACTCCGCCCCAGTATAGCCAATGAGGTCGCAATCATGTATCCAGGACTGGTGTCGACCTATGTCTCACATCACCTTTAAGGATGTTACGAGCATAAAAGCTAACTGGTGCATCTGATAGAAGTGTGAACTTCATTGCCCGACATCTCTTAGTTGGCGGTTGGGTCGTTGCCCACGAGTTTGCTGTAGAGGCAAACTTTATGTGAGTCTGACCGTAAAGTTACATTTGTTCACAGTTTTAACCAGACAGCCGCATCCATGATGTGAGAGGGCTGTCAGCAGAGGAGGGAGGCGACGAGGGACCTGGTCAGGTAAAGAACTTCAGGGCATCTTTGAAACCTATCATATGTTTATTTGAAAGTGGGGTTTGAGTTGGGGGTGGTAAACATTTCAAGGTTACTTTTTTTTACGCTGGCCTTAAATGTCTTTGAAAGTCTGTGTTTGTTTTTGTCTCACTGCAGCTATTCTGGGTCCTGTGAACTTTCTATCCTTGTCGACAAGAGAAAGTGAACCCAACGCACTTTATGTGAGATTTCTTTCTCCTCTAGCAGGAAAGTCCATTGAATGGACTGGAGGATCTGGTATCACCTGTTACAGTTTTGGAGAAAATGGATCTACCATGAAGGTGAGAGTTCCAACATCAACATTCGGACAAAAAAAAGATTCACTTTATTATAGGTGTGATGATATCCGCCGTGCCAGCATTACTAATCCATTTCGATTAAAGCGGCCCCAGTATCCAGAAATGGGCAATCAATCAAAACTATGGGAAAACCTCTGGCAGAGCACGATCTTCCCCGCAGCCCATAAGACAATGCAGAATTCTACAGATTAGAACTGGGGGGTTTGGATTTTTTTTTTAGCTCAATGCATGCAACCTGCGTGAATGCTGAAACCCAGCCTGCAATGCAGTTACCTTTACCCCCGCAGATTGATAAACACCACCATCTCGCAAAGGTTTGAGCGACGTATCTGTACATTATGGACGGATATTATTATAATAATCCGTGGTCGCAAATTTAAAATTCCACCGCAGTCCTAGGACCATTGTGGAATGTATATAGGTACACCACTTTTTAGCGATTGTAGATTTACAACCTTGGTCCAAAGTTGACACATTGTAAACTAAAGATTGTTATCAGGTAGTTTATTACAGTATCGCAAACTGTTGTACCGCGTCTTTAAAATATGGTCCTAAGTGTGTCTTTCTTCTCTTAACTTGCCATATTCTGTCTCACGCTAGAGCATGAGCCTAGACGTGGCATAGCAGACTGGGCCTGCTTCCCTTATAGCAAGGTGGCACTTGTTCAAAATACTTCTGCCTTAGAGGTAGAATAAATCCAATTGCTCTTGATCCTATATATATTTATAAATATAAATAATATAGTTATAATCATACAGTTATGATGTAACACTCATTCTTTGCAAATACAGTAAATGATAAATCTTCCTCACTGTTAAATTAGTGCATGTGACTTTTTGTTTAGGCACATCGATGGACTAACAGTGGTTGGAAAAAACTCTCAGATCTGGAAACTTCGAGCGTTGGTACTGTGTGAGGTCACTGCTTACGTAACAAATATCACCGGACAAAACATGCGGTCCAGTTTGTGAGAAAACCTCAGCAGCTCAAGGTAACAAAAGCCGCAAACTCCGTTTCTGTAAAGAAAAGCTTTGCATCATGGGAAAAATAAAAATATAGCTGTCTATAAATGGGATTTAGTTTAATATAATGAGAGCAAGGACGTCCCTGCTGTGTATTTATGGCAACGCAATTTTATTTCCATTTTAAAAAACAAAGTAGATGGTTTTTTTAGAACACACTTTTAAAGGTAACGCGGTCTCCATACAAGCATATAAAAAGAGCACATTCCTAACTTTAAAACGACTCCAGGTGTCATGCTTCTAACTGCAGTTTATGCAAAACTAATAGCAGTATAGAATGTGGTGTTTCCATCTACACACTGTGAGCTGTGACATCACCAGCAACATTGCGCTACCCCCTTCCGTTTCCTTTGGCATGAGCAAGCCAGTTGTATCCTACTGCTGGAACTGTCTTTTAAATGCCCTGGGGGTGGGGATTCTTACACAGCACATTATGTGACTGTCACACACTGTTTATGTTTATCCTGTTCGTCTAGTGTAATTTTTACAAGCTATAACGTTATCCTAGGCTTGTTTGCAAGGTATTAGAGAGCTCTTATATGGAGACACAGTTACCCTTTAAACTGGTATTTAAGGTGGTTCTATACTGCAAAAATGTACTTTTTAAAAATGAAAAGTCCACCTCCCAATATGTTTCCTTACGGAGCTACACCTGCCAGGTTAGTTCCCTGGGCCTTCCTTTTTATACGAAGCAGTTTCCTTCATGCTCCGTCCCATAGAAGTAATATTGGGAGGTAGAAATTTCCAATCCTACCCTCCCTGCCCCAGGTTCACTTTTCATTTAACTGTTTTTGAAAAAAAGACTTTATAAGCACTATTTGTTCTTGATGTATATTTTGTATACAGACGATGCATGAATGCTTTTTGAAGTTTTTGTATTTCAGCTTGTTACTAGATCTGGATTAATTCTCTTAGTTTGGGACTTATATACATGTGTTGCACTTTAGTGGGATTTTAGCTTCATCATATACAAATATCACCGATGGAATTAGATATGGCTGTATCCTCCATTTACGATACCTACCCACATGCAGGTAGGCTTGTTGATTGGTGGAGAATGATTTGGGGTTCCCATTTGTCATCATTAGAAAGGATCATGCCCCCTGAAGACTTAAAGGGCCATTGCAGTCTCAAACAAGTTAGCCATAAAAAAAAATTATAATTATTATATATGCTAAAAAGTTTATCTATATAATCACTGAACACTTCCTGCTTTTATAGCAGTTGAAGCCATGTGACAATCTCTGCCTACATTAATAGGTTCTTCTCAATGTGTATTTTTTTGTTCCCCTTTAAGCCTCGTACACATGTGCGATCGCGGGTCCCGACCTGCGGCGCATATGTGTCCGAACATTCATTTCGGGCGATAATCTGCCCGTGTATGGGCCCTTTTTCAGCCTAAAACACCCGGTCGTTTGGAGATCCAGTCGGTCGGGCAACGATCCCTGCCCATTTCGGACAATAAGTGCAGGTCTTCCTGTTTTTCCCTAACTAAAATCTCAAGTGAGCAGAGGGTCAGGTGTTGTTACTCAAGCTACTGGAAAGCAGGGAGTTTGAACAATATATTTCTCACAGGCTGCGTGTGATTCAGGGCTCATTAAAAAAAAACAGAAAAAAAAAACAATGACTGCAGGCTTTTGTTAAAACCTTAATTGCTGAAGACCACAGTTGCCCTTTAAGCTGGGTACACACGGGGAAATTATTTGTCCTGACTGAGCGTTTGCTACTGTGAGAGCGAGATCTGATTCTTGGTTTGATAAAGTAGTTTTTGTATCTTGTGAATTGATGTTCACTGTGCCGGTTCACCAGAATAATGACCATCATTCATTTGCTATCAACATTAGAGCATGGTGTCCATTGCAAAATTATAGGTTCAGATATTTGTGGATGGTCAGCAGGTATATACACATACTGTATGGCCTGAGTTATTTCCATGTCCCTTACTTACCCTAAACAGCTTTGGTTAGGGGTTAGGGAGCAGTTCTCTTATTAGGTGTTAACACCAGTACGTGGGCGGACCATACATCACCTATTGCCCTTTTATCTCTCATTCAATTTCGAGGCTTCAACCGTTTCGGACAAAAGAATCCAGCTATTCCTGCTACTGGACAAGGAAACAAAGCTCTGAAAATCTTTGAAAAGTTTAAAGCTTCATATCTTAATACTTTTGAAGAATGGGAGATGGTAACACGATGTTAGTTCGTACTCACGGTTTATATTCCACTGTGTAAGTTAGTTTCCCACTTTAACAGACCAGAGTAATTTCTGAACAAATTGTAAGAGCTGAGTGCACATTGCTGGGGGCAGGTAACGCAGAGAGGGCGTCTAAAAACACAAACATGACAGGAAAAAAAACATTTCAACAAACAATGGAAAACACAGCAAGACAGGAATAGATCCAGACCAGCACTGTTTGGACGTGTACAGGAATAAATGTAACATTTCAACCTAGACTACAAAAAAAGTCATGATCAATGATATTCCATGACCTGTCATAGAGTCTCCACATGTGGATAAGAACAAAATTGTAACCCACCTATAGGACGTCTCTCTGGTATTGGTAAAGGCGTCCCATTGGTTGGACTTAAGCTAGGTACAACACTGTACAGATTTCTGAAAGATGACAGACAGGATCTGCAAGATCCTGTCTGCCATCTTTCAAAGATCTGCAAACACACAGTCCCGAGGTTCTCCTATGTGAGAACGCTCGGGACGTGTGTTACCATCGGCCGCGCTCTGGGTACACACATTAACGATTAAGCCCCGATACCGTCGGATCCAACAGTATCGGGGCTTAATCGTTCCGTGTGTACGTTCGTTTCCCGAACGAGCGCGCGGCTGCCAAACGATCGGGTCGGCCGAACGCTCGTTCGGGAAAGGCCGAAAATTTCCATCGGCCGCGCTAGACTCCCTATAGAGGAGTCTAGCGCGGCCGATGGTAACACACAGTCCCGAGCGTTCTCACATAGGAGAACGCTCGGGACTGTGTGTTTGCAGATCTTTGAAAGATGGCAGACAGGATCTTGCAGATCCTGTCTGTCATCTTTCAGAAATCTGTACAGTGTGTACCTAGCTTAAGTCCAACCAATGGGACGCCTTTACCAATACCAGAGAGGACGTCCTATAGGTGGGTTACAATTTTGTTCTTATCCACATGTGGAGACTCTATGACAGGTCATGGAATATCATTGATCATGACTTTTTTTGTAGTCTAGGTTGAAATGTTACATTTATTCCTGTACACGTCCAAACAGTGCTGGTCTGGATCTATTCCTGTCTTGCTGTGTTTTCCATTGTTTGTTGAAATGTTTTTTTTCCCTGTCATGTTTGTGTTTTTTAGACGCCCTCTCTGCGTTACCTGCCCCCAGCAATGTGCACATCAGCTCTTACAATTTTGTTCAGAAATTACTCTGGGATCCTGTTAAAGTGGGAAACGTAACTTACACAGTGGAATATAAACCGTGAGTACGAACTAGCATCGTGTTACCATCTCCCATTCTTCAAAAGTATTAAGATATGAAGCTTTAAACTTTTCAAAGATTTTCAGAGCTTTGTTTCCTTGTCCAGTAGCAGGAATAGCTGGAATTCTTTGGTTCCATTCAAGCCTCTTCCTCCAGGTTGGGGTCTGCTGTGGAAATCCCTTTGGACACCCTTCTACAAATTCCCAGTTTTTCAATATTTGGAATGTTGGGGAATGTTGGTTCTTTTAGGCAGTTGGTCACCTTGTCTTATGGACACACACTAACCAATCTAATGTTCTGTACTTTTTTTAATGGGGAACTAAAGTCTCCAGGCAACATTGTCCCAATAGACACAGCACATTCACAAACGTACAACAAGTTGTGTCTCACCTCTCCCTTTGCTGTGGCTGCTGTGTGATTTATGAAATGAACCTTTGGGTACTAGGGGGCCAGCTCCCACTATCCACCTTAGCTGGGTGACACCCACCTAATTGTAGGCAGTACATTTCACATGCCCCGTAGTGCTCAACAAATCAAAACAAGGAATCAACAGCCAATCATATAACAGCACAAAGATCCTTCCTCTCCCTGAACAGAACAGGGATTTTAGTGAAGTTTTTGAAAATCTTATGGTTCCATGTGCACTAATCCATTTATTTCCCAGCAGGTGCCTCCAAAATAAATCCAGCACATCTGTAAAGAAATAAAAGGCCCTGGCCACCGTGTTTTTTTAAAGAAAATAATATTTTTTTTTGTTTTGGTGCTCTTTGTAGCACAGAAACCTTGAAAAAATAATAAAATAATTTGTTTAAAAATGCAGGGTGCCCAGGGCCCAGTTTGCGTGTTAACATATTTAAATGCTTGTCACTAAAAATGATATAGTGTAGCATGGATGTAAGAAAGAATATTAATTAATTAATATCAACCTGCAACCTTATGTACTGTGTCTTGCTAAAAGCAAAGCTATATACCCCTATCCCAACAGAGCTTCTATGTGGAACACTAGTACATGTACAATCTTCATCTATTGCTTGAAACATAATGGAAACAAAGCAAAAAAAGTAGGCCTGGGGATTTGAACACTTGACCTCATGAACTGTATGTTTCTAAAATGAGCACTCTAGACTGGTGAGCCACCACAACATATACAAAGATTACAGGTACATTCAGAAGCTTTATCTTTTTCTAGGAACAGAATAAAAAATAAAATCTATAGGTGTTCTGGGGAGAAAAGTTTTCACATTAAAAATAAAATAAGTTTAGTTCTCTTTTAAACCTCTTATTCTCTTTGACTTTTCTATAGGCCAAGGTGAAAACGGTCACAATGTAGCTATTTAAGGGGGATGCAGGGTTTTTCACTTTCCAGTCTAAAGCTGACTATTATTCGATGTCTCAGTCCTGTCCACAGGGATCATCTATTGGTTTTGGGATCCTATAGTATTAATGGTCCATCATGCACCAATAAACAATGTATAAATATGGGAACATTTATCGTACAGTCCATTTTTATTACATTTCTTCTTTACTTTTACAGAAATTCTGAAGGTGAAGATGAGTATTATGCCCTGTTTAAGAACCTTAAAGAGACAGTATGTGATTTTACAGATGTAATTAAACATAAGTGGAATGTTGTACTAAGGGTAAGAGCCGAGCTAGGAGCTCTGAAGTCAAACTGGAGTCAAACATCTGGATTCCAGGCAACAAAGAACAGTAAGTTAAGCCCTCCAATTGGAAAGTTCTACAGTCTAAATATAAATCCTATGATTTTAAAAAGTGGATTGCACTGAGTTAAAGGGCAACTAACGTTGATAGCTACTGCAGATTTCCTCCCATAATTCCTCTCTCTGTTGCTCCCACTGTGTAATGTTACTGACTCCAGCACATAACTCTTTATTTATATGATTTTTAGGGTGGACAAACCCTTTAATCTATAATTGTATAGGTAGGAGCAAGTATTCCTTTCCTTGGGCAGCACATTACTGTTGTTACAGGTCGCTATGTTTGGGACAAATGTTTGATTTGACCAATCACAGTCTTCAATAGGCGGCACAATTATTCTCACCAAAAATGGCGTGGTCCATTTGCGGGTGGCCGATGATTTCAACCTGTCCAACCAGTAAATCTAGTTGAAATATCATCCTGTATATACCAAGCCTTAAATATCCAATCTGAAGCATCTTGCATTTCAGCTCACATTCCAGTACCTGATCATAATAAACTCTTCTTCTGTGTGCAGTTTTGCTGTAACTTTAACATTTTGTGTGTGAATTGCATGGTGGGAAATTAACTCTCTCAGTTCTGCCTAGTGATTACTGAGCATGCTTGCCCTCACAGAAAGTCATGTCAGATGGATGGAAGAGCCTGTTAGAGAGGGAAGGGGTTACTGAGCCAGGGTAAAACAAGTACTGCATCCTTTACAGACAGCCGCATCCATGATGTGGAGCGGCTGTCAGCAGAGGAGGAGCGACGAGGGACCTGGTCAGGTAAAGAACTTCAGGGGCATCTTTGAAACCTATCGATTATTTGAAAGTGGGGTTTGAGTGGGTGGTAAACATTTCTAAGGTTACTTTTTTTTACGCTGGACTTAAATGTCTATGAAAGTCTGTGTTTGTTTTTGTCTCACTGCAGCTATTCTGGGTCCTGTGAACTTTCTATCCTTGTCGACAAGAGAAAGTGAACCCAACGCACTTTATGTGAGATTTCATTCTCCTCTAGCAGGAAAGTCCATTGGAATGGACTGGAGGATCTGGTACCTGTTACAGTTTTGGAGAAATGGATCTACCATGAAGGTGAGAGTTCCAACATCAACATTCGGACAAAAAAAGATTCACTTTATTATAGGTGTGATGATATCCGCCTGTGCCAGCATTACTAATCCATTTCGATTAAAGACGGCCCTAGTATCCAGAAATGGGCAATCAATCACAAACTATGGGAAAACCTCTGGCAGAGCACGATCTTCCCCGCAGGCCCATAAGACAATGCAGAATTCTACAGATTAGAGACCTGGGGAGGTTTGGATTTTTTTTAGCTCAATGCATGCAACCTGCTGGAATGCTGAAACCCAGCCTGCAATGCAGGTACCTTACCCCCTGCAGGATTGATAAACCCACCATCTCGCAAAGGTTTGAGCGACGTATCTGTACATTATGGACGGATATTATTATATATCCGTGGTCGCAAATTTAAAATTCCACCGCAGTCCTTAAGGACCATTGTGGAATTATATAGGTGACACCACTTGTTAGCGATTGTAGATTTACAACCTTGGTCCAAAAGTTGGACACATTGTAAACTAAAGATTGTTATCGGTAGTTTATTACAGTATCGCAAATCTGTTGTACCGCGTCTTTAAAAATATGGTCCTAAGTGGGTCTTTCTTCTCTATTAACTTGCCATATTCTGCTATCGCTAGACATGATGCCTAGACGTGGGCATAGCAGACTGGGCCTGCTTCCCTTATAGCAAGGTGGCACTTGTTCAAATACTTCTGCCTTAGAGGTAGAATAAATCCAATTGCTCTTGATCCTATATAATATTTATAAATATAAATAATATAGTTATAATCATACAGTTATGATGTAACACTCATTCTTTGCAAATACAGTAAATGATAAATCTTCCTCACTGTTAAATTAGTGCATGTGACTTATTTTGTTTAAGGCACATCGATGGACTAACAGTGAGTTGGAAAAACTCTCAGATCTGGAACCTTCGAGCGTGTACTGTGTGGAGGTCACTGCTTACGGAACAAATATCACCGGACAAACATGCCGTCCAGTTTGTGAGAAAACCTCAGCAGCTCAAGGTAACAAAAGCGCAAACTCCGTTTCTGTAAAGAAAAGCTTTGCATCATGGGAAAAATAAAAATATAGCTGTCTATAAATGGGATTTAGTTTAATAAATAATAGAGCAAGGACGTCCCTGCTGTGTATTATGGCAACGCAATTTTATTTCCATTTTAAAAAACAAAGTAGATGGTTTTTTTTAAACGCAACACTTTTAAAGGTTAACTGCGGTCTCCATACAAGCATTAAAAAGAGCACATTCCTAACTTTAAAACGACTCCAGGTTCATGCTTCTAACTGCAGTTTATGCAAACTAATAGCAGTATAGAATGTGGTGTTTCCATCTAACACTGTGAGCTGTGACATCACCAGCAACATTGCTCTACCCCCTATCCCTTTGGCATGAGCATGCCCAGTTGTATCCTACTGCTGGAACTGTCTTTAAATAGCCCTGGGGGGTGGGGATTCTTACACAGCACATTATGTGACTGTCACACACTGTTTATTGTTTATCCTGTTCGTCTGAGTGTAATTTTACAAGCTTATAACGTGTATCCTAGGCTTGTTTGCAAGGTATTAGAGAGCTCTTATATGGAGACCACAGTTACCCTTTAAACTGGTATTTAAGGTTCTACTATACTGCAAAAATGTACTTTTTAAAAATGAAAAGTCCACCTCCCAATATTGTTTCCTTACGGAGCTACACCTGCCAGGTTAGTTCCCTGGGCCTTCCTTTTTTATAGAAGCAGTTTCCTTCATGCTCCCGGTCCTCATAGAAGTAATATTGGGAGGTAGAAATTTCCAATCCTACCTCCCTGCCCCAGGTACTTTTCATTTTAACTGTTTTTGAAAAGACTTTATACGCACTATTTGTTCTTGATGTATATTTTGTATACAGACGATGCATGAATGCTTTTTGAATGTTTTATGTATTTCAGCTTTTACTAGATCTGGATATATTCTCCTTAGTTTGGGACTTATATACATGTGTTGCACTTTAGTGGGATTTAGCTTCATCATATACAAATATCACCGATGGATTAAGATATGGCTGTATCCTCCATTTACGATACCTACCCACATACAGCAGGTAGGCTTGTTGATTGGTGGAGAATGATTTGGGGTTCCCATTTGTCATCATGTAGAAGGATCATGCCCCTGAAGACTTAAAGGGCCATTGCAGTCTTCAAACAAGTTAGCCATAAAAAAAAAATTATATATTATTATATATTGCTATAAAAGTTTATCTATATAACTCACTGAACACTTCCTGCTTTTAGCAGTCTGAAGCCATGTGACAAGTCTCTGCCTACATTAATAGGTCTTCTCAATGTGTATTTTTTTTCCCCTTTAAAGCCTCGTACACATGTGCGATCGCGGGTCCCGACCTGCGGCGCATGATGTGTCCGAACATTCATTTCGGGCGATAATCTGCCCGTGTATGGGCCCTTTTTCAGCCTAAACACCCGGTCGTTTGGAGATCCAGTCGGTCGGGCAACGATCCCTGCCCATTTCGGACAATAAAGTGCAGGTACTTCCTGTTTTTCCCTACATAAAATCTCAAGTGAGCAGAGGGTCAGGTGTTGTTACTCAAGCTACTGGAAGCAGGGAGTTTGAACAATATATTTTCTCACAGGCTGCGTGTGATTCAGGGCTCATTAAAAAAAAACAGAAAAAAAACAACAATGACTGCAGGCTTTTGTTTAAACCTAATTTGCTTGAAGACCACAGTTGCCCTTTAAGGCTGGGTACACACGGGGAAATTATTTGTCCTGACTGAGCGTTTGCTACTGTGAGAGCGAGATCTGATTCTTGTTTGATAAAGTATTTTTTGTATCTTGTGAATTTGATGTTCACTGTGCCGGTTCACCCAGAATACTGACCATCATTCATTTGCTATCAACATTAGAGCATGGTGTCCATTGCAAAATTATAGGTTCAGATATTTGTGGGATGGTCAGCAGGTATATACACATACTGTATGGCCTGAGTTATATCCATGTCCCTTACTTACCCTAAACAGCTTTGGTTAGGGGGTTAGGGAGCAGTTCTCTTATTAGGTGTTAACACCAGTACGTGGGCGGACCATACATCACCTATTGCCCTTTCTATTCATTCAATTTCGAGGCTTCCAACCGTTCGGACAGGAGGAAGGACTGTTGGTCGCAGCAAAAGCAGCTGCCCATAGAGGACCGTACAAGCGGCCGTGGTTTTCCAGACACGTCGGATCTTGCGTCCGATTCGGACAAACAGCGGTCGGCGGTTGGTGTCCGCCACAAGAAGAACCCATACAATAATTCAGCCCGACTGACCGAAACACTGAAATGACGAATAATTTTATGCTGTTCACCCAACTTAAAGGCTGTTAGGAACGCCAGCACAAAGAAAACTGCTTCTGCCCAACTTCCTGTGTTCAATATATTTTATTGTAATGAAGAGGGTTATACAATCACAACATGCACATAACCACATAAAATATAATGTGAAGTCTGATTGCATAGAAATGAAACAATGAACAATAAACCGCCTGGGCGTATTTGGTAACATTCCATTTGCATTTGATTAGGAGATATGTAATGAACCACTCTGGAATATGAGGATATATCCTAGTAAATGAAACTCTAGGTCTACATGGCCATCTACAATGCCCTCAATTTATTGAATGGGTAATGTCTTTTCAAAAAACATCGTATCCCTGTCTGCTTTAAACCGAACAACACACTGAGGCAGCAATTGGTACATCCGAAAGACCCAATACCAATACCAAAACACAAGAAAAGCGACATCATATACTGTAATGAATAGAGTCCCGGAGGGACGAAGTTCACTGTACCTTTTAGGAGGAGGGCTGTCAGTAGGCTGGAAACAATGGCTGAAGAGATGGTAACTGGAACAATAGCTGGAAACAATGGCTGAAGAGATGGTAACTGGAACACTGGCTGGAGGAAACAATGGCTGAAGAGATGGTAACTGGAACAATGGCTGGAAACAATGGCTGAAGAGAGATGGTAAACAACTGGAACATGGTGGAAACAATGCGCTGAGAGATGGTAACTGGAACAATGGCTGGAAACAATGGCTGAAGAGATGGTAACTGGAACAATGGCTGGAAACAATGGCTGAAGAGATGGGAACTGGAACAATGGCTGGAAACAATGGCTGAAGAGATGGTAACTGGAACAATGGCTGGAAACAATGGCTGAAGAGATGGTAACTGGAACAATAGGCTGGAAACAATGGCTGAAGAGATGGTAACTGGAACAATGGCTGGAAACAATGGCTGAAGAGATGGTAACTGACAAATGGCTGGAAACAATGGCTGAAGAGATGGTAACTGGAACAATGCTGGAAACAATGGTGAAGAGATGGTAACTGGAACACTGGCTGGAAACAATGGTGAAGAGATGGTAACTGGAACAATGGCTGGAAACAATGGTGAAGAGATGGTAACTGGAACAATGGCTGGAAACAATGGCTGAAGAGATGGTAACTGGAACAATGGCTGGAAACAATGGCTGAAGAGATGGTAACTGGAAAAATGGCTGGAAACAATGGCTGAAGAGATGGTAACTGGAACAATGGCTGGAAACAATGGCTGAAGAGATGGTAACTGGAACAATGGCTGGAAACAATGGCTGAAGAGATGGTAACTGGAACAATGGCTGGAAACAATGGCTGAAGAGATGGTAACTGGAACAATGGCTGGAAACAATGGCTGAAGAGATGGTAACTGGAACAATGGCTGGAAACAATGGCTGATCCACAGGCTGCAGGGATGTAACTGGAACAATGGCTGAGGCAGAACAAGGAACAGGCTGGAGCTGAAGGCAGGAGATGCTACACAGGCAGGCAAACAGTCTGTCCGGTAGCAAGGACTACGAATAGGCATCGACCCACTGCGAGTGCCTATTTGAATCTTGCGCCGCCCGGCGTCCGGACGTGGTGACGTCACGACGCCGACGTCCGGCGCCGGCGACGTCACCATTCCCGGAACGGCGAGGGAGCGCGGCAGGTAAGATCCTTACAATATACGCAGTGCAGTGCAGTGAAGAATGCTCTGATTTGTATGTGGGGGAGACCAAACAGCAACTGCATCAACGTATGGCCCAGCACAGAAGAGCCAATTCCTGGGTCAGGACTCAGCCGTGTACCTGCATCTTAAGGATAAAGGAATACCTTTGAAGATTGTAATGTTAACATATTGGCGAAGGAACGTGACTGGTTCAAGAGAGGTGTTAAGGAGGCCATTTATGTGAAAATAAAGAAACCAAGCCTAAATAGAGGTGGGGGGGTTCGACACCAACTGTCTGCCATGTACAATGCGTTTTAACACACTTACTCTGGGCGTTCCTATAACACCTCTTAGCCACTATCCAATCACACCCTTAACACCTGGCTGTGATATGCTAATTGGGATTTTCCAGGGTACATAATTGCCACAGATTCTTGTACAAGTCATTCTGAATTGAGAAAGCCAGTCGGATGACTAGCGAACGTCTTCAAGAACTAAACTTCAAGTCCAGTTGATGTAATTGAATACAACAGATATACCATGACCTGGATGAATGAATATTACAGATATATCATGACCTGGATGAATGAATATTACAGATATACCATGACCTGGATGAATGAGAACCTTCACAAGCAATGGGTAATGTCATGCAATATATGGAACGTTCGTTCATTTATCATTATTGAATACGACTTCTATCTAGCGCCTGTTGTCTCCCTTGTGCGCCAATAGGAGTTTTTAATACAGGAAAGTCCAGCGCACTTACTGGCAGATAGAAATGGTACACGCTAAGCTGTTTTTTCCCGTGCTGGTGCCCCTTAATGAAATGATATTGGAAGGTAGGAGTTATCAATCCTCTCTCCTGTCCCAGGTACCTTTCCTTACTAAATAAGTAAATTTTTACAGTGTACCCTTTAAAAAAGACACATAATCCTTCTCTCCTGGTTTATTTAGTTTTGTCTCTCTCTCTCTCCAGTACTTGCAAGATCCTCCCCAGAAAGGTTACTGGATGAAACACGAGCAGTGGAAGAGTTTTTGATACGATATCTATTGCGAAACGGAATCTTTACAGAACAGAGTTGACCCCTGTGATGTTGGAATCCAGAAGAGGGATCCAGAGTGGGAGCCGGTCTCTCCGCACCATGGGCCATTGTTATTACCTGTATCCACGTGACTTTGGAGGTTTATTTGGAGACCAGACATGCAGATTTAGCAGCGCTTGTTCCATGTAACACTGGACTTTTTAACAATAAAATAAGTAACCAAAACTTAACCTTCTGTCTTATTATGGGCAGGCACCTCTAGGGCACTTCCTAATCCTGCACCAGAGAAATGATTGAGATCCAAACACGCAGTGCTTGTTCTCCAATACAGATTTCATTGGATTCAACCATTTGGCTCCCCTGTGTGATATTTCGCATACAGCATCTTCCAGTCAGATCAGGCACACGGATTTTGGGAGAATGAAATTTAAGAAAGATTTGGTAGTATGGTACAGTACAGTATACAGTATAGTAGGGTACAGTATGGTATAGTAGGGGTATAGTATAGTGGTATAGTACGGTATGGTTATAGTAGTACAGTATAGTATGGTACAGTATAGTTGGGTATAGTACAGTACAGATATAGTATAGTAGGGTACAGTATAGTATAGTAGGGTACAGTATAGTATAGTATAGTAGGGTACAGTATAGTATAGTACAGTACAGTATGGTATAGTATAGTATAGTACAGTTGGTATATAGTAGGGTACAGTATAGTAGTAGGTTAGTATAGTATAGTACAGTACAGTATGGTATAGTAGTACAGTATAGTATTTGAGGTTGAATAAAGACATATGTACATCCAGTCCAACCTACTCAGCAATACCCATTTCCTGCCTAACTATTCATCCAGAGGAGGCAAAAAAAACCCACCAGAATTATGAAGGGGAAAAAATTCCTGACTCCAAGTGGCAATCGGTATTGGTATTTCTTGTGGCTATCACTGTAAATATAAATTTATGGAAGTGGAAGCTTTTAACAGGTTTCACAGGAATTTATTATTTATAATGAAACTCTGCCAAGGTTTGCAGCCCCTTAGACTGAGCAATGTACATCCAGTTAGTTCATTACCAGTAGCACGGCACTTACCATACACCTCCAGCCTCCTGCAGAGGTAAGTGCTTATATGCAGAGTTTACCAGGAATCTATTTCAAAAGTTAAGTAACTTTACACAATTTTTTTATGTTTGGCCAATAAATTTATCCCACAAGCATTGGCTTAAAAAAAGTGACCACATATTTCATAGTATATCAACTTTTGGGGTAAGATAAGGCAGCAATCCAGCAGCCAGATCTGTCCAAATGTAACATTTACTTACCTTTGTTCTGTTGCTCACCAGACCATTAGTGGGTCAGGATTGGACCAATTAGTGCTGCTCAAGTCTGAAGGTGGATTGCTGGCTGGAAAAGTGTGAGACCTCCAATGAAGATCACATTTAATTTAATACCAATAACATCTTTTTTGTTGAAAATACATACAGGCCTTCCTTAATGAACCTGCCAGTAACCTTATTTTTCTAGGACAGGGTTTCTCATATGGTGTGTCAATGGGCCATATTTCTAAAGGCGAGCTATCGATATTTTGCCGTATTATTTAACAAGCATGGTATTGTACAAATGGTGAACATGCACTTACAATCAGGCCATAAATTTGCAGCCACGTTCGTCTTTTATATATAGTTTCAGAGAACACAGGTTTTTAAATACCTCCCAATGGGTAGTGGAAATGGTAAGTGGAACAATTCTGACCATTCTAATGTTAGATTTTTGCTATGTTAGATAATGATTACAAACACTAAAGTGCATATTTATTAATCACAATATTTAGGCCCAACGTTAAGAACACAGACGTTCCATGAGAAAAATCTTGCTTTTTCACGTGTAAAAAGTTTGAGAACTACAGTTCTAGACGGCATTGATATAGTAAAGAAACTAACCTGAGGGTGAAACCTTTATTCTAATGTTGAAATGTCATGTACCCTCTACATTTCAAAGTTGATTGTACAGTCCATTAAAGGGTTTGAGATAAACTCAGTTTTGCTTTAGTGTAGGGTACCCCAGCCCACCCCAACCGCCATGTTAAGTTGCTGTCCCTATACTACAGCAAATCCCCTACACTACAGAGGAGAGGATCCGGTGGGGGGAACTCCCCTGTGCAAGCCAGAGTCCTCCAGGATGATGAGGAAATAGAGGGACCGGATGACACACAGACAGCTCCTATTCTTCACTTTTCCGGAATTTGAACAGGCACTGCAAGAGAACCATAAGGAGCTGAGGTGTAAGGTAAGGATTTTTTAAAGGTTTGTACACTGTAAATACTACTTAGATTTCTAGATAGTTTAGGCTTTAACTGTAAAGTGTATTTTTTGTTGTTGTTGTTCTAGGACAATCCTATACCTTACCTTTAGTCCTTTAAAGTTTCTGTCATCTCCCGTTTTCAGCTCTGCCCCCACGAGATTGGCCAAATCCTTTGCCCTTTACACCACACAGTGGGGCCAGTAGTTCTGAGAGTGGACATGCCCTTTAATGTATTTTTATAAATGATCATACCCCCATGCACCTCTTTTCCAATGTTACCTAATTAATCTAATCTTGCTTTATAGTCATTCATTAATGCATTTTAGATGAGGCCTTGTAAAGAGGGAGAATAATAAACGAAAATTCTATTTCAGTTCTTACCGGAATTTTCTTTCTTGGTCCGTAGCACGGCAGTATGAAACAATGGGTTAATTCCCCTTGCGACGTCATCTGACAGGCCACTCCCCAAGCTGATAAATTGCTCCACAGCCCTCCTTACCATTGTCTTTGAACGACTGTCCGAGCGTCAGATCTGAAATGGTAAAACACACCAAGGGGAGGGAAGTATATACTGCCGTGCTACGGACCAGGAAAAGAAAATTCCGTAAGAACTGAAATAGAATTTTCGTTTTTCCCTGGTCCTGCACGGCAGTATGAAACAAGGGATTTGAAAAGCTTAAAGAAATGGGCGGAGGGAATCCAATATATGCTGAAAAAATTATTTTACTCTTGAACAGCAGCAGACAAAATTTTTGAACCAAAACCAGCTTGTTTAGAATAGGCCAATCAATTTTGTAGTGCACTAAAAGTAGATAAGGACGACCATGCTGCCGCCTTGCCATATTTCCTCAGGCGAAGCTCTGGCATGAATGCCCATGAAGCTGCAAACCGATCGTGGAAGAGCGTGACCTTATCAGGAATGGCTCTGTCTTGCACATAAGCTTGCTCTATGCAATGTTTTAGCCATGAGGCTAAAGTGGATTTTGCGTTGACATCCTGATCGGCTACCTGAGAAGAGTATAAAGAGTGCATCCGTTTTGCGAACATTTAGTTCTATCAATATATACTCTTAGGATTCTTCCGACATCAAGGGAATGTGGAAAGGGTAGATCACACTCCTCCGATGAGATGTTTAATGTAGGCAGATAATATCCTGATTAATGTGGTAGCTGACACTACTTTGGGGAGAAAAGTGAAGTCTGGTTGAGTATTACTCTGTCCTGGAGAAATACAGTAAATGTTCCGAGGCCCTAGGGCTTGTAACTCTGCCACTCTTTGCAGAGGTTTGGCCACCAAAAATAGAGTTTTGAAGTTTAAATGTTTTATGAACAGGCCTCAGAGGTTCAAAAGGAGGTCCTTGAGGTAATTGAGAACCAGGGTAAGATCCCAGGGAGGCACTTTGGCCCTAAATTGGGGTATTAAATGAGATACCCCTGAAAAAAACGGATAATGAGCGGATGTGGCCCATTTGTATTGGTTAGAGCTGAATTCAGTCACCTGCGACTTTAAAGTGGCTTTACTGAGATTTTTCTTGAGCCCAGCTGTGGAATTCCGTAATGGATTCTATGAGGGGCTTAGGGTTTAACTTTTTAAGTTTGCACCAGTTGCAAAATACTTTCCAAGATTTGTAATATTTAGCAGACGTGGAAGGCTTCCTGGCTGCAATAGTGTTGATATAGTGTTTCGAGAGCCCTCTAAGCCTCATGCTCGTGGTTTCAATAAAAAGGCCGTCAACTGAAGGCTCTTGATATTCTGAACAGAAACTGACCCCGCCTCAGAAGGACCTTCCTCGAGGTAGTTTGAATGGCGGAGCTGCAGACATTTGCAGGACCCACGGAAACCATGGCCTTCTCGGCACCAGGGGAGGATGACAATGATGTTTGCTTTGTCGTCTCTGATTTTCTTGAGCACCCATGGTATGATGGCTATGGGGGGAAAAAACATAATCAAGGGGAAATCCCATTTGATCGAGAAGGCATTACCTTGTATGCACTGGGATCTGGAACCTGGAGAGCAGTACTTCGTCAATGAGAGTTGTGCTTGGGTAGCCATGAGATCTATCTCCGGGCAACCCCACAATTGAGAAATTTGAAGAAATACTTGAGGGTGAAGCTGCCACTCTGTCTGAGGAAGCTGACTTCTGCTCAGGAAATCTGCCTCCAGTGATTATTCCAGGAATGTAGCATGAGCTCAGGTTGAATAAATGAATTTTGCCCAATTGAGGATCTGTTTGGAGATTAACCAAAGATGGTGACTTCGAGTGCCCCCTCTTGTTGATATAAGCAACTGTTGTTGCATTGTCTGAGTCACTTGCACTGACCTTCCTAACAGCTGGTGTTGAAAGTGTTGAGTGCCAGGAGCACTGCAGTCATCTCCCTCTGATTCTGAGAAGCCAATGATGGTTTCACTGGCCACACACCTTGGACCATCAGATTCCCTAAAGTGGCTCCCCAGCCAACAGGGCTCGCATCGTGGTAAGGATTTGCCAAGAAGGTGCTGTAAGGGCACTGGTCTGAAATTGCTCTTCAGTGTCCACCATTCCAGATCTGTTCGACTGGAGAGGTGAGGATGATGAGTTGATTTGGATTTCTCTCCGGAGAGAACTGACTCAAGAATGACATCTGCAATGGGCGAATGTGAACCATGGCCCATTTGACCGAGTCTAGGGTCGCAATTAGCTTGCCCAGGATATGCTGGCACATCCAGCCGTTGATGCTGGGAGTGCAGTGAATTTTCTTATTTTGTCTGATGTCCTCTCTGCGAGTTTCCGGGAGAGAGACAGACATGGAGAGAGTATTTATATCGTTTCCAGAAATTGAATGCTCTGAGCCGGAAGAAGATACGATTTCTCCTTGTTGATTATCCATCCATGACGGCCAGGCAAGTCAAGGTATGTACAATATGATCCCTGAGTAGGGACTGGGTCTTGGCTTTTATTAGGATATCGTCCAGGTATGCATATACCTGGACTTTCTGCATTCGAAGATGTGCAATTAAGGGAACCAAAACTTTGGTAAACAGCCTTGAGCAGTTGCCAGACCAAATGGAAGTGCTCGTATTGGTAATGTGACTGGTTGACACAAAACGAAGAAACCTGCGGTGGTTTCGATGGATCGGCACCGCAGGTAGGCGTCTTTGATGTCTATCTTCGACATCCAATCCTGTTTGTTCAGCTGAATGGTGACAGACTGAAGTGTTTCCATACGAAACTTTTTATTTGCAGAAAGGTTGAGAATTTTAAGTTGAGGATAGGTTGATATCCCCTGACTTCTTTATTCGGAAAAAGAGGGAGAATAAACACCTTTCCCTCTTTGGGAAACAGGGACCTGTTCTATGATATTGTTGTGAACCAGGGAATACAGGACCGAGTCGAAAGTTTTCCTGGCTGCTGGCACTTGGCAACCTTGACTGGATAAATCTGTCTGGAGGGGAAAAGAAAGAAATTCTAGTCGGTACCCATGCTTATAATCTGTAGGACCCAAGAGTCCTGAGTCGTTTGAGCCCATATGTTGTGGAAACCGGAAAGTCTCCCTCCCACTTCAGACGATGGGCTTCTTGACAGTCATAAAGGACGTGTTCTGGTACTGGTCCTCTGCACGAAAGGACTGAGGGGGGTTGGACCGCCATGACCCCCTCTGAGCAAAGGGTCTTCCAGGCCTATACTGTTTGGCATCTTTGAAGGTGGGAGATGATGCTGCTGGAAACACATTCCTCTGAGGTCTAGAAAGAGGAAGGCTTTTCTTTGAAGATTCCTCTCGATCAATTCCTCTAGTTTGCTGCCAAATAAGAGCCACCCTCATAGGGAAGAGATGATAGGCCCTGCTTAGAATTATTATGGCCCTCCATTGTCTGAGCCACAACGATCTCCTAGCTACCACTGAAGCACTATGGTTTTAGCTGCCAACTTGATCGAATCCATTGATGCCTCAGCACAAATTCGTTTGAAAGCTTTACATCCTATCATAGAAAGCAGTTCTTCCTTAGGGGAACCATTCTTGATAGCTTCTTCCAGTTCTTGGATCCAGATTTTATTAGCCCTAGCAAAACTGGTTATTGCAATAGGGGGTCTAAGAGCTGCCCCTGATAAATGATAAATTCTTTTAAGCAGAGATTCTTCCCTTTTATCCATCGGATCTTTAAGAACCGCAGAATCTTCTGTTGCCAAAGAAGTGAATTTTGCTGTTTAATTATAGGTGTATCTATTTTCGGTGGATGTCCAGAAGGAAGAATCAACTTGTTTAATTTGGTAGGTATTATTAAAGTTTGAGAGGCAGAATATCTTTTATTGGCGAATCCCATTCTTTTTAATAATATCTTTAATGCGCTCATGTACATGGAAAGATATAGTTTCATCTGTTTTCACCGAAAACATCAAATCCGAAGGAGCTGCGGTTCAGGTTCAGAGATCAGCAATGATTTTCTCATCTTGGAAATTAAACAGCCAATACTTCATGGGTTAAGGAAGCCTCACGACTTGGCTCTGCTGGAATAGGGCCTAAGTCACCTTCTATCAACTCTCCTGGTTCAGTTTGATCTGAAGCGGCTTGAAAATGGGGTGAGATTGGAGATCGCTGACCTGCTGTAGGAATAGCTGATTTGATCATATCTGAAACTTGATTAATCATGCATCTGGAGAAATCTTTAAGGGAGGAGTCAATCAATCCTTTAACAGAGGACAAAATTGGTCTGATGAAGTGAAGGTTTTCATGTAAAGACAGACAGGCTCACATAGCTTTGACCCCTGATAGCCGCATTATCACAAGTTGCACATTCGATTCTATATTCTTTGGCATACAAGTTATGGTCATCCTCTCTTTCCCTTCTGATGATCTGTACAGAAATTAATAAAAAGATAAGTATAATTGATCCAAACATTATGCGCTCTCTCATTAAAATGCTGTCACCCTTTTGATGAGGATCTGTGTCTTCCGTGAGAACTCATGGAAGCAAACACTAATTTAGAAAAATGGAAAATGTTCAGGATTTAGATTGAATTACAAAAGTAGCATCTAGACATCTGGCACCATTGCAACGAAGTACTCACAGTTAGGCAAGACAGAGCAGGTTTGCACAGCACCACACTTAACAGGAGTCTCCTGGAGCCAGGAACATTTTTTCATGCAATAAGCAGGCAAAAAACGCTTAGCTGCCTATTTTCAAGCCGAAACCCGGAAGTCGCGACGGCCGTGATGACGTCACAGGCTCGCGAGATTTCCGGCGGGAGGTGCGGCCGCACTGTACCCTTACGCAAGCGTGAGGTGCAGCTTGGAGTAGGAAGAGCTTAACCCTTTAGTGTAGGGAGAGAGAGCAGCTGGCCTGACCAAGGACAGGAGGAAAAAAAGCAATGGTAAGAGGGCTGTGGAGCAATTTATCAGCTGGGGAGTGGCCTGTCAGATGACGTCGCAAGGGGAATTAACCCATTGTTTCAACTGCTGTCAGGACCAGGGAAAATCTACCCTCCTGAGATCCACACTACATCCCCCTACATTTACCAACAATAAGCCCACCTGCCAAATGTCTCGATTTGATTGAAATATCGATACATCATGTAGATTTAATGACACAGATTTGAATCACACACCAGACTTTACTTTGAAGACCCACGTCTTTCTAACAGATAAACAGATTAGAATCAGCCCCAATATTGAACTAAATGGTACTTTAATGCATCTCATGACCAGTCTTTTCCTTGTACAAATGTGTTAACAGGCCAAGGGATTTATTAATGGGCATGTTCACACCCTCGAATGAAAAATGAACCACAAGTTAGAAAGCTGACAGATGTGGGTAAATCTGCAGCAAAATGTTCCCCTTTCCACTCCGCAAACTTTTTTTTTTTTTAAAACATGCTTTTCCATGCTCAGAGGAGGGAGCTGGGGGTTAGCATTCAATCATTGGCTGTGATGTCATCTGTTACATCCATGATGGACAGTTGCCAAGAACCAGGAAGAGAGGTAACAGAAAATTAGGCAGCATTTCAAGTTAGATCCATCTCTCAGATTTCTATCTATTGCAGTTTTGGGGGTAGATTGCAATATTTTATAATGTAGACAATTATAATGCAGCGGTCGAAATATTGTCAAGAATCATTATTTTACAACCATGGCGTATATTACAGCTGTGTCAAACATTTGCAAATGGTCCCTTAGGGCATATTTGAAAACCGTAGGTTATCGCAAAATTAGATCAGATATTTACAAACGAACGTTTTCCATGTAAGAACGATACCGCAATATACAATTGTGGTCGTAAACTTACCATCACGATTGTAGATTTACGGGCACAATCTGTAATTTACGATCGCAGCATTGACGTTAAAAGCACAGCATTGCAAAATAGGAATACCGTGCCTTTAAAGGGCATCTATAATGAAAAAACACATTGCCCCTTTGCAAAGTTAAATTCAAGACTCCGTGCTGCCTTAATCCTATCTCTGTCGGTGACTTTGTTTATCCGTGGGGTCAGATCTCTGTGCAGAACTCCCCCTTCCCCCTTCCTCTGTTACCTCCTCCATGTCTCAACTCTGGCCAACCGACAAGCTTATCATGTGCAGTATGAGTTAAAAGTTCAACACCCTGAAAAACACACCCACGCACAGTGGCCAATAGAAAGCAAGCTGTCCTGGAGACACGGAAGAAGAAGGGGTACAGACAGTTTACGACTCTCACTTTGTGACCCATCTTCGATCAGTGAAGCTATTAGAAGGGGGGTCAAGTGCAGCTTATATCTACGATCAAAGTACCTCTCTCCCCCTGCTAATGCTGTTATCTCTATGTTATACAGAGCAGGGAGGGGGATCACGTCACAGGATTTGATTGACAGTCCAAGTAGGAGTAGAGGAATGCAAACACGTATTCTTCAACTGGTGTATCTCAGGACAGAGAGGGAATTGAACACAAGAAGACACTCTGGGGGTTGTGGGGAATTATAGAACACATGGAAGGAAAGGAAACAATAGTTCATTTTCCCACTATAGATGCCCTTTAAATGTCCCATAGGGCCATATCTATAATGATACAGTATTGCTATTTCATAATACCACAGATTTATTGTTCTATTCCGTGGGATTGGCCAAGCATGTCAGCAATCACTATGACGCAAGATTGGAAGAGGGAATTTCCCACCATGCAATTCTTACACACCAACTGTCCCCATCCAGCTACAGAAAACTGCACAAAGCAGTAGTTTATAATAAGGCACTTGATTGACAACTGAAATGTAAGATGCTTTAGATATCCAAGGGAATAGGGAACAGATCAGCAGTACAGTGATAGATGGAAGAATTATAGTTCCAGTAACTGGCAATAAAAAAAACTTTTTTCGGTATAGATGCCCTTTAATGAACAGTGATGTGTTAAATTAGAGAGTGCTTGATTTGTATAATGCAACTTCCAGCAGCCACAAGCGCTAACAATGGACGTTGTTGGCTCAGAGTTTACTGTCAAACACTATTGGTAATGGAATTCTTAGAGTTTATTCATTTATAATACACAAGATAGATTGCTGCTGTGCACATGCACAGAATTTTTTTCTTTACAGATGGAACAATGGCTGGAAACAATGGCTGAAGAGATGGTAACTGGAACAAGGGCTGGAAACAATGGCTGAAGAGATGGTAACTGGAACAATGGCTGGAAACAATGGCTGAAGAGATGGTAACTGGAACAATGGCTGGAAACAATGGCTGGAGAGATGGTAACTGGAACAATGGCTGGAAACAATGGCTGATCCACAGGCTGCAGGGATGTTAACTGGAACAATGGCAGAGGCAGAACAAGGAACAGGCTGGAGCTGAAGGCAGGAGATGCTACACAGGCAGGCAAACAGTCTGTCCGGTAGCAAGGACTACGAATAGGCACTCGCACCCACTGCGAGTGCCTATTTGAATCTTCGCGCCGCCCGGCGTCCGGACGTGGTGACGTCACGACGCCGACGTCCGGCGCCGGCGACGTCACCATTCCCGGAACGGCGAGGGAGCGCGGCAGGTAAGATCCTTACAGTAAC
>CM033470.1:26001924-26069686 GCA_019447015.1 Hymenochirus boettgeri | reverse complement strand
AGTCCAGTTGATCTAACTGAATACAACAGATATACCATGACCTGGATAAATGAATATTACAGTTATACTATGACCTGGATGAATGAATATGACAGATATACCAAGACCTGGATGAATGAATATTACAGATATACCATGACCTGGATGAATGAATATTACAGATATACCATGACCTGGCTGAATACATATTACAGATATATCTGTTGTATTCAATTAGATCAACTGGACTTGAAATGTAGTTCTTGAAGACGTTTCGCTAGTCATCCGACTGGCTTTCTCAATTCAGAATGACTTGTACAAGAATCTGTGGCACTTATGTACCCTGGAAATTCCCAATTAGCATATCACAGCAGTGCAGTGCAGTGAAGAAACAGCATATCACAGCAGTGCAGTGCAGTGAAGAATGCTCTGATTTGTATGTGGGGGAGACCAAACAGCAACTGCATCAACGTATGGCCCAGCACAGAAGAGCCAATTCCTCGGGTCAGGACTCAGCCGTGTATCTGCATCTTAAGGATAAAGGACATACCTTTGAAGATTGTAATGTTAACATACTGGCGAAGGAACGTAACTGGTTCAAGAGAGGTGTTAAGGAGGCCATTTATGTGAAAATAAAGAAACCAAGCCTAAATAGAGGTGGGGGGGTTCGACACCAACTGTCTGCCATGTACAATGCTGTTTTAACACCTTACTCTGGGCGTTCCTATAACACCTCTTAGCCACTATCCTATCACACCCTTAACACCTGGCTGTGATATGCTAATTGGGAATTTCCAGGGAACATAAGTGCCACAGATTCTTGTACAAGTCATTCTGAATTGAGAAAGCCAGTCGGATGACTAGCGAAACGTCTTCAAGAACTACATTTCAAGTCCAGTTGATCTAATTGAATACAACAGATATACCATGACCTGGATGAATGAGAACCTTCACAAGCGCATTACAGATATACCATGACCTGGATGAATGAATATTACAGATATACCATGACCTGGGATGAATGAGAACCTTCACAAGCAATGGGTAATGGCATGCAATATATGGAACGTTCGTTCATTATAATTATTGAATACGACTTCTATCTAGCGCCGTTGTCTCCTTAGGAGTTTTTAATACAGGAAAGTCCAGCGCACTTACTGGCAGATAGAAATGGTACACGCTAAGCTGTTTTCCCCGTGCTGGTGCCCCTTAATGAAATGATATTGGAAGGTAGGAGTTATCAATCCTCTCTCCTGGTCCCAGGTACCTTTCCTTACTAAATAAGTAAATTTTTACAGTGTAGCCCTTTAAAAAAGACACCATAATCCTTCTCTCCTGGTTTATTTATAGTTTTGTCTCTCTCTCTCTCCAGTACTTGCAAGATCCTCCCCAGAAAGGTTACGTGGATGAAACACGAGCAGTGGAAGAGCTTTTTGATACGATATCTATTGCAGAAACGGAATCTTTACAGAACAGAGTTGACCCCTGTGATGTTGGAATCCAGAAGAGGGATCCAGAGTGGGAGCCGGTCTCTCCGCACCATGGGCCATTGTTATTACCTGTATCCACGTGACTTTGGAGGTTTCATTTGGAGACCAGACATTGCAGATTTAGCAGCGCTTGTTCCATGTAACACTGGACTTTTTAACAATAAAATAAGTAACCAAAACTTTAACCTTCTGTCTCTTATTATGGGCAGGCACCTCTAGGGCATCTTCCTAATCCATGCACCAGAGAAATGATGTGAGATCCAAAACACGCAGTGCTTGTTCTCCAATACAGATTTCATTGGATTCAACCATTTGGCTCCCCTGTGTGATATTTCGCATACAGCATCTTCCAGTCAGATCAGGCACACGGATTTTGGGAGAATGAAATTTAAGAAAGATTTGGTAGTATGGTACAGTACAGTATAGTACAGTATAGTAGGGTACAGTATGGTATAGTAGGGTATAGTATAGTAGGGTATAGTACGGTATGGTATAGTAGTACAGTATAGTATGGTACAGTATAGTTGGGTATAGTACAGTACAGTATAGTATAGTAGGGTACAGTATAGTATAGTAGGGTACAGTATAGTATAGTATAGTAGGGTACAGTATAGTATAGTACAGTACAGTATGGTATAGTATAGTATAGTACAGTATGGTATAGTAGGGTACAGTATAGTATAGTAGGGTATAGTATAGTATAGTACAGTACAGTATGGTATAGTAGTACAGTATAGTATTTGAGGTTGAATAAAGACATATGTACATCCAGTCCAACCTACTCAGCAATACCCACATTTCCTGCCTAACTATTCATCCAGAGGAAGGCAAAAAAACCCACCAGAATTATGAAGGGGAAAAAATTCCTGACTCCAAGTGGCAATCGGTATTGGTATTTCTTGTGGCTATCACTGTAAATATAAATTTATGGAAGTGGAAGCTTTTAACAGGTTTCACAGGAATTTATTATTTATTAATGAAACTCTGCCAAGGTTTGCAGCCCCTTAGACTGAGCAATGTACATCCAGTTAGTTCATTTTACCAGTAGCACGGCACTTACCATACACCTCCCAGCATCCCTGCAGAGGTAAGTGCTTATATGCAGAGTTTACCAGGAATCTATTTCAAAAGTTAAGTAACTTTACACAATTTTTTTATGTTTGGCCAATAAATTTATCCCACAAGCATTTTGGCTTAAAAAAAGTGACCACATATTTCCATAGTATATCAACTTTTGGGGTAAGATAAGGCAGCAATCCAGCAGCCAGATCTGTCCAAATGTTAACATTTACTTACCTTTGTTCTGTTGCTCACCAGACCATTAGTGGGTCAGGATTGGACCAATTAGTGCATGCTCAAGTCTGAAGGTGGATTGCTGGCTGGAAAAGTGTGAGACCTCCAATGAAGATCACATTTAATTTAATACCAATAACATCTTTTTTGTTGAAAATACATACAGGCCTTCCTTAATGAACCTGCCAGTAACCTTATTTTTCTAGGACAGGGTTTCTCATATGGTGTGTCAATGGGCCATATTTCTAAAGGCGAGCTATCGATATTTTGCCGTATTATTTAACAAGCATGGTATTGTACAAATGGTGAACATGCACTTACAATTCAGGCCATAAATTTGCAGCCACGTTCGTACTTTTATATATAGTTTCAGATACACAGGTTTTTAAATACCTCCCAATGGGTAGTGGAAATTGGTAAGTGGAACAATTCTGACCATTCTAATGTTAGATTTTTGCTATGTTAAGATAATGATTACAATACACTAAAGTGCATATTTATTAATCACAATATTTAGTCCCAACGTTAAGAACACAGACGTTCCATGAGAAAAATCTTGCTTTTTCACGGTGTAAAAAGTTTGAGAACTACAGTTCTAGACGGCATTGATATAGTAAAGAACCCTAACCTGAGGGTGAAACCTTTATTCTAATGTTGAAATGTCCATGTACCCTCTACATTTCCAAAGTTGATTGTACAGTCCATTAAAGGGTTTGAGATAAACTCAGTTTTGCTTTAGTGTAGGGTACCCCAGCCCACCCCCAACCGCCATGTTAAGTTGCTGTCCCTATACTACAGCAAATCCCCCTACACTACAGAGGAGAGGATCCGGTGGGGGGAACTCCCCTGTGCAAGCCAGAGTCCTCCAGGATGATGAGGAAATAGCAGGGACCGGATGACACACAGACAGCTCCTATTCTTCACTTTTCCGGAATTTGAACAGGCACTGCAAGAGAACCATAAGGAGCTGAGGTGTAAGGTAAGGATTTTTTAAAGGGTTTGTACACTGTAAATACTACTTAGTATTTCTAGATAGTTTAGGCTTTAACTGTAAAGTGTATTTTTTGTTGTTGTTGTTCTAGGACAATCCTATACCTTACCTTTAGTCCTTTAAAGTTTCTGTCATCTCCCGTTTTCAGCTCTGCCCCCACGAGATTGGCCAAATCCCTTTGCCCTTTACACCACACAGTGGGGCCAGTAGTTCTGAGAGTGGACATGCCCTTTAATGTATTTTTATAAAGTGATCATATCCCCCATGCACCTCTTTTCCAATGTTACCCTAATTAATCTAATCTTGCTTTATAGTCATTCCATTAATGCATTTTAGATGAGGCCTTGTAAAGAGGGAGAATAATAAACGAAAATTCTATTTCAGTTCTTACCGGAATTTTCTTTTCTTGGTCCGTAGCACGGCAGTATGAAACAATGGGTTAATTCCCCTTGCGACGTCATCTGACAGGCCACTCCCCAAGCTGATAAATTGCTCCACAGCCCTCCTTACCATTGTCTTTGAACGACTGTCCGAGCGTCAGATCTGAAATGGTATTAAACACACCAAGGGGAGGGAAGTATATACTGCCGTGCTACGGACCAGGAAAAGAAAATTCCGGTAAGAACTGAAATAGAATTTTCGTTTTTCCCTGGTCCTGCACGGCAGTATGAAACAATGGGATTTGAAAAGCTTAAAGAAATGGGCGGGAATCCAATATATGCTGAAAAAACTTATTTTACTCTTGAACAGCAGCAGACAAAATTTTTGAACCAAAACCAGCTTGTTCAGAATAGGCAATATCAATTTTGTAGTGCCTAATAAAAGTAGATAAGGACGACCATGCTGCCGCCTTGCATATTTCCTCAGGCGAAGCTCTGGCACTGAATGCCCATGAAGCTGCAACCGATCTGGTGGAATGAGCCGTGACCTTATCAGGTAATGGCTCTGTCTTGCCCACATAAGCTTGCTCTATGCAATGTTTTAGCCATGAGGCTAAAGTGGATTTTGCTGGTTGACATCCTGATCGGCTACCTGAGAAGAGTATAAAGAGTGCATCCGTTTTGCGAACATTCTTAGTTCTATCAATATATACTCTTAGGATTCTTCCGACATCAAGGGAATGTGGAAAGGGTAGATCACACTCCTCCGATGAGATGTTTAATGTAGGCAGAATAATATCCTGATTAATGTGGTAGCTGGACACTACTTTGGGGAGAAAAGTGAAGTCTGGTCTGAGTATTACTCTGTCCTGGAGAAATACAGTAAATGGTTCCGAGGCCCTAAGGGCTTGTAACTCTGCCACTCTTTTTGCAGAGGTTATGGCCACCAAAAATAGAGTTTTGAATGTTAAATGTTTTATTGAACAGGCCTCCAGAGGTTCAAAAGGAGGTCCCTTGAGGTAATTGAGAACCAGGGTAAGATCCCAGGGAGGCACTTTGGCCCTAACTTGGGGTATTAAATGAGATACCCCCTGAAAAAAACGGATAATGAGCGGATCGTAGGCCCATTTTGTATTGGTTAGAGCTGAAATTGCAGTCACCTGCGACTTTAAAGTGGCTTTACTGAGATTTTTCTTGAGCCCAGCCTGTAGGAATTCCGTAATGGATTCTACTGAGGGGCTTAAGGGGTTTAACTTTTTAAGTTTGCACCAGTTGCAAAATACTTTCCAAGATTTGTAATATTTAGCAGACGTGGAAGGCTTCCTGGCTGCTAATAGTGTTGATATAGTGCTTTCTGAGAGCCCTCTAAGCCTCATGCTCGTGGTTTCAATAAAAAGGCCGTCAACTGAAGGCTCTTGATATTCTGAACAGAAACTGACCCCTGCCTCAGAAGGACCTTCCTCAGAGGTAGTTTGAATGGCGGAGCTGCAGACATTTGCAGGACCCACGGAAACCATGGCCTTCTCGGCCACCAGGGGAGGATGACAATGATGTTTGCTTTGTCGTCTCTGATTTTCTTGAGCACCCATGGTATGATGGCTATGGGGGGAAAAACATACATCAAGGGGAAATCCCATTTGATCGAGAAGGCATTTACCTTGTATGCACTGGGATCCTGGAACCTGGAGCAGTACTTCGTCAATTGAGAGTTGTGCTTGGTAGCCATGAGATCTATCTCCGGGCAACCCCACAATTGAGAAATTTGAAGAAATACTTGAGGGTGAAGCTGCCACTCTGTCTGAGGAAGCTGACTTCTGCTCAGGAAATCTGCCTCCAGATTGATTATTCCAGGAATGTAGCATGAGCTCAGGTTGAATAAATGAATTTCTGCCCAATTGAGGATCTGTTTGGAGATTAACCAAAGATGGTGACTTCGAGTGCCCCCCCTCTTGTTGATATAAGCAACTGTTGTTGCATTGTCTGAGTTCACTTGCACTGACCTTCCTAACAGCTGGTGTTGAAAGTGTTTGAGTGCCAGGAGCACTGCAGTCATCTCCCTCTGATTCTGAGAAGCCAATGATGGTTTCACTGGCCACACACCTTGGACCATCAGATTCCCTAAAGTGGCTCCCCAGCCAACAGGGCTCGCATCCGTGGTAAGGATTTGCCATGAAGGTGTCTGTAAGGGCACTGGTCTGAAATTGCTCTTCAGTGTCCACCATTCCAGATCTGTTCTGACTGGAGAGGTGAGGATGATGAGTTGATTTGGATTTCTCTCCGGAGAGAACTGACTCAAGAATGACATCTGCAATGGGCGAATGTGAACCATGGCCCATTTGACCGAGTCTAGGGTCGCAATTAGCTTGCCCAGGATATGCTGGCACATCCAAGCCGTTGATGCTGGGAGTGCAGTGAATTTTCTTATTTTTGTCATGATGTCCTCTCTGCGAGTTTCCGGGAGAGAGACAGACATGGAGAGAGTATTTATATCGTTTCCCAGAAATTGAATGCTCTGAGCCGGAAGAAGATACGATTTCTCCTTGTTGATTATCCATCCATGACGGGCCAGGCAAGTCAAGGTATGTACAATATGATCCCTGAGTAGGGACTGGGTCTTGGCTTTTATTAGGATATCGTCCAGGTATGCATATACCTGGACTTTCTGCATTCGAAGATGTGCAATTAAGGGAACCAAAACTTTGGTAAACAGCCTTGGAGCAGTTGCCAGACCAAATGGAAGTGCTCTGTATTGGTAATGTGACTGGTTGACACAAAACCGAAGAAACCTGCGGTGGTTTCGATGGATCGGCACGTGCAGGTAGGCGTCTTTGATGTCTATCTTCGACATCCAATCCTGTTTGTTCAGCTGAATGGTGACAGACTGAAGTGTTTCCATACGAAACTTTTTTATTTGCAGAAATTGGTTGAGATATTTTAAGTTGAGGATAGGTCTGATATCCCCTGACTTCTTTATTCGGAAAAAGAGAGGAGAATAAACACCTTTCCCTCTTTGGGAAACAGGGACCTGTTCTATGATATTGTTGTGAACCAGGGAATACAGGACAGAGTCGAAAGTTTTCCTGGCCTGCTGGCACTTGGCAACCTTTGACTGGATAAATCTGTCTTGAGGGGGAAAAGAAAGAAATTCTAGTCGGTACCCATGCTTTATAATCTGTAGGACCCAAGAGTCCTGAGTCGTTTGAGCCCATATGTTGTGGAAACCGGAAAGTCTCCCTCCCACTTTCAGACGATGGGCTTCTTGACAGTCATAAAGGACGTGTTCTGGTACTGGCTCCTCTGCCACGAAAGGACTGAGGGGGGTTGGACCGCCATGACCCCCTCTGAGCAAAGGGTCTTCCAGGCCTATACTGTTTGGCATCTTTGAAGGTGGAAGATGATGCTGCTGGAAACACATTCCTCTGAGGTCTAGAAAGAGGAAGGCTTTTCTTTGAAGAATTCCTCTCGATCAATTCCTCTAGTTTGCTGCCAAATAAGAGACCACCCTCATAGGGAAGAGATGATAGGCCCTGCTTAGAATTATTATCGGCCCTCCATTGTCTGAGCCACACCGATCTCCTAGCTACCACTGAAGCACTCATGGTTTTAGCTGCCAACTTGATCGAATCCATTGATGCCTCAGCAACAAATTCGTTTGAAAGCTTTACATCCTTAATCATAGAAAGCAGTTCTTCCTTAGGGGAACCATTCTTGATAGCTTCTTCCAGTTCTTGGATCCAGATTTTATTAGCCCTAGCAAAACTGGTTATTGCAATAGGGGGTCTAAGAGCTGCCCCTGATAAATGATAAATTCTTTTAAGCAGAGATTCTTCCCTTTTATCCATCGGATCTTTAAGAACCGCAGAATCTTCTGTTGCCAAAGAAGTGAATTTTGCTGCTTTAATTATAGGTGTATCTATTTTCGGTGGATTGTCCCAGAAGGAAGAATCAACTTGTTTAATTGGGTAGGTATTATTAAAGTTTTGAGAGGCAGAATATCTTTTATCTGGCGAATCCCATTCTTTTTTAATAATATCTTTAATGCGCTCATGTACATGGAAAGATATAGTTTCATCTGTTTTCACCGAAAACATCAAATCCGAAGGAGCTGGCGTCTCAGGTTCAGAGATCAGCAATGATTTTCTCATCTTGGAAATTAAATCAGCCAATACTTCATGGGTTAAGGAAGCCTCACGACTTGGCTCTGCTGGAATAGGGCCTAAGTCACCTTCTATCAACTCTCCTGGTTCAGTTTGATCTGAAGCGGCTTGAAACTGGGGTGAGATTGGAGATCGCTGACCTGCTGTAGGAATAGCTGATTTGATCATATCTGAAACTTGATTAATCATGCATCTGGAGAAATCTTTAAGGGAGGAGTCAATCAATCCTTTAACAGAGGACAAAATTTGGTCTGATGAAGTTGAAGGCTTTTCATGTAAAGACAGACAGGCTCCACATAGCTTTTGACCCCTGATAGCCGCATTATCACAAGTTGCACATTCGATTCTATATTCTTTGGCATACAAGTTATGGTCATCCTCTCTTTCCCTTCTGGATGATCTGTACAGAAATTAATAAAAAGATAAGTATAATTGATCCAAAACAATTATGCGCTCTCTCATTAAAATGCTGCTCACCCTTTTGATGAGGATCTGTGTCTTCCGTGAGAACTCATGGAAGCAAACACTAATTTAGAAAAATGGAAATATGTTCAGGATTTAGATTGAATTACAAAGTAAGCAATCTAGACATCTGGCACCATTGCAACGAAGTACTCACAGTTAGGCAAGACAGAGCAGGTTTGCACAGCACCACACTTTAACAGGAGTCTCCTGGAGCCAGGAACATCTTTTCATGCAATAAGCAGGCAAAAAACGCTTAGCTGCCCTATTTTCAAGCCGAAACCCGGAAGTCGCGACGGCCGTGATGACGTCACAGGCTCGCGAGATTTCCGGCGGGAGGTGCGGCCGCACTGTACCCTTACGCAAGCGTGAGGTGCAGCTTGGAGTAGGAGAGAGCTTAACCCTTTAGTGTAGGGAGAGAGAGCAGCTGGCCTGACCAAGGACAGGAGGAAAAAAGACAATGGTAAGAGGGCTGTGGAGCAATTTATCAGCTTGGGGAGTGGCCTGTCAGATGACGTCGCAAGGGGAATTAACCCATTGTTTCATACTGCCGTGCAGGACCAGGGAAAATCTATCCCTCCTTCTGAGATCCCAACTACATCCCCCTACATTTACCAACACTAAGCCTCACCTGCCAAATGTCTCGATTTGATTGAAATATCGATACATCATGTAGATTTAATGCCCTACACAGATTTGTATAATCACCAAGACTTTACTTTGAAGACCCACGTCTTTCTAACAGATAAACAGATTAGAATCAGCCCCAATATTGAACTAAATGGTACTTTAATGCATCTCATGACCAGTCTTTATCCTTGTACAAATGTGTTAACAAGGCCAAGGGATCTTATTTAATGGGCATGTTCACCCCTCGAATGAAAAATGAACCACAAGTTAGAAAGCTGACAGATGTAGGGTAAATCTGCAGCAAAATGTTCCCCTTTCCACCTCCGCAAACTTTTTTTTTTTTTTTAAAACATGCTTTTCCATGCTCAGAGGAGGGAGCTGGGGGTTAGCATTCAATCATTGGCTGTGATGTCATCTGTTACATCCATGATGGACAGTTGCCAAGAACCAGGAAGAGAGGTAACAGAACATTAGGCAGCATTTCAAGTTAGACTTCCATCTCTCAGATTTCTATCTATTGCAGTTTTGGGGGTATGATTTGCAATATTTTATAATGTAGACAATTTATAATGCAGCGGTCGTAAATATTGTCAAGAATCATTATTTTACAACCATGGCGTTATATTACAGCTGTGTCAAACATTTTGCAAATGGTCCCTTAGGGGCATATTTGAAAACCGTAGGTTATCGCAAAATTAGATCAGATATTTACAAACGAACGTTTTCAATGTAAGAACGATACCGCAATATCTACAATTGTGGTCGTAAACTTACCATCACGATTGTAGATTTACGGGCACAATCTGTAATTTACGATCGCAGCATTGATCGTTAAAAGCACAGCATTGCAAAATAGGAATACCGTGCCTTTAAAGGGCATCTATAATGAAAAAACACATTGCCCCTTTGCAAAGTTAAATTCATGTACTCTGTGCTGCCTTAATCCTATCTCTGTCGGTGACTTTGTTTATCCGTGGTGTCAGATCTCTGTGCAGAACTCCCCCCTTCCCCCTCTCCTCTGTTACCTCCTCCATGTCTCAACTCTGGCCAACCGACAAGCTTATCATGTGCAGTATGAGTTAAAAGTTCAACACCCTGAAAAACACACCCACGCACAGTGGCCAATAGAAAGCAAGCTGTCCTGGAGACACGGAAGAAGAAGGGGTACAGTACAGTTTACGATCTCTCACTTTGTGACCCATCTTCGATCAGTGAAAGCTATTAAGAAGGGGGGGTCAAGTGCAGCCTTATATCTACGATCAAAGCTACCTCTCTCCCCCTGCTAATGCTGTTATCTCTATGTTTATTACAGAGCAGGGAGGGGGATCACGTCACAGGGATTTGATTGACAGTCCAAGTAGGAGTAGAGGAATGCAATCACGTATTCTTCTAACTGGTGTATCTCAGGACAGAGAGGGAATCTGAACACAAGAAGACACTCTGGGGGTTGTGGGGAATTATAGAACACATGGAAGGAAAGGAAACAATAGTTCATTTTCCCACTATAGATGCCCTTTAAATGTCCCATAGGGCCATATCTATAATGATACAGTATTGCTATTTCATAATACCACAGATTTATTGTTCTATTCCGTGGTATTGGCCAAGCATGCTCAGCAATCACTATGACGCAGCATTGGAAGAGGGAATTTCCCACCATGCAATTCTTACACACCAACTGTCCCCATTCCAGCTACAGCAAAACTGCACAAAGCAGTAGTTTATAATAAGGCACTTGATTGACAACTGAAATGTAAGATGCTTTAGATATCCAAGGGAATAGGGAACAGATCAGCAGTACAGTGATAGATGGGAAGAATTATAGTTCCAGTAACTGGCAATTAAAAAAAACTTTTTTCGGTATAGATGCCCTTTAATGAACAGTGATGTGTTATAATTAGAGAGTGCTTGATTTGTATAATGCAACTTCCAGCAAGCCACAAGCGCTAACAATGGACGTTGTTGGCTCAGATTTACTGTCAAACACTATTGGTAATGGAATTCTTAGAGTTTATTCATTTTATAATACACACATTAGATGATGCTGCATTGTGCACATGCACAGAATTTTTTTTCTTTACAGAATTAAGGCAATTCAAGTTATTAGTATTTCTTACAGGACGAGACTTGCTCCAATTGCATTATAGGGTATCTCCACTCGTATTTTGAAGATTTGGTAATCCAGTTCTATTGAAGAACGGGAGGTAAAGGAGCTGTGCCTTACCTTCCGTTCTTCAATAGAACACACAGGAGCCACCGCTCGCTCCCCCGGCACGTAGTCTGACAGTCCCGACGGACCTTGTCTTCTATGCGCATAGATCGCGCTGCGCATAGAACAAGGTCCGTCGGGACCTGTCAGACTACGCGCCGGGGGAGCGAGCGAGCAAGTTTTTACCTTCTCTCCTGGCTCTTGTTTGTTCTATTGAAGAGCGGAGGAGGCCACATCTCCTTTACCTCCGGCTTCAATAGAACTGGATTACCAAATCTTCAAAATACGAGTGGAGATACCCTTTAATAGTTAGAAGCAAGGGGAAAACTTTTAACCAAATGACGTTTTTACAAATTACTTGTCCTTTGTAGCTTGGGATTTATTTATTTAAAGGATTTATGGCATATTTACCAAGGCACAACTTTCTTCTCACTAACGAGTTGCCCATGAGGTAAATGCACATCAGGGGGTAAGAGAGCTAAATACACAGGGGTCTCTGCACCTTCATCTGGGGATTTGGTTGCATTGGGACCAGCCATGTCAGTTCTCACCCACCCTGGGCAGCAGGCATTAAGCAAAATCCCATCACCATTCCTCTTCTCATTTATTGATCTTGCTTGAATCCGGGACAACACGGTCACTCCGATTTTGGAGACCCCATAGGCAGTGTTTGGCCATCCTTGTTGCTGGTGATTCCCATTCTTGGTGTCTTCTACAAACTTCTCCATGAGTTTTACCAGCTCCTCTTCTGTGATGGTGTCACTGCGAAAGACCTGCTGAAGCTCTGGGCCACATTTTCCAAGGGCCATGTAACTCGCCATGCTAGATACATTGACGACGCGTCCTGCAGAAACATAAATCAAATCCACAGTTAAAAAAGAAATTACCTATAACCTAACTTGTAGTCACAGTTCATCTACCCTTCTGATTAACTGGTAAACAAAAATACAACTGTGAATTCAAGCCTGTCCTAGTCACTTCTAACCCCCACTCCACCCAGGCCACTGGCTTAGGCATGCTCAGTGTGGTTTACAAAGCTCTCTAATGAACTACTTCTTATTTCCCTAAACTTGCAACACTGTATGTAATACACAAGCGTAAGATTTTAATTGATAGCTTCCTAGACTGGGTCAATGATTTTGATTTTACAATATTCCATAATCCATTCCAGAAACGTCAAAGGTTCAGAATTTCATGTTCGCAGGTCCAGTATAGCTCCACCCCTTCTTCAGATCAGGCCAATGGTAAAACATGCTTCTTGTAGAGCACGTCCTCACACAGGTCTCCTAACCAACGGAGGAAGAGTGCGGAGCTGGACTAAACGGGTGAAACAAAATTAAGGTAAATAAAACAAAAGGTTGGGTGTGGGTACAATAAATGGTTTCCATGGTTTTGTATTTAGGGGTTGTGTCCTTTTTTTGTTAAGTTAAGAATATCCTCTGAGCACCATGTTTTATAGAAATGAATTACCTTCCCCCCCCCCGGTCAGTAACACCGACACAAGCCAAGCTGTGAAGATATGGGCACATGATTACCAACACCTAGGTAACTAGGTGCCATAGCACATAATGGTGAAATACCGGTATACCAGTAAAATTCACTCCAAGTTCCAGTTAACTTACCATGTGGCTTCATCAGTGGTAGAAGCTCGTTACAAATATCTCTGGTGGCAAAAAAATTTGTTCTCAATGTTACGTTAGCCTGGACGTCAAAAGGTGTGGTGTCTGCAACTGCAAAATGGGAACAACATGAAGTATTAAGAAACTGAACATGCCTACTAACATACATTGAGAGGTTTTGCCTTCCTCTGGATCAAATCTTACGCAGTAATAGTTAAGAACAGTATAATGGTAAATCTTAATGGACATTAATTCTATTCCCCTCTCTACGTCATGAAACCTTAATTAGCAGGTTTAAATCTACCCTTACATCCTATCTATCTGGTAACCAGCACAGTATATGATATCTATATATCTATATATGATAAATCTACCCTTACATCCTACCTATCTGGTAACCAGCACAGTATATGGTATCTATATATCTATATATGATAAATCTACCCTTACATCCTATCGGTAACCCTCAAATACGCAAATAGATTTCGGTAACCCTCAAATACACAAATCGATTTCGGTAACCCTCAAATACACAAATCGATTTCGGTAACCCTCAAATACACAAATCGATTTCGGTAACCCTCAAATGCGCAAATCGATTTCGGGAAACCCTCAAATACGCAAATAGATTCGGAACCCTCAAATAAGCGCAAATCGATTCTTCGGTAACCTCATACTAAGATTACGGACAAAGTTCGATTTCGGTAACCCTCAAACGTTCGAAATGATTTGCGTAACCCCAATACGCAAATGATTTTCGGTAACCCTCAAATACGCAAATAAGATTTACGGTAACCCTCAAAACATCAATATAGATTTCGGTAACCCTCAAATACACAAATGATTCGGTAACGCCTCAAATACACAAATCGATTTCGGTAACCCGAAACACTCAATACCCAAATAGTGATTTCGGTAACCCCAAATACACAAACGATTTCGGTAACCCTCAAATTACACAAATCGATTCGGAACCACTCAAATACCGTGCAATCGATTTCGGTAAACCCTCAAAACACAAATCGATTTCGGTAACCTCAAATAACAAATCGATTTTCGGTAACCCCTCAAATACGTTGAATCGATTTTCGGTAACCCTCAAATACACAAACGATTTCGGTACCCTAAATACACAATCGATTTCGGTAACCCTCAAATACAGTGAAATCGATGTCAGGAACCCCAAATACACCAAGATTTCGGTAACCCTCATACGCAATCGATTCGGTAACCCTCAAATACGCTAATCGTATTTCGGTAACCCTCAAATACGTGAATCGATTCGGTAACCTCAAATACCAAATAGATTTCGGTAACCCTACAATACGCAATCGATTCGGTAACCCTCAAATCACGCTAATCGATTCGGAACCTCAAATACGTGAATCGATTTCGTAACCCTCAAATAAGGCAATATGATTTCGGTAACCCTCAAATACACAAATCGATTTCGGGTAACCCTCAAATACACACATCGATTTCGGTAACCTCACAAATCGCCAAAAGATTTCGGTAACCCTTAAATACACAAATCGATTTCGGTAAACCCTCAAATACACAAATCGATTTTCGGTAACCCTTCAAATAACCAAATCGATTTCGGTAAACCCTCAAATACGTGAATCGATTTCGGTAACCCGTAAATACACAAATCGATTTCGGTAACCCTCAATACGCAATAGATTCGGTAACCCTTAAATACACCAAATCGATTTCGGTAAACCTCAATAACAAATGATTTCGGTAAACCTCAAATAGTGAATCGATTTCGGTAACTCAAATACAAATAGATTTCGGTAACCCTCAATAACGTGAATTGATTTCGGTAACCCTCAAATACACAAAATAGATTTCGGTAAACCCTCAAATACCAAATAGATTTCGGTAACCCTCAAATACGCAATAGATTTCGGTAACCCTCAAATACAATGATTTCGGTTAAACCTCAAATACACAATAGATTTCGGTAACCCTAAATACACAATATAGTCGGTAACCCTCAAATACACAAATCGATTTCGGTAACCCTCAAACTGAATGATTCCGGTAACCCCAAATACACAATAGATTTCGGTAACACTCAAATACGCAAATCGATTGCGGTAACCCTCAAAGAATAACAATCGATTTCGGTAACCCTCAAATACGCAAAACGATTCGGTAACCCTCAAATCAAATCGATTTCGGTAACCTCAAATAGCAAATCGATTTCGAACCCTCAAATACGCAATCGATTCGGTAACCTTCAAAGCCAATCGATGGATTCTCGTAACCCTTCAAATACGCAAATCGATTTCGGTAACCCTCAAATAGCAAATGATTCGAACTAATACGCAATAGATTTCGGTAAACCCTCAAACTACACAACTAGATTTCGGTAACCCTCAAATACGTGAATTGTTTCGGTGACCCTCAAATACACAAATAGATTTCGGGTAACCTCAAATACACAAATCGATTTCGGTAACCTCAAATACACAAATAGATTTCGGTAACCCTCCAAATACACAAACGTGAAGATTTCGGTAACCCTCAAATACGTTGAATGATTCGGGACCCTCAAAAACAAATAGATGTCGGTAACCTCAAAACACAAATCGATTTCGGTACCCTCAAATACACAAATAGATTTCGGTAACCCCTCAAATACACAAATACGATTTCGGGAACCCTCAAATACGTGAATTGATTTCGTGACCCTCAAATACAAAGGACGATTTCGGGTAACTAACTCCTAAATAACGGAATCGATGTCGGTACCCCTCAAATACGTGAAGTTGATCGGTGACCCTCAAATACACAAATCGATTTCGGTAACCCTCAAATACGCAAATAGATTTCGGTAACCCTCAAATACGCAAATAGATTTCGGTAACCCTCAAATACGCAAATAGATTTCGGTAACCCTCAAATACGCAAATCGATTTCGGTAACCCTCAAATACGCAAATCGATTTCGGTAACCCTCAAATACGCAAATAGATTTCGGTAACCCTCAAATACACAAATAGATTTCGGTAACTCTCAAATACACAAATCGATTTCGGTGACCCTCAAATACACAAATCGATTTCGGTAACCCTCAAATACGTGAATCGATTTCGGTAACCCTCAAATGCGCAAATCGATTTCGGTAACCCTCAAATACACAAATCGATTTCGGTAACCCTCAAATGCGCAAATCGATTTCGGTAACCCTCAAATACGCAAATAGATTTCGGTAACCCTCAAATACTGTTGGCTCCCCTGTGTGATATTTCCGCATATCCGCATCTTCTTCCAGTCAATCGGACACGGTATTTTTGGGAAATGAAAATTTAAGACAGATTTGGTAGTTGGTACATGTAAACGTATAGTAACAGTCATACAGTGGTTACATAGGGTATAGTCAGGGTAATAGGTATAGTCAGGTATGGAAAGTAGAGTATTTAATATACAGTATACGTATGGTACAGTAGAGTTGGGTATAGTACACGTACAGTATAAGTATAGTATGGTACAGTATAGTATAGTAGGGTAACATATAGTATGCGTAAGTAGCCTGGGTACAGTTATAGTATAGAGTAACGGATACACGTATGTATGATATAGTATCAAGTACAGTATCGGTTAGTGGGTCCGAGTATAGTATAGTAGGGTATAGTATAGTATAGTACAGTACGTAATGGTATATGTGTAAGTAACAGTATAGTATTTGAGGTGTGAATAAAACATATGTACACTCCAGTCCAACCTACTCAGCAATACCCACATTTCCTTTTCCTGCCAACTATTCATCCAGAGGAAGCAAAAAAACCACCAGAATTATGAAGGGAAAAAATTCCTGACTCCAAGTGGCAATCGGTATTGGTATTTCTGGTGGCTATCACTGTAAATATAAATTTATGGAAGTGGAAGCTTTTAAACAGGTTTCACAGGAATTTATTATTTATTATGAAACTACTGCCAAGGTTTGCAGCCCCTTGACTGAGCCAATGTACACCAGTTTAGTTCATTTTACCAGTAGCACGGCACTTACCATACACCTCCAGCACTCCCTGCAGAGGTAAGTGCTTATATCAGAGTTTAACCAGGAATCTATTTCAAAAGTAAGTAACTTTACACAATTTTTTTATGTTTGGCCAATAAATTATCCACAAGCTTTTGGCTTAAAAAAGTGACTCACATATTTCCAAGTAGTATCAACTTTTGGGGTAAGATAAGGCAGCAATCCAGCCAAGATCTGTCCAAATGTTACATTTACTTACCTGGTGTCGGTTGCTCACCAACCATATTGGGTCAGGATTGGACCAATTAGTGCACGCTCAAGTCCTGAAGATGGATTGCTGGCTGGAAAAGTGTGAGACCTCCAATGAAGATCACATTATTTAATGACCAATAACATCTTTTTGTTGAAAATACCACAGCCCTTCCTAATGACCTGCCGTAACCTTATTTTTCTAGGACAGGGTTTCTCATATGGTGTGTCAATGGGCCATATTTCTAAAGGCGAGCTATCGATATTTTGCCGTATTATTTAACAAGCATGGTATTGTCAAATGGTGAACATGCACTTCTCAATCAGGCCATAAATGTTTGCAGCCACGTTCGTACTTTTTATAATATTTCAGATACACAGGTTTTTAAATACCTCCCAATGGGTAGTGAAATTGGTAAGTGGAACAATTCTGACCATTGTTACATGTTAGATTTTTGCTATGTTAAGATAATGATTACAATACACTAAAGTGCATATTTTATTAATCACAATATTTTAGTCCCAACGTTAAGAACACAGACGTTCCATGAGAAAAATCTTGCTTTTTTCAACGGTGTAAAAAGTTTGAGAACTACAGTTCTAGACGGCATTGATATAGTAAAGAACCCTAACCTGAGGTGAAGCCTTTATTCTAATGTTGAAATTGTCATGTACCCTCTACTTTCCAAAGTTGATTGTACAGTCCATTAAAGGGTTTGAGATAAACTCAGTTTTGCTTTAGTGTAGGGTACCCCAGCCCACCCCCAACCGCCATGTTAAGTTGGCTGTCCCTATACTACAGCAAATCCCCCTACACTACAGAGGAGAGGATCCGGTGGGGGAAACTCCCCTGTGCAAGCCAGAGTCCTCCAGGATGATGAGAAATAGCAGGGACGGATGACACACACGACACTCCTATTCTTCACTTTTCCCGAATTTGAACAGGCACTGCAAGAGAACCATAAGGAGCTGAGGTGTAAGGTAAGGATTTTTTAAGGGTTTGTACACTGTAAATACTACTAGTAGTTTCTAGATATTTTAGGCTTTTAACTGTAAAGTGTTATTTTTGTTGTTGTTGTTCTAGACAATCCTATACCTTACCTTTAGTCCTTTAAAAGTTTCTGTCATCTCCCTCCCGTTTTCAGCTCTGCCCCCACGAGATTATGGCCAATCCCTTTGCCCTTTAACCCACACATGGGGCCAGTAGTTCTGAGAGTGGACATGCCCTTTAATGTATTTTTTATAAAGTGATCATATCCCCCATGCACCTCTTTTTCCAATGTTTACCCTAATAAATCTAATCTTGCTTATAGTCATTCCATTATTATGCATTTTAGATGAGGCCTTGTAAAAGGAGAATACTAACAAAATTCTATTTCAGTTCTTACCGGAATTTTTCTTTTCTTGGTCCGTAGCACGGCAGTATGAACACTGGGTTAATTCCCCTTGCGACGTCATCTTGACAGCCACTCCCCAAGCTGATAAATTGCTCCACAGCCCTCCTTACCATTGTCTTTGAACGACTTGTCCGAGCGTCAGATCTGAAATGGTATTAAACACACCAAGGAGGGAAGTATATACTGCCGTGCTACGGACCCAGGAAAGAAAATTCCGGTACGAACTGACTAAATTTTCGTTTTTCCCTGTCCTGCAACGGCAGTAATGAAACAATGGGATTTGAAAAGCTAAGAAATGGGCTGGAATCCATATATGCTGAAAAACTTATTTTACTCTTGAACAGCAGCGACAAAATTTTTTGAACCAAAACCAGCTGTTCAGAATAAGGCAATATCAATTTTGTAGTGCCTCATAAAAGTAGATAAGACGACCATGCTGCCGCCTTGCATATTTCCTCAGGCGAAGCTCTGGCCTGAATGCCCATTAGCCTGCAACCGATCTGGTGAATGAGCCGTGACCTTATCAGGTAATGGCTCTGTCCTTGCCCACATAAGCTTGCTCTATCAATGTTTTTAGCCATGAGGCTAAAGTGGATTTTGCTGGTTGACATCCTGATCGGCTACCTGATAAGAGTATAAGAGTGCATCCGTTTTGCGAACATTCTAGTTCTATCAATATATACTCTTAGGATTCTTCCGACATCAACGGGACTGGTGGAAAGGGTAATCACACTCCTTCTCCGATGAGATGTTTAATGTAGGCAGAATAATATCCTGATTAATGTGGTAGCTGACACTACTTTGGGGAGAAAAGTGAAGTCTGGTCTGAGTATTACTCTGTCCTGAGAAATACAGTAAATGGTTCCGAGGCCCTAAGGCTTGTAACTCTGCCACTCTTTTTGCAGAGGTTATGGCCACCCAAAAATCGAGTTTTGGAATGTTAATTTTTTATTGAACAGGCCTCCAGAGGTTCAAAAGGAGGTCCCTTTGAGGTAATTGAGAACCAGGGTAAGATCCCGGGAGGCACTTTGGCCCTAACTTGGGGTCTTAATGAGATACCCCCTGAAAAAAACGGATAATGAGCGGATCGTAGGCCCATTTTGGTATTGGTTAGAGCTGAAATTGCAGTCACCTGCACTTTAAAGTGGCTTTAACTGAGATTTTTCTTGAGCCCAGCCTGTAGGAATTCCGTAATGGATTCTACTGAGGGGCTTAAGGGTTTAACTTTTTAAGTTTGCACCAGTTGCAAAATCTTTCCAAGATTTGTAATATTTAGCAGACGTGGAAGGCTTTCCCTGTCTGCTAATAGTGTTGATATAGGTGCTTTCTGAGACCCCTAAGCCTCATGCTCGTGGTTTCAATAAAAGGCCGTCAACTGAAGGCTCTTGATATTCTGAACAGAAACTGACCCCTGCCTCAGAAGGACCTTCCCTCAGATAGTTTTGAATGGCGGAGCTGCAGACATTTGCGACCCACGGAAACCATGGCCTTCTCGGCCACCAGGGGAGGATGACAATGATGTTTGCTTTGTCGTCTTGATTTTCTTGAGCAACCCATGGTATGATGGCTAGGGGGGGAAAAACATACATCAAGGGAAATCCCCTTTTGATCGAGAAGCATTTACCTTGTATGCACTGGGATCCTGGAACCTGGAGCAGTACTTACTGCTTCGTCAATGAGAGTTTGTGCTTGGTAAGCCATGATATCTATCTCCGGGCAACCACCACAATTGAGAAATTTGAAGAATACTTGAGGGTGAAGCTGCCACTCTGTCTGAGGAAGCTGACTTCTGCTCAGGAAATCTGCCTCCAGATTGATTATTCAGGAATTTAGCATGAGCTCAGGTTGAATAAATGCATTCTTTCTGCCCAATTGAGATCTGTTTGGAGATTAACCAAAGATGGTGACTTCGAGTGCCCCCCTCTTGTTGATATAAGCAACTGTTGTTGCATTGTCTGAGTTCACTTGCAACTGACCTTCCTAACAGCTGGTGTTGAAAGTGTTTGAGTGCCAGGAGCACTGCAGTCCTCTCCCTCTGATTCTGAGAAGCCAATGATGTTTCACTGGCCACACACCTTTGGACCCATCAGATCCCTAAATGTGCTCCCCACCAACAGGGCTCTCGCATCCGGTAAGGATTTGCCATGAAGGTGTTCTGTAAGGGCACTGGTCTGAAATTGCTCTTCAGTGTCCACATTCCAGATCTGTTCTGACTGGAGAGGTGAGGAGATGAGTTGATTTGGATTTCTCTCCGGAAGAACTGACTCAAGAATGACATCTGCAATGGGCTGAATGTGAACCATGGCCCATTTGACCGAGTCTAGGGTCGCAATTACTTGCCCATGATATGCTGGCACATCCAGCCGTGGATGCTGGAGTGCAGTGAATTTTCTTATTTTTGTCATGATTTCCTCTCTGCGAGTTTCCGGGAGAGAGACAGACATGGAGAAGTATTTATAATCGTTTCCCAGAAATTGATGCTCTGATCCGGAAGAAGATACGATTTCTCTCTGTTGATTATCCATCCATGACGGGCCAGGCAAGTCAAGTATGTACAATATGATCCCTGAGTAGGACTGGGTCTTGCTTTATAAGGAATCGTCCAGGTATGCATATACCTGGACTTTCTGCATTCGAAGATGTGCCAATTAAGGTAACCAAAACTTTGGTAAACGCCTTGGATCCAGTTCCAGACCAAATGGAAGTGCTCGGTATTGGAATGTGACTGTTGACACAAAACCGAAGAAACCTGCGGTGGTTTCGATGGATCGCACGTGCAGGTAGGCTCTTTGATGTCTATCTTCGCATCCATCCTGTTTGTTCAGCTGAATGGTGACGACTGAAGTGTTTCCTACGAAACTTTTTTATTTGCAGAAATTGTTTGAGATATTTTAAGTTGAGGATAGGTCTGATATCCCCTGACTTTCTTTATTCGGAAAAAGAGAGGAGAATAAACACCTTTCCCTCTTTGGAAACAGGGACCTTGTTCTATGATATTGTTGTGAACCGGGAATACAGGACAGAGTCCGAAATTTTTTCCTGGCCTGCTGGCACTTGGCACCTTTGACTGATAAATCGGTTCTTGAGGGGGAAAAGAAAGAAATTCCTAGTCGGACCCATGCTTATAATCTGTAGGACCCAAGAGTCCTGAGTCGTTTTGAGCCCATATTTTTGTGGAAACCGGAAAGTCTCCCTCCCACTTTCAGACGATGGGCTTCTGACAGTCATAAAGGACGTGTTCTGGTACTGGCTCCTCCTGCCAACGAAACAGGACTGAGGGGGGTTGGACCGCCATGACCCCCTCTGAGCAAGGGTCTTCCAGGCCTATACTGTTTGGCATCTTTGAAGGTGGAAGATGATGCTGCTGGAAACACATTCCTCTGAGGTCTCGAAAGAGGAAGGCTTTTCTTTGAAAATTCCTCTCGATCAATTCCTCTAGTTTGCTGCCAAATAAGAGACCACCCTCATAGGAGAGATGAATATGGCCCTGCTTAGAATTATTATCGGCCCTCCATGTCCTGAGCCCAACGATCTTCCTAGCTACCACTGAAGCACTCATGTTTTAGCTGCCAACTTGATCGAATCATTGATGCCTCAGCCACCAATTCGTTTGAAAGCTTTACATCCTAATCATAGAAAGCGTTCTTCCTTAGGTGAACCATTTCTTGATAGCTTCTTCCATTCTTGGATCCAAATTTTATTAGCCCTAGCAAAACTGGTTATTTGCAATAGTGGGGTCTAAGAGCTGCCCCTGAGAAATGATAAATTCTTTTAAGCAGATTCTTCCCTTTTTATCCATCGGATCTTTAAGAACCGCAGAATCTTCTGTTGCCAAAGAAGTGAATTTTGCTGCTTTAATTATAGGTGTATCTATTTTCGGTGATTGTCCCAGAAGTAAGAATCAACTTGTTTAATTGGGTAGGTATTATTAAGTTTTTGAGAGGCAGAATACTTTTATCTGGCGAATCCATTCTTTTTTAATAATATCTTATAATGCCTCATGTACATGGAAAGATTAGTTTCATCTGTTTTCATCCACCGAAAACATCAAATCCGAAGGAGCTGGGCGTCTCAGGTTCAGAGATCAGCAATGATTTTCGTTTCTCATCTTGGAAATTAAATCAGCCAATACTTCATGGGTTTAAGGAAGCCTCACGACTTGGGCTCTGCTGGAATAGGGCTAAGTCACCTTCTATCAACTCTCCTGTTCAGTTTGATCTGAAGCTGCTTGAACTGGGTGAGATTGGAGATCGCTGACCTGCTGTAGGAATAGCTGATTGATCATATCTTAAACTTGATAATCATGCATCTGGAGAAATCTTTAAGGGAGGAGTCAATCAATCCTTTACAGAGGAACAAAAAAATTTTGGTCTGATGAGTTGAAGGCTTTTCATGTAAGACACAGGCTTCCACAAGCTTTTGACCCCTGATAGCCCGCATTATCCAAGTTGCACATTCGATATATATTCTTTGGCAACAAGTTATGGTCATCCTCCTCTTTCCCTTCTGGATGATCGTACAGAAATTATAAAAGATAAGTATAATTGATCCAAACAAATCATATGCGGCTCTCTCTCATTAAAATGCTGTCACCCTTTTGGATGAGGATCTGTGTCTTCCGTGAGAACTCATGAAGCAAACACTAATTTAGAAAAATGGAAATATGTTCAGGATTTAGATTGAATACAAAGTAGCAATCTAGACATTGGCACCATTTGCAAATTGCAACGAAGTACTCACAGTTAGGAAGACAGAGCAGGTTTGCACAGCACCACACTTAACAGGAGTCTCCTGGAGCCAGAACATCTTTTCAGCAATATCAGGGCAAACAATCTAGCTGCCCTATTTTTCAAGCCGAAACCCGGAAGTCGCGACGGCCGTGATGACGTCACGGTCGCGCGATTTCCCGGCGGGAGTGCGGCCGCACTGTACCCTTACGCAAGCGTGAGGTGCAGCTTGGAGTAGGAGAGAGCTTAACCTTTTAGTGTAGGGAGAGAGAGCCAGCTGGCCTGACCAAGGACAGGAGGAAAAAAGACAATGGTAAGAGGGGCTGTGGAGCATTTATTCACTTGGGGAGTGGCCTGTCAGATGACTCGCAAGGGAATTAACCCATTGTTTCATACTGCCGTGCAGGACGCAGGGAAAATCTATCCCTCCTTCTGAGATCCCAACTACATCCCCCTCACATTTACCAACACTAAGCCTCACCTCCAAATGTCTCGATTTGATTGAAAATATCGATACATCATGTAGATTTAATGCCCTACAACAGATTTTGTATATCACAGAGACTTTACTTTGAAGACCCCGTCTTTCTAACGATAAACAGATTAGAATCAGCCCCAATATTGAACTAAATTGGTACTTTAATGCATCTCATGACCAGTCTTTATCCTTGTACAAATGTTTTTTAACAAGGCCAAGGGATCTTATTTAATGGGCATGTTTCACCCCTCGAATGAAAAATGAACCACAAGTTAGAAAGCTGACAGATGTAGGGTAAATCTGCAGCAAAATGTTCCCCTTTCCACCTCCGCAAACTTTTTTTTTTTTTTAAAACATGCTTTTTTCCATGCTCAGAGAGGGAGCTGGGGGTTAGCATTCAATCATTGGCTGTGATTGTCCATCTGTTACAACATCCATGATGGACAGTGCCAAAACCAGGAGAGAGGTAACAGAACATTAGGCAGCATTTCAAGTTGACTTCCATCTCTCAGATTTCTATCTATTGCAGTTTTTGGGGGTATGATTTGCAATATTTTATAATTAGACAATTTATAATGGCCGCGGTCCGTAAAATATTGTCAAGAATCATTATTTTACAACCATGGCGTTATAATTACAGCTGTGTCAACATTTTGGCAAATGGTCCCCTTAGGGCATATTTGAAAACCGTAGGTTATCGCAAATTAGATCAGATATTTACAAACGAACGTTTTCATGTAAGAACGATACCGCAATATCTACAATTGTGGTCTTAACTTACCATCACGATTGTAGATTTACGGGCACAACTCTGTAATTTACGATCGCAGCATTGATACGTTAAAAGCACAGCATTGCAAAATAGGAATAACCGTGCCTTTAAAGGGCATCTATAATGAAAAAACACATGGCCCTCCTTTGCAAAGTTAAATTCATGTACTCTGTGCTGCCTTAATCCTATCTCTGTCGGTGACTTTGTTTATCCGTGGGTGTCAGATCTCTGTGCAGAACTCCCCCCTTCCCCCTCTCTCTGTTACCTTCCTCCATGTCTCAACTCTGGCCAACCGACAGCTTATCAGTGCAGTATGAGTTAAAAGTTTCAACACCCTGAACAACCACACCCACGCACAGTGGCCATAGAAACAAGCCGTCCTGGAGACAACGAAGAAGAAGGGTACAGTACAGTTTACGATCTCTCACTTTGTGACCCATCTTCGATCATGAAAGCTATTAAGAAGGGGGGGTCAAGTGCGCCTTATATAACTCTACGATCAAAGCTACCTCTCTCCCCCTGCTAATGCTGTTATCTCTATGGTTTATTACAGAGCAGGGAGGGGATCAACGTCACGAGGATTTATGATTTGACAGTCCAAGTAGGTAGAGAGTAATGCAATCACGTATTCTTCTAACTGGTGTATCTCAGGACAAGAGGGAATTCTGAACACAAGAAGACACTCTGGGGGTTGTGGGGAATATAGAACACATGGAAGGAAAGGAAACATAGTTCATTTTCCCACTATAGATGCCCTTTAAATGTCCCATAGGGCCATATCTATAATTGATCAGTATTGCTATTTCATAATACCACAGATTTATTGTTCTATTCCGTGGTAATTTGGCCAAGCATGCTCAGCAATCACTATGACGCAGCATTGGAAGAGGGAATTTCCCACCATGCATTCCTTACACACCAACTGTCCCCATTCCAGCTACAGACAAAACTGCACAAAGCAGTAGTTTATAATAAGGCACTTGATTGAACTGACATGATGTAAGATGCTTTAGATAAATCCAAGGAATATGGGTAACAGATCAGCAGTACAGTGGATAGATTGGAAGAATTATAGTTCCAGTAACTGGCAATTAAAAAAAACTTTTTTTCGGTATAGATGCCCTTTAATGAACAGTGATGTTGTTTATAAATTAGAGAGGCTTGATTTGTATAATGCAACTTCCAGCAAGCCACAAGCGCTAACATGGCGTTGTTGGCTCAGATTTACTGTCAACACTTATTGGTAATGGAATTCTTAGAGTTTATTCATTTTAATAATACACACATTAGATGATGCTGCATTGTGCACATGCACCGAATTTTTTTTTCTTTACAGAATTAAGGCAATTCAAGTTATTAGTATTTCTTTCGACGGACGAGACTTTGCTCCAATTGCATTATAGGTATCTCCACTCGTATTTGGAAGATTTGGTAATCCAGTTCTATTGAAGAACGGGAGGTAAAGGAGCTGTGCCTTACCTTCCGTTCTTCATAAAACAAACAGGAGCCAGGAGGAAGGGTAGAACTTACCCGCTCGCGTCGCTCCCCCGGCACGTAGTCTGACGGTCCCGACGGACCTTGTCTTCTATGCGCATAGATCGCGCATGCGCATAGAAGACAATGTCCGTCGGGACCTTCAACTACGCGCCGGGGGAGCGAGCGGCACGTTTTCTTACTTCTCTCCTGGCTCTTGTTTTGTTCCTATTGAAGAGGCGGAAGGTAGGCACCTCCTTTACCTCCGTCTTCAATAGAACTGGATTACCAAATCTTCAAAATACGAGTGGAGATACCCTTAATAGTTAGAACAAGGGGAAAACTTTTAACCAAATGACGTTTTTACAAATACTGTCCTTGTAGCTTGGGATTTAATTATATATTAAAGGATTTATGGCATATTTACCAAGGCACAACTTCTCTTCTCACTAACTAGAGTTTTCATGAGAAAAGCAAAAGAAAGAAAATACACAGGGGTCTCTCGTGCACCTTCTCATTATCTGGGGATTTGGTTGCATTTGGGACCGCCATGTCAGTTTCTCACCCACCCTGGGCAGCAGGCATTAAGCAAATCCCATCACATTCCTCTTCTCATTTATTGAGTCTTGCTTGAATCCGGCGACAACACGGTCACTCCCGATTTTGGAGACCCCATAGGCCGTGTTTGGCCATCCTTGTTGCTGGTTATTCCCATTCTTGGTGTCCTTCTACAAACTTTCTCCATGAGTTTTACCCAGCTCCTCTTCTGTGATGGTGTCACTCTGCGAAAGACCTGCTGAAGCTCTGGGCCACATTTCCAAGGGCCAATGTAACTCCGCCATGCTAGATACATTGACGACGCGTCCTGCAGAAACATAAATCAAATCCACAGTTAAAAAAGAATTACCATAACCTAACTTTGTAGTCACAGTTCATCTCATTACCCTTCTGATTAACTGGTAAACAAAAAATACAACTGTGAATTCAAGCCTGTCCCTAGTCCACTTCTAACCCCCACTCCACCCAGGCCACTGTGCTTGGCATGCTCAGTGTGGTTTACAAAGCTCTCTAACGAACTACTTCTTATTTCCTCCCTAACTTGCAAACTGTATAATACTACCCAAGCGTAAGATTTTAATTGATAGCTTCCTAGACTGGGTCAATGATTTTGAATTTTACAATTTCCATAATCCATTCCAGAAACGTCAAAGGTTCAGAATTTCATGTTCGCAGGTCCAGTATAGCTCACCCCCTTCTTCAAATCAGGCCAATGGTAAACCATGCTTTCTTGTAGAGCAGCTCCTCACACAGGTCTCCTAACCAACGGAGGAAGAGTTGCGGAGCTGGACTAAACGGGTGAAACAAAATTAAGGTAAAAAACAAAGGTTGGGTGTGGGTACAATAAATGGTTTCCATGGTTTTTGTATTTAGGGGTTGTGTCCTTTTTTGTTAAGTTAAAGAATATCCTCTGAGCACCATGGTTTTATAGAAATGAATTACCTTCCCCCCCCCGGTCAGTAACACCGACACAAGCAAAAGCTGTGAAGATATGGGCACATGAAGTACAACACCCTAGGTAACTAGGTGCCATAGCACATAAGTGAATACCGGTATAACCATAAAATTCACTCCAAGTTCCAGTTAACTTACCATGTGGCTTCATCATGGTAGAAGCTCGTTACAAATATCTCTGGTGGCAAAAAAATTTGTTCTTCAATGTTACTGTTAGCCTGGACTCAAAGGTGTGTGTTCCCTGCAACTGCAAAATGGGAACAACATGAAGATTAAGAAATGAACATGCCTACTAACATACATTGAAGGTTTTGCCTTCCTCTGGATCAAATCTTACGCAGTAATAGTTAAGAACAGTATAATGGAAATCTTAATGGACATTAATTCTATTCCCCTCTCAACGTCATGAACCTTAATTAGCAGGTTTAAATCTACCCTTACATCCTATCTATCTGGTAACCAGCACAGTTATGATATCTATATATTCTATATATAAATCTACCCTTACATCCTACCTATCTTGTGGAACCAGCACAGTATATGGTATCTATATATCTATATATGATAAATCTACCCTACATCCTATCTATCTGGTAACCAACACAGTATAATGGTATCTATATATCTATATATGAATAAATCTACCCTTACATCCTACCTATCTGGTAACCAGCACAGTATATGGTATCTGATATATGATAAATCTACCCTTACATCCTACCTATCCAGTAACCAGCACAGTATAATGATATCTATATATCTATATATGATAAATCTAACCCCTTACATCCTACCTATCTGGTAACCACACAGTATATGATATCTTATATTATATAAATCTAACCTTACATCCTCACCTATCTGGTAACCACACAGTATATGGTATCTATATCTCATATATATTAAATCTACCCTTACATCCTACCTATCTGGTAACCAGCATCAGTATGGTATCTATATATGATAAATCTAACCCTTACATCCTACCTATCTGATAACCAACAATATATGTATCTATATATCATATATGATAAATCTACCCTTACATCCTACCTATCTGTAACCAGCACAGTTAATGGTATCTTAGATCTAATATATGATAAATCTACCCTACATCCTACCTATCCTGGTAACCAGCACGTATATGATATCTATATATGATAAATTTCTCCCTACATCCTACCTATCTGGTAACCAGCACAGTATATGGTATCTATATATGATAAATCTACCCTTACACTCTACCTATCTGATAACCGCACATATATGGTATCTATATATCTATATATGAAAATCTAACCCTTTACATCCTACCTATCTGGTAACCAGCACATATATGGTACTTATCATCTATATATGATAAATCTACCCTTACATCTTACCTATCTCATAACCAGCACAGTCTATGATATCTATATATCTATATATGATAAATCTACCCTTACATCCTACCTATCCGGTAACCAGCACAGTCTATGATATCTATATATGATAAATCTAGCCTTACATCCTACCTATCTGGTAACCAGCACAGTATATGGTATCTATAATTATATAATGATAAATCTACCCTTACATCCTACCTATCTTGTAACCAGCACTGTATCTGATATCTATATATGATAATCTAACCCTTACAATCCTACCTATCTTGTAACCCGCACATATTATATCTATAATATGATAATCTACCCTTACATCCTACCTATCTTTACCCGCACAGTATTGGTATCTATATATCTATAGATGATAAATCTACCCTTACAATCCTACCAATCTGGTAACGCAGCACAGTATATGATATCTAATATCTATATATCTATATAGATAATCTAACCCTTACATCCTACCCATCTGGTAACCAGCACAGTATATGGTATCTATATATCTAATATGATAAATCTACCCTTACATCCTACCCATCTGGTAACCAGCACAGTATATGATAATCTAATATCTATATATGATAAATCTACCTTACATCCTAGCCCATTGGTAACCAGCACGATTATGATATCATATCATCTATATATGATAAATCTAGCCTTACATCCTACCCATCTGGTAACCAGCACAGTATATGATATCTATAATATCTATATATGATAAATCTAGCCTTACATCCTACCTATCTTGTACCAGCACAGTATATGATATCTCTATCTGAATAAATCTACCCTTACATCCTACCTACCGGTAACCAGCACAGTATATGATATCTATATATCTATATATGTAAATCTCCCTTACATCCTCCTATCTGGTAACCAGCACATTATATGGTAATCTATATATCTATATATGATAATCTACCCTAACAATCCTACCTATCTTGTAACCAGCACAGTATTGATATCTATATATGATAAATCTACCTTACATCCTACCTATCTGGTAACCAGCATCAGTATATGGATCTCTATATATGATAAATCTACCCCTTAGCTCCTACCTATCTATCCGGTAACCAGCACAGTATATGATATCTATATTCAAAGCCCCCCCCCTTTATATGAATTGATAATCACTACCCTTACATCCTACCTATCTGGTAACCAGCCACCGTATATGATATCTATATATCTATATATGATAATCTACCCTTACAATCCTAAACCTATCTGGTCAGCACAGTATATGTATCATATATCTATATATGATAAATCTCCCTTACTCCTACCTATCTGTTAACCAGCACAGTATATGGTAATCTATATATGATAAATCTACCCTTACAACATCCGTACCTATACCGGTAACCAGCACAGTCTATGATATCTATATATCTATATATGATAAATCTACCCTTACATCCTACCTATCTTGTAACCAGCACAGTATATGATATCTATATATGATAATCTAACCCTTACATCCTACCTATCTGGTAACCAGCCACAGTATATGGTATCTATATATGATAAATCTACCCTTACATCCTTACCTATCTGTAACCAGCACAGTCCTATGATATCTATATATGATAAATCTACCCTTACATCCTACCTATCTGGTAACCAGCACCGTAAATATGATTCTATATATGATAATCTACCCTTACACATCCTACCTATCTGGTAACCAGCACAGTATATGATTATCTATATATCTATATATGATAAATCTACCTTACATCCTACCCTATCTGGTAACCAGCACAGTATATGATATCTATATATCTATATATGATAAATCTAGCCTAACATCCTACCTATCTGGTAACCAGCACAGTATATTGATATCTATATCTATTATATGATAAATCTACCTCTACCCTTACAATCCTACTATCTTGTACCCAAGACAGTATTGGTACTTCTATATATCTAATATGATAAATCTACCCTTACATCCTACCTATTGGTAACCATCCCGTTTATGATATCTATCTATACGAAAAAAGGCAAAGCCCTCACTCACTCACTCACTCATCACTAATTCTCCCAACCTGCCATGGAGGCAGGCGGCTTAAATTGGCAAGCTCATGCATTGCACTTACTAAAAAGCTACGCAGTTTCGTTTCGAAGCAAAGCCCTACTCCTCACGGTTCATCACAATCATCACTAATTCTCCAACTTGCGTGGAGCCAGACGGCTTAAATTGGCAGGCTCATTCATTGGCACCTTACTACAAAGTTAGCGTTTCGTTTCGAAAAAGCAAAAGCCCTCACTCACTCATCACTAATTTTCCAACTGCCATGGAGGCAGACGGCTTAAATTTGGCAGGCTCATTCATTGCACCTTACTTACAAAAGTTAATCAGGTTTCGTTTCGAAAGGAAAAGCCCTCACTCATCACTCACTCACTCATCATTATTCTCCAACTTGCCGTGGAGGGCAGACGGCTTAAATTTGGCAGGCTCATTCAATTGCACCTTACTTACAAAGTTAAGCAGGTTTCATTTTGAAACGGCAAAGCCCTCACTCACTCATCACTAATTCTCCAACTTGCCGTGGAGGCAGACGGCTTAAATTTGGCAGCTCATTCATTGCACCTTACTTTCAAAAGTTAAGCAGTTTTTGTTTCGAAAGGCAAAGCCCTCACTCACTCATCACTAATTCCTCCAACTTGCCGTGGAGGCACACGGCTTAAATTTGGCAGGCTCATTCATTGCACCTTACTTACAAAAGTTTAAGCGGTTTCGTTTCGAAATTCCACCTGTAACGGTGAGTTCTGACATTGCACCTGTAACGGTGATGTATCTGCATTTGCACCTTAAATGGTGGTATCTGACATTGCAACTGTTGGTCCAATTTCAACCAAATTTGGTAGCATACTCCTTTACCAGTAAAAGATTAACAAAATTTTTTTTTTAGGGTGGGGTGAATGGGGGGGAATATAATTTTGAACTCCTGCACCTAACGGCTGGACACGATTTTTACCAAAATTCATGTGTGTGCGGGGACTGGCTGAGATGTAGGGAAGGGTGGAGGGTGGACAGAGAGAAATAGTGGGGGGTATTAGGGGGCGGACGGGGAGGGTGGTGGGGGTTATTTTCACCAAATTTCATATTGAATAAAAAATATGATTTAAAGTTATGAGTGTTGCATTATCGTAAAGCTTTATTGAATTGTCTTCCTTAATATACAACAAGTGCCGGTGATATCAGCATCTTGATACATTTATTGCTTTCTTACTAAAAACGTTATTTCAAATCATCTCCGCTGCGAAGCGCGGGTATTTTGCTAGTATAGATAAATCTAAAACCCTACCATCCTACCTAAATGGTAACCAGCACAGTAGGTGATATATATATATCTATATATGATGACTCTAACCTAACTTACCTCCTACCTATCTGGTAACCAGCACAGTATATGGTATCTATAATTGATAAATCTAGATCCTTACATCCTACCTATCTGGTACCAGCCACAGTATATGGTATCTATATATCTATTAGTATAATCTACCCTTACATCCTACCCATCTGGTAACCAGCACAGTATAATGAATATCTATATATCTATATATGATAAATCTACCCTTACATCCTACCTATCTGGTAACCACACAGTATAATGTATCTATATATCTAATATATGATAAATCATACCCTTAAATCCCCCCATCTGGTAACCAGCACAGTATTGATATCTACATCTATATATGATAAATCTACCCCTTACATCCACCTATCTGGTAACCAGCACAGTATAGGTATCTATATATCTATACATGATAAATCTACCCTACATCCTACCCATCTGTAACCAGCACAGTAATGAATATCTACAATCTATTTATGATAAATGTACCCTTACATCCTATCTATCTGGTACCACACAGTATTGTATCTTATATATCTATATATGATAAATCTACCCTTACTTCCTACCTTCTGGTAACCCAGCACGGTATATGAATCTATATATGATAATCAACCCTTACTCCTAACCTATCTGGTAACCAGCACAGTATATGGTATCTATAATCTATATATGATAATCTACCCTTACCATCACCTATCTGGTAACCAGCACAGTATTGATTAATATCTAATATGATAGTAATCTAATCTAACCCTTACAATCCTACCATCTGGTTAACCACACAGTATATGGTATCTATCTTTATATATGATAAATCTACCCTTACATCCTCCTATCTGGTAACCAGCACGTCTATGATATCTATATAATATAGAATCTAACCCTTACATCCTACCTATCTGGTAACCAGCACAGTATAATGGTATCTATATATCTATATATGATAAATCTACCCTTACACTCCTACCTATCCGGTACCAGCACAGTATATAATATCTAAATCTAATGATAAATCTACCCTTACATCCTACCTACCTGGTAACCACACAGTATATGGTATCTTATCTATGATAAATCTAACCCTTCACTCCTACCTATCTGGTAACCAGCACGTAATATGAGTATCTATATATCTATATATGAAAATCTACCCTACATCCTCCCTCTGGTACCAGCCAGTATATGGTACTATATATCTATATATATAAATCTACCCTTCCCTAGCCTATCTGGTGACCAGCACAGTATATGGTATCTATAACTATTATTATAATCTAGCCTTCATCCTACCTATCTGGTAACCAGCACAGTATATTATAAATCTACCCTTACATCCTACCTATCTGGTAACCAGCACAGTATATGATATCTATATATCTATATATGATTAAATCTAGCCCTACATCCTACCTATCTGGTCAGAGTGGCCCACAGCACCCAGGATGGGCGGGGCCATATGGGGCTGTAAGGGAATGGGCCCCGGAGGGCCTGCAAGCAACTGAAGGACCATGGAGTCATGAGTTGGGAGCCAGGGGGGCTGCAAAGGGGAGGAGACACAGGGCAATTTGACCGACAGTCAGGGCAGGAAAGCAGGAAGTGCAGGGGACCTGGTGATGCTGCTGCCGTATCACACACACAAACTGTAATATCTTCAAAACTAGGTAAAATAAACTTACCTTTAATTGCAAAAACTCTCGAAGACAATCCTATCAAGTTACCTAAAGTTCCTCTTTAAGGTGCCCATACACTCCTTCTTGCCTGCATACGTTCCCATTCCAGTAGCGCCCCGCCCGATAACTTTAAAACCGGCGTTATAGCTGCTGGAGAACGTTCAGGTAAGAAACCACGCCATAGTTAAAGGTTACCACACCCACGCAATGTGACACACACGCAAAGCAATGTTGCACGTTACAAACACGCTCGTTACAGTGCGATTGCGCTGTGATTCCACTGATATTCCGTTATCGGACTGCCTGTCTGAGTGTGCATGAGGCTCTGAAAATGGGTCACAGTGCACACAGGGAGGCCACCCACATTGTGTTAGCCTGGTAACGGATTGCAACGGAAACTCTTGAGAAACGCTAATGTGGCCCAGCCCCATAAAGAGAATATATGTTTGTTTCAGATGAATCTTTTAACATCTAACTACTATTTTGGCCAGCATTAGGTTCCCCAAGTGATTATCTATTCTGCCTCTGGCTTGTACCTAACTTGCTGTCATACAGCATCCTGAGGACTTCCATAGAGTTTATCATATGGCAGCACCAACAGCTCTGATGTTGGATGAGAGTAGAGGAAACGTTTAATGAGTAACATAAATGAATAGGGAAACTAGATAAAAAGTCAATGATTTATATGTTTTTATATACAAGCAGATTAAACATAAACACAACATTGTATTACATATCTCTCACTCTTCTTATTTCCATATCCCACATGCAGATCACTTACATCTCGCTGGTTTTACATGCCGATTCAATAGCGACATTGTAACCAATCAGAACGTTAGCTTTTTACCGTTTACTGCAGTATCACCTGATTGCTTACTGCTAATTAATAGCACAGGGGCTATGTTTACCCACAATGTACTAACAGATGCTGGAACGTAGCAATTTACAGAAATATTAAATTGCTTTAATGATGTTGACACAAAGTATGAAGACAAGGCTTGCCGACCAGGTTTTCGCATTAACGCTTTAAAATAAGGTTTGGCGAAGGGTGTGTCTTCAGAGACCCAGAGGTGTTTGTGCTTCTAAATTTCAGTAATGGAAATATTTTCAACCATTTTAAGATCTATATAATAAACTTTCAATGCAGTTAGAGTAACTTTACATAGATAGTAATCAAATGTAGTTACTATATAGATGTTAGGTGCAATAAAATGGGTCATTACAACTTAAAGGATAACTCCACCCTCATGTTGAGATATCCTACCTTTCCTTTGAATCATTAGCATTTTGCCTGCTAGCTCCTGGATACTTTGTGAAAACTATGGTTTAGTAAGTGTTCAATGGCTATGTTTGTTTACGCCCCTTCAGCATTTAGTGAGCTGGTTATGAGCTTGAGCAGGTCTAGATAAGGAAGCTAGGGCAATAACGCATTCAGATCATTAAACTGGAAAACCAGGAAGCAGAAACAGGGATAAAGGACATTGTGGCATTTTAGGTTAGTTTTTACATCTTTCAGATATTTAACTATCGCAATTGTGAGCGGGAGGGGAGTGATCTGGCAGTGTTTTCAGCGTGGTTAAAAAAAAAAATACATTTATTCCTGCAAAGCGCAAGGGGATACTAATTGGAAACACAAGATGGCCTCCTCCATCAGATGGCATTTCAACCAATGGTTGTAAGCGCATCATATGATTGGTGATTGCAAAGATAGTACCCACCTACAAGCTAACCCCTAATAGTGAAAGTTTTGATTCTCACCCAGGGCACAGATTAACAGAGTATGTGGGTGTTTATTTTGCTTCCCCTTTAAAACACAAGTGCACAGTCTAAAAAAAAGTTTGAGATCACAGTCTAAGTAGCATATTTTATGGCACATCTGGGAGACCCATAAAAGTGAATGTGCCCCAACACACATGTTTCTTTTCTGTGCCATGCACCAGTGCTCACACGTTCCTATAATAACAGCATTGTTACTGTGGTTAAGGGAAGATAAGTTAACTTAACCCTTAAAAGGCAATGCCAGCATTGTTATGAGAACATCAATCCCACCATATTTCCTCCTTCATGAAGTCCCCCAGGGTCCTGATGCTTTGCAATCATTAATATCCAGCTGGTGGAAGAGAGGGGACAGTCCTTCCTGCTCCTTTAGGGCCTTCACAGCTTCTTCCCCCAACTAGGGTTCCTGGCTGTCAGGTACCATCCCCATGGTACTGCTTACAACGGGACCTCACTATGGCAGTCCCAATCCCTTTATTGCCCCCTGTGACTACTGGCAAACCTTGTCCCTGCCATGCTGCAGACTGACGGTGTGAGAACCTGCGATTGAGTAACAAGTCACAGTGCTTGTATCGCCAGAGAGGAATAGTATCCAACCCCAGGCTGTGCCAAACCCCACCCCCAGTCCTCTGGTTCCAATAATGTAACTCAGTCTCACAGCGACACTGCCTGTATGAGGAATGGGAAGTGTCACTGGTTCCCTTTAATTCTTCTGTTATTGGGAATTACAGATGGTGCACAGACTATCTACCCCCCTTTAATCGCCCGTGGTCAGTTTACTCTGATTTACCATATACGCATCGCACAAACCACCAATCGCATGTTATTTGGTGTGGCAATTTGATGCCTTGCTTTTTTCTTTAGAGATAGAACAACCGCATGCGATTGCGCAAAAAACTGCAGGCCACAAATCACAAACCAATCGCAACCATGCTCAAAACACAAACATCACCAAAACCGCGCTAGTGTGACATAGCCCTTACACAGCATTGGGATCATTATGGAAATAATGGAATCATTGTTGCCAGTTAGAATCCTTATAATAAATGGTTTTTATAATGAATGGCCTGGCTAGGACATGGCTAAACAGTTTGCCACATGGCAAGGGACAATATCATTACATGGGTCCAGCACATTGACCCTTTATAAACCTACCCCTGTAGTGGGATTTTATGGGAGGAACTGTAAGATTATAGCCTTATAGTCTTACAGTTCCAGGAGAAGGAAACCAGAAGCCACAACAGGGGTAGGTTATAATAATAATGCACCCCACCTAATATAAGAATTAAGTCACCTTGGTGTGGCATTATCCACTATGTAAATACCCAGTGAGCCCGCTGACATTCCAGGCAGTGGGGTTTGATTATCCCCTGTGATGTACAGATCATTCTATATTGTACATTGAGACCAATGCTACATGTGGAGCATTTCAACTCCGCATGAGTTAACATTGGACCGCCTCTTTCAAACACAACACATAGCATTGCAAGGGCGTGACTGCCAACCCGAAGTATTTGCTGGAAGCACGTGTTAGAGACATTGTGAAGGTGTGATTAGCAGAGATGGTCCGGTTGGTTTATACCTGGGATGTTGTGAACTTCTGACCATTTGTCCTGCACACTGTCCAGCAACTGGTAATGGCTGTGTTTATCTGTGTAACCCCATATCTTTTACACACACAAACTTGATTATTGTTTAATTATTACAACTAAACACTGTAGAGCTGCCCACTGGGAGCCTGTGGTGAATGATGTGACACCAAGTGCTAGTTAACCTTAATGGCTGGGGCACGCTGGCGCATGTCTCACGCATGACGATGTCGTCTTGTGTCTGTAGCGTGTGAAATGCTGCCAGTCCTAACATGAAGTGGATGGCCATATGTGTGCGTTGCGATCCGTTTCAGAGCGCCACGATTACATTTTTTTTGACAAATCGCATGTGTGCCGACAACGTATATTGTCAATCGCAGCGCAAATGCAACGGTGTGTGCATTTCACAGCACATTACGTGCATTGCAGTGGGGCCACAGCTTATGGCTGAGGCCACACTGCAATTCACTGGAAGCGGCCGCTGATTGTAGTTGGCTGAAGACGTGGGTGCATTGTGCCTATTTTTCCATATATAGCACATGTGTGTTGTGCAAAAAATGGTATTGCGTGTGTTTCCAAAAGGGATTGCAAATACCAGCTCATCAAAAACCGCAGGATATTTGCGTTCCTGCAATTTCCATTCTATGCAAAATCGCATGCGTGAAAATCTCACTAGTGTTGCCCAGCACTAACTCAGGATCCTTTAGCGATGTCGTGGTATACTGTAAAAGACTAATGTACGGTCAGATGTGCAGTTGTGTCAAAACATGGGTCAGTAAAGGGCATAAAACTGGGCCTGAGAACTCTTACTTTTAACCTTTTACCCTTTAAGGAAACAACGGGAATTAATCCGGAGACAATGAAATCCAAATGGGGAGGACCGGACGTAAAGAAAAGAAAGATCTGACTGGCGCCAAATCGTATGCAGGTACCTTGCGCTTGTCCATAATTATGGCCATCCTTAGGGTGATAGAACTGTTTCTCAGTTTGACATTGGCCAAGCGTAGTTAATTCATTTGAAAATACCTAAATGTCAATATTTTTGCAATAAATCTTTTTGATGGAGATTTTTCCATTTTCTGTTCTTTTCCTCTAGCAAATTCGGAGCTATGACAGGAATACATAGAGCTGCAGAAATGGCTGAAAGACAGAGGGTCTCAGGGCAATTACCAAAGCTGCAGAGTTTGCAGGGTAATTTTACATCCTTAGGAATTAGTGGCGCCTCCTGCAAGGACACAGGGGACTATTTTCCTGTTTGAAAACTACGTTTTGCATTATAATTTTGCTAAATATGCTCTGAAGGGGCTTACCTGCCCCGGTCCTTTGCGGCCTAGTGGCAGCCCCTGATCCTGTTTCGAACTTGTTTCTAGTACAGGAACAGAGGGCTGCTCTACTCCTGGCCACGGCTGTCAGGCTATTGGGCGTGACGTCATGTTGCGCTTTACTGCACCCAGGAAAGTAGAAGAAGAGGTAACGAGGGGACCGGGTAAGGTAAAGAACTTCAGGGTCATATTTTGGCAGTGTATTTATAATGTGAAACAGTTTGGGGAGGTCCTCTACATTGGACATGCCTTTAAGGCATAAATAGCAATAGTATGTTAATATAAAAATGGCTCGGGACCTGTGAAATGGTCTGGGTAACACGTCATATAAACAAAAACGTATATTTTGAGGATTAGTGAAATCGACTTCCAGATTCACAAGGGTTACCAGAAAATTCATTCACGTATTTAGGGTACAATCGATCACGTATTGTGGTTACCGAAATCGATTCACGTATTAGGGTTACCGAAATCGATTCACGTATTTGAGGGTTACCGAAATCGATTCACGTATTTGAGGGTTACCGAAATCGATTTGTGTATTTGAGCGTTACCGAAATCGATTCACGTATTTGAGGGTTACCGAAATCGATTCACGTATTTGAGGGTTACCGAAATCTATTTGTGTATTTTGAGGGTCACCGAAATCAATTCATTCATTATTTGAGGTTACCGAAATCGATTCACGTATTTGAGGTTACCGAAAATCTATTTGTGTATTTGAGGGTCACCGAAATCAATTCACGTAATTGAGGGTTACCGAAATCGATTCACGTATTTGAGGGTTACCGAAATCTATTTGTGTATTTGAGGGTTACCGAAATCGATTTGTGTATTTGAGGGTTACCGAAATCGATTTGTGTATTTGAGGGTTACCGAAATCGATTTGCGTATTTGAGGGTTACCGAAATCGATTTGCGTATTTGAGAGTTACCGAAATCGATTTGCGCATTTGAGGGTTACCGAAATCGATTTGCGCATTTGAGGGTTACCGAAATCGATTCACGTATTTGTGGGTTACCGAAATCGTTCACGTATTTAAGGTTACCGAAATCGATTCACGATTTGAGTGTTTACCGAATCGATTCCACGTATTTGAGGGTTACCGAAATCGATTCACGTATTTGAGGGTTACCGAAATCGATTCACGTATTTGAGGGTTACCGAAATCGATTTGTGTATTTGAGGGTCACCGAAATCAATTCACGTATTTGAGGGTTACCGAAATCGATTCACGTATTTGAGGGTTACCGAAATCTATTTGTGTATTTGAGGGTCACCGAAATCAATTCACGTATTTGAGGGTTACCGAAATCTATTTGTGTATTTGAGGGTTACCGAAATCTATTTGTGTATTTGAGGGTTACCGAAATCGATTTGTGTATTTGAGGGTTACCGAAATCTATTTGTGTATTTGAGGGTCACCGAAATCAATTCACGTATTTGAGGGTTACCGAAATCTATTTGTGTATTTGAGGGTTAACCGAAATCTATTTGGTGTATTTGAGGTTACCGAATCGATTGTGTATTGGGGTTACCCGAAATCTATTTGTGTATTTGAGGGTCACCGAAATCAATTCGTTTTGAGGGTTACCGAAATCATTGTGTATTTGGAGGGTTACCGAAATCTATTTGCGTATTTGAGGGTTACCGAATCATTTGCGTATTTGAGGTTCCGAAATCGATTTGCGTATTTAGGGGTTACAAATCGATTTGGTATTTGATGGTGTACCGAAATCGATTTGCTATTTGAGGGTTACCGAATCGATTTGCGTATTTGAGGGTTACCGAAATCGCGATTTGTGATATTGAGGGTACCGAAATCGATTTGCGTATTTGAGGGTTACCGAAATCGATTTTGTGTATTTGAGGTTACCGAAAATCGATTTGCGTATTTGAGTTACCGAAATCTATTTGTGTATTTGAGGGTTACCGAAATAATTCCACGTATTTGAGGGTTACCGAAACTCGATTTGTGTATTTGAGGGTTACCGAATCTATTTGTGTATTTGAGGGTTACCGAAATCTATGTGTATTTGATGTTAACCGAAATCAATTTCACGTATTTGAAGGGTACCGAAATCTATTGCGTATTGAGGGTTACCGAAATCTATTTGTTATTTGAGGGTTACCGAAATCTATTTGTGTATTTGAGGGTTACCGAAATCATTCACGTATTTGAGGTTTACCGAAATCTATTTGCTATTTGAGGTTACCGAAATCGATTCACGTATTTGAGGGTTACCGAAATCTATTTGTGTATTTGAGGGTTACCGAAATCGATTTGGTGTATTTAAGGTTAACCGAATCTATTTGCGTATTTTGAGGTTTTACCGAATCGATTTGTGTATTAAGGGTTACCGAAATCGATTCACGTATTTGAGGGTTTACCGAATCGATTTGTGTTATTAAGGGTTACCGAAATCGATTTGTGTATTTGAGGTTTACCGAAATCGATTTGTGTATTTAAGGTTACCGAAATCTATTGGCGTATTTGAGGTTTACCGAAATCGATTTGTGTATTTGAGGGTTACCGAAATCGATTTGTGTATTTGAGTTACCGAAATCTATTTGCGTATTTGAGGGTTACCGAAATCGATCACGTATTTGGGGTTCCGAATCGATTAGCGTATTTGAGGGTTACCGAAATCGATTTGCGTATTTGAGGGTTACCGAAATCTATTTGCGTATTTGAGGGTTACCGAATCGATCACGTATTTGAGGGTTACCGAAATCGATTAGCGTATTTGAGGGTTAGCGAAATCGATTTGCGTATTGAGGAGGTTACCGAAATCTTTGTGTATTTGAGGGTTCCGAAATCGATTCACGTATTTGAGGGTTACCGAAATCGATTTGTGTTTTGAGGGTTCCCGAAACGATTTGTGTATTTGAGGGTTACCGAAATCGATTCACGTATTTGAGGGTTACCGAATCGATTTGGTGTTTTGAGTTTTTCCGAAATCGATTTGTGTTTTGAGGTTACCGAAATCGATTACGTATTTGAGTGGTTACTGAAATCGATTTCGGTACCCTCAAATAGCACAATCGATTTCGGTAACCCTCAAATACCCAATCGATTTCGGTTAACCCTCAAATATTGAATCGATTTCGGTAACCTCAAATACACAAATCGTTTCGGTTACCCTCAAATACCAAATCGATTTCGGTAACCCGCAAATACGGAATCGTATTTTCGGGTAACCCTCAAATCACAAATAGATTTCGTTTAACCCCTCAAATACGCAAATCGATTTCGGTAACCCTCAAATCGCTACTCGTTTTCGTTAACCCTCAAATACTTGATCGATTTCGGTAACCCTCAAATACGCAAATAGATTTCGGTAACCCTCAAATACGCAATCGATTTCGGTATCCCTCAAATGCGCTAATCGATGTCGGTAACCCTCAATACGTGAATCGATTTCGGTAACCCTCAAAATACCAAATGATTTCGGGTAACCCTCAAATACCAAATTCTATTTCGTAACCGTCAAATACACAAATCGATTTCGGTAACCCCAAATACGCAAATAGATTTCGGTAACCCTTAAATCCAAATTCGTATTTCGGTACCCTCAAATACACCACATCGATTTCGGTACCCTAAATACAAAATCGTTTCGGTAACCCTCAAATACGTGAATCGATTTCGTAACCTTAAATACACAAATCGATTTCGGTAACCCTCAAATACGCAAATATATTTCGGTAACCCTTAAATACCCAATCGATTTCGGTAACCCTCAAATACACCATAGATTTTCGGTAACCCTCAATAGCTGAATCGATTCGGTAAACCCTCAAATACGCAAATAGATTTCGGTAACCGTCAAATACGTGAATTGTTTCGTAACCCTCAAATAACCAATAGATTTCGGTAACCCTGCAATACACAAATAGATTTCGGTAACCCTCAATACGCAAATAGATTTCGGTAACCCTCAAATACGTGAATTGATTTCGGTAACCCCTCAAATACACAAATCGAATTTGGGTAACCGCTCAAATACACAAATAGATTTCGGTAACCCTCAAATAACACAAATCGATTTCGGTACCCTCAAATACGTGAATTGATTTCCGGTAACTCCGCCAAATACACAAATAGATTTTCGGTAACCCTCAAATACGCAATCGATTTCGGTAACCCTCAAATACACCAATCCTTTCGGTACCCTCAAATACGCAAATCGATTTTCGGTTAACCCCAATACACAAATCGATTTCGGTAACCCCACTACGCAAATCGATTTCGGTAACCCTCAACTACGCAAATCGATTTTCGGTACCCTCCAATACACCATCGATTTCGGTACACCCTCAAATACTCAAATCGATTTCGGTAACCCTCAAATACGCAAATCGATTCGGTAACCCTCAATACTCAAATAGAATTTCGGTACCCTCAAATACACAATAGTTTCGGTAACCCTCAAATACGTAATTGATTTGGTACCCTCAAATACACAAATAGATTTTCCGGTAACCTCAAATAACAAATCGATTTCGTAACCCTCAAATAACAAATAGATTTCGGTAACCCTCAATACACAAATAGATTTCGGTAACCTCAAATACGTGAAATTTGATTTTCGGTGACCCCTCAAATACACAAATAGATTTCGGTAACCCTCAAATACACAAATCGATTCGGTAACCCCTCAAATACCAAATAGCTTTCGTTAACCCTCAAATACACAAATAGATTTCGGTAACCCTCAAATCAGTGAATTGATTTCGGTGACCCTCAAATACACAAATAGATTTCGGTAACCCTCCAAATACGTGAATCGATTTTCGTAACCCTCAAAATACGTGAATTGATTTCGGTACCCTCAAATACCACATCGATTTCGGTAACCCTCACATACGTGAATCGATTTCGGTCACCTCAAATAACGTGAAATCTATTTCGGTAACCCTCAAATACGTGAATCGATTTCGGTACCCGCAAATACGTGAATCCGATTTTCGTAACCCTTAATACGTGAATCGATTTCGTACCCACAAATACTGAATCGATTTTCGTAACCCTCAAATGCGCAAACTCGATTCGGTAACCCTCAAATGCGCAAATCGATTTCGTAACTCTCAAATACGCAATCGATTTCGGTATACCCTCAATACGCAAATCATTTTCGGTAACCCTCAAATACAAATCGATTTCGTTAACCCTCAAATACACAAATCGATTTCGGTAACTCAAATACACAAATAGTTTCGGTAACCCTCAAATCCGTGAATCGATTTCGGGTAACCCAAATACGTGAATTGATTTCGGTGACCCTCAAATCCCAAATAGATTTTCGTAACCCTCCAATACGTGAGCGTTTGCGTAACCCCAAATACGTGAATTGATTTCGGTGACCCTCAATACACAAACGATTTCGGTACCCCTCAATACGTGAATGGTAACACACAGTATATGATATCTATATATGTAAATCTAAAACCTACATCCATCCCTATCTGGTAACCAGCACAGTATATGTATCTATATATCATATTGATAAATCTACCCTTACATCCTACCTATCTGGTAACCAGCACAGTATATGGTATCTATATATGATAATCTAACCCTTACATCCTACCTATCTGATAACCACCACAGTATATGTATCTATATATCTATATATGAATAATCTACCCTTACATCCTACCTATCTGGTAACCAGCCCAGTATATGGTATCTAATATCTATATATGATAAATCTAACCTTACTCCTACCTATCCGGTAACCAGCACAGTATATGATCTATATATGATAATCTATACTACCCTTACATCCTACCTATCTGGTAACCAGCACAGTATATGGTATCTATATATGATAATCTACCCTTACATCCTACCTATCTGAGTAACCAGCACAGTATATGGTATCTAATATCTATAATGATAAATCTACCCTTACATCCTACCTATCTGGTAACCAGCACAGTATATGGTATCTATACATCTATATATGATAAATCTACCCTTACATCCTACCTATCTGGTAACCAGCACAGTCTATGATATCTATATATCTATATATGATAAATCTACCCTTACATCCTACCTATCCGGTAACCAGCACAGTCTATGATATCTATATATGATAAATCTACTACATCTACCTATCTGGTAACCACACAGTTATTGGTATCTATATATCTATATATGATAAATCTACCCTTACATCCTACCTATCGGTAACCAGCACTGTATATGATATCTATATATGATAAATCTACCTTACATCCACCTATCTGTTAACCAGCACAGTATATGACTATCTATATTAAAAATCTACCCTTACATCCTACCTATCTGTACCAGCACAGTATATGGTATCTATATATCTATATATAGATAAATCTACCCTTACATCCTACCATCTGGTAACCAGCACAGTATATGATTATCTATATATATATCTATATAGTGATAAATCTACCCTTACATCCTACTCCATCTGGTAACCGCACAGTATATGGTATCTATATCTCTATATATGTAAATTACTACCCTTACATCCTACCATCTGGTACCACAGCACAGTATACTATATACATATATTCATATATGATAATTAACCCTTACATCTCTACCCATCTGGTAACCAGCACAGTATAGTATATCTATATTTAATATGATAAATCTAGCCTTACATCCTCCCATCGGTAACCCAGTCCATCATTATATCTTATATCTATATATGATAAATCTACTCCTTACTCCTACCCTATCTTGTTAACCAGCACAGTATATGATTCTATAATATGAAAATCTACCCTTTACATCCTACCTATCCGGTAACCAGCACAGTTATGATATATATATCTATATATGAATAATCTACCCTTACATCCTACCTATCTGGTAACCACACTTATTATGTATCATCTAATCACTACATCTATATAATGATCAAATCTACCCTAACATCCTACCTATCTTGTAACCAGCACGTATATGATATATCTATATATGATAATCTACCCTACATCCTACCTATCTGGTAACCAGCACAGTATATGAATCTCTTATATGATAAATCTACCCTTACCCATCCTACCTATCCGGTAACCAGCACAGTATATGATATCTATATATCTATATATGATAAATCTACCCTTACTCCATCCCTATCTGGTAACCAGCACAGTTATATATCTATATATCTATATATGATAAATCTACCCTACATCCTACCTATCTGGTCCAGCACACGATAATGATATCTATATATCATATATGATAAATCTACCCTACATCCTACCTATCTGGTAACCAGCACGTATATGGTATCTATATATGGATAAATCTACCCTCTACTCCTACCTATCCGGTAACCAGCACAGTCTATGATATCTATATATCTATATAGGATAAATCTACCCTTACATCCTACCTATCTTGTAACCAGCACATATATGATAGTCTATATATGATATATCTACCCTTACATCCTACCTATCTGGTAACCAGCACAGATATGGATCGATATATGATAATCTACCCTTACATCCCTTCCTATCTTGTAACCAGCACAGTCTATGATAACTATATATGATAAATCTACCCTTACATCCTACCTATCTGGTAACCAGCACATGTAGATGATATCTATATTTATAAATCACCCTTACTCCTACCTATCTGGTAACCAGCACAGTATATGATATCTATATATCTATATTGATAAATCTACCCTACATCCTACCCATCTGGATACCAGCACAGTATATGATATCTATATCTATATATGATAAATCTAGCCTTACATCCTACCTATCTGGTAACCACACAGTTATGGTATCTATATATCTATATATGATAAATCTACCCTTAATCCTACTATCTTGTAACCAGCACAGTATATGGTACATATATCTATATATGATAATCTACCCTACATCCTACCTATCTGGTAACCAGCACACAGTTTATGATATCTATCATACTAATAAAGGCAAAGCCCTCACTCACTTCACTCACTCATCACTAATTCTCCAACTTGCCATGGAGGCAGGCGGCTAAATTTGGCAAGCTCATTCATTGCACCTTACTTACAAAAGTTAAGCAGGTTTCGTTTAAAGGCAAGCCCTACACTCACCTCACTCATCACTAAACTCATCACTAATTCATCAACTTGCCTAGTGGACGGCCTTAACGCTAATTTGGCGGCCCTCCTATCATTCGCACCTACTTACAAAAGTTAGCAGGTTTGTTTCGAAAACAAAGCCCACTCACTCATCATCATCTACTATTTTCCAACTTGCATGGGGACGGACGGCTTAAATTGGCAGCTCTTCATTGCACCTTACTTACAAATTAAATTATCAGTGTCGTTTCGAAAAGGAAAAGCCCTCACTCACTCATCACTCATCATTATTCTCCACTTGCCGTGGAGCAGAGCGCTTAAATTTGGGCAGGCTCATTCACCCTTACTTACAAAGTTAAGCAGGTTTTCATTTGAAAAGGCAAAGCCCTCACTCACTCATCACTATTTCTCCAACTTGCCGTGGAGGCAGACGGCTTAAATTTGGCCAGGCTCATTCATTGCACACTTACTTTCAAAAGTTAAGCGGTTTGTTTCGAAAAGCAAACCCTCACTCACTCATCATCACTAATTCTCCAACTTGCCGTGGAGGCACACGCTTAATTTTGGCAGGCTCATCATTGCACCTTACTTACAAAAGTTAAGCAGGTTTCGTTTCGAAATTCCACCTGTAACGGTGAGTATCTGACATTGCACCTGTAACGGTGAGTATCTGACATTGCACCTGTATGGTGAGTATCTGACATTGCACAGACTGGTTGGTCCAATTTCAACCAAATTTGGTATGCATCTCTCCTTTACCAGTAAAAGATTACCAAAATATTTTTTTTAGGGTGGGGGTGAATGGGGGGGAATATAATTTTGAACTCCTGCACACTAACGGCTGGACCGATTTTTACCAAAAATTCATGGTTGTGTGCGGGGACTGGCTGAGATGTAAGGGGAAGGGTTTGGAGGGTGGACGAGAGGAATAGTGGGGGGTATTAGGGGCGGACGGGGAGGGTGGTGGGGTTATTTTCACCAAAATTTCATAGTTGATATAAAAAATTAATATTAGTTAAGAGTGTTTGCATTATCGTAAAGCTTATTGAATTGTCTTCCTTCTTAATATATCAAGTGCCGAGTGATTACAGCATCTTGATACATTATTGCTTTCTTACTAAAAACGTTATTTTCAATACATCTCCGCTGCGAAGCGCGGGTATTTGTGCTAGTAATTATAAATCTACCCTTACATCCTACCTATATGGTAACCAGCACAGTATGTGATATATATATATCTATATATGATGACTCTACACCTTACACATCCTACCTATCTGGTAACCAGCACAGTTATGGGTATCTATATATGAATAAATCTATCCTTACATCCTACCTATCTGGTAACCAGCACAGTATATGATCTATATATCTATATAACCTAAACACCTCTTCATCCTACCATCTGTGTAACCAGCACAGTATATGAACAATATCTTATACTAATGATAAATCTACCCTTACATCCTACCTATCTGGTAACCTCAGCGATACATGGTATCTAATAATCGATAATATGATAACTAACCCTAAACCACCCATCTGGTAACCAGCACAGTAATGATATCTATACATCTATATATGATATAATATCACCCTTACATCCACCTATCTGGTAACCAGCACAGTATATGGTATCATATATATCTATACATGATAAATCTACCCACATCCTACCCATCCCTCTGTAACCAGCACAGTATATGATATCTACATATCTATTTATGATAAATGTACCCTTACATCCTATCTATCTGGTAACCAGCACAGTATATGGTATCTATATATTCTATATATAAAATCTACCCTTACATCCTACCTATCTGGTAACCAGCACGGTATATGATATCTATATATGATAACTCTACCCTTACTCCTACCTATCTGGTAACCAGCACAGTATATGGTATCTATATCTCATATATGAATAAATCTAACCCTTACAATCTCTACTCTATCTGGTAACCAGCACAGTATATGATATCTATATAGTATAATCTACCCCTTACATCCTACCTTCTGGTATACCAGCCAGTATAATGGTATCTATAATCTATATATTGATAAATCACCCCTTACATATCCTACCTATCTGGTAACCAGCACATATATATATCTTATCATGATAAATCTACCCTTACAATCCTACCTATCTGGTAACCAGCACAGTATATGGTATCTATATATCTATAATGATAAATCTAACCCTTACATCCTACCTATCCGGTAACCAGCACGTATATAATATCTATATATCTATATATGATAAATCTACCCTTACATCCTACCTACCTGTTAACCAGCACAGTATATGGTATCTATATATATAAATCTACCCTTCATCCTACCTCTGGTAACCAGCACAGTATACTGATATCTATATATCTTATAGAATAAAATCTCTACCTTACATCCTACCTATACTGGTAACCAGCACAGTATAATGGTATCAAATATCTATATATATAAATCTACCCTTACAATCCTACCTATCTGGTACCAGCACAGTATATGGTATCTATATATCTATATATATGATAAATCTAGCCTTACATCCTACCTATCCTGGTAACCAGCACAGTATATGATAATCTACCCTACATCCTACCTATCTGGTACCACACGTATATGATATCTATATTATCTATAGTTTAATCTAGCCTACATCCTACCGATCTGTCATGGCCCACAGCACCCAGGATGTGGCGGGGCCATATGGGGCTGTAAGGGAATGGGCCACGGAGGCCTGCAACTGAAGGACCATGGAGTCCATGAGTGGGAGGACCAGGGGGGCTGCAAAGGGGAGGAGACACAGGGCAATTTGACCGACAGTTTTCAGAGCAGGAAGCAGGAGTGCAGGGGGACCTGGTGATGCTGCTGCCGTATCCACACACAAAAATGTATAATCTTCAAAACTAGGTAAAATAAACTTACCTTTAATTGCAAAAATCTCAGGAGAGCATTCCTATCAAGTTACCTAAAGTCCTCTTTAAGTGCCCATACACGCCTTCTTGCCCTGCATACGGTTCCCATTCCAGTAAGCGCCCACGCCCGATAACTTTAACAACCGGCGTTATAGCTGCTGGAAAACGTTGCAGGTAAGAAACCCGCAATAGTTAAAGGTAATGGCCACAGCCCACGCAATGTGACACACACGCAAAGCATGTGCACGTTACACAAACACGCTCGTTACAGTGCGATTGTCGCTGTGATTCCACTGATATTCCGTTATCGTACTGCATGCTGATTGCATGAGGCTCTGAAAATGGGTCACAGTGCACACGGGAGGCCACCCACATTGTGTTAGCCTGGCTAACGAGATTGCAACGGAAACTCTTGATAAAAACGAACTAATTGTAAAGCCAAATACGAACCCCGCAGTAGAAAGAGATGGTAACATGAAACATAACATGTAGTTTGGTGTATACAAGGAGGAGGTAACTACAGTCGGTTAAAAATGGGAAGGTGAGTTCAACAGGAATGCGTGAGTACGAACAGGAGGGCGGACCCTAGTGCGCTCGCGGCAGCCACATCATTACTTAAATAAACGTAAGAGGGCCTAGCCGGAACAAATTGTATAATTGTCACTACCCTCTGTATACCAGTTTCGATCTTGGTCTAGTGTGGTGACCAAAGATGGTAGCCAGGTGGTCGGCTGGTTGCTGTGGGGAACAAGGCACGCATGCAACTAGAAAAAGGACAGCTAAAGGGGGTCCCGTCAGGGGGTTTGTATCGTACGTATATACGTGACACGCGGGGGAAAGCAGAACCACGAGAGCGAGCCTGGGACTCTCCGGTGGGTGAGAGGGAGAGGGATTCATAGGAAAACGTTTTACTCTCGTGGAAAAACATGCACAGGAAAACAGGGTAGGATGTCCTGTACTACATACCTGCCGAAGGATGATCACACAGCATACAACAAGTTGCAGGATGTGGCGGGGGAAACAAGGGGAAGCGGGTGATGCAGTATGGGAGGAATACATGTGCAAGAGTGTGGACGAGGAGTGATAAGCAACACGGGAACGATTGTGACTCATGTATCACGCCATACAGATCATCTACAGGTATAAGTCCTACATACTTCCATTCGCGGTTATACTACTTTCCCACAGGCAGATTCACGTTACATCGCGGCATAGGGGCGGTGGGTGCTGTGGTTTTATTAGGCGCAGATCGCACAGCTTTCTCAGAGTGTCAAGTCTGAACAGTGACTGGGGAGGACCAAGACCAGGAGGGCGGGGGGGGGGGTAGGGCGAATGTAGACAATGATACCGGGTGTAAGAAGAAAGGCGGGGAACTGAAGATAACTGCTAAAACACCAGATTCCGGTGTCCCTATTGCCTGGGCTATGTAGGATAACTATGATACAAACACAGTGGCCGCTACTGGTGGCTCCTGGGTATCCCACAAGGGCTCCGAGAACGAGGTGGCGTGGCACGTAGCCAATTTATAAAACACCAATAGATGATACCTGGAGATGCCCGTGCAACTGTGTGGCCATAAGACTCAGGATCGGGGTATCAGGGGAACTGACGTTGGAAGTGAACTAGGTAAGAGAGGAGGTCCGGGGCCGGCGAGGGACAGGTTCCTCGTCTAGCAGTTATCACATGTAACAGGATGAACAAAAGTAGGATGGTGTATAATGTGCGCGGTGCGTATGCGAGTGGGCTTATCGTACAGGTCAGTAGACGACGTGCCGAGTGGCATTTAGACGTCCCTTACGTCTAAATTTCAGTAATTAGGTAATATAATTCGCAACTCAGTTTTATGAATATATAATAACGTTACTCAATGCAGTTAATGAGTAAACTTTACATATAGCGAGTAAAATCATAAGGGACGTATTACTATCATCGATGTTACAGGCTTGGCCTCTAAAATGAACTATTATGTGTCATAGACACACTTTGCAAATTGAAAGGATAATGCATCATTACCAAGTCCACACTCCAGCCAAAGACACCCCCCCCCCCCTCCCCCCCCCTCATGTTGAGATATACTACTACATTGACTATTACATCCTTGTGCCTTGATGAAATGCATATATACTGCATTTTTGCCTGCTATGCTCCTGATACTTTGTTGAAAACTATGGTGTTTCCCAAGTAAGTGTCTCAACAGTGGTCGTATGGTTTGTCAAATTACTTCCGGCCCCCTTCACCAAATTTTATATGGTTGATGATTGGTGCGGATTGGTTACAGGGCGTTTGTGAATGCATTCTCAGTGTCTGGTGCAAAGCATGGCGAGTACACTGTTGCGTCGTGGCGTTTGCCGGCTGCAAACAGACTATTATCGCTAGTAAATCATCTCTATTTCTACTAGTTTCTGGAGTGCCAACACAACCACGGTACCCACAGACCACCCTAACGTCGATACATAGCGACATTGGTGCCTGCTTGTTTTTGGTCCTCCCCGTCTGTTTACCACATCTTAGCTCGATGCATGATATCAGTTTCCAACTATACACCGCAATTTGTGCAGCGTGCCTTGCCCCGTAACGGGGTCCATGTGATTCAGCTATTCTCTGCCCGTGCTGTTGTTTTTATCAGGTGTCCTGTGGGTTAAAAAAACTCAGCAACCTTACATTTATACCGTGCAATACAGCGGTCATAAGGATACTAATTGGGCACAACCAAGCATGATGGCCTGACCTACCTTCCATCCAGATGGGCAGTTCAAGCCAATGGTTGGAAGCGCTCATATGAATAGCGTGATATTGCAACGATACAGTACCCCACCTACATAGCGCTTACATCCCCTATAGTCCGAATGGTGCGTTTTAGATTCTCCCCGAGGGCAAACAGATTAACTAGAGATAGGTGGGTGGATTTATTTGCTTCCCTATTAAACAAACAAGTAGCAACATCGAAAAAAAAGTTTGAGCATAGCACAGATCTAGTAGGCCATAGTTATGAGGCACATACTGGGAGAGCCAGCCATAAAGTTGAATGTGCCCCAACACACCAAAATGTTCCTTTCTGTGCCATGCCACCAGTGCTCACCGTTCCTAGTATAGAACAGAATTGTCTGCACGTTTGGTATAAAGGGAAGATAGTTAACCTTCCACCCTTAAAAAGGCAAATGCCAGCATTGTAAAATGAGAACATCAATCCCCATATTTCTCCTCTAGAAGCTCCCCAGGGCCTGATGCTTTGCCACGATCATTAAAGTATCAAGCTGGTGAGAAGAGTAGGAGGACCAGTCCACTTCACTGCTCCTTTAGGGCCTTCACAGCCATTCTCCCCAACTTAAGGGTATCCTGGCTGTCAGGTACAATCCCCATGGTACTCGCACTACACAGGAGAACCTCACTATGCGCAAGTCCAATCCTTTATATTATTGCCCCTGTGACTACTGCCAAATAACCTTTCTGCTCCTGACCATGCTGTCAGACTGAATGGTGTGAGAACCGGCAATTGAGCTGAGTAACAAGTCACAGTGACTGTATCGCCAACTCAGAAGGAATAAGTATTTCCCAACCCCCAGGCTGTGCCCAAACCCCCACCCCAGGTCTCTGGTCCAATAATGTTAATCTCAGTACTCACAGCGACACCTAGACTGTATAGGAAATTTGAAGTGTCACTGGTTCCCTTATTCATTCTTATTGGGAAATACAGATGGCCTGCACTAGGCACTATCTAACCCCCCTTTAAAATCGACCCACGTGGTCAGTTTCATCTGAGGTTTTACCATATTACGCACTCGCACAAAACACGCAATCGCATGTGATTTTGTGCTGCATTTTGATATGCGCCGTGCGTTTTTTCTTAGAGATAGAAACCGCATGCGATGCTAGCGCAAAAACCGCGGCCAAATACACAAACGCAATGCAACCATGCGCAAACACATTCACAAAACCACCCCCCGCGCTAGTGTGACCATTAGCCCTTCACAGCATTGGGATCATATGGAAATAATGGATCATGTGTGCCAGTTAAGAATCCTTATAATAATTGTTTTTATAATGTGGGGCCTGCTAGGACATGGCTACACGTTGCCACATGGCAAGGACAATATCATTTACACTGGGTCGCAGCACATTGACCCCTTTATAACCTACCCCTTGTAGTGGATTTCTATGTGCGGAACTGTAAGGTTATACGTCCTTATAGTCTTACAGTTCAGGAGAAGGAAACAGAAGCCACAAAGGGGTAGGTTATATAAATAATGCACCCCAACTAAATTATAAAGTATATTAAAGTCACCTTGGTGTGACATTATCCATCTACTGTCAAATAACCCAGTGAGCCCCTGTATTACAGGCAGGGTGTATTATTAACCCTTGTGATGTACAGATCATTCTCTATTGTAGCATTGAGACCAATGCTTAATGTTGTGGGAGAAATTTCAGCTCCGCAGGAGTTAACATTAGGACCGACCTCTTTAAACACAACCAATAGCATTGCAATGGGCGTACCTGACAACCGTGAAAGCTATTTGCTGGAAAGTCACGGTTTAGGTAGGAATTGTGAAGGGTGATTAGCAGGAATGTCGGTTGGTTTATACTGGGATGTTGTAAACCTATGACCAGGGTGTGCCGCATCATGTCCCAACCTGGTAAGTTGCTGTGTTAAGATCGGGTGTAACCCCTATGGGGTGCGTGTGTTACACCACAAAACTTGATTATTGTTTAATTTATTACAACTAAACACTGTAGCGCTGCACTGCGACTGCTGGAGCCTGTGGTGAATGATGTGACACAAAGTGGTAGAAACTTTAATGGCTGGGGCACGCTGGCGCATCTTTCAACGCAGGTACGATGGCGTCTGTGAGTCTTTAGCGTGTGAGAAATGCAGCCGAGCGTACAATGAAGTGGATGGCCATATTGTGGCGTTGCGGATCCGTTTTCAGAGAGCGCCACGTATTACCATTTTTTTTTGACAAATCCGATGGGTGCGGACAACGTAATATGTGCACATCGCAGCGCAAAGACGTTGTGTGCATTTCACGCCATTAACCGTGCATGCAGTGGGCCACAGACATCCTACCTATCCGGTAACCAGCACAGTATATGATATCTATATATTTATATATGCTAAATCTATCCTTATATCCTACCTATCTGTTAACCAGCACAATATATGATATCTATATATCTATATATGATAAATCTACCCTTACATCCTACCTATCCGGTAACCAGCACAGTATATGATATCTATATATCTATATATGATAAATCTACCCTTACATCCTACCTATCTGGTAACCAGCACATTCAGGGAGATTCAATAAAAGTTCTTATCGTTTAAAATGGTGCTAATTTTGCCCCAACCAATCAGATCTTATTTAACATTTGAAAGCTAAAATCTGATTGGTTGGGGCAAAATTAGCACCATTTTAAACGATAAGAACTTTTATTGAATAACCCCCATCATATGGTATCTATATATCTATATATGATAAATCTACCCTTACATCCTACCTATCCGGTAACCAGCACAGTACATGATATCTTTATCTATATATGATAAATCTACCCTTACATCCTACCTATCCGGTAACCAGCACAGTATATGATATCTATATATCTATATATGATAAATCTACCCTTACATCCTACCTATCCGGTAACCAGCACAGTATATGGTATCTATATAACTATATATGATAAATCTACCCTTACATCCTACCTATCCGGTAACCAGCGTAGTATATGATACTATATATGATAAATCTACCCTTACATCCTACCTATCCGGTAACCAGCGCAGTATATGCTATCTATATATCTATATATGATAAATCTACCCTTGCATCCTACCTATCCGGTAACCAGCACAGTATATGGTATCTATATATCTATATATGATAAATCTACCCTTACATCCTACCTATCTGGTAACCAGCACAGTATATGGTATCTATATAACTATATATGATAAATCTACCCTTACATCCTACCTATCCGGTAACCAGCGTAGTATATGATACTATATATGATAAATCTACCCTTACATCCTACCTATCCGGTAACCAGCGCAGTATATGATATCTATATATCTATATATGATAAATCTACCCTTACATCCTACCTATCCGGTAACCAGCGCAGTATATGATATCTATATATCTATATATGATAAATGTACCCTTACATCCTACCTATCCGGTAACCAGCGCAGTATATGATATCTATATATCTATATATGATAAATCTACCCTTACAATCCCACCTATCTGGTAACCAGCACATTATATCTGTCTATATAATCTATATATGATAAATCTACCCTTACATCCTACCTACTTGTAACCAGCAACAGTATATGATATATATCTATAATATGAAATCTACCCTTACACATCCTACCTACTTGGTAACCAGCACAGTATAATGAATCTATTTGATAAATATACCCTTACATCCTACCTATCGTAACCAGCACAGTATATGATATCATATATTCATATATGATAAATCTACCCTTACATCCTACCTATCTGGTAACCAGCACAGTATATGATATCTATATCTATATATGAATATCTACCTACTTACATCCTACCTATCTGGTAACCAGCACAGTATATGATATCTATATATCTATATATGATAAATCTACCCTTACACTCCTACCTATCTGGTAACCACACAGTAAATGGTATCTATATATGATAAATCTACCCTTCATCTCCTATCCGGTAACCAGCACAGTCTATGATATCTAATATATCTATATATAAGATAACTCTACCCTTACATCCTACCTATCTGTAACCAGCCACATATATGATATCTATATATGTATAAATTACCTACCCTTACATCCTACCTATCTGGTAACCAGCACAGTATATGGTATCTATATATGATAAATCTACCCTTACATCCTCCTACTTGTAACCAGCACAGTTATATATATCATATATGATAAATCTACTACCCTTACATCCTACCTACTTGTACCACACAGTATATGATATCTATATATGATAAATCTACCCTTACATCTACCTATCTGGTAACCAGCACAGTAATAAGATACTTATATATCTTATATATATAAATCTACCCTTACATCTACCCATCTGGTAACCAGCACAGTATATGATATCTATATATCTTATATATGAATATCTACCTACATCCACCTATCTGGTACCAGCACAGTATATGGTATCTATATATCTATATATGATAAATCTACCCTTACATCCTACCTATCTGTAACCCACACAGTATATGGTTATCAATATCTATATATGATAAATCTACCCTTACATCCTACCTATCTGGTAACCAGCACACAGTTTATGATATCTATCTATACTAATAAAGAAGGCAAAGTCCCTCAACTCACTCACTCACTCATCACTAATTCTCCAACTTGCCATGGAGGCAGGGCGGCTTAATTTGGCAAGCTCATTCATTGCACCTTACTTACAAAAGTTAAGCAGGTTTCGTTTCGAAAAGGCAAAGCCCTCACTCACTCACTCATCACTAACTCATCACTAATCCTCAACTTGCCGTGGAGGCAGACGGCTTAAATTTGGCAGGCTCATTCATTGCACCTTACTACAAAAGTTAAGCAGGTTTCGTTTCGAAAAAGCAAAGCCCTCACTCACTCATCACTAATTTTCCAACTTGCCATGGAGGGCAGACGGCTTAAATTTGGCAGAGCTCATTCATTGCACCTTACTTACAAAATTAATCAGGTTTCGTTTCGAAAAGGAAAGCCCTCACTCACTCACTCACTCATCATTAATCTCCAACTTGCCGTGGAGGCAGACGGCTTAAATTTGGCAGGCTCATTCATTGCACCCTTACTTACAAAAGTTAAGCAGGTTTCATTTTGAAAAGGCAAAGCCCTCACTCACTCATCACTAATTCTCCAACTGCCGTGGAGGCAGACGGCTTAAATTTTGCCAGGCTCATTCATTCACCTTACTTTCAAAAGTTAGCAGGTTTGTTCGAAAAGGCAAAGCCCTCACTCACTCTCACTAATCTAATTCTCCAACTTGCCGTGGAGGCACACGGCTTAAATTTGGCAGCTCATCATTGCACCTTACTTACAAAAAGTTTAAGCAGTTTCGTTTCGAAATTCACCTGTAACGGTGGAGTATCTGACATTGCACCTGTAACGGTGAGTATCTGACATTGCACCTGTAAGGGTGAGTATCGGACATTGCCCAGACGGTTGGTCCAATTTCAACCAAATTTGGTATGCTTACTCCTTTACCAGTAAAAGATTAACAAAATATTTTTTTTAGGGTTGGTTTTGGAATGGGGGGGGAATATAATTTTGAACTCCTGCACACTAACGGCTGGACCGATTTTTACCAAAAATTCATGGTGTGTGCGGGGACTGGCTGAGATGTAAGGGGAAGGGTTTGGAGGGTGGACAGAGAGGAATAGTGGGGGGTATTAGGGGCGGACGGGGAGGGGTGGTGGGGGTTATTTTCACCAAAATTTCATAGTTGAATAAAAAATATAATATTAAAGTTAATGAGTGTTGCATTATCGTAAAGCTTATTGAATTGTCTTTCCTTAATATATCAAGTGCCGAGTGATTACAGCAATCTTGATACATTATTGCTTTCTTACTAAAAACGTTATTTCAATACATCTCCGCTGCGAAGCGCGGGTATTTTGCTAGTATATGATAAATCTACCCTTACATCCTACCTATATGGTAACCAGCACAGTATGTGATATATATATATCTATATATGATGACTCTACCCTTACATCCTACCTATCTGGTAACCAGCACAGTATATGGTATCTATATATGATAAATCTATCCTTACATCCTACCTATCTGGTAACCAGCACAGTATATGGTATCTATATATCTATATATGATAAATCTACCCTTACATCCTACCCATCTGGTAACCAGCACAGTATATGATATCTATATATCTATATATGATAAATCTACCCTTACATCCTACCTATCTGGTAACCAGCACAGTATATGGTATCTATATATCTATATATGATAAATCTACCCTTAAATCCTACCCATCTGGTAACCAGCACAGTATATGATATCTATACATCTATATATGATAAATCTACCCTTACATCCTACCTATCTGGTAACCAGCACAGTATATGGTATCTATATATCTATACATGATAAATCTACCCTTACATCCTACCCATCTGGTAACCAGCACAGTATATGATATCTACATATCTATTTATGATAAATGTACCCTTACATCCTATCTATCTGGTAACCAGCACAGTATATGGTATCTATATATCTATATATGATAAATCTACCCTTACATCCTACCTATCTGGTAACCAGCACGGTATATGATATCTATATATGATAAATCTACCCTTACATCCTACCTATCTGGTAACCAGCACAGTACACAGTATATATATCTATATATGATAATCTACCTTACATCCTACCTATCTGGTAACCAGCACAGTATATGGTATCTATATATCTATATATGAATCTACCCTTACATCTACCTATTGGTAACCAGCACAGTATATGATATCTATATATATGATAATCTACCCTTACATCCTACCATCTGGTAACCAGACAGTATATGTGTTATATCTATATATGATAAATACCCTTACATCCTACCTATCCGGTAACCAGCACAGTATATATATCTATATATCTTATATGATAAATCTACCCTTACCTCCTACCTACTGGTAACCAGCACAGTATATGGTATATATATATGATAAATCTACCCTATCATCCTACCTATCTGTAACCAGCACAGTATATGATATTATATATGATAAATCTACCCTTACATCCTACCTATCTGGTAACCAGCACAGTATATGGTATCTATATATCTATATATGATAAATCTACCCTTACATCCTACCTATCTGGTGACCAGCACAGTATATGGTATCTATATATCTATATATATGATAAATCTAGCCTTACATCCTACCTATCTGGTAACCAGCACAGTATATGATAAATCTACCCTTACATCCTACCTATCTGGTAACCAGCACAGTATATGATATCTATATATCTATATATGATAAATCTAGCCTTACATCCTACCTATCTGGTCAGAGTGGCCCACAGCACCCAGGAGTGGGCGGGGCCATATGGGGCTGTAAGGGAATGGGCCAAGGAGGGCCTGCAACTGAAGGGACCATGGAGTCCATGAGTGGGAGGGACCAGGGGGGCTGCAAAGGGGAGGAGACACAGGGCAATTTGACCGACAGTTTCAGAGCAGGAAGCAGGAAGTGCAGGGGACCTGGTGATGCTGCTGCCGTATCACACACAAAAATGTAAATATCTTCAAAACTAGGTAAAATAAACTTACCTTTAAATTGCAAAAACTCTCAGGAGAGCAATTCCTATCAAGTTACCTAAAGTTCCTCTTTAAGGTGCCCATACACTCCTTCTTGCCTGCATACGTTCCCATTCCAGGTAAGCGCCCAGCCCGATAACTTTACAACCGGCGTTATAGCTGCTGGAGAACGTTGCAGGTAAGAACCACGCAATAGTTAAAGGTTAGGCCACAGCCACGCAATGTGACACACGCAAAGCAATGTTGCACGTTACACGCTCGTTACAGTGCGATTGCGCTGTGATTCCACTGATATTCCGTTATCGGACTGCATGCTGATTGCATGAGCTCTGAAAATGGGTCACAGTGCACACAGGGAGGCCACCCACATTGTGTTAGCCTGGCTAACGGATTGCACGGAAACTCTTGAGAAACGCTAATGTGGCCCAGCCCATAAAGATGATAATATGTTTGTTCAGATGAATCTTATGTAACATCTAACTACTAGTTTGGCCAGCATTAGGTTCCCCAAGGTGATTATCTATTCTGCCTCTGGCTTGTACCTTACTTGCTGTCATACAGCATCCTGAGACTTCCATAGAGTTTATCAGTATGGCAGCACCACAGCTCTGATGGTGGATGAGAGTAAGAGGAAACGTTTAATGAGTAACATAAATGAATGAGGAGAAACTAGATAAAAAGTCAATGATTGTAATGTTTTATATACAAGCAGATTAAACATAAACACCAACATTGTATTACAATATCTCTCCACTCTTCTTATTTCCATATTCCCACAATGCAGATCACTTTACATCTCTGCTGGTTTTACATGCCGATTCAATAGGCGACATTGTAACCAATCAGACGTTAGCTTTTTACCGGTTTACTGCAGTATCACCTGATTGCTTACTGCTAATTAATAGCACAGGGGCTATGTTTACCCACAATGTACTAACAGATGCTGGAACGTAGCAATTTACAGAATATTAAATTGCCCTTTAAATGATGTTGACACAAAGTATGAAGACAAGGCTTGCCGAACAGGTTTTCGCATTAACGCTTTAAAATAAGGTTTGGCGAAGGGTGTGTCTTCAGAGACCCAGAGGTGTTTGTGCTTCTAAATTTCAGTAATGGAAATATTTTCACCAGTTTTAAGATATATATAATAAACTTTCAATGCAGTTAGAGTAACTTTACATAGATAGTAATCAAATGTAGTTACTATATAGATGTTAGGTGCATAAAATATGGGTCATTACAACTTTAAAGGATAACTCCACCCTCATGTTGAGATATCCTACCTTGTCCTTTGAAATCATTAGCATTTTGCCTGCTATGCTCCTGGATACTTTGTGAAAACTATGGTTTAGTAAGTGTCAATGGCTATGTTTGTTTACGCCCCCTTCAGCAATTTAGTGAGCTGGTTATGAGCTTGAGCATGCTCAGAGAAGGAAGCTAGGGCAATAACGCATTCAGTCATTAACTGGAAGAACCAGGAAGCAGAAACAGGGATAAAAGGACATTGTGCAGCATTTTAGGTTAGTTTTACATCTTTCAGATATTTAACTATCGCAATTGTGAGCTGGGAGGGGAGTGATCTGGCAGTGTTTTCAGGCTGTGGTTAAAAAAAAAAATACATTTATTCCTGCAAAGCGCAAGGGGATACTAATTGGAACACAAGATGGCCTCCTTCCATCAGATGGCATTTCAACCAATGGTTGGAAGCGCATCATATGAATTGGTGATTGCAAAGATAAGTACCCACCTACAAGCTATACCCCTAATAGTGAAGAGTTTTAGATTCTCACCCAGGGCACAGATTAACAGAGTAGGTGGGTGTTTATTTTGCTTCCCCTTTAAAAACACAAGTGCAACAGTCTAAAAAAAAGTTTGAGATGCACAGATCTAAGTAGCCATAGTTATGGGCACATCTGGGAGAGCCCATAAAAGTGAATGTGCCCCAACACACATGTTCTTTCTGTGCCATGCACCAGTGCTCACACGTTCCTAGTATAAACAGCATTGTTACTGTGGTTAAAGGGAAGATAAGTTAACTTACCCTTAAAGGCAATGCCAGCATTGTTAATGAGAACATCAATCCCACCATATTTCTCCTTCATGAAGTCCCCCAGGGTCCTGATGCTTTGCAGATCATTAATATCCAGCTGGTGGAAGAGAGGGGACAGTCCTTCCTGCTCCTTTAGGGCCTTCACAGCTTCTTCCCCCAACTTAGGGTTCCTGGCTGTCAGGTACACATCCCCATGGTACTGCTTACACAGGGACCTCACTATGGCAAGTCCAATCCCTTTATTGCCCCCTGTGACTACTGCAACCTTTGTCCCTGCCATGCTGCAGACTGACTGGTGTGAGAACCTGCAGATTGAGTAACAAGTCACAGTGCTGGTATCGCCAGAGAGGAATAAGTATCCAACCCCCAGGCTGTGCCAAAACCCCACCCCCAGTCTCTGGTTCCAATAATGTAATCTCAGTCTCACAGCGACACCTGCTGTATAGGAATGGGAAGTGTCACTGGTTCCCTTTAATTCATTCTGTTATTGGGAAATACAGATGGTGCACAGACTATCTACCCCCCTTTAAATCGCCACGTGGTCAGTTTACATCTGATTTACCATATTACGCAATCGCACAAACCACGCAATCGCATGTGATTTTGTGTGCAATTTTGATGCGCTTGCGTTTTTTCTTTAGAGATAGAAAACCGCATGCGATTGCGCAAAAAACTGCAGGCCACAAATCACAAACGCAATCGCAACCATGCGCAAACACATCAAAACCGCGCTAGTGTGACATAGCCCTTACACAGCATTGGGATCATTATGGAAATAAATGGGATCATTGTTGCCAGTTAGAATCCTTATAATAAATGGTTTTTATAATGAATGGGCCTGGCTAGGACATGGCTAACAGTTGCCACATGGCAAGGGACAATATCATTTACAATGGGTCCAGCACATTGACCCTTTATAACCTACCCCTGTAGTGGATTTCTATGGGAGGAACTGTAAGATTATAGCCTTATAGTCTTACAGTTCCAGGAGAAGGAAACCAGAAGCCACAAAGGGGTAGGTTATAATAAATAATGCACCCCCAACTAAATTATAAGGATATTAGAAGTCACCTTGGTGTGCATTATCCACTATGTAAATAACCCAGTGAGCCCCTGTACATTCCAGGCAGTGGGTGTATTATTAACCCTGTGATGTACAGATCATTCTATATTGTACATTGAGACCAATGCTACATGTGGGAGCATTTCAGCTCCGCAGGAGTTAACATTAGGACCGCCTCTTTCAAACACAACCAATAGCATTGCAAGGGCGTGACTGCCAACCCGGAAGTATTTGCTGGAAGCACGTGTTAGGAGACATTGTGAAGGGTGATTAGCAGGATGGTCCGGTTGGTTTATACCTGGGATGTTGTGAAACTTACTGACCATGTGTCCTGCACACTGTCCAGCAACCTGGTAATGTGCTGTGTTTAGATCTGTGTAACCCCATATCTTTTACACACACAAAACTTGATTATTGTTTAATTTATTACAAACTAAACACTGTAGAGCTGCACTGCACTGGGAGCCTGTGGTGAATGATGTGACACCAAGTGGCTAGTAAACCTTTAATGGCTGGGGCACGCTGGCGCATTTCTCACGCAGGTACGATGGCGTCTTGTGATCTGTTAGCGTGTGAGAAATGCATGCCAGGCTAACATGAAGTGGATGGCCATATTGTGCGTTGCGATCCGTTTTCAGAGCGCACACGATTACCATTTTTTTTGACAAATCGCATGTGTGCCGACAACGTAATATTGTCAATCGCAGCGCAAATGCACGGTGTGTGCATTTCACGCACATTAACGTGCATTGCAGTGGGGCCACAGCTTATGGCTGAGGCCACACTGCAATTCACTGGAAGCGTGCACGCGATTGTAGTTGGCTGAAAGACAGTGGGTGCATTGTGCCTATTTTCCATTATAGAAGCACATGTGGTTGTGCAAAAAATGGTGATTGCGTGTGTTGCCAAAAGGGATGTGCAAATACCAGCTCATCAAAAACCGCAGGAATATTTGCGTTCCTGCAATTTCCATTCTATGCAAAATCGCATGCGTGAAAATCTCACTAGTGTGGCCCAGCACTAACTCAGGATCCTTTAGCAGGTCGTGGTATACTGTGAAAAGACTAATGTACGGTCAGATGTGCAGTTGTGTCAAAACATGGGTCAGTAAAGGGCATAGAAACTGGAGCTGAAGTAACTCTTACTGTTTAATCCTTTTTACTCTTTAAGGAAACAAACTGGAATTAAAATCCGGAGACAATGAAATCCAAATGGGGACGGACAGGACGTAAAAGAAAAAGAAAAGATCTGACTGGCGCCAAATCGTATGCAGGTACCTTGCGCTTAGTCCATAAATTATGGGCCATCCTTAGGGTGATAGAACTGTTTCTCAGTTTGACATTGGCCAAGCGTAAGTTAATTCATTTGAAATACCCTAAATGTCAATATTTTTGCAATAAATCATTTTTGATGGAGATTTTTCCATTTCTGTTCTTTCCTCTAGCAAATCGGAGCTATGAGCAGGAATACATAGAGCTGCAGAAATGGCTGAAAGACAGAGGGTTTCAGGGCAATTACCTAAAAGCTGCAGAGTTTGCAGGTAAATTTTACATCCTTAGGAATTAGTGAGCGCCTCCTGCAAGGACACAGGGGACTATTTCCTGTTTGAAAACATACGTTTTGCATTATTAATATTTGCTAAATATGCTCCTGAAGGGGCTTACCTGCCCCGGTCCTTTGCGGCCTAGGTGCAGCCCCTGATCCTGTTTCGAACTTGTTTCTAGTACAGGAACAGAGGGCTGCTCTACTTCCTGGCCACGGCTGTCAGGCTATTGGGCGTGACGTCATGTTGCGCCTTTACTGCAACCAGGAAGTAGAAGAAGAGTAACGAGGGGACCGGGTAAGGTAAAGAACTTCAGGGGCATATTTGGCATGTATTTATAATGTGAAACAGGTTTGGGGAGGTCCTCTACATTGGACATGCCCTTTAAGGCATAAATAGCAATAGTATGTTAATATAAATGGCTCAGGGACCTGGGAAATGGTCTGGGTAACACGTCCATATAAACAAAACGTATATTTTTGAGGATTAGTGAAATCGACTTCCAGATTCAAGGGTTACCGAAATCGATTCACGTATTTAAGGGTTACCGAAATCGATTCACGTATTTGTGGGTTACCGAAATCGATTCCTATCTATCTGGTACCAACACACAGTATATGTATCTATATATCTAATGAATAAATCTACCCTTACATCTCCTATCTGGTAACCAGCACAGTATATGGTATCTATATATGATAAATCTACCCTTACATCCTACCATCGTAACCAGCACAGTATATGATTCTATATACTATATATGATAAATCTACCCTTAAATCCTACCTATCTGGTAACCAGCACAGTATATATAATCTATATATGATAAATCTACCTTACATCCTACCTATCTGGTAACCAGCACAGTATATGGTATCTATATATCTATATATGATAAATCTACCCTTACATCCTACCTATCTGGTAACCAGCACAGTATATGGTACTATATATGATAATCTACCCTTACATCCTACCTATCTGTAACCAGCACAGTATATGGTATCTAATTCTATTATGATAAATCAACCCTTACATCCTACCTATCTGGTAACCAGCACAGTATTGGTATCTATATATCTATATCTATAATCTACCTTACATCCTACCTATCGGTAACCAGCACATATATATGATTCTATATATGATAAATCTACCTTACTTCCTACCTATCTGGTAACCAGCACAGTATATGGTATCTATATATGATAAAATCTACCCTTACATCCTACCTATCTGATAACCAGCACAGTATATGGTTATCAATATCTATATATGATAAATCTACCCTTCCATCCACCTATCTGGTAACCAGCACAGTATATGGTATCTATCTATCTATATGATAAATCTACCCTACATACCTACCTATCTGGTACCAGCCAGCACAGTCTATGATATCTATAATACTATATATGATAATCTACACCCTACATCCTACCTATCGGTAACCCACTATGATATCTATCTATATAAATCTAGCCTTACATCCTACCTATCTGGTAACCAGCACAGTATATGGTTATCTATATATCAATATTGATAAATCTACCCTTACATCCTACCTATCTTGTAACCAGCACGTATATGATATCTATATATTGATAAATCTACCCTTACATCCTACCTATCTGTAACCAGCACAGTATATGATATCTATATATGATATCTACCCTTACATCCTACTATCTTGTAACCAGCACAGTAATGTATCTATATATCTATATATGATAAATCAACCCTTACATCCTACCATCTGGTACCAGCACAGTATTTGATATCTATATCTATATATCTATATATGATAAATCTCCCCTTACATCCTACCATCTGGTAACCAGCACAGTATATGGTCTATATATCTATATATGATAAATCTACCCTTACATCCTACCCATCTGGTAACCAGCACAGTATATGATATCTATATCTATATATGATAAATCTACCCTTACCTCCCTAACCACATCTTACCTATCTGGTAACCAGCACAGTATATGGTATCTATATATGATAAATCTACCCTTACATCCTACCTATCCAGTAACGTATTTGAGGGTTACCGAAATCTATTTGCGTATTTGAGGGTTACCGAAATCTATTTGCGTATTTGAGGGTTACCGAAATCGATTTGTGTATTTGAGGGTTACCGAAATCGATTTGTGTATTTGAGGGTTACCGAAATCTATTTGCGTATTTGAGGGTTACCGACATCCATTCGGTAAACCCTCAATAGTGGCAATCGATTAGGTAACCCTCAAATACACAAATCGATTTCGGTAACCCTCAAATGTCGCAATCGATTTTCGGTTAACCCTCAAATACACAAATCGATTTCGGTAACCCTCAAATCACAAATCGTTCGAACCTCAAATACGCAAATGATTTCGGTAACCTCAAATACCAAGATCGATTTCGGTAAAACTCAAATACACAAATCGATTTTTCGGTAACCCTCAAACACAAATCGATTCGGTAACCTCAAATGACCAAATACGATTTCGGTAACCCTCAAAAATACGCAAAATAGATTTCGGTAACCCTCAAATACGCAATCGATTTCGGTACCTCAAATACGTGAATGATTTCGGTAACCCTCAAATACGTGAATCGATTCGGAACCCTCAAAAGTACGAAATGATTTGGGTAACCCTCAAATACGCAAATGATTCGTACCCTCAAATACTTACAAATAGATTTCGGTAACCCCAAATACCAAATCGATTCGGTACCCTCAAATACACAACGATTTCGGGTAACTAAAACGTGATCGATTTCGTACTAAATACACAAATCAGATTTTC
>CM033470.1:25738523-25995661 GCA_019447015.1 Hymenochirus boettgeri | reverse complement strand
TCTTGTAGCTTGCCAAATAGGGTTTTTATTCTCTTGTAGCTGCTAGGGTTATAGTCTCTTGTAGCTTGCTATGGGTTATAGTCTCTTGTAGCTTGCTCGGGTTATAGTCTCTTGTCTTGCTAGGGTTAGGCGTCTCTTGTAGCTTGCTAGGGTTAGCGTCTCTTGATCGTCGCTAGGGTTAGCGTCTCTTTAGTCTTGCTAGGGTTAGCGTCTCTTGTAGCTTGCTAGGGTTAGCGTCTCTTGTAGCTTGCTAGGGTTAGCTGTCTCTCTGTAGCTTGCTAGGGTTATATCTCTTGTAGCTTGCTAGGGTTATAGTCTCTTGTAGCTGCTAGGTTGTCGTGTAGCTTGCTAGGTGTTAGCGCTCTTTCTTGTAGCTTGCTAGGGTTAGCGTCTCCTTGTAGCTTGCTAGGGTTACGTCTCTTGTAGCTTGCAGGGTATGCGTCTCTTATAGCTTTGCTAGGGTTAACGTCTCTTAGTAGCTTGCTAGGTTAGCGTCTGCTTTGCGTTGCTAGGGTTAGCGTCTCTTGTAGCTTGCTAGGGTATAGCTCTCTTGTAGCTTGCTAGGGTTATAGTCTCTTTTGTAGCTTGCTAGGGTATAGTCTCTTGTAGCTTGCTAGGGTTATAGTCTCTTGTTAGCTTGCTAGGTTAAGCGTCTCTTGTAGCTGCTAGGGTTAGCGTCTCTTGTAGCTTGCTAGGGTTAGCGTCTCTGTGCTTGCTAGGGTTAGCGTCTCTTGTGGCTTGCTAGGGTTAGCGTCTCTTGTAGCTTGCTAGGGTTCAGCTGTCTCTCTGTAGCTTGCTAGGGTGAGCGTCTCTTGTAGCTTGCTAGGGTTAGCGTCTCTATAGCTTGCTAGGGTAGCGTCTCTTATAGCTTGCTAGGTTAGCGTCTCTTATAGCTTGCTAGGGTTAGCGTCTCTATAGTCTTGCTAGGTTAGCGTCTCTTATAGCTGCTAGGGTTATCGTCTCTTATAGCTTGCTAGGGTTAGCGTCTCTTATAGCTTGCTAGGGTTACGTCTCTTATAGCTTGCTAGGGTTAGCGTCTCTTATAGCTTGCTAGGGTTAGCGTCTCTTATAGCTTGCTAGGGTTAGCGTCCTCTTATAGCTTGCTAGGGTTAGCGTCTCTATAGCTGCTAGGCTTAGCGTCTCTTATAGCTTGCTAGGGTTAGCTTCTTATAGCTTGCTAAGGTTATGGTCTCTGATAGCTCGCTAGGGTTATGGTCTCTGATAGCTCGCTAGGGTTTTATGGTCTCTGATAGCTTGCTAGGGTTTATATCCTCTTATAGCTTGCTAGGGATATATTTTTATAACATTTTGTTTCATCTAATAAGTATTGTAATGTAATGTAGATTTCACATCAGAGAATCCGAGCGCACTGCAGACAATCTCCATTTTGCCCTGGTAGAAGCTTTGAGACGGGAAGAGCTGGAATTCTCAAATATCGGCACATTTGCTACAGATCGAACCCTCAGTGTGAACTACTTGACACAATCAAAGACTTGGAACTTTGTTCATTTTACTTGTTTTTTAGGCTTTTCTGTATGGAAAATTTTTTTATTTTAAAACCATCGACCAACCATTCTGCTTCATTTAGATAATTGTATTGTAAGTTAAACATAACCAGAAGATACAGTAAAGTCAAAGATTGCAACTTACCATCACACTATATCTATATATATATATATATATATTATATTATATTTATATCTATATATATATATATATTTATATTTATATATATAATATATTATGCGTGGTTAGTCCTCAGCACTCCCCTCTGTACGCAGCCGCCTCGGTGGCAATCGTAGACATATGTAGAACACGAACTTGGAGCACGTCGCAGGACTTACTTCATCGGTATCAAACTTTTATTCAACAAGACTCAACGCGTTTTCGGCGCATTGTGCTGACGACGGCCGTAAGCACAAGGCCGAAACGCGTTGATTCTTGTTGAATAAAAGTTTTGTACCGTGAAGTAGTCCTGTCGAGTGCTCCAAGTTTCGTTGTTTATATATATATATATATATATATATATATATATATAATAATATCTATAGGGACAGAAAGGATATACCTTAACATATAATTAACCCCTTTAATTACCATCTACTGACCACATACTGACCCTGACCGTACACACAGTAACTATGTTACAGGGACAAAGGAACAAGGATTTATATGGTAATATTGTTATACGATAATGAGTTTATCCTGTAACATATCAATTACCCTTTATTACACCTACTGTCCACGTATGTAATCTGTCCACTGTCCTTACACACAGTAATATGTATACAGGGACAGAAAGGAACAAGGATTTATATGGTAATCTTGTTTATACTATAATGAGGGTTATACCTGTATATATCAATTAACCCCTTATTATATCTACTGTCCACAGTACTTGACCGACAGACCTCTACACACCAGTAACTATGTATACAGGGACAGAAAGGAACAAGGATTTATAGGTTAATATTGTTTATACTATAAGAAAGGGTTATACCTGTAATATATCAATTAACCCCTTTATTACATCTACTGTTCACAGTACTGACGCACTGACCTTACACACAGTAACTATGTATACAGGGACGAAAGGAACAAGGATTTATATGGTATATTGTTTTATACTATAATGAGGGTTATACCTGTAATATCAATAACCCTTTATTACATCTACTGTCCACAGTACTGACCACTGACCTACAACACACACTAACTATGTATACTGGGACAGAAAGGAAAAGGATTTATATGGTAATATTGTTTATTACTATAATGAGGGTTATACCTGTAAACATATCAATTAAACCCTTTATTACATCTACTTGTCCAGCCTGTACTGACCCTGACCTTACACCACACTACTATGTATCCTGGGACAGAAAGGAACAGGAGGATTATATGGTAATATTGTTTATACTATAACTGAGGGTTATACCTGTAACATATCAATTAACCCTTTATTACATCTACTGTCCACAGTAACTGACCACTGACCATAACACACAGTAACTAATGTATACAGGGACAGAAAGGAACAGGATTTATATGGTAATATTGTTTTACTATAATGAAGGGTTTACCTGTAACATATTCAATTAACCCTCTTATTACATCTACTGTCCACAGTACTGACCACTGACCTTACACACACTAACTATGTATATCTGGGACGAGAAGGAACAAGGATTTAATGTAATATTGTTTTATACTATAATAGGGTTATCCTTGTAATATAATCAATTAACTCCTTTATTACATCTACTGTCCACAGTACTGCAGCCACTGACCACACTTACAACAACACGATAACTATGTATACAGGGACAGAAAGGAACCAGGATTTATCGGTAATATTGTTTATACTATAATGAGGGTATACCTGTACATATCAATTAACCCCTTTAATTACATCTACTGTTCACACAGTTTTTTGACCACTGACCTTACACACAGTAACTATGTAACAGGGACAAAGGAACAAGGATTATATGGTAATATTGTTTATACTATAATGAGGTTATACCTGTAACATTCAATTACCCCTTTATTACATCTCGTCCACAGTACTGACACTGACCACTCTGATCCTTCCACACACTAACTTATGTATACTGGGACAGAAAGGAACAAGGATTATCATGGTAATATTGTTATACTATAATGAGTGGTTATACCTGTACATATCAATAACCCTTTATTACAGTCTACTGTCCCACAGTACTGACCACTGACCTTACACACAACAGTAACAGCGCAATGTATACAGGGACAGAAAGGAACAAGGATTTATATGGTAACATTGTTTTATACTATAATAGAGTTATACCTGTTAACATATCATTACAACCCCTTTATTATATCCTACTGTTGCCCACAGTACTGACCCACTGACCTTACAACACAGTAACTCATGTTACAGGACAGAAAGGACAAGGATTTATATGGTAATATTGTTTATACTATAATGAGAGTTTACCTGTAACATTCAATTAACCTTTATTACATCTACTGTCTATAATACTAGACTCACTGACCTTACACACAGTAACTATGTATTACAGGGACGAAAGGACCAGTATTTATATGGTATATTGTTTATACTATAATTAGGGTTATAACCTGTAACATATCAATTAACCCCTTTATTACATCTAAACTGTTTGTACCCCCTGATCTAGACACAGGACACTATATAAGGTATACAGTGATAATGATGTAGAAAGCGCACGGAGGGGGAGTAAGGGGTGGCTTGCGTTGGCCCACAGTAGGTCTGATCTGATCCTGCCTGCCTACTATCACATCTCCTGCCACAGTAAAATAAAACTGCGGGCAACTTGTATGTGCTAAACTGTGTGCAATTTGCATGTAACATCACTGTATTTACTAATCTCTGTTCAGGAGCACTCTGGCACTATATTTAACCATGTGGCATATATTTCAGCTCTCCATTTCAGCAGACACTGTGTCAGCTCTCCACACCCACCTTCTCAAGCTTGTGTCTTGGCAAAGAGGGTGTGGCCTAAATGTTGGTGTGTTTTGAGCAAACCACTGTCCAATGATGAGCCTTTCTGGAATCCCTCGCTTTGAAATCCCCACTCTGCCCCTGCTAATAATGTTAGTAAAAAGCCATTCCATGTAAATCCAACAGCCAGCAGCCATGTATGTCCAGGTCAATATTTGTGTTATCTTTAGTTAAAATTTTCAAAAGAAATGGTCAGGAGAAGAACAAGATAGGGATACACCTAGATTAAACCATACTTACAGTATATAGCTTTAATAAAGAAATGTTTCCACTACAGAAAGCCCTCCTCTACTTTCCCTTCTGTTTACTTAGCTGATTGGAGAATTTATCTTCTTAGTTTAAATCAAACTGAGCATTGTCTGAACCCACTGGGCTAAGGGAGGGGCAGTTCTGCAGGAAATTCTGTACGGAAGGATTTTTAGAATTATACTCATTCAGTAACGACTTCTCTATGCTTCCTCCTACGTTCTTGTCACTTATGATTCGCCGCATCCTAGGACATTGGAGACCATATTTTATAAAGTTGGAGGAGGTTTAATGATCTAATGCCTCAGAATGAATGGGACCGATAGACCTTCCAAATATTCTAGTGCATTACGTAAACACTAAAGCATGATCAATTATTTTATAAACTTTTAAGCATCCTGCCTTTCGATATGAACCTATCTATCAATTTCAAACTTGAATAAAAGAAACTCTTTGTTCTCTTAAAGTTATGTTTTTAAATATGAAGTAAAAGTGTGTTCCCTGCATCTACCAATTTGTCCACTAGATGTCGCAAAGACTGACTTTAATGTTAACCCCACAACACATTGTTTTAACCTTTAAACTAAGGGAATTTATGAGGAGCAATAAGAGGAAACTTTGCACATTATAACCATGGAGCAAACTTCCAGGGCTTCCATGATGTCAGATTGAAAATAGTCCCGCGCTAATCATTCCGTATTACTGCAAAGCGGCTTGCAGGTCTACGGCCTTTTATTTGGCGTGAACGTAGCTGAGCTTCTGTCTGATTAGGGGGGAGAGGTGGAAAGGGGGGGGGGTGTATTGGGGTCTATGGAGAACAGGAGTCTATGACTGTCCGCATTACATTGTTTAGCTGCAATATAGAATATCCACATAAATTAAAACTAATCGGTGGAAAAAAACTATTAAAATCATTAAAATATATAAACACCAGATCCAAACTTTCCCATTCACTGCACCCTATTGGGATGTTCTGTGGATTAAATTACCAGTATTTGTCTGTAATTCCTAATCCCACCTGCTCTCCTTTTATTGTCAGGATTACAGACATAGAACAGATACTCGTTGATGGAAGACTAATGGACACTGCTCATTCTAAAATCATCTCTAGACTAGAAATGTAGCTTTACCTTTAACATTGCTGTGCCAGGGGTGTTAACCCATTAGTAGAAAGATTTCTAATCCTCTGGGATTAGTACCACATGGGATAATCTATTAAAATAGTTCAGTATTGGTTTGAGACACTTAGGCTGTTTTACGGGGAGCGGCAGAGCATTTTCTGGAGTTAAAAGGCATCTATACCGAAAAATAGGTTATTTTATATTGACCATAACTGGAACTATAATTCTTCCCAACCACCACTGTGTCATTGTTTTGTTTTATCTGCCCCCTATTTCTTTAGATCTCCAATCTAACTTCTTATATTTCAGCTGTCAATCAAGTCCTTGCTCTCAAAAAATATTCTTCTGTGAGTAGTTTTGACTGCTGGAATGGTGACAGAAGATTTGATACAGTTGAATGCTGTGTGCAGGCATTGACAGTTGGTTTGTGGGGAAAATCGGTCATATGGAAGTGGGAGTGTTAAAAGAGGGAGGGAATACTGCTCCTAAACAAAATTTGTCTCTTGTAGCTTGCTAGGGTTATAGTCTCTTGTAGCTTGCTAGGGTTAGCGTCTCTTGTAGCTTGCTAGGGGGTTATACCTGTAACATATCAATTAACCCCTTTATTACATCTACTGTTCACAGTACTGACCACTGACCTTACACACAGTAACTATGTATACAGGGACAGAAAGGAACAAGGATTTATATGGTAATATTACTGTCCACAGTACTGACCACTGACCTTACACACAGTAACTATGTATACAGGGACAGAAAGGAACAAGGATTTATATGGTAATATTGTTTATACTATAATGAGGGTTATACCTGTAACATATCAATTAACCCTTTATTACATCTACTGTCCACAGTACTGACCACTGACCTTACACACACTAACTATGTATACTGGGACAGAAAGGAACAAGGATTTATATGGTAATATTGTTTATACTATAATGAGGGTTATACCTGTAACATATCAATTAACCCTTTATTACATCTACTGTCCACAGTACTGACCACTGACCATACACACAGTAACTATGTATACAGGGACAGAAAGGAACAAGGATTTACAGTAGATGTAATAAAGGGTTAATTGATATGTTACAGGTATAACCCTCATTATAGTATAAACAATATTACCATATAAATCCTTGTTCCTTTCTGTCCACAGTACTGACCACTGACCTTACACACACTAACTATGTATACTGGGACAGAAAGGAACAAGGATTTATATGGTAATATTGTTTATACTATAATGAGGGTTATACCTGTAATATATCAATTAACTCCTTTATTACATCTACTGTCCACAGTACTGACCACTGACCTTACACACAGTAACTATCGCCACTGACCTTACACACACTAACTATGTATACGGGACAGAAAGGAACAAGGATTTATATGGTAATATTGTGTTATACTATAATGAGGGTTATACCTGTAACATATCAATTAACCCCTTTATACATCTACTGTCCAACAGTACTGACCACTGACCTTACACACAGTAACTATGTATACAGGGACAGAAAGGAACAAGGATTTATATGGTAATATTGTTTATACTATAATGAGGGTTATACCTGTAACATATCAATTAACCCCTTTATTACATCTACTGTCCACAGTACTGACCACTGACCTTACACACACTAACTATGTATAGGGACAGAAAGGAACAAGGATTTATATGGTAACTATTGTTTATACTATAATGAGGGATACCTGTAAATATCAATTAACCTTTATTACATCTACTGTCCACAGTACTGACCACTGACCTTACACACAGTAACTATGTATACAGGGACAGAAAGGAACAAGGATTTATATGGTAATATTGTTTATACTATAATGAGGGTTATACCTGTAACATATCAATTAACCCTCTTATTACATCTACTGTTCAAGTTGACCACTGACCTTACACACAGAAACTATGTATACAGGGACAGAAAGGAACAAGGATTATATGGTAATATTGTATACTATAATGAGGGTTTATACTGTACATATCAATTAACTACCCTTCCATCCTACATATACGTCCACAGTTACTTATTACATCTACTGTCCACAGTACTGACCACTGACCTTACACACACTAACTATGTATACAGGGACAGAAAGGAACAAGGATTTATATGGTAATATTGTTTATACTATAATGAGGGTTATACCTGTAACATATCAATTAACCCCTTTATTACATCTACTGTTCACAGTTTTGACCACTGACCTTACACACAGTAACTATGTATACAGGGACAGAAAGGAACAAGGGAATTACTGGTATTAATACATATACTGTAGTTCTGGTTGGTACAGGGGTACTATATAATATTGAGAATTACTGGTATTAATACATATACTGTAGTTCTGGTTGATACAGGGATACAATATAATATTGAGAATTACTAGTATTAATACATATACTATAGTTCTGGTTAGTACAGGGATACTCTATAATATTGAGAATTACTGGTATTAATACATATACTGTAGTTCTGGAACATGGAGAAAGAGGGGTGTAGGAAGGGGTGCAGGGCAGAATAGGGCAAGAATGGAGGGGAACAGGCCATAGGGGACAAGACTGGACAGGGGTCAGGACCACAAGTGGGCAGAAAAGAAGGTGTCAAGACTGGAGAGGAAGCAAGCCCAGTGGAGGCCAGGACTGGAGAGGGGAAAGACCAGAGGGGAGACAGGGACAAGAGGGAAGAACCAGAGAGGGGGCAGGAACAGAGGGGTACAGGCAAGACCAAAGTGGTGGAGGACTTAAAAGAAGGCAGGCCAGACTGTGGCAAGAATGGTGGACGGCAGGACCAAGAGGAACGGGACCAGAGGGGGGGGGGTTTGCACACTGTAGACAGGACAGAGGGGGCAGGACTAGAGGGGGCAGGCAGGATCAGAGGGTAGAGGACTGGAAAAAGGGTAGGCCAAGAGGGTGGAAGACTGGAGTGGCAGCCACCATAGAGGGACAAGACCAGTGTGCCCGTGGTCTGCATGATATGCTAACACCCGCGGCACTCTGTCCTGTCCTCTATGGTCCTGCCCCTCCATTGTTTTCACACTCTGGGCCTTCCCTCTCCCTTCCCCTCTAGTCTTGCTGCCCCTCTAGTCCATCCCCCTCTTTTCCTGTCTTCAATGTGCAACAACGCCCCCCTCTGTCTGTTGCTTCTCTGGTCATGCTGCCACCATTCTGCATAGTCTAGGCCTGCCTTCTCTTCAAATCTCCCGCCTCTAGTCCTACCTGCCCCTCTCTGTACTGCCCCCTCTCTGTTTCTTCCCTCCTGTCCTGTCTACCCTCTGGTCTTTCCGTCTTCAGTTCTTGTCTCCCCTGGGCCTGCCTCCTCTCCAGTCTTGACTCCTTCTGTTCTGCTATTTCTGGTCCTGCCCCCTCTTCCAGTCTTGTACCCAATGGCCTGTTCCATTCATTCCTCCGCGACAATCGTGTAATGTGTGGCCTGAAACAGATGGTCATTATACATCATAATACGAGCATGTTAAGCTTGTATACATGTATGATCCGCACAAGACTGCCACCAAAAACAAAACTACAAATGACCATACCGAACAACAACTAGAGAATTGTAAGTGTGTGGCCAGACCAAGCAGCCACACACATATGATTATCATCTGGTATGGCCTTTCGTCAGCGCTACATGTGACACCTGTATAAGCATTTAGTTATAAGTTGACCCAGGGAGTAATCTGATCGCCAGTTGGGGTCAGGAAGGAATTTTTTCCCCTCTAGAGCACATAGTCTTCAGATGGGTTTTTTGCCTTCCTCTGGGTTAACTATTAAATAGGTAGGAAACCTAGATCTAAGAACAAAAATTAATAAAATTTAAAAAATTTAAAACAGAAATTATTTAAATAAAAATCCTAAAAATAGGAATGAATAATAAAAATCTAAAAAATAAAATTAATAAAATAAAAAATTAAAATCTAATTGTTGTCTGACTTTTTTCTAGTTCTATATTTTTTCTTTGTTTACTTACTGTAATTAAATATCGAAAATTGTTACCTATTTAACATAAATGTTTCAAAGATTGTGTTGCTAAAAGGGTGTGTGTAAGGAGATGGGGTTTGGGTTTTTAGAGAACTGGGCTGACTTCTTGTTTGCTACAGGCTCTTTAGTAGAGACGGAACGGCACCTCAATGGTGATGGCGTAGCTGTTTTGGGGGAGAAAATATATAGAGGGTTTGAGGAGATTTTAAAACTAGGTATGGGTCGGGGGTACATTAGACTACAACAGGAGTAGATAGAGGAATTAGGGATCAGACGGCTAAAAGATAATGGAGTCTGGAAATAGGGAGGAGGAAAAACTTAGAGGATAAAGGCTGGTACACATGCACGATGTGCGGCACTACCTCCCGGCACCAACAGCTACAAGCAACGAACGCCCGTTACATAGATTAATTGTCCAGTCATGTGAATCATTAGCCAGGAAGCAAGAAGGTGGGAAAATTAATTGTTGGTGTATATTATAAGCTGACAAATGCCAGTGAGGGTGTGGAAATGAATCTCCATATGCAGTTGGTGAAGGCTGCTGGTATGGGGTATGTTCTGGTATGGGGGATTTCAATTAACCTGACATAGATTAGAGTAAGGGAACTGCCGGCACCATCAAAAAGTTCTTAACTTTCCTAATGAGCATTTCTTTTACATAAAAAAAAATTAGGTCTCTCCTGCCTGGCTTAATGCCCAGGTATAAAGGGAAATGGGGGGAAAAGGCCTTAAAAATGTTGAAATCACAGGGAACTGAACAGGCTTACAGGGAGTATAAAAGCTGCAAGAGGAGGAGTGCAAGAAAGACAATTAAACTAGCTAAAATTGAAACTGAAATATGGATAGCAGAACAAAGCAAGTTTAACCTCAAAATGTTATTTAAATATATAAACAGTAAAAAGATGAGGACTGAGAATGTGGAACCATTAAATAATGGGGCTGAGATGGTTATAGAGGATGCCAAGAAGGTGAATGTGCTAAACCATTTTTTTCCTCGGTATTCACTATAGAGGATCCTAGTCCTGTATAGTAGGGACTGTAATAATATGAAGGGTATAAATGAAGAATACTTCACTCTGGCTGACAGAGGATATGGTACAGAAACAATTAGAAAAATTAATATCAATTAAGCTCCAGGACCAGATAGAATACATACTTGGATCTTAAGAGAGCTTATGTCAGTTTTATCTAGAACCCTGCTTCTTATCTTTTCAGATTCACTTTTGTCTGGTGATGGTGCCGCTGCATTGGAAGAAAGCCAATGTAATACCAATATTCAAAAAAGGTAGTAGCTCCCAACCTGGAACCATAGACCTGTAAGCTAACATCAGTGGTAGGGAAGGTGCTGAAAACTTTGTTACGGAATTATATCCTTGACTTTGTCCCAGAACTGATCTTATTAGTCGTCAGCATGGATTTATGAGAAAAAGATCATGCCGACAAATTTAATTGGTTTTTATGAGGAGTGAGTAAGAATTTAGATTCAGGTACAGCAGTGGATGTGGTATACTTGGATTTTGCGAAAGCTTTTGATACTGTGACTCATAGGCGACTTCATGTATTAACTGAGGACTGTTGGCTAGAAGAAACATTTGTGCATGGATAGAGAACTGGTTATGGATCCCACACAGAGAGTGGTGGTCAATGGAGCTACATCTATGTGGGCTCAGTTCAAGTGGAGTGCCTCAGGGTTCTGTACGGAGCTACTTCTGTTTCATCTGTTTATAAATGACTTAGAAGGGGCCATTTAAAGCAAGATCTCTGTGTTTGCTGATGACACTAAAACTATGCAGAGCTTTGGAAACTTAAAATATGTGCAATTGCTGCAAGCTGACTTAGATCATTAGGTTATCAAAACGGGCATTGAATGACAGATGAGATTCAAGTGTTGGTTCATATATACAAATGACACGTCCGGATCGCATCTGTTGCACCTCACTCTCCTGTTCCCACCTGCAGGTAATTTGCCAAATATTTCGAAAGAATGAGGAGGCGTGCATGCAGAAAAGGTGCTGCTAAGGCATAATTTATTGCGAACATGTTTCGGGTCAGTCACGATCCTTTCTCAAGCTTGATCCTTTTCTCGGCTTGAGGATCGTGTAAGGTGATGCATTTGGGGTTTAACAATCCTGGTGCCACCTACACTATAAATAACTCTGTGTTAAGTGAATCTCAACTGGTAAAAGATTTGGGGGTTCTGGTTGATAACAGACTTAGCTATAGCAAACAATGCCAGATAGCCATCGCTAGAGCTAGCAAGATATTGTCTGTATAAAGAGGGGAATAGGTTTAGGAGAAAAAATATTCTCCCTCTTTAGAGAAGGGCAAGTAAAATAATAAAGGGAATGGAGGGGCTTGACTATGCAGGCAGATTAGACAAGTTAGGGCTGTTTACATTAGAGAAGCGATGTTTGCTTGGGGATATGATAACCTATATACAAATATATTAATGGCCCATACATGAACTCTCTGGTGCATTGTTTACTAATCGGTTATATCAGAGGACACGTGGACATCTTTAAAGGATAAGTATACTATAAATGAAGTTAGGGTCAATTGGAAGCATCAGCTTTAAAAATTAACATCTCGGAGGGGCGGATCTAAGGAACCACCTACTGACAAACAAGATTTTAGCAACTTAACTCTGCAAAGGTAGGCTCTGGAGGGGCTTAGGGGGGTAAAAATAATAGCAATTTTTTTTCTTAAAGCTGATGCTTCCAATTGACCCTAACTTCATTTTATAGTATACTTATCCTTTAAGATTGAAAGAAAAGACGTTTTATCTTCAGTTTAGGAAAGTTTTTTTACAGTGAGAATTATGAGACTGTGGAAACTGTCTTCCTGAAGTGTGATAATGGCAAGTTCATTGAATTGCTTTAAAAGTGTGCTTGATAAGTTTCTATATAATATTGAGAATTACTGTATTAATACATATATAGTTCTGATTGGTACAGGGATACCATATAATATTGAGAATTACTGGTATTAATAGATTCACTGTAGTTCTGGTTGGTACGGGGATACTATATAATATTGGAATTACTGGTATTAATACATATACTGTAGTTTGGTTGGTACAGGGATACTATATAATATTGAGAATTACTGGTATTATACATATACTGTAGTTCTGGTGGTACAGGGATACTAATATTATTGAGAATTAAAGGTATTAATACATTTTGATTTCTGATTGGTAAGGGATACTATATAATATTGAGAATTATGTATTAATACATATACTGTAGTTCTGGTTGGTACGGGGATATTATATATATTGAGAATTACTGGTATTAATACATATACTATAGTTCTGTTGGTACAGGAACACTATATAATATTGAGAATTACTGATATTAATACATATGCTGTAGTTCTGGTTGGTACAGGAATACTATATAATATTGAGAATTACTGGTATTAATACATATACTGTAGTTCTGGTTGGTACAGGCATACTATAATATTGAGAATTACTGGTATTAATACATATACTGTAGTTGGTTGGTACGGGGATACTATATAATATTGAGAATACTGGTATTAATACATATTACGTAGTTCTGGTTGGTACGGAGGGTACTATATAATATTGAGAATTACTGGTATAATACATATACTGTTGTTACGAACGCCAGTTCGCAGGGCAGGTGATCTGACCAATCATTCGGTACAAGCTGCCGCCACTTAAGACGCCCAAAAACACTCTTGACTTCACTGACTATGCACACCCCTGTCCTGGCAGCTAAAGGGTAACACTACACCATTCACTCCAGCAACTAACTGGTTAATAAGCATCAGTCCTTCACAAGCAGTCACAGAGTTAATTAGCATTTACACTGCAAACACATCCATTCACAACCACATATAAACTTATCAGAGGCTAACTGAGTTCTTTCAGAGCATCAAAGACAAAACATATTAAATTTTAGATTTAATATTCAAAAGGTGGCCAGTGCATATAATACAAAATGGTGATATAATAAAATGACATACAATGGTACAACAGTTATATAAAATAAAAAGGATAAAATATTCACAGACCCTGTATCCCGGGGCGGGAAGAAACATTGGGTCCATACACATGGTTTTAGCATGTCCCCTCAGTATGAACAAAGTTATAGGGACTACAAGGATTTTTAAACCATTTGATGAACCATCCCCCTCCTCTGGGCTATACATGAGGTGGGAGTGTCTAGGAATGTCAGATTTACGACTAGCCAAAAGCATTCATTCCCCCTCAGTTAGGCAGATTCCATATAAATGTAAATATGTACATTGTATTGGGATTGACCACATATTCCTCTCATGTATTAATTATCAATTCCTACAATAACAAACATGACCTGTGTGTAATCCATATTTCCCTAGATATTAATAACCCGCCTGGCAAGGGAATAAGGGTCCATGGGGTATCATATTAATAGGTCTACCTTCCATTCACAAATATAATATTGGTTTCTGTCTTACATATTCCAATACCGAAATACATTTATTTTACATGTATGGTTGTCCTTAAAACAGACCTCTTTAGGTACCACCAGACCCCTAGCTGAAGAGAATTCCAGATACACGGTTCAGCCCCACATTGTCTGGAAAAGAAGATCTGGTTCCATGCTTCACTAATCGTAATAAACAATAGGACTGTTCCAGGGTGGAATGGTATTTTTATTGGTCCTTTGCAAGAACTAATACCAATAGTTAACCCATTCTTGCCAAGTCACTACTCACATTCTTGACAACTGTAGTTCTGGTTGGTACAGGGATACTATATAATATTGAGAATTACTGGTATTAATACATATACTGTAGTTTTGGTTTGTACGGGGATACTATATAATATTGAGAATTATGGTATTAATACATATACTGTAGTTCTGGTTGGTACAGGGATACTATATAATATTGAGAATTACTGGTATTAATACATATACTGTAGTTCTGGTTGGTACAGGGTACTATATAATATTGATAATTACTGGTCTTTATACAGTACATATACTGTAGTTCTGGTTGGTACTGGGATACTATAAATTATTGAGAATTACTGGATATTAATACATATATTGTAGTTCGGTATAAAGGTTGGACTTGATGGACGTATGTCTTTATTTAAACTTATATTACTATGTTACTATGTAAAATAGATAATACTGTGTACAGTATATGGGAGGTCATACCTAGGGAACCCAGTCTTCTTTTTTTAGTCTAAATAAGACTAGAAACCAGAAAAGAGTGCATAATTAGGATACCTAATAGGCACATATTAATCACTGTTAAGAGCTAGAAGAGCCTTGACAAATATTGGTTAAACCCACACTCTATTCAGCAACTCTTTTAAACATTAGTTTTATTTAGGAAGTTATAAACAGCAGACAAGGAGCCTATATCGCTCCTTGTCCTGCTGCTAACATCCTCTGGTCCCCAATGGACCGACGCACGTTTCGGAGAAAGATCTTCCTTCTTCGGGTCACATGAGCAATTAACACTGACAAAAGGACCAGAGACAATAGCAACTATCAAAGTTGATATCTTTTTTTTTCAGTGGGAAAAGTGAGTGTCACTGACAGATGTAGGGGTGGCACAGGAAGTACAAGTAAGCAGGACTAGGGGAAAAAAAATCATCAAAGTCATCTTGTAACATTTGTGCTAATCACAGTCCTGAACATCCCTATGTAAAGGGGAGAACACTCGGGACTAAAAATTTCCCCCAGCCATTAAATCAGAAGGTATCGTCCTTTCTCATTACTGTGTCTACCCACCTTAGCTGTGGGTCAGCTAGGGTAAGCTTATTGCTGTCCCAGTTTACAATAGGCATAGAAGGCATGTTGTTTTTTTGGCAGGAAGTCTTTTTCAAAATAATTAAAAATTTCACCAGTCCTTAATTATATCGGTTGTATTTAGTTAGATCAACTGGACTTGTCTTGAAGATGTTTCGCTAGTCATCCGACTGGCTTTCTCAATTCAGAATGACTTGTACAAGAATCTGTGGCAATTATGTACCCTGGAAAGTCCAATTAGCATATCACAGCCAGGTGTTAGGGACCTTCTGAATGGAAGGTGTGACTCCCACCACCCTTTAGATCACAAGCTGGGTGTCATCAGAACCTGCAACACAGAGAGAGGGCATCCCCACTAGCACAGAGACGAAGGACTAAGAAATGAAACATCTCAGAGGAGCCCTTAAAACTTGTGGATATCCAGACTGGGCCTTTGTCAAAAGAAGTAGAAGGAAAGAAAAGAACACGACTACCAACAAGTGAGGGGAAAAGCAAGACCAGGAGAAAGAACATGGTCCCATATGTAGCAGGGTCTCTGAGAAATTAAGAAGAATTTTCAATAAACACTGTATCCCTGTGCTTTAAACTGAACAACACACTGAGGCAGCAATTGGTACATCCCTTTGAAGATTGTAATGTAACATATTGGCAAGGAATATGACTGGTTCAGAGAGGTGTCAAGGAGGTCATTTATGTGAAAATAAAGAAACCAAGCCTAAATAGAGGGGGGGGGGTGACACCAAGTGTCTGCCATGTACAATGCTGTTTTGACAACTTACCTGAGCAGTTCCTATAACACCTCTTAGCCTCAATGCATCCACACCTTGCATTCAGAAGGTCCCTAACACTTGGCTGTGATATGCTAATTGGGATTTTCCAGGGTACATAATTGCCACAGATTCTTGTACAAGTCATTCTGAATTGAGGAAAGCCAGTCGGATGACTAGCGAAACGTCTTCAAGAACTACATTTCAAGTCCAGTTGTTCGAATTGAATACAACAGATATACCATGACCTGGATGAATGAGAACCTCACAAGCAGTCATCCTTAATAAGTTGTTGTACAAAAGAATACTCTATGCAGACATGAAAAAAACTTATTGTGTACTACATAACCAGTTCATACATTTCTTTGAATTATTTTTTTTTTGTGCCCAGATTTTGTGAGTCCTGCACAGCTTAGAGGGAACAATGATTTTAACAATATATTAAAAACCGACTTTGCTGAACCTAATTACATATTACAATCTAATGTTGAATAATAAGATAGGGAAAATGTAAAATGTTTGGCCAATCAACTGAAATGTCGGATTGTATGTCAAATTGTGCATAAAATTGGCCTAATGTATGGTCACTTTAGGCTGGGTACATACCAGCCAATATTTTCGTCCGACCGACCGATTCCCGGCACTTTCGGACGATTGGTTGAAAATATTGGTTGGTGTGGGGGGGGCGGGCAGACAAGACCGATATCGATCAATCGTTCGGCCAACGCGGCGAAACGAACAATTCGACATGTCGTAGATTCCGACGATCGTGCGGTTCCCTATGGGGACAGCGCTCGGTCGGGACAAAGGACCCTCAGTGTACCCAGCCTTAGCCTGTATTGCCAACAACCTCTACGTTAAATCCTTTATTAATTATTGTATTGTTTTGTCTAGTGGGTTAAAGGCCTGTTTGCTGCCCTCCCAGATTGATGTAAATTGTCCCATTTTTGAGTTTGGTTTCCATTTGGCCACGAACACTGTAAAACATAAATCGGTAACCTGGGGTTTGTACAAAAGCAGCTGTAAGCTACATAGCTAAGAATTTGGCTATCCTTGCTGACCCCTTACCCAGTGCCCCAAATTTCTCCGGGCAGATATGTTTGGGTATTTAATACTGGATTTGACTTGTGGGAAAACCAAAAATTTGGTTGCCCGCCCCACCAGACCGAAGTGCCGTGATACGGTCGGTCTGCCGAAAATATTGGCTGGTGTGTACCTAAGTTTTATGCACTTCAGCAAATTGAATTTTTATTGCCAAGTGTATTTCCCATTCATTGTTATTAGTGTAAATTCACAGCTCCGCATATAATTTTATTGTTATTGTGGATTTATTTAGCACCAACATCTTTACATAAATAAAATAATTTCATCTGTTTCATTTGCCTTTATGTAATGTATACAAAAAAAAAAATGGCATTCAGATGTATGGAATTGGGTTTGTATCAGTGTGTCATCTAACAACGAACAACAATAACATTTGAGCTGTTTTTTGATGTGCCATTTGTTGAAAATCCCTTTAAGACAGGGTCACGCACTGGGTTCATTGTCCAGCTAGAAAATGTGCCGACCACATCCACTATAGGGTTCACTTATCTTGCAGGTCATTAGACAAGGCACAGGGATTCGAATCAGCATTTAGGAAACCAAGCGAGTCAACAACATACACAACACATTGTATAAAAGGCAAATCCAGTAAAGTGACCAACTTGAATATCTCTACGGCCACATATGTGCCTTTACTTCCCCTTTGTACCTAAATTAAAGGGGAAATCCCTGTGGGTAAAACGAACTGCTCCACTGTAACCCAAATTTGAAATCACAGCAAAGGACCCTAGTTCTGCACACAGCCTAAGCACATAATTAAACAGTAACAAGTAAACTTTTGTTGAGAAAAAACTGATAGAGGTGCAGTTCAACCCTCCATACAGGGATAGTAGGGACAACAGGGTTAACCCACACAATGCGCCAAAGAGAAACCCATGGAACCTACTCAAAAATACAGGTAAGTAAATTTATCAATAAATAGATTGCACAAAATGATCCTATTTTAGGAGCAAATTCCTGTGAACATGCTGAAATCCCATTCCCATCCGCAGTGCTCCAAACCAATTCTGATTGGACCAGATGCAAAGGTTGATGGTCTGCTCAAATTTCCACACGTTCCCTATTCATGTTCTAACTGTACATCCCAGACCAAATTAATACTCGTATTTCTGAATTTCCCAGTGTTTAAAAGTTTAACAGTGATTATTGGCCGCGATGACCGTTCATACACATCATGCGTCACGGGTTGGCACCTGCAATCACATGTGTGTATGAACCTTAACACTGACAGTAGTAAATCACCTGCAATACTTTATGATGGACCTATTGTCTCATAATGACAGATAAGTAAAGACAAACATGTATAGTTAAGATTGTACAATGTGCGAACGTTTCGGGCGATAATCGTCCTGTGTGTATTTACTTTGTTGTTCGGAGATCCGCCAGGTCGGTCAGTCAACGATCCCCGACAAACGTCCAATTTACACATAAAGTAAATACACACAGGCTGATTATCGGCCAAAAAAGTTCGTTCCTACGCATCCTGTGTCGCGGGTCGGGACCCACGATGCACGGTGTGACGAACCTTTAGGCTGGGTACAGACCAGCAGATATTTCCGACCGGCCGATAGTGCCATGGATTGGTCGGCTGGCCGGAAATACCTGATTGGTGTGGTGTGGGGCAGCCAGCTGTGATGCCGCCCATTTGCCAATTTTGTTGGGTCCATTGGTAAATCATGGGCAATCGTGCGGGTCCCTATGGGGCTACATGATCGGCTGTGCGCAATGTTGGTCACGGACATCATTGCCGCAACCGTCAGCGAACGTTCGGTCGGGAAAATAATGCCCCGTGTGTACCCAGCCTTAGGGCTAGGCCACATGGGCAAATCACAGCCAGTGCATTTCGATGTGGCAGGCCACACTGTCAGGGTTTTGCGATATCCCTTGCTAACGGAAAATAAGTGCAAAACACACGCTAACCAAAATGCAATGACTTTTGCAGTGAGTATTGTGCTATTTCTTGTGTGCAATTACCGCCTTTTCCATTGTACTGCCTGCAGTTGTTTGAAACGAGTGCAGGTAGGTTGCGATTGCGAAATTGATTGCATCTTCCCCCTGTGTGTGCTACCCACCGGTACGTTATCGGAGTGCATATGAGATTACCAGATTTTTGTAGACGCAATTGGGGAAATTGCAGCATAAAAGTGCGGTGATGCGTGTGATCACGATTTTCCTGTGCGTTACCATGTTTGCGGCTGAAGCGAAACGCTATGTGACAATCGGCGCGCATGTGATTACACAAAAATTGTACACCTAGTGTGGCCAGTCCAACTGTCCAACACTAGTGTGCGCTTTTTAACACGAGATTGGATAGCGTGTTAAAACGCCCTGGTGTGGCCTGGCTTTTAGAGGGGAAGAATTCAGTTTCACAGATTTGCTATATTTTCCCTTCCCTCTCCTGCTGTAAAATCTGCGTAATGTTACCCATGTACGGATCCATTTTATAGATAAAGTCTATCGGGCATGGCGAGTATTTACCACCAATCACTCCAGTAGCTACAACAACAATCTGCTGAAGATGAATTGTGCAGTGTTGTACATAGTGTGGTACATTGTGTGGTACATAGTGTGGTAACCATTGAACAACTATAATATTTAAGGATTGCATCACCAGCTGCAAAGGATCCTGGGAACAGTAAGAGGGACAACAAAATGGATCCATTTCTTTCTCCATTAGGGTATGTATAAGTATTAGCTTTTTTAAAGATTAAAATATATCCCATGGATTTAATTTAGTATAGATGGCCATACAAAAGGCTAATTGCGAACGTAACAGACTGATACTTTGATAGATGTAAAATGTTAATATACAATAATACCAATAATAATTGGTCCATAGATATAACCAATATGTGTCCATACAAAGGTAATAACTAGAAATGAAAGGCTGGGTACCCGACTGACCGATATTTCTAACCAATCACATCGAATCTTCATACAATCGGATGACTGGTTAATTGGACATGTTGGGAAATGGGCGGCTATTTATCATGGTGACCATGGATATATCCACCAGGGACGAGTTTCTGAACAGTCGCCACTGATCTTGTATTTATTATACAAAACATCTCCCCTCCCATCTCCCCTCTCCCCCCCCCTCCCATCCATCTCCCCTCCATTGTGATAAATAGTGGTGGGTTAGAAGCATTGACCCAGTCCCAGACAATCAGGTTGTCCAGATAGAGACACTGGCAACCCAGACAATGTCCCCTCTTTATTATTATTATTATAATTATTATTCATTTTTAGCATCTATATTTTCACCTATGTTTCTGTGTGCAGTCCTGTTAAACATTTGTGCATCAGCACACAGCTTAGAGGGAACATTGGGCCCAGAGCACCATGCAGGGCCGCCATCAGACTGTTCTGGGTCCATAGGGTACATTTTGGGCCCCCCCTAGCACGAACCAACTCAGACACATGTCCAACATTTTAAAACGCAAAAGAGGGCACACGCTCACTTCATTAGGGCCACGCCCACTTTGTTAAGGTTACCCCATTTTAAAGAACCATTACTCCCCTTTACATTGTTATTATTACAATGTGTTATTGTTACAATTTATTTCAACTAGACATTAAGCCCATTACATTAACAGGCGCTGGACATGCTCCACTCCCTGACACACACACCGGTAAATATAAAATGTACCCATGTCCAGTACACACAATTAAGATAACCTCATGCCCACAGGGCACAGACTGGTAAGTATAACATACCTTAAGCCAAGCCCACACAGACTGGATCCCATATTAGACCCCATATTATATTCTGCACAGTGTTGCTAAAAAACATATTTTATTCGTATTGACTATTGATATATTCACCCCATTCTCCATGCTCAAATCCTTACACCTATCCATTAGGCTGCCACTATTGCCACACAGCATGGCAGTCCACACTCTGTCCTGCCTATTCCATATTTCTATCTGTGTCACATTGCTATATGTCATGTGTCATCTGCTTATATCCATATCTCCATCCCAGTGTGAAGCTGCCATACTGCTATGTGACACAGAGATGGAGATATGTATATAGGCAGGATAGAGATGGTGTGAAGCTGCCATGCTGCTATGTGACACCATCTCTATCCTGCTTATATCTATATCTCCATCTCAGTGTGGAGCTGCCATACGTGTTATGTGACACAGATGGAGATATGTATATAGGCAGGATAGAGATGGTGTGGAGCTGCCATTCTGTTATGTGACACAGAGATAGAGAGGAGCTGCCATGCTGCTATGTGACACAGAGATGGGGATATGTATATAGGCAGGATAGAGATGGTGTGAAGCTGCCATGCTGCTATGTGACACCATCTCTATCCTGCTTATATCTATATCTCCATCTCAGTGTGGAGCTGCCATACTGTTATGTGACACAGATGGAGATATGTATATAGCAGGATAGAGATGGTGTGGAGCTGCCATTCTGTTATTTGACACAGAGATAGAGAGGAGCTGCATGCTGCTATGTGACACAGAGATGGGGATATGTATATAGGCAGGATAGAGATAGTGTGGAGCTGCAATGCTGTTATGTGACACAAAGATGGGGATATGTATATAGGCAGGATAAAGATGGTGTGGAGCTGCCATGCTGATATGTGACACAGATGGAGATATGGATATAGGCAGGATATAGATGGTGTGGAGCTGCCATACTGATATGTGACACAGAGGTGGAGATATGGATATAGGCAGACATAGAGATGGTGTGGAGCTCCCATGCTGCTATGTGACACAGAGATGGAGATATGGATATAGGCAGGATAGAGATGGTGTGGAGCTGCCATGCTGCTATGTGACACAGAGATGGAGATATGTGTATAGGCAGGATAGTGATGATATGGAGCTGCCATGCTGCTATGTAACACAGAGATGGGGTTATGTATATAGGCAGGATAGGAGATGGTGTGGGCTGCCTGCTGCTATGTGACACAGATGGAGGTATGGATATAGACAGGATATAGATGGTGTGGAGTTGCCATACTGCTATGGACACAGAGATGGGTATGTTATATGGCAAGATAGAGATGGTGTGGGAGCTGCCATGCTGCTATGGACACAGAGAGGGATAGATATGTATATAGGCAGGATAGAGATGGTGTGGAGCTGCCATACTGCTATGTGACACAGAGATGGGGATATGGATATAGGCAGGACATTAATCTGTCGTATCCATACCTCCATCTGTGTCACATAGCAGCTGGCAGCTCCACACCATCTCTATCCTGCCTATATACATAACCCCATCTTGTGTTACATAGCAGCATGGCAGCTCCATATCATCACTATCTGCCTATACACATATCTCCATCTCTGTGTCACATAGCAGCATGGCAGCTCCACACCTCTATATCCTGCCTATATCCATATCCATCTCTGTGTCACATAGCAGCATGGGAGCTCCACACCATCTCTATGCTGCCTATATCCATATCTCCACCTCGTGTCACATATCAGTATGGCAGTCCACACCATCTATATCCTGCCTATATCCATATCTCATCTGTGTCACATATCAGCATGGCAGCTCCACACCATCTTTATCCTGCCTATATACATATCCCCATCTTTGTGTCACATAACAGCATTGAGCTCCACACTATCTCTATCTGCTATATACATATCCCCATCTCTGTGTCACATAGCAGCATGGCAGCTCCTCTCTATCTCTGTGTCACATAACAGAATGGCAGCTCACACCATCTCTATCTGCCTATATACATATCTCCATCTGTGTACCTAACAGTATGGCAGCTCACACTGAGATGGAGATATAGATATAAGCAGGATAGAGATGGTGTCATGAGCAGCATGGCAGCTTCACACCATCTCATCCTGCCTATATACATATCCCACTCTCTGTGTCACATAGCAGCATGGCAGCTCCTCTCTATCTCTGTGTCACATAACAGAATGGCAGCTCCACACCATCTCTATCCTGCCTATATAACATATCTCCATCTGTGTCACATAACAGTATGGCAGCTCACACTGAGATGGAGATATAGATATAAGCAGGATAGAGATGGTGTCACATAGCAGCATGGCAGCTCACACCATCTCTATCCTGCCTATATAACAATCTCCATCTCTGTGTCACATAGCAGTATGGCAGCTTCACACTGGGATGGAGATATGGATATAAGCAGGATAGACACATAGACATATAAGCAATGTGACACAGATAGAAATAGGTATAGGCAGGACAGAGTGTGGAGCTGCCATGCTGTGTGGCAATAGTGGCAGCCTAATGGATAGGTGTAAGGATTTGAGCATGGAGAATGGGGTGAATTATATCAATAGTCAATACGAATAAAATATGTTTTTTAGCAACACTGATGCAGAATATAATATGGGGTCTAATATGGGATCCATCTGTGTGGGCTTGGCTTAAAGGTATGTTATACTTACCAGTCGTGCCCTGTGGGCATGAGGTTATATTTAATTGTTGGTGTACTGGACATGGTACTTTTATATTTACCGGTGTGTGTGCAGGGAGTGGAGCATGTCCAGCGCCTGTTAATGTAATGGGCTTAATGTCTAGGTGATAAATAATATTGTAACATAACAATTGTAATAATAACAATGTAAAATGGGAGTAATGGTCTTTAAAATGTGGTAAACTTAACAAAGTGGGCGTGGCCCTAATGAAGTGAGCGTGTGTCCCTTTTTGCGTTTTAAAATGTTGGACATTGTTCTGAGTTGGTTCTGCTAGGGGGGGCCAGAAAGTACCCAGTATGGACCCAGAACAGTCTGATGGCGGCCCTGCATGGTGCTCTGGCCCAATGTTCCCTCTAAGTGTGTGCTGATGCACAAATGTAACAGGACTGCACACAGAAACATAGGTGAAAATATAGATGCTAAAAATGAATAAAATAATATAATAATAATAATAAAGAGGGGACATTGTCTGGGTTGCCAGGTGTTCTATCTGGACAACCTTGATTGTCTGGGACTGGGTCAATGCTTCTAACCCACCACTATTTATCACAATGGGAGGGGAGATGGGATGGGAGGGGGGGGGAGAGGGGAGATGGGAGGGGAGATGTTTTGGTAAATAAATACAAGATCAGTGCGACTGTTCAGAAACATCGTCCCTGGTGGAATATATCCATGGTCACCATGATAAATAGCCGCCCCCATTTCCCAACATGTCTCAATTAAACAGTCATCCGATTTGGATGAAGATTCGATTGTGATTGGTTAGAAAATCGGTCAGTCGGGTACCCAGCCTTCATTTCTAGTTATTTACCTTTGTATGGACACATATTGGTTATATCTATGGACCAATTATTATTGTTATATTGTAATATTAACATTTTACACTATCAAAGTATCAGTCTGTTTACGTTCGCAATTAGCCCTTTGTATGGCCATCTTATACTAAATTAAATCCATGGGATATATTTTAATCTTTAAAAAAGCTAATACTTTATACATACCCTAATGGAGAATAAGAATGGATCCATTTTGTTGTCCCTCTTACTGTTTCCCAGGATCCTTTGCAGCTGGTGAGCAATCCTTAAATATTATAGGTGTTCAATGGTTACCACACTATGGACCACACAATGTACCACACTATGTAACAACACTGCACCATTCATCTTCAGCAGATTGTTGTTGTAGCTACTGGAGTGATTGGTGGTAAATACTCGCCATGCCCGATAGACTTATCTATAAAATGGATCCGTACATGGGTAAAATCAGCAGATTTTACAGCAGGAGAGGGAAGGGAAAATATAGCAAATCTGTGAAACTGAATTCTTCCCCTCAAAAGGGCCAGCCACACCAGGGCGTTTTAACACGCTATCCAATCTCGTGTTAAAAAGCGCACACTAGTGTTGGACAGTTGGACTGGCCACACTAGGTGTACAATTTTTGTGTAATCACATGGCGCCGATTGTGCAACATAGCGTTTCGCTTCAGCCGCCAAACATGGTAACGCACAGGAAAATCGTGATCACACGCATCACCGCACTTATGCTGCCAATTTCCCCAATTGCGTCTAAAAAAATCTGGTAATCTCATATGCACTCCGATAACTACCGGTGGGTAGCACACACAGGGGGAAGATGCAATCAATTTCGCAATCGCAACCTACCTGCACTCGTTTCACAAACTGCAGGCAGTACAATGGAAAAGGCGGTAATTTGCACAACAAAGAAATAGCACAATACTCACTGCAAAAGTCATTGCATTTTGGTTAGCGTGTGTTTTGCACTTATTTTCCGTTAGCAAGGGATATCGCAAAACCCTGACAGTGTGGCCTGCCACATCGAAATGCACTGGCATGTGATTTGCGCCAGTGTGGCCTAGCCCTAAGGCTGGGTAAACACGGGCTATTATTTGTCCCGACCGACGTTCGCTGACGGTTGCGGCAATGATGTCCGTGACCAACATTGTGCGCACAGCCGATCATGTAGCCCCATAGGGAACCGCACGATTGCCCATGTTTACCAATGGACCCAACAAAATTTGCAAATGGGCGGCATCACAGCTGGCTGCCCCACACCACACCAATCAGGTATTTCCGGCCAGCCGACCAATCCATGGCACTATCGGCGGTCGGAAATATCTGCTGGTCTGTACCAGCCTAAAGGTTCGTACACACGTGCGATCGTGGGTCCCGACCCGCGACACAGGATGCGTAGGAACGAACGTTTTGGCCGATAATCAGCCTGTGTGTATTTACTTTATTGTAAATTGGACGTTTGTCGGGGATCGTTGACTGACCGACCTGGCGGATCTCGAACAACAAAGTAAATACACACAGGACGATTATCGCCCGAAACGTTCGCACATTTGTACGAATCTTAACTATACAATGTTTGTCTTTACTATCTGTCATTATGAGACAATAGGTCCATCATAGAAGTATTGCAGGTGATTTACTACTGTCAGTGTTAAGGTTCATACACACATGTGATTGCAGGTGCCAACCGTGACGCATGATGTGTAGAACGGTCATCGGGCCAATAATCACTGTTAAACTTTTAAACACTGGGAAATTCAGAAATACGAGTATTAAGATTGGTCTGGGATGTACAGTTGAGAACATGAATAGGGAACGTGTGGAATTTGAGCAGACCATCAACTTGCATCTGGTCCAATCAGAATTGGTTTGGAGCACTGCGGATGGGAATGGGATTTCAGCATGTTCACAGGAATTGATCTCCTAAATAGGATCATTTTGTGCAATCTATTTATTGAGAAATTTTATACCTGTATTTTTGAGTAGTTTCCATGGGTTCTCTTTGGCGCATTGTGTGGGGTTAACCCTGTATGTCCCTACTATCCCTGATGGAGGGTTGAACTGCATCTTATCAGTTTTTTCTCACAAAAGTTTACTTGTTACTGTTTAATTATGTGCTTAGGGCTGTGTGCAGAACTAGGGTTCTTGCTGTGATTTCAAATTTGGGTTACAGTGGAGCAGTTCGGTTTTTAACCACAGGATGGATTTCCCCTTTAATTTAAGGTACAAAGGGGAAGTAAAGGCACCAATAGTGGCACGTAGAGATATTCAAGTTGGTCAATTTACTGGATTTGCCTTTTATACAATGTGTTGTGTATGTTGTTGACTCGCTTGGTTTCCTAAATGCTGATTCGAATCCCTGTGCCTTGTCTAATGACCTGCAAGATAAGTGAAACATAGTGGGATCTGGTCAGCACATTTTCTAGTGGACAATGAACCCAGTGCGGACCCTGTCTTAAAGGGATTTTCACAAAATGGAACCATCAAAAAAACAGCTCAAATGTATTGTTTGTTTGTTGTAGATGACACACTGATACAAACCCAATTCCATACATCTGAATGCAGCTTTTTTTTTTTTGTATACATTAACAATAAAGGCAAATGGAAACAGATGAAATTATTTTTATATGTAAAGATTTGGTGCTAAATAAATCCACAATAACAATAATAATTATATGCGGAGCTGTGAATTTACACTAATAACAATGAATGGGAAAATACACTTGGCAATTAAAATTCAATTTGCTGAAGTGCATAAAACTTAGGTACACACCAGCCAATATTTTCGGCAGAACCGACCGTATCACGGCACTTCGGTCTGGTGTGGGGGGGGCAACCAAATTTTTGGGTTTTACCACAAGGTGCAAATCCAGTATTAAATACCCAAAGCCATATCTGCCCGGAGAAATTTGGGGGCACTGGGTAAAGGGGGTCCAGCAAGGATAGCAAATTCTTAGCTATGTAGCTACAGCTGCTATTTGTACAAACCCCAGGTTACCGATTTAGTTTTACAGTGTTCGTGGCCAAAATGGAACCAAACTCAAAAATGGGACAATTTACATCAATCTGGGAGGGCAGCAAACAGGCCTCTTAACCCACTAGACAAAACAATACAATAATTAATAAAGGATTTAACGTTAGGTTGTTGCAATACAGGCTAAGGCTGGGTACACATGGAGGGATCCTTTGTCCCGAACCGAGCGCTGTCCCCATAGGGAACCGCACGATCGATCGGAATACAGACATGTCGAATTGTTCGTTTCGGCCGATTGGCCGCGAACGATTGATCGATATCGGTCTTGTCTGCCCGCCCGCCCCACACCAACCAATATTTTCAACCAATCGTCCGAAAGTGCGGGAATCGTCGGTCGGACGAAAATATTGGCTGGTATGTACCCAGCCTAAAGGTGACCATACATTAGGGCAATTTTATGCACAATTTGACATACAATCCGACATTTCAGTTGATTGGCCAAAACATTTTACATTTTCCCTATCTTATTATTCAACATTAGATTGTAATATTGTAATTAGGTTCAGCAAAGTCGGTTTTAATATATTGTTAAATCATTGTTCCTCTAAGCTGTGCAGGACTCACAAAATCTGGGCACAAAAAAAAAATAATTCAAAGAAATGTATGAACTGTGTTATGTAGTACACAATAAGTTTTTTATGTCTGCATAGAGTATTCTTTTGTCATACAACTTATTAAGGACTGCTTGTGAAGGTTCTCATTCATCCAGGTCATGGTATATCTGTTGTATTCAATCGAACAACTGGACTTGAATGTAGTTTGAAGACGTTCGCTAGTCATCCGACTGGCTTTCCAATTCAGAATGACTTGTACAAGAATCTGTGGCAATTATGTACCCTGGAAAATCCCAATTAGCTATCACAGCAAGTGGTTAGGGACCTTCTGAATGCAAGGTGTGGATGCATTGAGGCTAAGAGGTGTTATAGGAACTGCTCAGGTAAGTTGTCAAAACAGCATGTTACATGGCAGACACTTGGTGTCACACCCCCCCCACCTCTATTTAGGTTGGTTTTCTTTATTTTCACATAAATGACCTCCTTGACATCTCTCTGAACCAGTCATAATTCCTTTGCCAATATGTTAACATTACAATCTTCAAAGGGATGTACCAATTGCTGCTCAGTGTGTTGTTCAGTTTAAAGCAGACAGGGATACAGTGTTTATTGAAAATTCTTCTTAATTTCTCAGAGACCCCTGCTACATATGGGACCATGTTCTTTCTCGTCTTGCTTTTCCCCTTCCACTGTTGGTAGTCGTGTTCTTTTTTTCCTTTACTTCTTTGACAAAGGCCCAGTCTGGATATCCACAAGTTTTAAGGGCTCCTCTGAGATGTTTCATTTCTTTAGCCTTCGTCTCTGTGCTAGTGGGGATGCCCTCTGCTCTGTGTTGCAGGTTCTGATGACACCCAGCTTGTGATCTAAAGGGTGGTGGGAGTCACACCTTCCATCAGAAGGTCCCTAACACCTGGCTGTGATATGCTAATTGGACTTTCCAGGGTACATAATTGCCACAGATTTTGTAACAGTCATTCTGAATTGGAGAAAGCCAGTCGGATGACTAGCGAAACATCTTCAAGAACAAGTCCAGTTGATCTAACTAAATACAACCGATATAATTAAGGACTGGTGAAATTTAATATTTTGAAAAAGACTTCTGCCAAAAAAAAAAACATGCCTTCTATGCCTATTGTAAACTGGGACAGCAATAAGCTTACCCTAGCTGACCCAAAAGCTAAGGTGGGTAGACACAGTAATGAGAAAGGGACGATACCTTCTGATTTAATGGCTGGGGGAAATTTTTTGTCCCGAGTGTTCTCCCTTTACATAGGGAGTTCAGGACTGTGATTAGCACAAATGTTACAAGATGACTTTGATGATTTTTTCTCCCCTAGTCCTGCTTACTTGTACTTCCTGGCCACCCCTAATCTGTCAGTGACACTCACTTTTCCCACTGAAAAAAAAAAGATATCAACTTTGATAGTTGCTATTGTCTCTGGTCCTTTGTCAGTGTTAATTGCTCATGGACCCGGAAGAAGGAAGGATCTTCTTCCGAAAACGTGCGTCGGCCATTGGGGACACAGAGGATGTAGCAGCAGGACAAGGAGCGATATAGGCTCCTTGTCCTGCTGTTATAACTTCCTAAATAAAACTAAGTTTAAAAGAGTTGCTGAATAGTAGCTGTGGTTAATCCAATATCTTGTCAGGCTCTTCTAGCTCTTAACAGTGATTCAATATGTGCCTATTAGGTATCCTAATTAGCACTCTTTCTGGTTTCTAGTCTTATTTTACTAAAAAAAAAGGAGACTGGGTTCCCTAGGTATGACCTCCCATATACTGTACACAGTATTATCTTATTTTACATAGTAACATAGTAATTAAGTTATTTAAATAAAGACATACGTCCATCAAGTCCAACCTTTATACTAGAACTACAATATATGTATTAATATCAGTAATTCTCAATAATTTATAGTATCCCAGTACCAACCAGAACTACAGTATATATGTACTGTATAAAGACAGTAATTATCATATTTATAGTATCCCTGTACCAACCAGAACTACAGTATATGTATAATACCAGTAATTCTCAATATTATATAGTATCCCTGTACCAACCAGAACTACAGTATATGTATTAATACCAGTAATTCTCATATTATATAGTATCCCCGTACAAACCAAAACTACAGTATATGTATTAATACCAGGAATTCTCAATATTATTATAGTATCCCTGACCAAACCAGAACTACAGTTGTCAAGAATGTGAGTAGTGACTTGGCAAGAATGGGTTAACTATTGGTATTAGTTCTTGCAAAGGACCAATAAATACCATTCCACCCTGGAACAGTCCTATTGTTTATTACGATTAGTGAAGCATGGAACCAGATCTTCTTTTCCAGACAATGTGGGGCTGAACCGTGTATCTGGAATTCTCTCAGCTAGGGGTCTGGTGGTACCTAAAGAGGTCGTTTTAAGGACAACCACTAATGTAAAATAAATGTATTTCGGTATTGGAATATGTAAGACAGAAACCAATATTATATTTTGTGAATGGAAGGTAGACCTATTAATATGATACCCAACATGGAGCCCTTATTCCCTGCCAGGCGGGTTAATATCTAGGGAAATATGGATTACACACAGGCTATGTTTGTATTGTAGGAATTTAATTAATACATGAGAGGAATATGTGGTCAATATCCCAATACAATGTACATATTTACATTTATATGGAATCTGCCTAACTGAGGGGGAAGGGAATGAATGCTTTTGGCTAGTCGTAAATCTGGACTTCCTAGACACTCCCACCTCATGTATAGCCCAGAGGAGGGGGATGGTTCATCAAATGGTTTAAAAATCCTTGTAGTCCTATAACTTTGTTCCTACTGAGGGGACATGCTAAAACCATGTGTATGGACCCAATGTTTCTTCCCGCCCTGGATACAGGGTCTGTGAATATTTTTATCCTTTTTATTTTATATAACTGTTGTACCTATTGTATGTCATTTTATTATATCACCATTTTGTATATATTGCACTGGCCACCTTTTGGAATATTAAATCTAAAATTTAATATGTTTTGTCTTTGATGCTCTGAAAGAACTCAGTTAGCCTCTGATAAGTTTATATGTGGGTTGATGGAGTGTTTTGCAGTGTAAATGTAGTATTAACTCTGTGACTGCTTGTGAAGGACTGATGCTAATTAACCAGTTAGTTGCTGGAGTGAATGGTGTAGTGTTACCCTTTAGCTGCCAGGACAGGGGTGTGCATAGTCAGTGAGAGTCAAGAGTGTTTTGGGGCGTCTTTAAGTGGCGGCAGCTTGTACCGAATGATTGGTCAGATCACCTGCCCTGCGAACTGGCGTTCGTAACAACAGTATATGTATTAATACCAAATTCCAATATTATTAGTATACCCGTACCAACCAGAACTACGTATATGTATAATACCAGTAATTCTCAATATTATATAGTATCCCCGTACCAACCGAACTACAGTATATGTATTAATACCAGTAATTCTCAATATTATATAGTATGCCTGTACCAACCAGAACTACAGTATAGTATTATAACAGTAAAGTAATTCCAATATTATATAGTATTCCTGTACCAACCAGAACTACACGCATATGTATTAATATCAGTAATTCTCAATATTATATAGTGTTCCTGTACCAACAGAACTATAGTATATTTTAATACACAGTAATTCTCAATATTATATAATATCCCCGTACCACCAGAACATAAGTATATGTATTAATCCAGTAATTCTCAATATTATATAGTATCCCTTACCAATCAGAACTACAATTGTATTAATACCTTTTAATTCTCAATAATATATAGTATCCCTGTACCAACCAGAACTACAGTATATGTATTAATACCAGTAATCTCAATATTATATAGTATCCCTGTACCAACCAGAACTACAGTATATGTATTAATACCAGTAATCTCAATATTATATAGTATCCCGTACCAACCAGAACTACATGAATCTATTAATACCAGTAATCTCAATATATTATGGTATCCCTGTACCAATCAGAACTATATATGTATTAATACACAGTAATTCTCAATATTATATAGAAACTTATCAAGCACACTTTTAAAGCAATTCAATGAAATTGCCATTATCACAACTTCAGGAAGACAGTTTCACAGTCTCATAATTTCCACTGTAAAGAAAACTTTCCTAAACTGAGAGAACGTTTATTCTTTTCTTCAATCTTAAAGGATAAGTATACTATAAAATGAAGTTAGGGTCAATTGGAAGCATCAGCTTTAAGAAAAAAAATTGCTAATATTTTTACCCCCCTAAGCCCCTCCAGAGCCTACCTTTGCAGAGTTAAAGTTGCTTAAATCTTGTTTGTCAGTAGGTGGTTCTTAGATCCGCCCCTCCGAGATGTTATTTTTAAAGCTGATGCTTCCAATTGACCATACTTCATTTTATAGTATACTTATCCTTTAAAGGATGTCCACGTGTCCTCTGATATAACCGATTAGTAAAACAATGCACAGAGAGGTCATTGTATGGGCCATTAATATATTGTATAAGGTATCATATCCCACAAACATCGCTTCTCTAATGTAAACAGCCCTAACTTGTCTAATCTGCCTGCATAGTCAAGCCCCTCCATTCCCTTTATTATTTTACTTGCCCTTTCTAAAGAGGGAGAATATTTTTTCTCCTAAACTATTCCCCTCTTTATACAAGACAATATCTGCTAGCTCTAGCGATGGCTATCTGGCATGTTGCTATAGCTAAGTCTGTTATCAACCAGAACCCCAAACATTTTACCAGTTGAGATTCACTTAACACAGAGTTATTTAAGTGTAGGTGGCCACCAGGATTGTTAAACCCCAAATGCATCACCTTACACGATCCTCAAGCGAGAAAAGGATCAAGCTTGAGAAAGGATCGTGACTGACCGAAACATGTCGCAATAAATTATGCCTTAGCAGCACCTTTTCTGCATGCACGCCTCCTCATTCTTTCGAAATATTTGGCAAATACCTGCAGGTGGGAACAGGAGAGTGAGGTGCAACAGATGCGATCCGGACGTGTCATTTTGTATATATGAACCACATTGAATTCATCTGTCATTCTAAATGCCCGTTTTGATAACCTAATGATCTAAGTCAGCTTGCAGAATTGCACATTATTAAGTTCCAAAGCTCTGCTAGATGTTTAGTGTCATCAGCAAACACAGAGATCTTGCTTTAAATGCCCCCTTCTAAGTCATTTATAAACAGATGAAACAGAAGTAGCTCCAGTACAGAACCCTGAGGCACTCCACGTGGAACTGTAGCCCACATAGATGTAGCTCCATTGACCACCACTCTTGTGTGGGATCCAATAACCAGTTCTCTATCCATGCACAAATGTTTTCTTCTAGGCCAACAGTCCTCAGTTAATACATGAAGTGCCTATGAGTCACAGTATCAAAAGCTTTCGCAAAATCCAAGTATACCACATCACTGCTGTACCTGAATCTAAATTCTTACTCACTTCCTCATAAAACCAATTAAATTTGTCTGGCATGATCTATTTCTCATAAATCCATGTGGACTACTAATAAGATCAGTTTGGAGACAAAGTCAAGGATATAATTCCGTAAACAAAGTTTTCAGCACCTTCCCTACCACTGATGTTAGGCTTACAGGTCTATGGTTACCAGGTTGGGAGCTACTACCTTTTTGAATATGTTGTATTACATTGGCTTTCTTCACAATGCGGCACATCACCAGACAAAAGTGAATCTGAAAAGATAAGAAGCAGGGTTCTAGATAAAAACTGGACTAAGCTCTCTTAAGATCCAAGTATGTATTCTATCTGGTCCTGGAGTCTTAATTGATATTAATTTGTCTAATGTTTCTGTACCATATCCTCTGTCAGCCAGAGTGAAATATTCTTCATTTATTACCCTTCATATATTACAGTCCCTACTATACAGGACTAGGATCCTCTATAGTGAATACCGAGGAAAAAAATGGTTTAGCACATTCACCTTCTTGGCATCCTCATAACCATCTCAGCCCCATTATTTAATGGTTCCACATTTCCAGTCCTCATCTTTTTACTGTTTATATATTTAAATAACATTTTGAGGTTAAAATTGCTTTGTTCTGCTATCCATATTTCAGTTTCAATTTTAGCTAGTTTAATTGCTTTCTTGCACTCCTCTCTTGCAGCTTTTATACTCCCGTAGCCTTTTCAGTTCCCTGTGATTCAACATTTTTAAGGCCTTTTCCCCCCATTCCCTTATAACCTGGGCATTAAGCCAGGCAGGAGAGGACTAATTTTTTTTATGTAAAAGAAAATGCTCATTAGAAGATTTAAGAACTTTTTGAGGGTGCCGGCAGTTCCCCTTACTCTAATCTATGTCAGGTTAATTGAAATCCCCCATAACCAGAAAACTACCCCATACCAGCAGCCTTCACCAACTGCATATGGAGATTCATTTCCACACCCTCACTGGCATTTGTCAGCTTATAATATACACCAACAATTAATTTTCCCACCTTCTTGCTTCCTGGCTAAATGATTCACATGACTGGACAAATAATCTATGTAAGGGCGTTCGTTGTTGTAGCTGTTGGTGCCGGGAGGTAGTGCCGACATCGTGATGTGTACCAGCCTTTATCCTCTAAGTTTTTCCTCCTCCCTATTTCCAGACTCCATTATCTTATTAGCCGTCTGATCCCTAATTTCTCTATCTACTCCTGTGTAGTCTAATGTACCCCCGACCCCTACTAGTTTTAAAATCTCCTCAAACCCTTATATATTTTCTCCCCCAAAACAGGTACGCCATCACCATTGAGGTGCCGTCCGTCTCTACTAAAGAGCCTGTAGCAAACAGAGAAGTCAGCCCAGTTCTCTAAAAACCCAAACCCCCATCTCCTTACACACCTTTTAGACAACACAATCTTTGAAAACATTTATGTTAAATAGGTAACAATTTTCGATATTTTAATTATCAGTAAGTTAACAAAGAAAAAATAAAAACATAGAAAAAAGTCAGACAACAATTAGATTTTTAATTTTTTATTTTATAATTTTATTTTAGATTATTTATCATTCCATTTAGGATTTTATTAAATAATTTCTGTTTTAATTTTTTAAATTTTATAATTTTTGTTCTTTTAGATCTAGGTATTCCTACCTATTTAATAGTTAACCCAGAGGAAGGCAAAAACCCATTGAAGACTATGTGCCTCTAGAGGGGAAAAAATTCCTTCCTGACCCCAACTGGCGATCAGATTACTCCCTGGGTCAACTTATAACTAAATGCTTATACAGGTGTGCACATGTGAGCGCTGACGAAAGGCCATACCAGATGATAATCATATGTGTGTGGCTGCTTGGTCTGGCCACACACCTTACAATCTTAGTGTTGTTCGGTATGGTCATTTGGTTTGTTTTGGTGGCAGTCTTGTGCGGAATCATACATGTATACAAGCTTAAATGCTCGTATTATGATGTATAATGAACATCTGTTTCAGGCCAACATATACACGATTGTCGGCAGGAATGAATGGGAACAGGCCATTGGGTACAAGACTGGAGAGGGGGCAGGACCAGAAATAGGCAGAACAGAAGGAGTCAAGACTGGAGAGGAGGCAGGGCCAGGGGAGACAAGAACTGAAGACGGGAAAGACCAGAGGGTAGACAGGACAGGGGAGGGAAGAAACAGAGAGGGGGCAGTACAGAGAGGGCAGGTAGGACTAGAGGCGGGGATTTGAGAGAAGGCAGGCCTAGACTATGCAGAATGGTGGGCAGCATGACCAGAGAAGCAACAGACCAGAGGGGGGCGTTGTTCACATTGAAGACAGAGAAAAGAGGGGGATGGGACTAGAGGGGCAGGCAAGACTAGAGGGGAAGGGAGAGGGAAGGCCCAGAGTGTGAAAACAATGGAGGGGCAGACATAGAGGACAGGACAGAGTGCCGGGTGTTAGACATATATGCAGACCACGGGCACACTGGTCTTGTCCCTCATGGTGCTGCCACTCCAGTCTTTCCACCCTCTGTGCCTACCCTTTTTCCAGTCCTCTACCCTCTGATCCTGCCGCCCCCTCTAGTCCTGCCCCTCTTGTCCTGTCTACAGTGTGCAAACCCCACCCCCCTCTGGTCCCGTTCCCTCTTGGTCCTGCCGTCACCATTCTTGCACAGTCTAGGCCTGGCCTTCTTTTAAGTCCTCCACCACTTTGGTCTTGCCTGTACCCCTCTGTTCCTGCCCCCTCTCTGGTTCTTCCCTCTTGTCCTGTCTGCCCCTCTGGTCTTTCCCCTCTCCAGTCCTGGCCTCCACTGGGCTTGCTTCCTCTCCAGTCTGACACCTTCTTTTCTGCCCACTTGTGGTCCTGACCCCTGTCCAGTCTTGTCCCCTATGGCCTGTTCCCCCTCATTCTTGCCCATTCTGCCCTGCACACCCTTCCTACACCCCCTTTCTCCAGTTTTACCCCCTCCTGTCCTTCTCTCACCCTGTACTGCCCCCATCTGGTCTGGCTCCTCTAATTTGCCCCTCTCCTTTCCTGCCACCCTTAGTCTTGCCTACTCTTGGCCGCCCCAACAGGAACCTTGAATGTACCCAGTGCCCCCCAAAGTCCAGTGAAACACACACACAGACCTTGAATTACCCAGTGTCCCAAGGTCCGGTGCACATACACACAGACCTGAATGTACCCAGTATCCCCCAAGGTACGGTTCACACACTAGGACCTTGATGGACCCACTGTCTCCTAAGGTCCTGTCCACACTCACAATGGACCTTGAATGTACTCACTGTGCTCCTAAGGTCCGGTGCACACATGCGAGCACCTTAAATGTACCCAGTATCCACAAGGTCCGGCGCGCACACACACAGACCTTGAAGTACCCAGTGTCCTGCAGGTCCAGTGCACACGGACCTGGTATGTACCCAGTGTCCCCCAAGGGGGCAGGCCAAGAGAAGGCAAGACTGAGGGGGGGGGGGCAGGAAAGGAGAGGAACAAAATCAGAGGGAGGCAGGGCCAGATGGGGGCAGTACAGGAGGAAAGAAGGACAGAAGGGGGGAAAACTGGAGAAAGGCAGGGTAGTAAAGACTGCAGACAGAATAGGGGCAGGAATGGAGGTGGAACAGGCTATAGGGGAAGAGACTGGAGAGGGGTCAGGACCAGAAGTAAGCAGTACAGAAGGAGTCAAGACTGGAGAGTAGGCAGGCCTGGGGAACACCAGGACTGGAGAGGGGAAAGACTAGAGGGGCAGACAGGACGAGGTAGGACCAGAGAGGGGGAAGGACCAGAGGGAGGCAGGTAGGACCAGAGGGGCGTATGTCTTGAGAGAAGACAGGTCTAGACTATGGCAAGAAGTGTGGGGCAGCAGGACAGAGAGGGGAACAGACCAAAGGGGGGCGGTGTTGCACATTGAGGACAGGACAAGAGGGGCAGGACTAGAGGGGGAAGGGCTGAAGACAGGACAGGCCCAGAGTGTGAAAGAATGGAGGGGCAGGACCATACAGGGACAGGGACCAGAGGTGACGCGGTGTTACGAATACCATGGGCACTCTGGTCCTGTCCTCTATGGTTGCTGCCCCCTCTAGTATTTCCACCCTCTTTGCTACCCTCTTTCCAGTCCTCTACCCTCTACATCCTGCTGCCCCCTCTAGTCCTGTCCCTCTTGTCCTGTCTACAGTGTGCAACCCCACCCCCTCTGGTCTGTTCCCTCTCTGGTCCTGCCCCCCACCATTCTTGTGTCACAGTCTAGGCCTGCCTTCTTTTTCAAGTCCTCCGCCTCTCTGGTCTTGCCTGTTACCCTGGTCCTGCCCCCTCTCTCTTGATTTTACCCTCCTGTCCTGTTGCCCCTCTGGTCTTTCCCTCTTCAGTCCTGGCCTCCCCTGGGCTTGCCTCCTCTCCAGCTTTGACGCCTTCTTTTTCTGTCCCACTTCTGGTCCTGTTCCCCATCCATTCCTGCCCCTATTTCTGCCTGCACCCCTTTCTACCCTGTTCTTTCTCCAATTTGTTTTACCCCCTCCTGTCCTTCTCTCACCCTATATTGGCACCATCTGATCCTTGCCTCCCCTCATCTAACTTCTGCCCTTATCCTTTCCTGGCCCACCCCTTAGTCTTGCCCAGTATGTTACCCAGTGTGCCCCAAGGGGGCAGGCCAGAAGAAGGCAAGACTGAGGAGCAGGAAAGGAGAGAATAAAATCAGAGGGAGGCAGGGGTCAAATGGGGGAAGTAAAAGGAGGAGAGAAGGACAGAGGGGTTGCACAAAACTGAGAAGGCAGGTAATAAAGGGTGCAGACAGAATATGGGCAGAATGGAGGGGAACAGGCTATATAGGGGACAAAGACTGAAGAGGGGCAGGAACAGAAGTAGGCAGTACAGAATGAGTCAAGACTGGGAGAGGAGGAAGTCCTGGGGACACCAGGACTGAGGGGGAAAGAACTAGAGGGGCAGAAATTATGAGGTAAGGACCAGAGGGAGGTAGGTAGGACCAGAGGGGCGGGAACTTAAGAGGAGACAGGCCTAGACTGTGGCAAGAATGGTGGGCAGAAGGACCAGAGAGGAAACAGACCAAGGGGAGCAGTGTTGCACATTGCAGACAGGACAAGAGGGGGCAGACAGGACTAGAGGGGAAGGGCTGAAGAGAGGACAGAGCCCAAGTGTGAAATAAGGGGGGCAGGCCATAGAGGGAAAGGACCGACTGACGCAGTGTTGACGCATAAAAGGGCACTCTGGTCCTGTCACTCTATGGTCCTGCCCCCTCCATTTTTCCACCCTACTATGCCTACCCTCTTTCCAGTCTCACCCTTGATCGGTGCCTACCCCCTCTAGTCCGCCCCCTCTTGTCCCTGTCTACAGTGTGCAACCCCAACCCCTCTGGTCATTCCCTCTCTTGGTCCTACATCCACCCTTTTTGCCACAGTCTGAGCCTGTCTCTTTCAAGTTCCTCCACCCCTCTGGTCTTGCCTTGTACCCCTCTGGTCCTGCCCCTCTCTGGTTCTTCCCTCCTGTCTGTCTGCCCCTCTGGTCTTTCCCCTCTCCAGTCCTGGCCTCCCTTGGGCTTGCCTCCTCTCCATAGTATTGACGCCTTCTTTCTACCCACTTCTGGTCCGACCCCTCTCCAGTCTTGTCCCCTATGGCATTGCTCCCCTCCATACTGCCCCTATATTCTGGCCCTGCACCCTTCCAACCCTGCCTTCTCCAATTTTTGCCCCCCTCTATCCTTCTCCCCACCTGATCTGCCCCATCTGGTCTGCCCTCTTACCCAGTGTCCCCCAAGGTCCGGTGCGCATACACACGACCTTGAATGTACCCAGTATCCCCCAGGAGGTGCACACACTAGTGGACCTTGAATGTACCCACTGTCTCCTAAGGTCCCATCCACAACACTCAGGACCTTGAATTTACCCACTGTCTCCTAAGGTCCGTCCACACAACACACGGACCTTGAATGTACTCACTGTCTCCTAAGGTCTGGTGCAAACACCACACAGACCTGAATGTACCCAGTGTCCTCCGAGGTCCAGTGCACACGGACCTGGTATGTACCCAGTGTCCTCCAATGGGGCAGGCCAAGAGAAGGCAAGACTGAGGGGGGGGCAGGAAAGAAGAGGAAACAAATCGAGGGAGGCGGGACCAGATGGGGGCAGTAAGGAGGAGAGAAGGACAGAAAGGGGGCAAAAACTGGGAGGAAATGCAGGGTAGGAAAGGGTGCAGGCAGAATAGGGGCAGGTATAGAGGGCGAACAGGCCATAGGGGACAGACTGGCAGACCATAAGTAGCAGAACAGAAGGAGTCAAGACTGGAGAGGAGGAAGGCCTGGGGAGGCAGGTAGGGACTGGAGGGGCGGAGGAATTGGAGAAGGCAGGCCAGACTGTGGCAAGAATGGTGGGCAGCAGGACAAGAGGGAAACTGACCAGGGGGGTGGTGTTGCGCACTGTAGAGAGCACAAGAGGGGCAGGACAAGAGGTGGGCAGGCAGAGAATAGAGAGGGAAGGTCTGAAGAGAGGGAAGGCCAGAATGTTAAAAGAATTAGAAGGGGGAGCAGAACCAAAAAGGGCCAGGACCAGAGTGCAGCAGGTGTTACGCTACCACGGCACTCTGGTCCTGTCCCTCTATGGTCCTGCCCCTCCAGTCTTTCCACCCTCTGTGCCTACTTTTCCATCTCTCCACTGTCATCCTGCTCTGCCCTCTGTTCTATCTACAGTGTGTGAACACTTCCCCCTCCCTGGTCCTGCCTCCTCTCCAGTCTTGACTCCTTCTGTTCTGCCCACTCTGGTCCTGACTCTCTCCAGTCTTTTCCCCTATAGCCTATTTCCCCTCCATTTCTGCCCCTATTCTGCCCTGCACCCCTTCCTTCCCTTCTCTACTCTGTACTGCCCCCATCTGGTCCTGCCATCCTCTGATTCTGCCCTTCTCCTTTCTTCACCCCTTAATCTTGCCGTCTCTTGGCCTGCCCCCTTGGGTGACACTGGGTACATTCAAGGTCTGTGTGTGTGCACCGGCTCTTGGGGTACACTGGGTACATTCAAGGTCCCTGTGGGGGCAGGCCTAGAGAAGGCAAGACTGAGGGGGGGGTCAGAAAAGGAGAGGGGCAGAATCAGAGGGAGGCAGGACCAGATGGGGGCAGTACAGGAGGAGAGGATAGGAGGGGGGCAAACCTGGAGAAAGGCAGGGTAGGCAAGGGTTGTATGGCAGAATAGGGGAAGATGGAAGGGGAACAGGCCATAGGGCATAAGACACAAGACTTGAGAGGGGGCAGGACCAGAAGTAGGTAGAATAGAAGGAGTCCAGACTGAAAAGGAGGAAGGCCTGGGGGAGGCAGGTAGGACCAGAGGGACGGAGGAATTGAGAGAAGGCAGGCCTAGACTGTGGAATGAATGGTGGGCAGCCGGACAAGAGAGGGAACGGACCAGACGGGGGGTGGTGTTGCACACTGTAGACAGAATAAGAGGGGCAGGACAAAAGGTGGGCAGGCAGGAATAGAGAGGGAAGCCTGAAGAGAGGGCAGCCCAGTAGGTTAAAAGAAATAGAAGGGGGCAGAACCAAAAGGGCAGGACCAGAGTGCAGCGGTGGTACGCATTACCAACGGGCACTCTGGTCCGTCCCTCTATGGTCTGCCCCTCCAGTCTTTCCACCCTCTGTGCCTACCCTTTTTCAATCCTCTCCACTGTCATCCTGCTGCCCCCTCTGTCCTATCTACAGTGTGCAACACTCCCCCCTCTGGTCTGGTCCCCTCTGCGTCCTGCCGCCCACCATCCTTGCCACAGTCTAGGTCTGCCTTCCTTCAAGTCCTCCGCCTCCTCTGGTCCGCCTGCACCCTCTGTTCCTGCCCCCTCTCGGTCTTCCCTCCTCCTGTCTGTCTGTCTCCTCTGGTCTTTCCCCTATCAGTCCTGGCCTCCCCAGTCCTGCCTCTCTCCAGTCTTGACTCCTCGTTCTTCCCACTTCTGGTCCTGACTCTCTCCAGTCTTTTCCCCTATAGCCTATTCCCCCTCCATTTCTGCCCCTATTCTGCCCTGCACCCCTTACTTCCCTTCTCTCCTCCTGTACTGCCCCCATCTGGTTCTGCCATCCTCTGATTCTTGCCCCCTTCCCTTTCTTTAACCCCTCAATCTTGCCTTCTCTTGGCCTGCCCCCTTGGGGGACACTGGGTACATTCAAGGTCCGTGTGTGTGCACCAGACCTTAGGAGACGGTGGGTACATTCAAGGTCGGTGGTGTGTGCAGTGGACTGTTGGGGACAACGGGTACATATACAAGGTCCCTGTGGGGGCAGGCCTAGAGAAGGCAAGACTGAGGGGGGGGGGGCAGAAAAGGAGAGGGGCAGAATCAGAGGAAGGCAGGACCAGATGGGGGCCAGTACAGTAGGAGAGGATAGGAGGGGGGCAAAACTGGAGAAAGGAGTAGAGTTGCATGGCAGAATAGGGGAAGGAATGGAGGGGGAACAGGCCATAGGGTACAAGACACAAGACTTGAGAGGGGGCAGGATCAGAAGTAGGTTGAATAGAAGGAGTCCAGACTGGAGAGGAAACAAACATAGGTGAGACCAGGACTGGAGATGGAAAAGACCAGAGTGGTAGACAGGACAGGAGAAGTGGAAGAACCAAAGAAGAAGCGGAGGAACAGAGAGTGGCTAGTAGGAATAGGCTATAGGGGGAATAGGCTATAGGGGAAAAGACTGGAGAGAGTCAGGACCAGAAGTGGGCAGAACAGAAGGAGTCAAGACTGGAGAGGAGGCAGGACAACGGGGCCAGACTGGAGAGGGGAAAAACTAGAGGGACAGACAGGACAGGAGGAGGGAAGAACCAGGGAGGGCGCAGGAACAGAGGGGTGCAGGCAGGACCAGGGAGGCGGAGGACTTGAGAGAAGGCAGACCTAGACTGTGGCAAGGATGGTGGGCGGCAGGACCAGAGAGGGGACAGACCAGAGGGGGGAAGTGTTGCACACTGTAGATAGGACAAGAGGGGGCAGGCAGGATCACAGTGGAGAGGACTGGAAAAAGGATAGGCACAGAGGGTGGAAGACTGGAGGGGGCAGGACCATAGAGGGACAGGACCAGAGTGCCCGTGGTATGCGTAACACTGCTGCACTCTAGTCCTGGCCCTTTTTGGTTCTGCCCCCTTCTATTCTTTTAACACTCTGGACCTTCCCTCTCTATTCCTGCCTGCCCACCTCTTGTCCTGCCCCTCTTGTCCTGTCTACAGTGTGCAACACCGCCCCCCTCTGGTCCATTCCCTCTTTAGTCCTGCTGCCCACCATTCTTGCCACAGTCTAGGCCTGCCTTCTCTCAATTCCTCCGCCCCTCTGTCCTACCTGCATCCCCCAGGCCTCCTCCTCTCCAGTCTGACTCCTTCTGTTGCCTACTTCTGGTCCAGCCCCCTCTCCAGTCTTGTCCCCTATTGCCTGTTCCCCCTCCTTTCCTGCCCCCATCTGCCTGCACCCTTTCCTACCCTGCCTTTCTCAGTTTTTGCCACCTTTGTCCTCTCTCCTCCTGTACTGCCCCCATTGGTCCTTCCCCCTTGATTTTGTTCCTGCTCCTTTCCTGCCCCCCCCTCAGTCTTGCATTCTCTTGGCCTGCCCCCTGGGGTCACATGGGGTACATACCAGGTCCGTGTGCACTGGACCCTTGCAGGACACTGGGATACATTCAAGGTGTGTGTTGTTTGCACCGAACCTTGAGGGACACTGGGTACATATCAAGGTCTGTGGGTGCAACCGACCTTAGGAGACATTAAGTACATTCAAGGTCCGTGTTGTGTGGGACGGACCTTAGGAGACAGTGGGTACATTCAAGGGTCCATGGGTGTGTGGATGGGACCTTAGGAGACAGTGGGTACATTCAAGGTCCATGGTGTGTGCACCGTCACCTTGGGTGATACTGGGTACATTCAAGATCCGTGGTATGTGACCCAGACCTTGGGGGACACTGGTACACTCAAGTCCATGTGTATGTGCACTGGGACTTTGGGGGACACTGGGTACATACAAGGTTCCTTTTGGGACAGGCCAGAGTTAGGCAAGGGGTGGCAGGAAAGGAGAAGGGCAGAATTAGAAATAAGCAGGTCCAGATGGGGGAGCTAAGTAGTAAAGGTGGGAGAAGGAACAGGAGGGGGGCACTATTGGAGAAAGGCAGGTAGGAAGGGGTGCAGGGCAGAATAGGGGCAGGAATAGAGGTGAACAGGCCATAGGGACAAGACAGGAAGGGGTCAGGACCAGAGTTAGCAGAAAGAATGTGTCAAGACTGGAGAGGAGGCAAGCCCAGGGAGGCAGGACTGGAGAGGGAAAGACCAGAGGGGCCTACGGGAGGAAGGAAGACCGAGGGGAGCAGGACCAGGGGGTACAGGCAGTACGAGAGGGCGGAGGATTTTGAAAGAAGGCAGGGCCTAGACTGTGCAAAAATGGTAGATGGCGGACCCGAGAGAGGAATGGAGGGGGCATGGGGTGGGGTTGCACACTGTAGGCAGGCTAGAGGGGGTAGGCAGGATCAGGGGGTAGAGGACTGGAAAGGGGTAGGCACAGAGGGTGGTAAGAATGGAGGGGCAGACCATAGAGGGACAGGACAGAGGGCCTTGTATGCATAACACCGCATCACTCTGCGTCCTTTACCTCTATGTCCTGTCCAGATACTTTTCACACTCTGGCCTGTCTCTTCTTCAGCCCTTCCCTCTAGTCTGCCGCCCCCTCTAGTGGTGTTCCTCTTGTCCTGTCTTGCAATGTGCAACACGCCCCTCTGGTCTGTTCCCTCTCTGGTACTGCCGCCCACCATTCTTGCCACAGTCCAGGCCTGCCTTCTCTCAATCCTCCACCCTCTAGTCCTACCTGCCATCTTGTTGTTCTCTTTGGTTCTCCACTTGCGTCCTGTCTACTCTCTGGTCTTTCCATCTCCAGTCCTGGTCTCACCTACGTGTTTCCTCTCCAGTTGGACTCCTTCTATTCTACCTACTTCTGGTCCTGCCCCCTCTCAAAGGAAGGAGGCCAGATGGGGGCAGTACAGTAGGAGAGGAAAGAGGGGGGCAAAACTGGAGAAAGGCAGGGTAGGAAGGGTGCATGGAGACGAAATAGGGAGGAATGGAGTGGAAAAGGCCATAGGGTACAAGACACAAGACTTGAGAGGGGGCAGGACCCAAGTAGGTAGAATAGAAGGAGTCCAGACGAGAGAGGACAACAAACATTGGTGAGACCAGGACTGGAGAGGAACAGACCAGAGGGGGCGGTGTTGCACATTGCAGACCGGACAAGAGGGGGCAAGACTAGAGGGGTCAGAAGGACTAGGGGGGAAGGGGTTGAAGAAGAGAGGACAGCCCAGAGTGTGGAAAAGTATGGAGGGGGCCAGACCATAGAGGGAAAGTGTTATGCAGTGGTGTTATGCATACCAAGAAATTCTGGTCTGTCCCTCTATGGTCCTGCCCCTCCAGTCTTCCACCCTCTTGCCTCCCCTCTTCCAGTCCTCTACCCCCGATCCGCCTACCCCCTCTAGGCCTGCCCCCTCTTGTCTGTCTACGTGTGCAACCGCACCCCCCTCCCCTCATTCTCTCTCTGGTCCTGCCTCTCCATTTTTGCCACAGTCTAGGCCTGCTCTTTCAAGTCCCTCCCCTCTGGTCTTTGCCTGTACCTTTTGGGCCTGCCCCCTCTCTGGTTCTTCCTTCCGTCCTTATGTCCCATCTGGTCTTTCCCCTATCCAGTCCTGGCCTCCTGGCTTGCCTCCTCTCCAGTCTTGAAACATTCTTTTCTGCCAAACTTCTGGTCTGACCCTCTCCAGTCGTGTCCCCTATGGCTGTTCCCCTCTATTCCTGCCCTATTCTGCCTTGCACACCTTCCTACCCTGCCTTCTCTCCAATTTTGCCCCACTCTGTCCGTTCTTCCACCCTGTAATGCCCCCATTGGTCCTGCCTATTTCTAATTCTGCCCTTTCCTTACTGCACCCCTTAGTCTTGCCTACTACTTGGCCTGGTCCCAAAAAGGAACACTTGTATGTACCAGTGTCCCCCAAAAAGTCAGGCCATATACACATGGGACCTGAGTCTTCCCAGTGTCCCCAAGGTCAGCGCTGCACATAACACAGGACCCTTGAATGCTACCCAGTATCTCCCAGGTACGGTGGCACACCACTCATGGACCTTAAATGTACCACTGTCTCCTAAGGTACCCATCCAAACAACCCATGGACCGTGAATGTACCCACTGTTCCTCTATTTTAGTCCCATCACAACACAACAGGGCCAATTGATGTACTTACTGTCTCCTAGGTCGGGGGAGTGCCACACGACAGACCTTTGGAATGTACCCAGGGTCCCTCAAGGTCGGTTTGGCAAACAACACAGACTTGGAAATGACCCAGTGTTCACTGCAAAGGTCAGTGCACGACGGAACATGTGTATGTACCCAGTCGTGCCCCAAGGGGCAGGCCAAAGACGAGGCAAGACTGAGGGTGGGGGCAGGAAAGGAAAAAATCGAGGGAGCGGACAAGAAAGGGCCAGTAAGGAGGAGAGAGAAGACAAGAAGGTGGCATAGCGGTCGGAAAAGGTGCGGCAGAAGAGGCAGGAAGGAGGGGAAGGGAATGAGGTACAAGACGAAGACAATGGGGACCCCAATGCAAAAAAATCAGAGAAAAAAGAGGAGAAAGAAACGAAGGAAGGCATAGAAGGACAAACTAGGCCAGGACAGAAGATGAGAAACAGAGGGCGTAAAGAATGGAGAGGAGGAGGCCAGGGTGGATGCAGGTGGAGACCAGAGGGGCGGCGGAATTGAGAGAAGGCCGGCCTAGACTGGTGGCAAGAATGGTGGGCAGCAGGACTAAGAGCGGGACGGACCAGAGGGGGGTGGGTGTTTGCACAACTGTTAGACAGGACAAAAGGGGGCAGGACAAGACGTGGGGCTGGCAGGAAAGGGGGGGAGAGGGAAGGTCCAGAGTGTTAAAGAATTAGAAGAGGGCAGAACCAAAGAGCCAGGACCAGAGTGCAGCAGTGTTACGCATACCAGGGCACTCTGGTCCTGTCCCTCTAGGGTCTGCCCCTCCAGTCTTTCCACCCTTCTGTGACTACCCTTTTTTCCAAGTCCTCTCACTGTGATCTTGCCTTGCCCTCTTGTCCTATCTACAGTGTGCAACACTTCCCCCCTCGGTCTGTCCCCACTCTGTCCTGCCGCCCACCATTCCTGTGCCACGTCTAGTCTGCCTTCTCTCAAGTCCACCGCCTCCCTGGTCACCTGCATACCCCTCTGTTCCTGCGACCTCTCTGCGTTCTTCCCTCCTCCTGTCTGTCTGTCCCTTCTAGTTTGTTCCCTTCTCCAGTCTGGCTCCCTGGTCTGCCTCCGCGCCAGTCTTGCTCTTCTGTTCTGCCCACTTCTGGTCCTGACTCTCTCCAGTTTTTCCCCTATAGCCTATTCCCCCTCCATTTCTGTCCCTATTCTGCCCGCCCCCTTCCTTCCCTTCTTCCTACTGTACTACCCCATCTGCGTTACCTTCCATCCTCTGATATCTGCCCCTCTCCTTTCTTCACCCATCAATTTGCCTTCTCTTGCGCCTTGACACCACCTATGGGGGACATGGGTGACAATCAAGGTCCACGTGTGTGTGCACCAGACCCTTAGGAGAACAGTGGGGTAAAATCAAGGTCCGTGTGTGTGTGCAGTGGACTGTGGGGGACATGGGAAATTACAAGGTCCTGTGGGGCGCAGGCTCGAGCAAGACCAAGACTGAGGGGTCAGAAAAGGAGAGGGGCCAGAATCAGAGGGTGCAGGACCGATGGGGTCAGTAAGGAGGAGAGGAGAGAGGGGGGCAAAACTGGAGAAAGGCAGGGTGGAAGGGTTGCATGGCAGAATAGGGGCAGGAATGGAGGGGAACAGGCCATAGGGCACAGACACAAGACTTGAGAGGGGCCGGACCAGAAGTAGGTAGAATAGAAGGAGTCCAGATGGAGAGAAACAAACATAGGTGAGGAACTAGGATGAAGACGGAAAAAGACAGAGAGGTAGACAGGACAGGAAGAAGTGGAAAGAACCCAAAGAAGAAGCAGGAACAGAGATGACGTAGGCTAGAGGGGCGGAGGATTTGATACGAGAAGTCAGGCCTGGAGTGGCAAGAATGGTGGGCGGCAGAACAGAGAGGGAACAGACCAGAAGGGGGCGGGGTGTTGCATATTGCAAGACAGGACAAGAGGGGGGCAAGATAGAGGGGCGGCAGCCAGGATTGGCGGGGAGGGAAGGCTGAAGAGAGGACAGGCCAGAGTGTGAAAAGTATGGAGGGGGCAGGACATAGAGGGAAGGACCAGAGTGTGATGACGGTGTACGCCTACCACAGGCCACTCTGGCCCTGTACCTCTATGGTCCTGCCCCCCGTCCAGTCTTTCCACCCTTCTGTGCCTTCCCTCTTTCCAGTCCTCAACCTCTGATCCGCCTACCGCCTCTAGTCCTGCCCCCTCTTGTCATGTCTACAGTGCAACCCACCCCCTCGGGTCCATTACATCCTGGTCGCCGTCCACCATTTTTGCCACCAGTCTAGGCCTGCCTTCTTTCAAGTCCTACAGCCCCCTCTGGTTTGGCCCCTGTACTCCTCTGGTCCTGACCTCTCTGGTTACTTCCCTCCTGTTCTGTCTGCCCCTCTGGTCTGATTTCCCATTCCAGTCGTCCTTGCCCCGGGACTTGCCTCCTCTCCAGTCTTGACACCTTCTTTCTGCCCACCTGTGGTACCATGCACCCCTCTCCACTCTTGGTCCCACTAATGGCTGTTCCCCTCCCTTCCTGCCCTATTTGCCCCCTGCACCCCTATCCTTACCCTGCCTTTTCAAGTTTGCCCCCCTCCTGTCCTTCTCTACCCTGTACTGCCCCCAGATGGTCCGCCGCCCTCCTATTCTTGCCCTCTCCTGCCTGCCACCCCTAGTCTGGGCTACTCTTGGCTCTGCCCCACCAGGAACTGTATGTACCATTGTCCCCCAAAAGTCCAGCACACACACACACCGACCTAGAATGTGCAGTGGTCCCCCAAGGTCCAGTGCAACTGCGCACAGACCTTGAAGTACCAGTGTCCCTTAAGGTCCCGTGCCCCCACAGACCTTGAATGTACCCAGTGTCCTCCAAGGTCCAGTAGCCCCACGGACCTGGTATGTCCCCCGTGTCCCAGGGGGGGTACCAAATCGATTTGCGCATTTGAGGGTTACCGAAATCGATTCACGTATTTGAGGTTACCGAAATCGATTTGTGTATTTGAGGGTCTACCGAAATCGATTGTGTATTTGAGAGTTACCGAAATCTATTTGTTATTTGAGGGTTACCGAAATCTATTGCGTATTGAGGGTTACCGAATCGATTGCCGTATTGAGGGTTACCGAAATCGATTTGCGTATTTGAGGGTACCGAAATCTAATTTGCGTATTTGAGGGTTACCGAAATCGATTTGTGTATTTGAGGGTTACCGAAATCGATTTGCGTATTTGAGGGTTACCGAAATCGATTTGCGCATTTGAGGGTTACCGAAATCTATTTGTGTATTTGAGGGTTACCGAAATCTATTTGCGTATTTGAGGGTTACCGAAATCGATTCGCGTATTTGAGGGTTACCGAAAATCAGAATTGTAGGATAATTAGCACATTTTTTTTCTAAAACGACGGTAACTTTTCCAAACTACGATAGTTGCTAATCCCAGTGTCTCATTCCATTGGGGAGTAGATTTGCTCTCTGTAAAATCAACTGCAGATGGTTCTCTACGAATGTATAAATCCAGGTTTATTTCCTTTCAGACACAGGCAGAGGATTGATGGCCACAAGAACCTTAAAGGTTAGTGATTTTAATAATGAAGTTGCAAATACAGTAGGTTGAGATGTAGTAAATTGGGTGGTTTTTGTACATACCTGAATACAGACAAATGGTTTAGCCCGCATACATTTATCCCCCCTACCTACCAGATTGCATCTACAGTTTCTTTTTCCAGGTCTAACGCTGCTATTGTTGACAGCAGCCAAAGTCTTTGGTGCTTAAAGCGGGAGGTCTGGAGTCACAAAATGAACCTTCCAATACCCAAATCACTAAATGTAAGATGCCCTCATGCCCAGCACACACAGACTTATGAACATAAGATGCCCACACAAACTGGTAAATGTAAGATGCCTACACAGACTGGTAAATATTAGATGCCCACACAGACTTGGCTAATCCTAAAACATAAACTCTTACAAACTGTTCTTGATATAAATGAAACACTGTTAATATTTGTATATTAAAGGGCATGTCCATCCCCAAAACTATAATTTCACCCACTACTAAACCCACTGTGTAGTATAATAAAACCCCTACCTTATATCCCAGCTCCAAATGGTTCTCCTGTAATGTCCCTCCAAATTCCAAAAAATCACCAGGAGCACTGCAGGGAGGGAAATTGTTTCCGCCTCTGAGGCTTCCTCTTAGAGCTTTTTGGCTTGCTCAGAGCAGCCCCCCCCCCCCTTCCCTCCCGTTTTGCTCTTCCTCCCCCTAGTGTTAAATGCCCTTGGGGTATTGTAGGGCTTCCTCCCTCAGCCCCAACCGCATTATTATTATGTCCAGAAACCTCTACTTACCTTCCCTCTCTCCCAGTTTCATGCAAGCAGAGGGCCGAGACAGTGCGGCGGAGGAAAGAGGGAAGGTAAGTAAAGATCGGGGGACTTTCTGGAGAGAAGAATAATGTGGTTGGGGCTGGGGGAGGAAGCCCTACAATATATCAAAAGTTTAGAAAAGGGGTGGACATGACCTTTAAGAACACTCTTATTTTTGCAGATATCAATAGTTAATTTCTCAGCACTTTCTGGCTAATGTTTCTTTTATGGTTTTCGTTTCACTGGGTAAATGATTTGTTTTTATTCAGCCTGGGGATCTCATCATTTCATTGCCTGAACAATGTCTGATCACTACAGAGACGGTCCTGGAAAGCTACCTTGGCAAATACATCAGGGTGTGAGTATTTAATATATATTAAATAGTAACTCATTGATTATGTCTGTGACTCCTTTAGGGCCACATTCTATTAGAGACCTGCTCTAGCATGGATGTATGTGACATTACAGAGGACAATGCCCTTTAATTAGTGCTTTGTAAAAGGGAGAAGGTTGATGGTTCTATTTAATCACTCTAAGCATGTCTGTACTCAGCAAGTTATGGGAGGGGCAGTAACCACTTGTTTGTAACTGGCAACTTCTAATCAATGTGTCCTTAGACATGTCTTCTTGAGGAAACAAAAATTAAAGGGCATGTCCACACTCCAAACTAAATTTCCGCCACTACTGGCCCCACTGTGTAGTTTAATAAAATCCTTACCTTACATCTCTACTCCAAATGGTTCTCCTGCAGTGACTGTACAAAGTTGAAAAAACTGAAGAGTAGGAGCTGTCAGAGAGTCATCCAGTCCCTGATTCCTCCCTGTCCTCTGAGAGGTTTCTGGCATGCGCAGACGAGCCCTCCCACCCTTGGACCCCTCCATGCCTGCCTTGCCCCATAGCTATAAATGTATTTTTTTGTTGTGTAGGGCACCTTAACCCACTCCCAAAAGAGCTTCAGAAATGTACTTACATCGCTTTGTTCCCCCCACATTCTGCATTGTCGGCAGCCTCGTCTGTGATAGGCTGCCTTTCAGCCAATCACAGACACGGCTGCTGGTCCGGCCCCCTTCTTGCAATTCTGGCAAGCAGAGGGGCTGGATCAGAGCACCGGGGGAACAATGGCATGTAAGTACCTTTCTGCAGCTTTTTTAACTAAACAAACATGGCGGTTGGGGGTTGGGTGCCCTACACTACAGGAAAAGGATTTCCTTGTATAAAAATGAAATTATTAATGATTTAATCTTGTGTTTTCTCTTCATCTCCAGATGGACCCCCCCTGTCTCCCCGCTCTTAGCCCTGTGTACTTTCCTTATTACAGAGAGGTACTTTGGAGACCGGTCACTATGGAAACCTTACCTGGACACATTACCCAGCACCTATAGCTGCCCAGTGTATTGGAGTCCGGAAATAGTGAATCTCCTGCCTTCTCCCATCCAGCAAAAAGCTATGGAGCAAATAACTGAGGTGCAGGAACTGTTTGTATCGTCCGCTGCTTTTTTCCACTCCTTACAGACGCTCTTTCCTGTCAAGACAGAAAGCGTATTGACTTATGATACTTTCCTCTGGGCCTGGTGCACTGTCAATACAAGGACTGTCTACAAGAAACATGCCCAGCGCGGCGGATTGTCTGCACAGCCCGATGTCTATGCAATGGCTCCATTCTTAGATCTACTGAACCACAGCCCAGGAGTACAGGTAAGATGATCAATGTGACTTACAACACAGACTGCCGTGGGTGACTGTATGAGATGTTAATGGAGTAATATCTATCTAACCTTCTCTTTTATAGTATTTATTCTTATATGAAGGGCTGTTCTGTTGCATTGTACATTCATTAAGTCAATTCAGGCCCTTCCCTAAAGACGAATAGTCAGTCAATGTTCCTGCAATGCTCCAGACAACCATCCTGCCTGTTCACAAACAGCGGTACAGGTCTATCATTGATAGTTTTGGAAGTCCCTGGCAAGACTTTGAAGGTTGCTTGTTGCCCTGCAGCATACAGACTTCCTGGGGCAATACAAATAGTTGTCTCAGGTTCAAATTCCAAGACACTTTTTGTTTCCATTATGTTCTAAGCATATGGTTTTTTCATGTACTAACTTCCATATAGCAGCTCTATTGGAAAGTGGTTTAAAGCTCTGCTTTTAGCAAGACAAAGTACATGAGATTGTAGGTTCAGTGCCTCAGAATTATTCTGATTCTTAAATCCATGCTATCTATAAAGAAATACACTGCTAAGAAATACACTGCAAAGATTGCTTTTGTTTTTTGTGTGAAAAGCAAAGTAATCAATAATTGTTAGGGGCAGGAGCATTTAAATGTCCACCCTTGTAATAAACTTTAGATATAATGTACTGCTCCTTCCCCCAGCCCCAACCGCATAACTTTTATTTACAGAAAGTGCCCCAATCTTTACTTACCATGCCTCTATCCTTCGCTGCACTGCCCTGGTCCTCTGCTTGCACGGAAATGCAAGCAGGGGGCAGGACCTGCAGCCGCGTCAGCCAATCACGGACGCGGCTGCCGGGTGTTCAGCCCGGCGAAGGAGAGAGGCATGGTAAGTAAAGATCGGGGCACGTTCTGTAAATAAAAGTTATGCGTTGGGGCTGGGGGAAGGAGCTGTACATAATATAAAAAGGATTTTACACTAGGGGGAGGGAGACAAAATCGGGAGGGAGAGGGAGGGGGAGAATGGCTGCAGTGCGCATGCCAAACTTCTCCCGGAGGGGAGACAGGAGGCAGAGTCCTATATGGACTTTGCTATCCTCCTGGTGGGCAGTTTTTGGGGACCTCTGGTTGGGGGGGGGATTACGGTGAGAACCATTTGGAGCTGGGATGTGAGGTAAGATTTTTACACACTACATAGGGGCCAGTAGTGGGTTAATTATAGTTTGGGGGTTGGACATGTCCTTTAAATATTTTCACAAAAACTGCATTAAAATCTCGTTTTTTTCTGTCATTGGCTGTCGGCTTCTAGGAAACAAGACTGCAGCTTCCTTGTTTTGATCTTCTAGACACTACAGAGCATGTAAAGTGTACTGCGTACACTTAGCTGGGTGTCACCCAGCAAAAGTGGATTATGGGAGCTGACTCCTAGTACCCACGGATTAATTTAATAAATTACCTATCAGCAACAGCAAAGGAAGAGTTGAGACACAGCTTGTATGTTTGTAAATGTTCCTCGTCTATTGGGACAATTCTGTCTAGAGAGTTCCCTTTAGCAACCTCAGTGAAAACCATACAGTCTCTTGGGATTGTTAGGAGAATTTGAGCTCATAAACATGTTTTCTACCTCTAAGACACCATACGGCCCTTGGTGTGATGCTTGGGTGCTGATAACAGAGACTGTGTTACCAGCGGCCTGTCAGGATTCTGTGTTCTTATTGCATCTTTTGCTGTCCCCTATAAAGGTAGAAGCTGCCTTCAATGAGAGAGACGTTGCTATGAGATCAGGACTATCAATGGCTGCAAGAACATAACCAGTGTTTATATGTTATGGGCCACACGATAACCAACGACTTCTTCTAGAATATGGTTTTGTGGCTGCAATAATCTGCACCAAAGTGTTTATGTGACTAAAGGTAAAGGTCAGTCTGTAGTATACTATGACTTGGATGGAAATATTACGATATACCATGACCTGGAAAATATTACAGATATACCATGACCTGGATAATGAATATTTGATAACCATGACCTGGATGGATGAATATTACAGATATTCCATGACATGATGATGAATATTACAGATATACCATGACTTGGATGGATGAATATCAGATACACCATACCTGGATGAATATTACAGATATACCATTCCTGGATTGAATTGAAATATTACAGATATACCATACCTGGATGAATGAATATTACAGATATAACTACAATGACAAGGAAGAGTTGAGACACAGCTTGTATGTTTGTAAATGTTCCTCGTCTATTGGGACAATTCTGTCTAGAGAGTTCCCCTTTAAGCAACCTCAGTGAAAAACATACAGTCTCTTGGGATTGTTAGGAGAATTTGAGCTCATAACAACATGTTGCTAACCTCTAAGACACCATACTGCCCTTGTGTGATGCTATTGGTGCTGATAACAGAGACTGTGTTACCAGCGGCCTGTCTAGGATTCTGTGTTCTTATTGCATCTTTTGCTGTCCCCTATAAAGGTAGAAGCTGCCTTCAATGAGAAGAGACGTTGCTATGAGATCAGGACTATCAATGGCTGCAAGAAACATAACCAGGTGTTTATATGTTATGGGCCACACGATAACCAACGACTTCTTCTAGAATATGGTTTTGTGGCTGCAAATAATCTGCACCAAAGTGTTTATGTGACTAAAGGTAAAGGTCAGTCTGTAGTATACTATGACTTGGATGGATGAATATTACAGATATACCATGACCTGGATAAATATTACAGATATACCATGACCTGGATGAATGAATATTGGATATACCATGACCTGGATGGATGAATATTACAGATATTCCATGACATGGATGAATGAATATTACAGATATACCATGACTTGGATGGATGAATATTACAGATACACCATGACCTGGATGAATATTACAGATATACCATGACCTGGATGAATGAATATTACAGATATACCATGACCTGGATGAATGAATATTACAGATATACCATGACCTGGATGAATGATTATTACAGTGTCATGGTATATCTGTAATTTCATTCTCCAGGGGTGGGGGTTGGAAATCTGTAATTCATTCATCCGTAACGTATATTCTGTAATATTCATTCATCCACGTACGCTATATCTGTAATTTCATTCACCAGGTCATGGTTATCTTAATATTCATTCTCCAGGTCATGGATATCTGTAATATTCATTCATCCAGGTCATGGTATATCTGTAATATTCATTCATCCAGGTCATGGTATATCTGTATATTATGTCAATCGCGGTCATGTATATTGTATTCATTCATCCGGTCATGTAGATCTTAATATTCATTCATCCAGGTCATGGTATTCGGTAATATTCATCATCCAGGTCATGTATATCGTAATATTCATTCATCCCGTTCATGGTATATCTGTAATATCCATTCATCCAGGTCATGGTATATCGGTAATATTCATCATCCATCCGGTCTGGTATATCTGTAATCTCCATTCATCAGGTCATGGTATATCTGTAATATTCATCCAGTCATGGTGTATCTGTAATATTCATCCTCCAGGTCATGGTATATCTGTATATTCATCCAGGTCATGTTGTATCTGTAATAATCATCCATCCGGTCATGGTATACTCTTCATTTCATTCTCAGGTCTGGTATATCTGTAATATTCATTCATCCAGGTCATGGTATATCTGTATATTCATCCAGGTCATGGTGTATCTGTAATATTCATCCCATCCAAGTCATGGTATATCTGTAATATTCATTCATCCATTCATGGAATATCTGTAATATTCATACCATCCAGGTCATGGTATATCTCAATATTCATTCATCCAGGTCATGGTATCTGTAATATTTATCCTGTATGGTATATAATCTGTAATATTATCCATCGCAAGTCATAGTATACTACAACTGACCTTTACCTTTAGCACATAAACACTTTGGTGCAGATTATTTGCAGCCACAACCATATTCTAGAAGAAGTCGTTGGTTATCGTGTGCCCCATAACACTATAAACACCTGGTATGTTTCTTGCAGCCATTGATGTCCTGATCTCATAGCACGTCTCTTCTCATTGAAGGCAGCTTCTACCTTTATAGGGGACAGCAAAGATGCAATAAGAACACAGAATCCTAGACAGGCCGCTGGTAACACAGTCTCGTGTATCAGCACCATAGCATCACACAAGGGCAGTATGGTGTCTTAGAGGTTAGCAACATGTTGTTATGAGCTCAAATTCTCCTAACAATCCCAAGAGACTGTATGTTTTTTCACTGAGGTTGCTAAAGGGGACTCTCTAACAGAATTGTCCCAATACGAGGAACATTACAAACATACAAGCTGTGTGCTACCTCTTCCTTTGCTGTGGCTGATAGGTAATTTATTAAATTAATCCGTGGGTATAGGGTCACTCCCATAATCCACTTTTGCTGGGTGACACCCGCTAAGTTACGCAGTACACTTTACACTGCTCGGAGTGGTCTAGAAGATCAAACAAGGAGCTGCAGTCTTGTTTCCTAGAAGCCGACAGCCAATGACAGAAACAAAACTGAGATTTTAATGCGTTTTTGTGTAAACTATTTAAAGGACATGTCCACCCCCCAAACTATAATTTAACCCCACTACTGGCCCCACTTGTGTGTGTAAAAATCCTTACCTCACATCCACGCTCCAAATGGTTCTCCAGTAATCCCCCCCCCAAAGTCCAAAAACTCCCACCAGGAGAGATGCAAAGTCCATATAGGACTCTGCCTCCTGTCTCCCCTCCGGGAGAAGTTTGCATGCGCACTGCAGCCATTCTCCCCCTCCCTCTCCCTCCCGATTTTGTCTCCCTCCCCCTAGTGTAAAATCCTTTTTATATTATTACAGCTCCTTCCCCCCGCCCAACGCATAACTTTTATTTACAGAACGTGCCCCGATCTTTACTTCCATGCATCTCTCCTTCGCCGGCTGAACACCCGGCAGCCGCGTCCGTGATTGGCTGACGCGCGCTGCAGGTCCTGCCCCCTGCTTGCATTCCGTCCGCAAGCAGAGGACCAGGGCAGTGCAGCGAAGGATAGAGGCATGTAAGTAAAGATTGGGGCACTTTCTGTAATAAAAGTTATGCGTTGGGGCTGGGGAAGGAGCAGTACATTTATATCTAAAGTTTATTACAAGGGGGACATTTAATTCTCTCTCCTGCCCCCTAACATTATTGATTACTTGCTTTTCACACAAAAACAAAAGCAATCTTTGCAGTGTATTTCTTACAGTGTATTTCTTTATAGATAGCATGGATTTAAGAATCAGAATATTCGAGGCACGACCTACAATCTCATGTACTTTGTCTTGCTAAAAGCAGAGCTTTAAACACTTTCCAATAGAGCTGCTATATGGAAGTTAGTAATGAAAAAACCATTGCTTAGAACATAATGGAAACAAAAAGTGTCTTGGAATTTGAACCTGAGACAACTATTTTGTATTGCCCCGAGGAAGTCTGTATGCTGCAGGGCAACAAGCAACCTTCAAAGTCTTGCCAGGGACTTCCAAAACTATCAATGATAGACCTGTACCGCTGTTTGTGAACAGGCAGGATGTTGTCTGGAGCATTGCGGAACATTGACTGACTATTCGTCTTTAGGGAAGGGCCTGAATTGACTTAATGAATGTACAATGCAACAGAACAGCCCTTCATATAAGAATAAATACTATAAAAGAGAAGGTTAGATAGATATTACTCCATTAACATCTCATACAGTCACCCACGGCAGTCTGTGTTGTAAGTCACATTGATCATCTTTACTGTACTCCTGGCTGTGGTTCAGTAATCTAAGAATGGAGCCATTGCATAGACATCGGGCTTGCAGACAACCTCCCGCCGCTGGGCATGTTTCTTGTAGACAGTGCCTTGTATTGACAGTGCACCCAGGCCCAGAGGAAGTATCATAAGTCAATACGCTTTCTGTCTTGACAGAAAGAGCGTCTGTAAGGAGTGGAAAAAGCAGCACGATACAACAGTTCCTGCACCTCAGTTATTTGCTCCATAGCTTTTTGCTGGAGGAGAAGCAGGAGATTCACTATTTCCTGGACTCCAATACACTGGGCGCTATAGGTGCTGGGTAATGTGTCCAGGTAAGGTTTCCATAGTGACCGCTCCAAAGTACCTCTCTGTAATAAGGAAAGTACACAGGGCTAAGAGCGGGGAGACAGGGGGGTCCATCTGGAGATGAAGAGAAAAACCACAGATTAATCATTAATAATTTCATTTTATACAAGGAAATCTTTTCCTGTAGTGTAGGGCCACCCAACCCCCAACCGCCAATGTTTGTTTTTAGTTAAAAAGCTGCAGAAGGTACTTACATGCCATTGTTCCCCCGGTGCTCTGATCCAGCCCCTTGCTTGCCAGAATTGCAAGAAGGGGGCCGGACCAGCAGCCGTGTCTGTGATTGGCTGGAAAGGCAAAACCACTATCACAGACGAGGCTGCCGACAATGCAGAATGTGGGGGAACAAAGCGATGTAACGTACATTTCTGAAGCTCTTTTGGGAGTGGTTAAGTTGCCCTACACACACAAAAAATACATTTATATCTATGGGCAAGGCGCATGGAGGGGTCAAGGGTGGTAGGTCTCGTCTCGGCATGCCCAAAACCTCTCAGAGACAGGAGGAATCAGGACTGGATACTCTCTGACAGCTCCTACTCTTAGTTTTTTCACTTTGTACAGTCACTGCAGGAGAACCATTTGGAGTAGAGATGTAAGGTAAGGATTTTATTAAACTACACAGTGGGGCCCAGTAGTGGCGGAAATTTAGTTTGGAGTGTGGACAGCCCTTTAATTTTTGTTTCCTCAAGAAATGTCTAAGGACACATTGATTAGAAGTTGCCAGTTACAACACAAGTGGTTACTGCCCCTCCCCATAACTTGCTGAGTACAGACATCTTAGAGTGATAAATAGAACCATCAACCTTCCCCTTTTACACAATAATTAAAGGGCATGTCCTCTTATGTCACATACATCCAGCTAGAGCAGTCTCTAATAGAATGTGGCCCTAAGAGTCACAGACATATCAATGAGTTACTATTTATATATATTAGATACTCACACCCTGATGTATTTGCCAAGGTAGCTTTCCAGGACCTTCTCTGTAGTGATCAGACATTGTTCAGGCAATGAAATGATGAGATCCCCAGGCTGAAATAAAAACAATCATTTACCCAGTGAAACGAAAACCATAAAAAAAATTACCAGAAAGTGCGAGAATTAACTATTGATATCTGCAAAATAAGAAGGTTTCTTAAGGTCATGTCCCACCCCTTTTCTAAACTGTTTGATAATTGGTAGGGCTTCCTCCCCAGCCCCAACCACATTATTCTTCTCCTCCAGAAAGTCCCCCGATCTTTACTTACCTCTCCTCGTTCCTCCGCCGCCACTGTCTCGCCCTCTGCTTGCAGTAAACTGGAGAGAGGGAAGGTAAGTAGAGTTTTCTGGACATAATAATAATGCGGTTGGGGCTGAGGGAGGGAAGCCCTCAATACCCCAAGGGCATTAACACTAGGGGGAGGAGAGCAAAAACGGGAGGGAAGGGGGGGGGGGCTGCTCTGAGCAAGCCAAAAAGCTCTAAAGGAAGCCTCAGAGGCGGAAACAATTTCCCTCCCTGCAGTGCTCCTGGTGTTTTTGGAATTTGGAGGGACATTACGGAGAACCATTTGGAGCTGGGATATAAGGGTAGGGGTTTTATTATACTACACAGTGGGTTTAGTAGTGGGTGAAATTATAGTTTTGGGGATGGACATGCCCTTTAATATACAAATATTAACAGTGTTTCATTTATATATGACCCGGATGAATGAATATTACAGATATACCATGACCCGGATGAATGAATATTACAGATATACCATGACCCGGATGAATGAATATTACAGATATACCATGACCCGGATGAATGAATATTACAGATATACCATGACCCGGATGAATGAATTTTACAGATATACCGTGACCTGGATGAATGAATATTACAGATATACCATAGTATTATAATTACTAGTGTTATTAGTATTAGTAGTATAATTACTAGTGTAATTAGTAGTAGTATTGTAATTACTGGTGTTATTAGTATTAGAAGTATTATAGTAGTAGTATTGTAATTACTGGTGTTATTAGTATTAGAAGTATTATAATTGCTAGTGTTATTAGCAGTAGTATTGTAATTACTAATGTTATTAGTATTTGTGGTATAATTACTAGTGTTATTAGTATTAGTAGTATTATAATCGCTAGTGTTATTAGCAGTAATATTATAATTACTAGTGTTATTAGCAGTAATATTATAATTACTAGTGTTATTAGTATTAGTATTATAATTACTAGTGTTATTAGCATTAGTAGTATTATAATTACTAGTGTTATTAGCATTAGTAGTATTATAATTACTAGTGTTATTAGTAGTATTATAATTAGTAGTATTACAATTACTAGTGTTCTTAGTATTAGTAGTATTATAATTACCAGTGTTATTAGTATTAGTAGTATTATAATTACCAGTGTTATTAGTATTAGTAGTATTATAATTACCAGTGTTATTAGTATCCGTAGTATTATAATTACTAGTGTTATTAGTATTAGTAGTATAATTACTAGTGTAATTAGTAGTAGTATTGTAATTACTGGTGTTATTAGTATTAGAAGTATTATGATTGCTAGTGTTATTAGCAGTATTATTGTAATTACTAATGTTATTAGTATTTGTGGTATACTTACTAGTGTTATTAGTATTAGTAGTATTATAATCGCTAGTGTTGTTAGCAGTAATATTATAATTACTAGTGGTATTAGTAGTATTATAATTACTAGTGTTATTAATATTAGTAGTATTAGAATTACTAGTGTTATTAGTATTAGTAGTATTTGAATTACTAGTGTTATTATTAGTATTATAATTACTAGTGTTTTTAGTATTAGTAGTATAATTACTAGTATTAGTAGTATTGTAAAGACGACACTAAAGCTGGGTACACACAGTAATGATAAATCGCCAATACCGTTGGATCTGACAGTATCAGCAATTTATCGGTATTGTGCGTAGTTCATTTTCAGAGCAATCGGTCAATAGAAAGAGACACACTTCACCTTGATGGTCCATAAACACGTCCAACAGGACGGCCAACCCTCGAGTGACAAACGGACGTTTCGGGCGACATTTGTGCTTGTCTATGTGTTCCCTCAGGCGGTTTGTTGATCTGGCATAGTGGATTAATGAACAACGGCCGAGCGATCGCATACATAAGTGTGGTTATCGCCCGAAATGGCTGTTCGTTACACGTGCTCGGACATCATTCCTCGTGGGTCCTATCGGACGTGAGTACGAGACTGTATTGTCAATGGAGGGTCTGGTGTAACTGAGATGTTTGGGTGGTTTTGAGGAATTGGGTCTGATTATTATATATGACATTTAGATTAGAAACTTAGTGACACGTAAAGTTTAAATCTTTCTAACCTCTCCTTTTGGGATCTGAAATTTCCCATGAGCACTGTGACCTTTAGGTCTTTCAGGCTGTTTCCTTGGCTGCAGAAATGGGCACCCACAGGGACATCTCGTTTATCGTTATTAATTGTGAATCTATGACAGTTCATCCTTTGCCTCTGGGTCTGTCCAGTCTCTCCTACACATAGTCCTGAGGGGCACCTAGAACATAAAATCAGGTATACCACATTGGATGATTTGCAGGAGAAGGTTCCATTTATTTCAAACCAATGTTGGGAACCTGGTCTTGGTATCCAGTGTGGATGTACTTGCAGGTTTCACACTTTTTCTGCGAACAGGGAGATGTTCCATTCTGTGCGGGGTCTGTTAGGGAACTTCTTACAAGCAGTTGTTTGAAATTGGCTAGTTTCTTGGCTGTATTTTGGAGTATTTCCATTTGGGGGTGGTGTGTAACAACCAGTGGGATACAATCCTTCTTTTGGATATGGGGGAGTTGACCGCCTGTATCCCTGTTTTGTAAAGTACTTTTTAAGCTATTCCAGGTGCATATTTCTACCTGTAGAATCAGAGCAAATCCTGTTATATCTTATGCCCTGACTGTATATTAGTAGTGTTATGATAAGTAGTATTAGTAGTGTTATAATTACTAGCATTAGTAGCATTATAATTACTAGTATAAGCAATATTACGGTTACTAGTAGTAGAAGTAGTAGTAGTATTACAATAACTAGTATTAGAAGTATTATAGCAGTGTTAGTAATAGTATTTTATTACTAGTGAAGACCTGTTGTTGGACGCCTATGGAAACATTTGTAATTTTTACCTTCTCTTCCCATTTATTCAATATCTGAATGAGAAAAGTTATTTTGTTTTATTATAGAAATTTGACCTTTGGGCTGGAGGGCCCCTCCTGGAAGCTCCTGACAGCTATGAAACTACTTTGCCTTAAGCCGGAGGAATTGTAAGTTCTGTCCCTACTACTGGTCTACAAGTTACATTACTATAGCGTCTCCATGGGGTGGTGGGAGATGCCAGGGGTCTTGGTACTGTGCGGTCAAATGCACCAACCTTTGTCTTGCAGTGATAACCCAACAAGAGCACAGATAATGTAAATACAGCAGGTTGTGTGGTCGCATTTGGCCCCCAGGGGGTAAAACATCAGGAAGGGGTCTTTTGTGTTTGGAACTGGAGGATCTCCATAAAAGAATCCCACAGTTGTTGTAACATAAACAATGTGATAAAGCTAGACTTGATTCACCTAACTTTTGCAATGTTAACATTCACCACAAGATGTCAGTAGTGTTCCACCAAACTAATTACAAGAACTATATAAAAAAAAAAAAAAAGCCACTGTTCTAAATAGATCAGGTTAATGCAATATGAGAAACTGCAATTATCTTGTCTGTTGGGTTTATTCCCTGTTCGAAGCAAGAAACCAATCAAAACTCCCGTTGGGTGGGGGCGTCTTGGACTCACCATTTAACAGTGTTTATCTTATTAGTTTATTTAATAACATTAACAACAAATGCAGGTATGTTCGGAAACTACAACTCCCAGGATGCCTTGGTTACAGAATGGGAGTTGGTTTCCAAACATCTGTATGCTTCTTTAAAAACCTTGATCTAAAGGCCATGTCTATCGGTAAAACAAAATATTGGTCAATTGTCAGTTACCTGCCCCTAACCCCAACTGATATATTCAGAGTTTTATTATCTGCATTACTAACCAGATATTTAAGGAGAATTATTGTCCCCATTCTGGCTGAGTAAGCTGGCCCCTCCCTCCATGCTGTCAATCAAGGCTGTTACTGCTGACATCGCTACCAATGATTGACTGCTGATTCCCCTGCTGCTACCTCTATATAAGCTCAAGCTTATAAAAGCTCATTGAGCAGATGGAAGAGGCAGATACCTTTGCCAGAAAGTAATAGAACGTATCATTGAGTATTTGGTTACAAATGCATGTAATGAACTGGGAAAAATAGCAGTTGGGGTTGCGGGAAGATAACTGTCAAGTCACCAATTTTTGTTTTAAGAGTTGACATGGCCTTTAATGTAACAGGATGTGCAAACATTTGCCTGTGCTATTAATTTGTAGAAACCATTCAGGCTTTTTACTGCAGTTACATAAGATTTGATTGGCTACTAAAAATGTATAGCTATCAGCTGACACACTTTTACACCTTATTCCATAACGCCTTAAATACACTATATTAACCTGCAGCTTCACATATAAAGGTTATTATAACATGGAGTAAATATCCTTAAAGTAAATTATGACTATTGTATAATCACTTGCTTGTTTTTGTTACATTGTATTGCAATGCATATGGCAGCTCCTGCCTTTTTAATACATGGAAACCCCTTTATTCTGACTACAGTACGAGCTGGAAGAAAGTTATTCTTGGATCTACGGTTTCCTGTTCAAATGAACGTGACTCAGTGGAACTTGTAAGAAGAATCTGTCTCCATTTGCTGGATCAAACCTCCTGTGCACTAAAAGAGGCAAGTGTATTTGTATTAGTTGTTCCTGTTGGTGTTATATACCCAGCCTTGCAGGGAAATTATATTTCAATGTAATAGGATCTGAGGGTTACAGATCCACCAGAAGAAGCTTGTATAGAACTGTATGTGTTGCTGTATACATGTTTTCCTCAGGCTCTGTTCTTAACCCGTTTTTAACTACTCCCCCTTAAATCTGACCAGCATGCTTAGTAATCACTATAAGGCAGTACCAGCAGAGGGCATTACCCACATACCAACTGTCAAAACTGCATGCAGCATGCCAACTTTCAAAACTCCGTCACCATTCCAGCTGCAGCAAAACTGTACACAGCAGAAGAGTTTATGTTAATATGGCATTTGATTGACAGCTGAAATGGGAGATGCTTCAGACTGGATATCTAAAGAAATAGGGAACAGTTCAACATAAAAATGGTACAGCGATTGTTATGGGCAATTTAATTTCCCCCCCTTCAGTTTCAATGCCCTTTAATATAGATACAGATTGTGTGTTTATTCTGAGTGGTGATTGTATCTTCTACTCACCACATGTGACGTATAAAGTCTTTCTAGCAAATGTTCAAAAGCCAACGCCTATAGATTTGACTTTAATGTTATTTACTGCCTCTTTATCAAAATGTCTATATAACTTTAAAAAACACCTAAGCTTTTTTTAATGATCCACTTAAAAAGAGACTATAATGTTCCGATAGCTTGCTAGAGTTATCATCACTGATGGCTTTCTAGGATTATCATCACTAATAGCTTGCTAAGGTTATCATCTCTTATAGCTTGCAAGGGTTATCATCTCATAGCTTGCTAGGGTTATAGTCTCTTGTAGCTTGCTAGGGTTATAGTCTTAAATCCATTGCTATCTATAAAGAAATACACTGCTAGAATACATGCAAAGATTGCGTTTTTGTTTTTGTGTGAAAGAAAGTAATCAATAATTGTTAGGGGCAGGAGCATTTAAAGTCCACCCTTTAATAAACTTAGATATAATGTAGCTCGCGGGGGTCTTTCCCCAGCCCCAACCCATAACTTTTATTTAAGAAAGTGCCCCAATCTTTACTTACATGCCTCTATCCTTCGCTGCACTGCCTGGTCCTCTGTTGCACGGAAAATGCAAAGCATGGGGCAGGACCTGCAGCAGCGTCAGCCAATCAGCGACGCGGCTGCGGGCTGTTCAGCCGGGAAGGAGAGCAGCATGGTAAGTAAAGATCGGGGCCGTTCTGTAAATAAAGTATGCGTTGGGGCGGGGGAAGGAGCGTACATAATATTAAAAAGGAGTTCTACATAGGGGAGGAGACAAAAATCGGGCAGGGGAGGTAGGGGGAGAATGGCATGCAGTGCGCATCGCCAAACTTCTCCGGAGGGGAGACAGGAGGTCAGAGTTCTATAGGGACTTTGGTATCCTCCTGGTGGGGACAGTTTTTGGGGACTTTGGGGGGGGATTACTGGAGAACCATTTGGAGCTGGGATGTATGAGGTAAAGATTTTTACACACTACATAGTGGGGCCAGTAGTGGGTTAAATTAAAGTTGGGGGTGGACATGTCCTTTAAATATGTACACAAAAACTGCATGTAAATCGTCAAGTTTGTTGCATTCGTCAATTTGGCATGTCGCTTACTACAGGACAACAAGACTCCGCAGCACTGCCATTGCATGTGTAGTTCTTCTCAGACACCTCAGAGCATTGTAACGTGTTGTCACTGCGTACAATTAGCTGGGTGTCACCCATGCATACAGTGGATTATGTTGAGCTGACTCCTAGTTACCCACGGATTAATTTAATAAATTACCTACAGCCACAGACAAAGGAAGAGTTGAGACACAGCTTGTCTGTTTGTAAATGTCCTCGTTATTGGGACAATTCTGTCAGAGATGTTCCCTTTAAGCAACCTCCAGTGAAAAACATACAGTCTCTTGGGATGTTAGGAGAATTGAAGCTCATAACAAATGTTGCTACCTCTAAGACACCATATGCCCTTGTGTGACTGCTATTGGATGCGATAACAGAGACTGTGTGTTACCAGCGCCGGTTAGGATTCTGTTTCTATTGCATCTTTGCTGTTCCCCTATAAAGGTAGACGAGTGCCTCAATGAGAAGAGACGTTGCTATGAGATCAGGACTATCAATGGCTGCAAGAAACATAACCAGGTGTTTTATGTTATGGGCCACACGATAACCAACGACTTCTTCTAGAATATGGTTTGTGGCTGCCAAATTAATTGCACCAAAGTGTTATTGTGACTAAAGGTAAAGGTCAGTCTGCTAGTATACTATGACTTGCGATGGATGATATACGATATACATTGACCGGGATAAATTTACAGATTATACCATGACCTGGAGAATGGAATAATTGGATATGACCATGACCTGGATGGATGAAATTACAGATCTTCCATGACATGGATGAATGATATTACAGATATACCATGACTTGGAGGATGAATAGTAAGAACCCATGACCTGGATGAATATTACCAGAATACCAGACCTGGCCATGAATGAATAGTACGATAACATGACCTGGATGGAATGAATATGTACAGATATACATGACCTGGATGGATGATTGATACAGATACACCATGACCTGGATGAATATATACAGATATACCATGACCTGGATGGATGAAATTACAGATACACCATGACCTGGATGAATATTACAGATATACCATGACCTGGATGAATGGATATTACAGAATACCATGACTGGTATGAATGAATATTACCGATATACCATGACCTGGATGAAATGGAGATACAGATATACCATGACCTGGATGAATGAATATTACCGATATACCATTGACCTGGGAGAATGAATATACGATACCATGACCTGGATGAATGAATTTAACAGATATACCATGACCTGGATGAATGAATATTACAGATATACCATGACCTGGATGAAATGAATATTAAATATACTGACCCGGATGAATGAAATACAATATACCATGACTGGATGAATGAATATTACAGATATACCATGACCGGATGAATGAATATTACAGATATACCATGACTGGATGAATGAATATTACAGATTTAGCGTTACGTGGATGAATGAATACTTACAGATTATAGCGTACGGATGAATGAATATTACAGATATACCATGACCCGGATGAATGAATATTACAGATATACCATGACCGGATGAATGAATATTACAGAGATAACATGACCCGGATGACGAATATTACAGATATACATGACCCGGATGAATGAATATTACAGATATACCATGACCACTAAATGAATATTACGAATACCATGACCCGGAGAATGAATATACAGATAAACCCTGACCCGGTGAATGAATATTACAGATAAACCCTGACTGGATGAATGATATACAGATATACCATGACTGGATGAAATGAATATTACAGACTATACCATGACCTGGATGAATGAATATTACAGATATACCCTGACCTGGATGAATGAATATTACAGATATACCTGACCTGGATGATGAGAACCTTTAGAAGCTTCATGTTACATTTTTTAGCTTTACTAGTCCCATTTATTCTGCTCTATTTCATATGTCTGAATGTTCTGTGAATTTCTTGTTTACATTGTTAGACCTTGTCCTCCGTTATCTCCCTACTAACGAACAAGCAGTTGGAGAGGAAATGGTCTTATACTGAATGAAAACGACCTGGTACAGTAAGTTCTAACCATTATTGAGAGGATTCCGTACGGTTTAGTAGTAGAAATAATGATCATTATTTGTACTATTATTTGTATAATAAAAACAAATACATGAATTGTTAACAGCATTATTAAAATTAAGTAATGTTATAATTACTGTGTATTAGCATTAGTAGGATTATAATTCTAGTGTTATTAGTATTAGTAGTATTATAATTACTGTGTTATTAGCATTAGTAGTATATAATTACTAGTGTTATTAGTATTATAATTACTGTTTATTAGCATTAGTAGATTATAATTACTAGTGTTATTATCATTAGTAGTATTATAATTATAGTGTTATTGCATTAGTAGTATTCATAATTACTAGTGTTATCAGCATTAGTAGTATTATAATTACTAGTGTTATTTAGTAGTATTATATATTAGATTAGTAGTATTACAAGTACTAGTGTTCTAGTATTAGTAGTATTACAATTACTAGTGTTCTTAGTATTAGTAGTATTATAATTACCAGTGTATTAGTACTAATAGTATTATAATTACTAGTGTATTAGTATTAGTAGTTATAATACTAGTGTAATTAGTAGTAGTATTGTAATTACTGGGTGTATTAGTATTTAGAAGTATTATAATGCTAGGTTATTAGCAGTAGTATTGTAATTACTATGTTATTAGTATTTTTGGTATAATTATATAGTGTTATTAGTATAGTAGTAGATTATAATCGCTAGTGTTATTAGCAGTAATATTATAATTACTAGTGTTATTAGCAGTAATATATTAATTACTAGTGTTATTATAGTAGTATTATAAGTTACTAGTGTTATTAGCATTAGTAGTATTATAATTACTAGTGTTATTAGCATTAGTAGTATTATAATTACTAGTGTTATTAGTAGTATTATAATTAGTAGTATTACAATTACTAGTGTCTTAGTATTAGTAGTATTATAATTACCAGTGGTATTAGTATTAGTAGTATTATATTACAGTGTTATTAGTTAGTAGTATTATAATTACCAGTGTTATTAGTATCCGTAGTTATAATACTAGTGTTATTAGTATAGTAGTATAATTACTAGTGTAATTAGTAGTATTGTAATTACTGGTGTTATTAGTATTAGACGTATTATGATTGCTAGTGTTATTAGCAGTATTATGTAAGTACTAATGTATTAGTATTTGTGGTTATACTTACTAGGTTATTGATTAGTAGTATTATAATCGCTAGTGGTAGCAGTAATATTATAATTACTAGTGGTATTAGTAGTATTATAATTACTAGTGTTAGTAATATTAGTAGTATTAGAATTACTAGTGTATTAGTATTAGTAGTATTGAATTACTAGTGTTATTATTTAGTATTATTATAATTACTAGTGTTTTTAGTTAGTAGTATTAATTACTAGTATTAGTAGTATTGTAAAGACGACACTAAAGCTGGGTACACACAGTAATGATAAATCGCCAATTACCGTTGATCTGACAGTATCAGCCAATTTATCGGTATTGTGCGTGAAGTTCATTTTCAGAGCAATGGTCAATAGAAAGAGACACACTCACCTGATGGTCCATAAAACACGTCCAACAGGACGGCCAACCCTCGAGTGACAAACGGACGTTCGGGCGACATTTGTGCTTGTCTATGTGTTCCCTCAGGCGGTTGTTGATATGGCATAGTGGATTATGAACAACGGCCGAGCGATCGCATACATAAGTGTGGTTATCGCCCGAAATGGCTGTTCGTTAACGTGCTCGGACATCATTCTCGTGGGTCCTATCGGACGTGAGTACGAGACTGTATTGTCAATGGAGGGTCTGTGTAACTGAGATTTTGGGTGGTTTTGAGGAATTGGGTCTGATTATTATATATGACATTTAGATTAGAAACTTAGTGACACGTAAAGTTTAAATCTTTCTAACCTCTCTTTGGGATCTGAAATTTCCCATGAGCACTGTGACCTTTAGGTCTTTCAGGCTGTTTCCTTGGCTGCAGAAATGGGCACCCACAGGGACATCTCGTTTATCGTATTAAGTGTGAATCTTGACAGTTCATCCTTTGCCTCTGGGTCTGTCCAGTCTCTCCTACACTAGTCCTGAGGGGCACTAGAACATAAAATCAGGTATACCACATGTGGATGATTTGCAGGAGAGGTTCCATTTATTTCAAACCAATGTTGGGAAACCTGGTCTTGGTATCCAGTGGGAGTGTACTTGCAGGTTTCCACTTTTTCTGCGAACAGGGGAGTTCCATTCTGTGCGGGTCTGTTAGGGAACTTTTACAAGCAGTGGTTGAAATTGGCTAGTTTCTTGGCGTATTTGGAGTATTCCATTTGGGGGTGGTGTGTAACAACCAGTGGGATACAATCCTTCTTTTGGATATGGGGGAGTTGACCGCCTGTATCCCTGTTTGTAAAGTACGTTTTAAGCTATTCCAGGTGCAATATTTCTACCTGTAGAATCAGAGCAAATCCTGTTAATCTATCTGACGTACTGGTATAGTATATTACTGCATTATGTAGATTATAAGTATAGTGCATAAGCAATATTACGGTACTATGTAGTAGAGTAGTAGTAGTTTACTAATTACAAAAATGTATAGAAGTATTATAGAGCAGTGTTAGTAATAGTAATTTTAGTACTAGTGAAGACCTGTTGTTGGACGCCTTGGAAACATTTGTAATTTTACCTCTCTTCCCATTATTCAATACGGAATGAGAAAAGTATTTTGTTTTATTATAGAAATTTGACCTTTGGGCTGGAGGGCCCCTCCTGGAAGCTCTGACAGCTATGAAACTACTTTGCCTAAGCCGGAGGAATTGTAGTTCTGTCCCTACTACTGGTCTACAAGTTACATTTAATATAGCGTCTCCATGGGGTGGTGGGAGATGCCAGGGGTTTGGTTCGACTGTGCGGTCAAATGCACCAACATTTGTCTGCAGTGAAACCCAACAAGAGCCAGATAATGTAAATACAGCAGGTTGTGTGGTCGCATTTGGCCCCCAGGGGGTAAAACATCAGGAAGGGGTCTTTTGTGTTTGGAACTGGAGGATCTCCATTAAAAGAATCCCACAGTTGTTGAACATAAACAATGTGATAAAGTAGACTTGATTCACCTAACTTTGCAATGTTAAACATTTCACCCACAAGATGTCAGTAGTGTTCACCAAACTAATTACAAGAACTATATAAAAAAAAAAAAAAGCCACTGTTCTAAATAGATCGGGAATGCAATATGAGAAACTGCAATTATCTTGTCTGGGGTTTATTCCCTGTTCGAAGCAAGAAACCAATCAAAACTCCCGTTGGGTGGGGGCGTTCTGGACTCACCATTTAACAGTGTTATCTTATAGTTTATTTAATAACATTAACAACAAATGCAGGTATGTTCGGAAACTAAAACTCCCAGGATGCCTTGGTTAGAATGGGAGTTGGTTTCCAAACAATGTATGCTTCTTTAAAAACCTGATCTAAAGGCCATGTCTATCGGTAAAACAAAATATTGGTCAATTGTCAGTTACCTGCCCCTAACCCCAACTGATATATCAGAGTTTTATTATTGCATTACTAACCAGATATTTAGGGAGAATTATTGTCCCCATTCTGGCTGAGGTAAGCTGGCCCCTCCCTCCATGCTGTCAATCAAGGCTGTTACTGTGACATCGAACACCAATGATTGATGCTGATTCCCCTGCTGCTACCTCTATATAAGCATCAAGCTTATAAAAGCTCATTGAGCAGATGGAAGAGGCAGATACCTTGCCAGAAAGTAATAGAAGTATCATTAAAATCTGGTTACAAATACATGTAATAAACTGAGAGAAAAATAGCAGTTGGGGTTGCGGGAAGATAACTGACAAGTCACCAATTTTGTTTAAGAGTTGACATGGCCTTTAATGTAACAGGATGTGCAAACATTTGCCTGTGCTATTAATTTGTAGAAAACCATTTCAGGCTTTTTACGGCAGTTACATTAAGATTTGATTGGCTACTAAAATGTATAGCTATCCAGCTGACACCTTTTACACCTTATTCCATAACGCCTAATACACTATATTAAACCGGCAGCTTCACATATAAAGGTTATTATAACATGAGTAAGATAATCCTTAAAGTAAATTATGACTATTTATAAATCACTTGCTTGTTTTTGTTACATTGTATTGCAATGCATAGGCAGCTCCTGCCTTTAATACATGGAAACCCCTTTATTTGACAACAGTACGAGCTGGAAAAGTTATTTTGGATCTACGGTTTCCTGTTCAAATGAACGTGACTCAGTGGAACTTGTAAGAAGAAATGTCTCCATTGCTGGATCAAACCTCCTGTGCACTAAAGAGGCAAGTTATTGTATTAGTGTTCCTGTTGGTGTATATACCCAGCTTGCAGGGAAATTATATTTCAATGTAAGAGTGCTGAGGGTTACGATCCACCAGAAGAAGCTTGTATAGAAATGTATGTGTTGCTGTATACATGTTTTCCTCAGGCTCTGTTTCTTAACCCGTTTTTAACTACTCCCCCTTAAATCTGACCAGCATGCTAGTAATACTATAAGGCAGTACCAGAGGGCATTACCACATACCAACTGTCAAAACTGCATGCAGCATGCCAACTTTCAAACTCCGTCACCATCCAGCTGCAGCCAAACTGACACAGCAGAAGAGTTTATGTTAATATGGCATTGATTGACAGCTGAAATGAGGAGATGCTTCAGACGGATATCTAAAGAATAGGGAACAGTTCAACATAAAAATGGTTACAGGATGTTCTGGGCAATTTAATTCCCCCCCTTCAGTTCAATGCCTTTTAATATAGTACAGATTGTGTGTTTATTCTGAGTGGTGATTGTATCTTATACATCACCACATGTGACGTATAAAGTCTTTCAGCAAAGTTTCAAAAGCCAACCCATTAGATTTGACTTTAATGTATTTACTCTCTTATCAAAATGTCTTATTAAACTTTAAAAAACACCTAAGTTTTTTTAATGATCCACTTAAAAAGAGACTATAATGTTCCGATAGCTTGCTAGAGTTATCATCACTGATGGCTTTCTAGGATTATCATCACTATAGCTTGCTCAGGTTATCATTCTTATGAGCTTGCAAGGGTTTCTATCTCATAGCTTGCTAGGGGTTTAGTCTCTATAGCTTGCTAGGGTTATAGTCTATGTTAGCTTGCTAGGGTTATAGTCTCTTGTAGCTTGCTGGGTTATAGTCTCTTTTGTAGCTTGCCTAGGGTTATGAGTCTCTTGTAGCTTGCTAGGGTTATAGTCTCTTGTAGCTTGGTTAGCGCTGTAGCTGTAGGGTAGAGTCTATTGTAGCTTGCTGTAGGTCGTGTTACTTGCTAGGTAGAGTCTCTTGTAGCTTGCTAGGGTTAGCGTCTCTTGTAGCTTGCTAGGGTTAGCGTCTCTTGTAGGTTGCTAGGGTTATTATAGTCTCTTGTAGCTTGCTAGGGTTATAGTCTCTTGAGCTGCTAGGGTTAGCGTCTCTTGTAGCTTGCTAGGGTTAGCGCTCTGTAGCTGTAGGGTAGCGTTCTGTAGCTGCTAGGCGTAAAGCGTTCTCTTGTAGCTTGCTAGGGTTAGCGGGCTCTTTAGCTTGCTAGGGTTAGCGTCTTTTAGCTTGAGGGTTAGCGTCTCTTGTAGCTTGCTAGGGTTATAGTCTCTTGTAGCTTGCTAGGGTTATAGTCTCTTGTAGCTTGCTAGGGTTATAGTCTCTTGTAGCTTGCTAGGGTTATAGTCTCTGTAGCTTGCTAGGGTTATAGTCTATTAGGACTTGCTAGGGTTATAGTCTCTTGTAGCTGCTGGTACGTCGCTTGTAGCTTGCTAGGGTAGCGTCTCTTGTAGCTTGCTAGGTTAGCGTCTATTGTAGGCTTGCTAGGGTTTAGCGTCTCTTGTAGACTTGCTAGGGTTAGCGTCTCTTGTAGCTGCTGGGTTGAGCGTCTCTTGTAGCTTGCTAGGGTTAGAGTCTCTCTATAGGCTTGCTAGGGTTAGCGTCTCGTCTATAGCTTGCTAAGGTTAGCGTCTCTTATAGCTTGCTAGGGTTAGGGTCTCTTATAGCTTGCTAGGGTTAGCGTCTCTATAGCTTGCTAGGTTAGCGTCTCTAAGCTTGCTAGGGTTAGCGTCTCTTATAGCTTATAGGGTTAGCGTCTCGTATAGCTTTAGGTTGCGTTATCTTAGCTTTAGGGTTAGCGTCTCTTATGCTGCTAGGGTTAGCGTCTCTTATAGCTTGCTAGGGTTAGGTCTCTTATAGCTTGCTAGGGTTAGCGTCTCTTATAGTTGCTAGGGTTAGCGTCTCTTAATGCTTGCTAGGGTTATGGGCTCTGATAGGTCGTAGGGTTATGGTCTCTGATAGCTCGCTAGGGTTTATGGTCTCTGATAGCTTGCTAGGGGGTTATTATCTCTAGCTTGCTAGGGATATTATTTTATAACATTTGTTTCATCTAATAAAAGTATTGTAATGTAATGTAGATTTCACATCAGAGAGCGAGCGGACTGCAGACAATCTCCATTTGCCCCTGGTAGAAGCTTTGAGACGGGAAGAGCTGGAAATTCTTCAAATATCGGCAACATTTGCTACAGATCGAACCCTCAGTGTGAAACTACTTGACCAATCAAAGACTTGGAACTTTGTTCATTTTACTTGTTTTTTAGGCTTTTCTGTATGGAAAATTTTTATTTTAAAACCATCGACAACCATTCTGCTTCATGTGTAAGATAATGTATTGTAAGTTAAACATAAACCAGGAAGTACAGTAAAGTCAAAGATTGCAACTTACCAGCACACTATATATATTATATATATATAGAAGATTAGTATATATATAGATATATATATAATATATATATATATATATATATATATATATTATATAATAATAATTATGCGTGGTTAGTCCTCAGCACTCCCCTCTGTACGCAGCCGCCTCGGTGCATCCGAAAAGACATATGTAGAAACAACGAAACTTGGAGCACTCGCAGGACTTACTTCACGGTACAAAACTTTATTCAACAAGAATCAAAGCGTTTCGGCCATTGTGTGACGACGGCCGTAAGCACAATGGCCGAAACGCGTTGATTCTTGTTGAATAAAAGTTTTGTACCGTGAAGTAAGTCCTGCGAGTGCTCCAAGTTTCGTGTTTATATATATATATATATATATATATATATATATATATATATATATATATAGGGACAGAAAGGATATACCGTAACATATCAATTAACCCTTTATACATCTACTGACACACAATACTGACCACTGACCTTACACACAGTAACTATGTATACAGGGACAGAAAGGAACAAGGATTTATTGGTAATTTGTTTATACTATAATGAGGGTATACCTGTAACATATCAATTAACCCTTATACACCTACTGTCCACAGTACTGTCCACTGTCCTTACACAACAGAACTATGTATACAGGGACAGAAAGGAACAAGGATTTATATGGTAATATTGTTTACTATATATGAGGGTTATACCGTAATATATCAATTAACCCCTTTATTATATCTATGTCACAGTACTGACCACCAGACCTTTACACACAGTAAACTATGTATACAGGGACAGAAAGGAACAAGGATTTATAGGTAATATGTTTATACTATAATGAGGGTTATACCTGAATATATCAATTAACCCCTTTATTACATCTACTGTTCACAGTACTGACCACTGACCTTACACACAGTAAATATGTATACAGGGACAGAAGGAACAAGGATTTATATGGTAATATTGTTTATTACTATAATGAGGGTTATACCTGGAAACATATCAATAACCCCTTTATTACATCTACTGTCCACAGTACTGACCACGACCTTACACACACTAAACTATGTAACGGGACAGAAAGGAACAAGGATTTATATGGTAATATTGTTTTAATATAATGAGGGTTTATACCTGTAACATATCAATTAACCCTTTTTACATCTACTGTCCACAGTACTGACACTGACCTTACACACACTAACTATGTATACTGGGACAGAAAGGAACAAGGATTTATATGGTAATATTGTATATATCTAATGAGGGTTATACCTGTAACATATCAATTAACCCTTTATTACATCTACTGTCCACAGTACTGACCACTGACCATACACACAGTAACTATGTATACAGGGACAGAAAGGAACAAGGATTTATATGGTAATATTGTTTATACTATAATGAGGGTATACCTGTAACATATCAATTAACCCCTTTATTACATCTACTGTCCACAGTACTGACCACTGACCTTACACACATAACTATGTATACTGGGACAGAAAGGAACAAGGATTATATGGTAATATTGTTTATACTATAATGAGGGTTATACCTGTATATATCAATTAACTCCTTTTTATTACTGTCCACAGTACTGACCCACTGACCTTACACACAGTAACTATGTATACAGGGACAGAAAGGAACAAGGATTTATGGTAATATTGTTTATACTATAATGAGGGTTATACCTGTAACATATCAATTAACCCCTTTATTACATCTACTGTTCACAGTTTGACCACTGACCTTACACACAGTAACTATGTATACAGGGACAGAAAGGAACAAGGATTTATATGGTAAATTGGTTTATACTATAATGAGGGTTATACCTGTAACTATCAATTAACCCCTTATTACATCTACTGTCCACAGATACTGACCACTGACCTTACACACACTAAACTATGTATACTGGGACAGAAAGGAACAAGGATTTATATGGTAATATTGTTTATACTATAATGAGGGTTATACCTGTAACATATCAATTAACCCTTTATTACATCTACTGTCACAGTACTGACCACTGACCTTACACACACAGTAAATACCGTATGTATACAGGGACAGAAAGGAACAAGGATTTATATGGTAACATTGTTTATACTATAATGAGAGTTATACCTGTAAAAATATCAATTAACCCCTTTATAATCTACTGTCCACAGTACTGACCACTGACCTTACACACAGTAACTATGTATACAGGGACAGAGAAGAGAACAAGGATTTATATGGTAATATTGTTTATACTATAATGAGAGTTATACCTGTAACATATCAATTACCCTTTATTACATCTACTGTCTATAATACTGCCACTGACACTTACACACAGTAACTATGTATACAGGGACAGAAAGGAACAAGTATTTATATGGTAATATTGTTTATACTATAATGAGGGTTATACCTGTAACATATCAATTAACCCCTTTATTACATCTACTGTTGTACCCCTGATCTAGACACAAGGACAATATAATAAAGGTATACAGTGATAATGATAGTAGAAAGCGGCACGGGAGGGGGGAGTAAGGGGGTGGCTTGCGTTGGCCCACAGTAGGTCTGATCTGATCCTGCCTGCCTACTATCACATCTCCTGCCACAGTAAAATAAAACTGCGGGCAACTTGTATGTGCTAAACTGTGTGCAATTTGCATGTAACAGTCACTGTATTTACTAATCTCTGTTCAGGAGCACTCTGGCACATATATTACCATGTGGCATATATGTCAGCTCTCCAGTTCAGCAGACACTGTTAGTCAGCTCTCCACACCCACCTTCTCAAGCTTGTGGTCTTGCAAAGAGGGTGTGGCCTAAATGTTGGTGGTGTTTTGAGCAAACCACTGTCCATGATGAGCCTTTCTGGAATCCCTCGCTTTGAAATCCCACTCTTGCCCCTGCTAATAAATGTTAGTAAAAAGCCATTCCATGTAAATCCAACAGCCAGGCAGCCATGTATGTCAAGGTCAATTATTTGTGTTATCTTTAGTTAAAATTTTCAAAAGAAATGGTCAGGAGAAGAACAAGATAAGGGATACACCTAGAATTAAAGCCATACTTACAGTATATAGCTTTAATAAAATGAAATGTTTCACTACAGAAAGCCCTCCTGCTACTTTCCCTTTCTGTTTTACTTTAGCTGATTGGAGAATTTATCTTCTTAGTTAAATCAAACTGAGCATGTCTGAACCCACTGGGCTAAGGGAGGGGCAGTTCCTGCAGGGAATTCTGTACTGAAGGATTTTTAGAATTATACTCATTCAGTAACTGACTTCTCTATGGCTCCTCCTACAGTTCTTGTCACTTATGATTCGCCCATCCTAGGACATTGGAGACCATATTTTAATAAAGTTGGGGGAGGAGTTTAATAGATCTAATGCCTCAGAATGAATGGGACCGATAGACCTTCCAAATATTCTAGTCCATTACGTAAACACTAAAGCATGATCAATTATTTTATAAACTTTTAAGCATCCTGCCTTTCGATATGAACCTATCTATCAATTTCAAACTTGAATAAAAGAAACTCTTTGTTCTCTTAAAGTTATGTTTTTAAATAATGAAGTAAAAAGTGTGTTACCCTGCATCTACCAATTTGTCCACTAGATGTCGCCAGAGACTGACTTTAATGTTTACCCCACACACATTGTTTTAACCTTTAAACTAAGGGAATTTATGAGGAGCAATAAGAGGAAATACTTTGCACATTATAAACCATGGAGCAAACTTCCCAGGGCTTTCCATGATGTCAGATTGAAAATAGTCCCGCGCTAATCATTCCCGTATTACTGCAAAGCGCTTGGCAGGTCTACGGCCTTTTATTTGGCAGTGAACGGTAGCTGAGCTTCTGTCTGATTAGGGGGGAGAGGGGGGAAAGGGGGGGGGGTGTATTGGGGTCTATGGAGAACAGGAGTCTATGACTGTCCCAGGATTACATTGTTTAGCTGCAATTATAGAATATTCCACATAAATTAAAAACTAATCTGGTGGAAAAAAAATATTTAAAATCAATTAAAATATATAAACACCAGATCCAAACTTTCCCATTCACTGCACCCTATTGGGAATGTTCTGTGGATTAAATTACCAGTATTTGTCTGTAATTTCCTAATCCCCCTGCTCTCCTTTTATTGTCAGGATTACAGACATAGAACAGATACTCGATTGGATGGAAGACTAAATGGACACTGCTCATTCTAAAATCATCTCTAGACTAGAAATGTAGCTTTACCTTTAACATTGCTGTGCAGGGTGTTAACCCATTAGAAGAAAGATTTCTAATCCTCTGGGATTAGTACCACATTGGGGATAAATCTATTAAAATAGTTCAGTATTGGTTTGAGACACTTAGGGCTGGTTTTACGGGGAGCGGCAGAGCATTTTTCTGGAGTTAAAAGGCATCTATACCGAAAAATAGGTTATTTTATATTGACCATAACTGGAAACTATAATTCTTCCCAACCACCACTGTGTCATTGTTTTGTTTATCTGCCCCCTATTTCTTTAGATCTCCAATCTAAACTTCTTATATTTCAGCTGTCAATCAAGTTCCTTGCTCTCAAAAAATATTCTTCTGTGAGTAGTTTTACTGCTGGAATGGTGACAGAGATTTGACAGTTGGAATGCTGTGTGCAGGCTTGACAGTTGGTTTGTGGGGAAAAGTCAGGTCAGATGGAAGTGGGAGTGGTTAAAAGAGGGAGGGGAATACTGCTCCTAAACAAAATGTGTGCTGGATTGAAGGCATGCTGCAACACAAGCAAATCAAGAATAAGTGCTACTTACATGTTTTCAATTATAGATTAAGGTGAGGCAAAGTAATTTTTTCAGTATAGTGTCCCTTTAATGTCACGCCAACCGATTCCTTCATTGTAAAAGAAACCCGCACAGCCTGTGACATTTTTTTTTCTAACACCAGCTAATAGCTGGCATTAAAGTCGTGCAACAGAAAGCAGCAACCACTATATTAAATTGCCAGTAGGCCAACGATTGCGACTCTCGGAAAACCTGCTCCTTATCATTTTAACACAATCAAGCAAATGTACCAACAAGGAATCTGTGACTTTAACTTCATTATTTTCACTGCATCCCTGGGATCCTATTGATCTCTGGTCCGGTCTACGTTGTCCTAGTTATAATCAGCACCGATTGGAGCAAGTTATAATCCATAGAGCGTGTCCATTTAAAGGATAACTATACTGCAAAAATTTACTTTTTAAAAATGAAGAGTACCTGGGGCAGGGCGGTTGGGTTGATAATTCCTACCTCCCAATGTTGTTTTAAGGAGCTACAGCACATCTAGTTTTATCTGTGACAATCCTGCCACAGGTACTATTTATTTTAATTGGTTATTTTATTTTATTTGCAATTTAAATCTACCCCCAATACAGTATACAGTATGTGGATAGCAGATTCCCCTTAATCAGACTGTCTACTACTATAATGGCATTTTACATTCTACATGTACTCCCCCCCCCCCCATGATAGATGAAAGGACCAGTAATGTGCCCAGTAATTATCTTATCAGATTTCTCAGGCCTGTAAAGTTGAGTTTGACCTTTGGAGCTAAATACAATGTATTTGTTGACAGCCTTATGGGACCTCCTGAGCCCCTTGTGTATTGTCGGTAACATGGACACCTCCGATTGGAGAGCCGCACTTTGGTCTGGTTCTTTTGATCTACAGACTTGCACCTTGACATTCCATAACGGAATCTTTCATCTTAACAAAAAAAAAGAAAAAGGAGTTTCAGTCTTGAATTAAAAATACAAATATATAATACACGGGAGCCATAAACAGTATCCATGTCCTAATCAGTGTCACATGACTAAAATGGGATCATTATGGGAAATAATATAGAACTAAACTAAAATATAACAATAAAAGATAAATATAATAGATAACTATAATACTAGGTTATTAGAATTCACCTTGATATTCCATGACCTGCATATCTCAGCCAGTGGTAACTTGTTGGTAACTGATCTGTCTGTCTGTCTATCTGTCGATTATCTATCAACCTATCCATTATCTATTGATCTATCTATGTCTATCTATAAATCATTTATCTCAGTCTATCTCTATATCTAATAATTATCTATCTATATATCTGTCTATCTATTAAATATATATTAATCATCTCTCTCCTCTATCTATCTATCTATCTAGCTATCTATCTAGCTATCTATATATCTGTCTATCTATTAAATATATATTAATCATCTCTCTCTCTCCTCTATCTATCTATCTATCTATCTATCTATCTATCTATCTATCTATCTATCTATCTATCTAGCTAGCTGGCTAGCTAGCTATCTATTATCTATCTATCTTTCTATTATCTATCTATCTATCTATCTATCTATCTATCTATCTATCTATCTATCTATCTATCTATCACTATCTATCTTTCTATTATCTATCTATCTATCTATCACTATCTATCACTATCTATCTATATATCTATCTATCATCTGTCTATCTATTATCTATATTTCTATTATCTATCTTTCTATTATCTATCTATCTATCTATCTATCTATCTATCTATCTATCTATCTATCATCTATATCTATCAATCTTTCTATTATCTATCAATCTATCTATCAATCACTAGCTATCTATTATCTATCTATCTATCTATCTATCTATCTATCTATCTATCTATCTATCTATCTATCTATCTATCACTATCTATTTATCTATCACTATTATCTATTTATCAATCTATCTATCATCTATCTATTATCTATCTATCTATCTATCTATCTATCTATCTATCTATCTATCTATCTATCTATCTATCTATCTATCTATCTATCTATCTATCTATCTATCTATCTATCTATCACTATCTATTTATCTATCACTATTATCTATTTATCAATCTATCTATCATCTATCTATTATCTATCTATCTATCTATCTATCTATCTATCTATCTATCTATCTATCTATCTATCTATCTATCTATCTATCTATCTATCTATCTATCTATCTATCTATCTATCACTATCTATTTATCTATCACTATTATCTATTTATCAATCTATCTATCATCTATCTATTATCTATCTATCTATCTATCTATCTATCTATCTATCTTTAGGGAAGACGAGGAGAGAGACATAAGCGGTTTGTTTCACAATTGCGGCAAAGGGGACAAAAGTTTACGTGGTAATTAATCACACCCAGTCCTGAAACCTCTGGCTGGATTTGAAGGGAACAAGTTGGGACTCAGAGCTCTGGGTACACTGTACCACACATGTCGAAACCGTGCAAATCCTATGTTGCAGGCCAGGCCTAGTTATGGGGCGGCAGTGTGTTCAACAGGGAATGTTTTAGGCAGCTGAGATGATGTAGAGTGTTTTTTACTTTACATTCTCCCTCTCTGGGTCCTAATAAAATAGTGAAATACCTTTTGCATGATATGGGGTGTATTTGTGGCCCTAAGAATAAAAGAATGATCTAATGCAGTTACATATGTTCCATTCTGACTTACAGCCCCGAAAGAGATGATCAAAATAATTGTATTACTTACCTGCCTAGTAATTCCTAAACAGAGATACATGTAAATATTGATCCCCCGCCACTCTAACCCTCCTCTCCTCCTCCTCAAGCCACAGACTCAGACATGCTCTGTGTGCTTTATTCCACGAACACAGAGGGTGCTGACTTTTGCAATATTTGTATCTCCCTTTGCTGAGATTTTACTTCACAGAGGGTTCTTATGAGAATTACATGTGATACATTATTTAATTAGTACTTTATGAGCTATACTGATAACCAGGCAAAAAAACCTGCCTGGCTTCAATGTGGTGTGGGTGCTATAAAAGACAATTATAAAAACCACTAAGGACAAAATCTACAAAAGGCCGTTGTGCCACCCTGGGTACTGTTGGGTGAGAGGGGGGTATATTGTCCTTACTCGACTGGCTGACTAGCACTTGGTAGGTCTATAATGGTAGAAATATCTAGTTTTTTTCCTAGTCCATAGACCATTTACTCTGCTGCAACTGCAACTGCCACATGGACTAGCACTAAATCTCCAGGATGGGGTCCGTTTATAAACCAGGTCCAGCGACGCTAGTTTTCTAGTTCTTGTACAATTGTGAGAATTATTCCAAAACGAACCAACTAAAACTTGCTAAATTTCTAACAGAATAACTTTCTTTGTTCCAGCAAGAAACCCCCCAACCAACCAAACTACGCTATCCGTGGGAATTCACGTGAAACCGGTCACCAATCCTTGTGAACTCCCAGAATTCCTTCCATCGCCCTATCCCATCCCTCTCCCTACCAAATGGTATTTGTCAGACGTAATTGGCAAACGCTGGAGGCAATTTCCAATGCCGTCTGAATGGAAGGAAAAAAAAAACCTCTCAGAGCAGTTGTGTGCGTTGAAAGAAAATATTATATTTGATCTTTTTTTTTATTGCACTTGTAGACGTGATGTATGTCCACATTCCTTACTTTAAAGACACTTAACCAATCCCTTCCCCTACCCCCCTCAATAAAAGGCTTTATAAGAATTGAAACGATGCTATTCGTTGACAGCTTGTCTGTGACTGAACGGGGGAGAATTATGGTCTACCGAGCCCTTAAAATAATTGTTTAATAACATTCCAAATTGTGGTTGAAAGGACGGCACATTGACTTTATTGTGAAATCAGCTGATTAGTGATGTAGAGGGTTATAAGAGAGCCTAGTATTATCCTGTAAATTATATCCTTATAAATGGTGCTTAGCTATGTCATGGTGTCACACTCTTTTCTGTCTGGACTGTGTGTGAGGGATCTCTATGTTTTATACAGGGAGAATGCTCGGGATTGTGTAGAGGGTCTCTATGCTTATACAGAGAGAATGCTCCGGACTGTGTATGAGGGATCTCTATGCTTTATACAGGGAGAATGCTCCGGACTGTGTATAGAGGATCTCTATGCTTTATACAGAGAAATGCTCCGGACTGTGTATAGAGGGATCTCTATGCTTTATCAGAGAGAAGGCTCCGGACTGTGTATAGAGGGATCTCTATGCTTTATACAGGGAGAATGCTCGGACTGTGTGGAGGGATCTCATGCTTTATACAGAGATGCTCCGACTGTGTATGAGGGGATCTCTATGCTTTATACAGGGAAAATGCTCGGGACTGTGTAGAGGGGCCTCTATGCTTTATACAGAGAGAAGCTCGAGACTGTGTTAGAGGGCCTCTATGCTTTATACAGGAGAATGCTCGGAGACTGTGTAGAGGGATCTCTATCTTTATCTAGAGAATGCTCGGGACTGTGGTAGGGGATCTCTATGCTTTATACAGAGAGAATGCTCGGGACTGTGTAGAGGGATCTCTATGCTTTATACAGGAGAATGCTCGGGACTGTGTGTAGAGGGATCTCTATGCTTTATACAGGGAGAATGCTCGGACTGTGTAGAGGGATCTCTATGCTTTATACAAGAGAATGCTCGGGACTGTGTAGAGGGATCTCTATGTTTTATACAGGAGAATGCTCCGGACTGTGTAGAGGGCTTCTATGCTTATACAGGGAGATGCTCGGGACTGTGTATAGAGGGATCTCTATGCTTTATACAGAGAGAATGCTCCCAGACTGTGTATAGAGGGATCTCTATGCTTTATTACTACAGAGAGAATGCTCGGGACTGTGTAGAGGATCTCTATGCTTTATCAGGGAAAATGCGCGGACTGTGTAGAGGATCTCTATGCTTTATACAGAGAGAATGCTCGGACTGTGTATAGAGGATCTCTATGCTTTATACAGAGAATGCTCGGACTGTGTAGAGGGATCTCTATGCTTATACAGAGAAATGCTCGGGACTGTGTAGAGGGATCTCTATGCTTTATACAGGGAGAATGCTCGGACTGTGTAGAGGGATCTCTATGCTTTATAGCTTTATACCGGGAGAAATGCTTCGATCCCTTGACTACACAATTTTAAAGAAACCAATCATCCCCTTTTCAGGAAGGTTGTGAATTGCAGTTCAGCTTCAGCCTCAATTTTTGTACCCAACACTCTAATAAACATTGCATTACTTTTTGGCTAAGTTTCCAAGCAGGTTTATATATAAACAAGTCTAATACCCTCAGGTGACAGTTCAACATACCATGAGTGATTTTAATTAGGGGAAGACGAGGGAGAGAGACAATAAGCGGTTTGTTCTGCACAATTGCGGCAAAGGGGACAAAAGTTTACGTGGTAAATTAATCACACCCAGTCCTGAAACCTCTGGCTGGATTTGAAGGGAACAAGTTGGGACTCAGAGCTCTGGGTACAGCTGTACACACACAGTGTCGAAACCGTGCAGAATCCTATAGTTGCAGGTCCAGGGCCTAGTTATGGGGCAGGCAGTGTGTTCAACAAGGGAATGTTTTAGGCAGCTGAGATGATTGGAGATGTGTTTTTACTTTACATTCTCTCTCTCTGGGTCCTAATAAAATAGTGAAATAGACCTTTTGCATGATATGGGGTGTATTTGTGGCCCTAAGAATAAAAGAAGTGATCTAATGCAGTTACATATGTTCCATTCTGACTTACAGCCCAGAAAGAGATGATCAAAATAATGTATTACTTACCTGCCTAGGTAATTCCTAAACAGAGATACATGTAAATATTGATCCCTCCAGCCACTCTAACCCCTCCTCCTCCTCCTCAAGCCACAGACTCAGACATGCTCTGTGTGCTTTATCCACAGAACAAGAGAGGTGCTGACTTTTGCAATATTTTGTATCTCCCTTTGCTGAGATTTTACTTCACAGAGGGTTATCTTAGGAATTACATGTGATACATTATTTAAATTAGTACTTTATGAGCTATACTGATATACCAGGCAAAAAAACCTGCCTGGCTTCAATGTGGTGTGGGTGCTATAAAAGACAATTATAAAAACACTAAGGACAAAATCTACAAAAGGCCGTTAGTGCCACCCTGGGTACTGTTGGGTGAGAGGGGGGTATAATTGTCCTTACTCGACTGGCTGACTAGCACTTGGTAGGTCTATAATGGTAGAAATATCTAGTTTTTTTCCTAGTCCATAGACCATGTACTGCTGCAACTGCAACTGCCACATGCTGACTAGCACTAAATCTCCAGGATGGGGGTCAGTTTATAAACCAGGTCCAGCGACGCTAGTTTTCTAGTTCTGTACAATGTGAGAATTATTCCAAAACAAGAACCAACATAAAACTTGCTAAATTTCTAACAGAATAACTTTCTTTGTTCCAGCAAGAAACCCCCCAACCAACCAAACTACTCGTATCCGGGATTCACGTGAAACCGGTCACCAATCCTTGTAACTCCCAGAATTCCTTCATCGCCCTACCCCATCCCTCTCCTACCAAATGGTATTTGTCAGACGTATTGGCAAACGCTGGAGGCAATTTCCAATGCCGTCTGAATGGAAGGAAAAAAAAAACCTCTCGAGGCAGTTGTGTGCGTTGAAAGAAATATTATATTTGATCTTTTTTTTTATTGCACTTGTAACGTGATGTATGTCCACATTCCTTACTTAAAGACACTTAACCAATCCCTTCCCCTACCCCCCTCAATAAAGGCTTTATAAGAATTGAAACGATGCTATTCGTTGACAGCTTGTCTGTGACTGAACGGGGGAGAATTAGGGTCTACCGAGCCCTAAATAATTGTTTAATAACATCCAAATTGTGGTTGAAAGGACGGCACATTGCACTTTATTGTGAAATCAGCTGATTAGTGATGTAGAGGGTTATAAGAGGCCTAGTATTATCCTGTAAATTATATCCTTATAAATGGTGCTTAGCTATGTCATGGGTGTCACACTCTTTCTGTCTGGACTGTGTGTAGAGGGATCTCTATGTTTTATACAGGGAGAATGCTCGGGATTGTGTAGAGGGATCTCTATGCTTTATACAGAGAGAATGCTCCGGACTGTGTATAGAGGTCTCGCTTCTTTCTTTATACAGGGAGAATGCTCCGGACTGTGTATAGAGGGATCTCTATGCTTTATACAGAGAGAATGCTCCGGACTGTGTATAGAGGGATCTCTATGCTTTATACAGAGAGAATGCTCCGGACTGTGTATAGAGGGATCTCTATGCTTTATACAGGGAGAATGCTCGGGACTGTGTGAGGGATCTCTATGCTTTATACGAGAGAATGCTCCGGACTGTGTATAGAGGGATCTCTATGCTTTACAGGGAGATGCTGCGGAACTTGGTAGAGGGCCTCTATGCTTTATCAGAGGAATGCTCGAGACTGTGTAAGGGGCCTCTATGCTTTATACAGGAATGCTCGGGACGGTGTAGAGGGATCTCTATGCTTTTCTAGAGAGAATGCTCGGGACTGTGTAAGGGGATCTCTATGCTTTATACAGAGAGAATGCTCGGGACTGTGTAGAGGGATCTCTATGCTTTATACAGGGAGAATGCTCGGACTGTGTGTAGAGGGATCTCTATGCTTTATCAGGGAGAATGCTCGGACTGTGTAGAGGGATCTCTATGCTTTATACAGAGAGAATGCTCGACTGTGTAGAGGGATCTCTATGTTTTATACAGGAGAATGCTCCGGACTGTGTAGAGGGATCTCTATGCTTTATACAGGGAGAATGCTCGGGACTGTGTATAGAGGGATCTCTATGCTTTATACAGAGAGAATGCCCAGGACTGTGTATAGAGGGATCTCTATGCTTTATACAGAGAGAATGCTCGGGACTGTGTAGAGGGATCTCTATGCTTTATACAGGGAGAATGCTCGGGACTGTGTAGAGGGATCTCTATGCTTTATACAGAGAGAATGCTCCGGACTGTGTATAGAGGGATCTCTATGCTTTATACAGGGAGAATGCTCGGGACTGTGTAGAGGGATCTCTATGCTTTATACAGAGAGAATGCTCGGGACTGTGTAGAGGGATCTCTATCTTTATACAGGGAGAATGCTCGGGACGTGTGTAGAGGGATCTCTATGCTTTATACAGAGAGAATGCTCGGGACTGTGTAGAGGGATCTCATGCTTTATACAGGGGAATGCTCGGGACTTTGTATAGAGGATCTCTATGCCGGACTGTGTAGGGGATTGCTATGCTTATACAGGGAGATGCTAGAGACTGTGTGTAAGGGATCTCTATGCTTTTACAGGGAGAATGCTCGAGACTGTGTAGAGGGATCTCTATGCTTTATACAGGGAGAATGCTCGAGACTGTGTAGAGGGATCTCTATCTTTTATACAGAGATAATTCGGGACTGTGTGTAGAGGATCTCTATGCTTTATACAGAGATAATGCTCGGGACTGTGTGTAGAGGGATCCTATGCTTTATACAGAGAGAATGCTGCGACTGTGTAAGGGGATCTCTATGCTTAACAGGGAGAATGCTCAGGACTGTGTAGAGGGATCTCTATACTTTATACAGGGAGAATGCTCGGGACTGTGTAGAGGACCTCTATGCTTTATACAGGGAGAATGCTCGGGACTGGTAGAGGGGCCTCTATGCTTTATACAGAGAGAATGCTCGAGACTGTGTAAGGGGCCTCTATGCTTTATACAGGGAGAATGCTCGGGACTGTGTATAGAGGGATCTCTATGCTTTATACAGGGAGAATGCTCGGGACTGTGTAGAGGGATCTCTATGTTTTATACAGGGAGAATGCTCGAGACTGTGTAGAGGGCCTCTATGCTTATCAGAGAGAATGCTCGGGACTGTGTAAGGGGATCTCTATGCTTTATACAGAGAGAATGCTCGAGACTGTGTAGAGGGGCCTCTATGCTTTATACGAGAGATGCTCGAGACTGTGTAGAGGGCCTCTATGCTTATAACAGAGAGAATGCTCGGGACTGTGTAGAGGGATCTCTATGCTTTATACAGAAGAATGCTCAGACTGTGTAGAGGGGCCTCTATGCTTTATACAGAGAGAATGCTCGGGACTGTGTAGAGGGACCTCTATGCTTTATACAGAGAGAATGCTCGAGACTGTGTAGAGGGGCCTCTATGCTTTATACAGAGAGAATGCTCGAGACTGTTTAGAGGATCTCTATGCTTTATACAGAGAAATGCTCGGGACTGTGTAGAGGGATCTCTATGCTTTATACAGAGAGAATGCTCGGACTGTGTAGAGGGGCCTCTATGCTTTATACAGGGAGAATGCTCGGACTGTGTATAGAGGGATCTCTATGTTTTATACAGGGGAGATGCTCGAGACTGTGTAGAGGGATCCTATGCTCTCGGGACTGTGTAGAGGGATTGCTATGCTTTATACAGGGAGAATGCTCGGGACTGTGTGTAGAGGATCTCTATGTTTTATACGAGAATGCTCGAGACTGTGCAGAGGGATCTCTATGCTTATACAGGGAGAATGCTCGAGACTGTGTAGAGGATCTCTATGCTTTATCAGGGAGAATGCTCCGGATTTTGTAGAGGGATCTCTATGTTTTATACAGGGAGAATGCTCGGGACTGTGTAGAGGGATCTCTATGCTCGGACGGTGTAGAGGGATTGCTATGCTTTATACAGAGAGAATGCTCGAGACTGTGTAGAGGGATCTCTATCTTTCTACAGGGAGAATCTCGGGGACTGTGTAGAGGGCCCTCTATGCTTTATACAGAGAGAATGCTCGGGACTGTGTAGAGGGGCCTTTATGCTTTATCAGGGAGAATGCTCGGGACTGTGTAAGAGGATCTCTATGCTTTTATACAGGGAGAATGCTCGGGACTGTGTAGAGGACCTCTATGCTTTATACAGGGAGAATGCTCGGGACTGTGTAGAGGGGCCTCTATTCTTATACAGAGAGAATGCTCGGGACTGTGTAGAGGGGCCTCTATGCTTTATACAGAGAGAATGCTCGGACTGTGTAGAGGGACCTCTATGCTTTATAACGAGAGAATGCTCGAGACTGTGTAGAGGGGCCTCTATGCTTTATACAGAGAGAATGCTCGAGACTGTGTAGAGGGGCCTCTATGCTTTATACAGAGAGAATGCTTGAGACTGTGTAGAGGGGCCTCTATGCTTTATCAGAGAGAATGCTCGGACTGTGTAGAGGGCCTCTATGCTTATTACAGAGAGAATGCTCTGGACTGTGTAGAGGGACCTCTATGCTTTATACAGAGAGAATGCTCGAGACTGTGTAGAGGGGCCTCTATGCTTTATACAGAGAGAATGCTCGAGACTGTGTAGAGGGGCCTCTATGCTTTATACAGAAGAATGCTCGAGACTGTGTAGAGGGGCCTCTATGCTTTATACGAGAGAATGCTCGGACTGTTTATAGAGGGACTCTATGCTTTATACAGAGAGAATGCTCAGACTGTATAGAGGGATCTCTATGCTTTATACAGGGAGAATGCTCAGACTGTGTGAGAGGGATCTCTATGCTTATACAGAGAGAATGCTCAGGACTGTGTAGAGGGATCTCTATGCTTTATACAGGGAGAATGCTCGGGACTGTGTATAGAGGGATCTCTATGCTTTACAGAAGAATGCTCGGGACTGTGTAGAGGGGCCTCTATGCTTTATACAGAGAATGCTCAGGACTGTGTAGAGGGATCTCTATGCTTTATACAGGGAGAATGCTCAGGACTGTGTAGAGGGATCTCTATGCTTTATACAGAGAGAATGCTCGGGACTGTGTAGAGGGGCCTCTATGCTTTATACAAGAGAATGCTCAGACTGTGTAAGGGATCCTATGCTTTATACAGGGAGAATGCTCAGGACTGTGTAGAGATCTCTATGCTTTATACAGAGAGAATGCTCAGACTGTGTAAGGATCTCTATGCTTTATACAGAGAGATGCTCGGGACTGTGTAGAGGGATCTCTATGCTTTATACAGGAGATGCTCAGGACTGTGTGTAGAGGGATCTCTATGCTTTATACAGAGAGAATGCTCGGGACTGTGTAGAGGGATCTCTATGCTTTAACAGAGAGAATGCTCGGACTGGTAGAGGGACTCTATGCTTTATACAGAGATGCTCAGGACTGTGTAAGGGATCTCTATGCTTTATACAGAGAGAAGCTCGGACTGTGTAGAGGGATCTCTATGCTTTATACAGAGAGAATGCTCAGGACTGTGTAGAGGGATCTCTATCTTTATACAGGGAGAATGCTCAGGACTGGTTAGAGGGATCTCTATGCTTTATACAGGGAGAATGCTCAGGACTGTGTAGAGGGATCTCATCTCTTATACAGAGAGAATGCTCAGGACTGTGTAGAGGGATCTCTTTGCTTTACAGGAAGAATGTCCGGACTGTGTATAGAGGGATCTCTATGCTTTATACAGGGAGAATGCTCCGGACTGTGTGTAGAGGGATCTCTATGCTTTATACAGGGAGATGCTCGGGACTGTGTAGAGGGATCTCTAAGCTTTATACAGGGAGAATGCTCGGGACTGTGTAGAGGGATCTCTAAGCTTTATACAGGGAGAATGCTCAGGGACTGTGTAGAGGGATCCTAAGCTTTATACAGGGAGAATGCTCAGGACTGTGTAGAGGGATCTCTATGCTTTATACAGGTAGAATGCTCGGGACTGTGTAGAGGGATCTCTATGCTTTTACAGGTAGAATCTCGGGACTGTGTATAGGGATCTCTATGCTTTATACAGGTAGATGCTCGGGGATGTGTGTAGAGGATTCTCTATGCTTATACAGGGAGAATACTCGGACTGTGTAGAAGGATCTTGAAATCAGTACGAATCTGCCATAGTATATATACTAAATAAAGTACAGAGATTATATATGTACAATATAGTACAGTATAGTAATCTCATAGAAGAAAGAGTAGATAAACATAGTAATATATTTATAAGATATTAATAGATGAAAGTATATTATATATAGTATTATATAGTATAATATAGTAAACATATATACTTATCTAGTATAATAGAGTATTAATAGTGTCTTTCGATATTCCTTTTAATAGTGTATAGTATATACATTAGTATAATATAAGTATTAATACAGTATAGCATATATACTATAGCTCGTATAATAGAGTATTATAGTGGATGGGACATGGCTTAAAGACGCCGAAGGTGCCATGGGAATTTTTACAGATTATAAGAACATATTTTAAAGACTTGGAACACGGTCAAGTCCCGAGATCCCACCATGTAACTGTCTGCATAGATAATCTGCTCTTGTGCAGTTTCTCTGCAGGGGATAAAGGGTTGGACCAGTTACATCACTGTCTGTGTTCCGCTCTGGTCTTCCAAGTTCATCATTGTTGTGTTATTCTATCTGTGTAGCTAACAGACATCTAAAGTATTCAGATTATCTAGCCCATTGTCACCATAGAAAAACAGGTTCACGGGCTAAATAGTCAGGCTTTGTTTATATGCTTCTTAAATGGAAAAATGGATATGAGATAATTTGCCCCCAAACCCCATTCTCTGCTTCCTGGTCCAGTTGACATCCAGCAATGACAGAATGCTATTTCTGGAGCTGCTTCCTCTGAGCACGTGCAAGCTTGCAAAAGAGCTTGGAGAGGAGGCGGAAACTTTTTGAGAGGCAGAGAGAAGATGGAGAAAAATATTTAAAGGAATAGTTCATTTAAAAAGTGAACTATTCCTTTACTGTATTGATTGAAGACCAGGAGGTTAAGGAGCTACAGTATGTCTTACCTTCTGTTCTTCAATCAATATCTCAGGAGCCAGGTAAGAAGGTTGAAGAAACTTACCTCTTACCTGCTCACCGAAGCAGCACTTAAATTCCCAGCCACTTCCTGGTTCTGATGAACTGTAGCATGCATTATCGCGTATGCACGCTCTAGTTGATTAGAACCAAGGTAAGTTTCTTCTATCTTCGTCCCTGCCTCCTTAGATATTGATTGAAGAACGGAAGGTAAGACTACTTAGCTCCTTAAACTCCCAGTCTTCAATTCCTTTAACTACTACATAACAGGTTAGTCCAGGTTTCAAACTCTTGTGGTTTACAGGGTGATTTACCTTTATGTCATTTTTTTATTTCAAAGTTGAACATAGGCTATTCCTGTAATATAAAGGTAAACAGGTCACAATAGACTGTTATATGCAACAATGGTATAACTAGAAATAAATGCCCATCCATTCCTGAAGCTGCTTCTACTATACAAGTTCACTGTGGGGTTTGGAAATCCAGTAATGTCTGTAGAGTTTTGTGCATCCGTGTGAAACAAGGCTTTGTACTGTGGAATGCAATCATACAAAATATATTGACACAAACACTCTGCAACATGCACAGACAGTGGCACTGTAGGAGTTACATTCATGACTTAGGCTGGGCACACACCAGGAGATATTTTTGACTGACCAACCAATTCACAGCACTTTTGGTCGGGCAGTCGGCCGAAAATATCTCCTGGTGTGGGGGCGGCCGCGAGCAACCTCATGTCCATTTGTACGGATCGTCCATTCGTACTTATACCAGAGGTGCCCAACCTGGCCAACCATAAAGGCCACACTGGCGACATCTTTCTAAAGACCAAATCACTCTCTTGGATTTGTCCGATCACCCTGCCCATGTCCATCTCAACACCGCCCCTTCCTTCCTCAACCCCAACACAATTAGATTGCGTGGTAAGTACTTACCTATTAAATACGTTTGTAGATTCTGGGAAAACTTTTTGGGAGAGAACGTCCCTTTAAGCAGCCAATTTTTAGGATAATAGGAACCATTCCTACCACCGTATTGGCCACTAATAATATTTGGTTTTTAAGTTGTAACAATTTTTCTCCATTGAATAAATAATGATGGTATAAACCCAAAGCCTTTGGGAAGGCTGGTAATGTGGCATTGGGATGTTTATCTTTGCGATTGTTTGGAGACCAAACCACAAGCTTGTTAAGGTAACAACTAGGTTAACGGTGAAGGCGGATTCTACAAACACACAAATCCGCCTCACCACAAAACCTCAGCCTGATGAAATGTTTCCCAAACACAAAAGCTTCAAAACTTTTCTAAATCTTTGGTCAGGATTCCCAAGTGTTTAGGTAGGAAAGCTGAACGAGTCTCAACTGGACTGCTGTGTAATGGGTGAAGGTGAATGGGGTTGTCTTTACGCACTATAAGGGTCGATATTTTTCAACCCCTCGGGCTGATATTTTTTAGATTGGGTTGAAATATTTTATAGCTGGGGCCAGTTTTATTTTGTCTGACAGACCATTGCTATATAATTTGGTAAATTTATTGGTGGATCTTGACCTGTGTGTGCCACCCCGTAACGTTAGTCATGCACCTTGACAATGTTTGACAAATCCGGCAAAATCTCCCTGCTTTTGGCAGGTCAGTAAAGATGGAAAGTATCATTGCCAAAAAGACCGTACCATGTAATGGGCACCCAACTAACTACCCCTATAACAAAGAATGGGAAACGCGTGCCATTGTATATTGCACATGGGGGCCTTAATTCTAACATCTACAAAGATCCCATTGCTTTATGGGTAAAGAAAGCAAAACTCTATGACTAACGCTCCACAAAATGAGTCCTTAAGCAGGCGCCCTACCCGTATTATTTGGCCAGGTTAGCGCCACTTCAGGATTGTTTAATGTCGAACTAGGTGTGTCCCATGGGTTCTTTGTTCTTGTTACCTGTGTTTCCTTCTCGCCACCACATCCCGAGCTAGACAGTGACTGGTTTTGTGTAGACTCCCATCATTGATGCAGAAACGCTGATTTTGTTCCTTTTACCTTACCCATAATGCCTCCCTAATAGTTGTTCTTGCCTTCAGCTGGTAATGTGAATATCCCCGTATCAGTCTGGAACTGGTATTTAGTGATACAGTTAACCGGGTACACGCGAACAATAATTCGGCCCAACTGACATTTCAGTATTTCGGTCGGTTGGGATGAATTTTGTATGGCTCCTTGTGGAGGCTTCGACCAATCGCCGACCGTTCCTTGGTCCAAATCGGACAAAAGAATGATCGGACGGTCGGAAAATCACAACCGATCTTTCGGCCCTCTATGGACCACACATAGTCGCGCCTAACTGTCGGTCGCGGCTGCTTTGGGTCGGTCAGGAGGAAGGATCGTATGTGTGTACCCACTTACACAGTACTAGGCCAGGTGTCTAATAAATTACCTTTATTACAGTGCAGTTTGTACCTTGTGTTCGGCGCTTCTCCCCAGCCTACCTGAGCAGCAATTTCAAGGTTTATTACTGCGGATAGTACGGTGCTGCTTACTGGATAGAGACAACCTGCTCGTATAATTTTACAATCGGAGGCTTGACCTTGTTACGATTGGAATTTCAATCAGACTACCCCTCACCGTGTCCCTGCGCCAATGGTCATTAAATTCAGACCCACAATTCCTCACTAGGAATATGCAAAACACACGCAGCCAATGCAGGGTCATTTGTGTGTACGGCTGATAATCTGCGGCTTGGCTTAACCCTCTGCCTGTCCCCAAGGGGAAAGTTGTTACTAGTAAACCGATTACAATGTGGGTACGTTTCTAATAGGCGCTGACTCTGGTTATATGGAGCTTATCTGCCATGTGTTTACCTTAGATGGACGATCATAGTAATTATATGTGCAGAAATCTCCTCCTCTGCCTATTTGCATTAGAGTTGGAGCTGCCATCTGTTTCTTTCTCAATATTAAAGGTGCGCCCAGTGGCCCAAAAACAGCTCGGATCTTGTGGTGACCCTAAAAACCCCAGAATGGTCAGTCATAGGATATTTCCATTTGGCCAAGGTACCATGAGAATCCAAGATCCCACACGCAGGGGAATCCTACTTTTAGTTCCCTTTAAAATATTTGGGTTGTTCGTTATCTGCCATGGCGAATCGACAAATGACCCCCCACTGAACGCACACACACACTGCGACTATCGGCTGTTTGGGGCGTGGGTGTAGGTGATAGTCGTGGGTCGTTGTCAAAATCGTATGTGTGTACGAAGCTTAAAGGTTAATACCTTGCGGTTGGAAAACAAACACTGCCATTAAAACCAGTAAGAGAGATAATATTGTCATCCACTGCCCGGCCATTATACATTGGGTTCCTTTTATTTATTCTGCGAATCATGTTTGCCGAGTTAAGAACCAACATAAGCGCAGGAGATAGGCACCGAATTTATACAAAGAAATCTTCCTAAGTGGCCAGGATATTCTGCTATTATTCCCAGCCACCTGTGCTGAGTTTAACTAAGGTGTGTGCAGTGTGCAAGCTCCAACGCTTCCTTTTCCCAGAGATACCCAACCCGTATTCAAGGGAGAAACAGAAATCGATACTTTATTGTAAGAAGCGTCAAATAGGAACAATCTTTGTTTACATCCCTTATGTGGTTTAAGGGTTTGTATACTGAAAAATATTATTTAAATTGCCCTTTACTGGAAACAATAATTCTTCCCAGCTATCACTGTCCCTTTTATTTGTTGATTTGTCCCCTATTTCTTTAGAAATCTGAACCATCTTAAATTTCAGCTGTCAATCAAGTGCCTTATTATCATAAACTCTGCTGATGCGTGCAGTTTTGCTGTACCTGGAATGATAATAGTGTGTGAATTGCATGATGGGAAATCCCTCTTCCAATGCTGCCTCATAGTGATTACTGAGCATGCTTGTCCTCACAGAGAGGCAGATTAGTCAGGGAGGGTGATTCTGAGCTTGTGCAAAACACCCACACCTCAGAATAGGTTCTTCTTCTAGATTAGATGGGTCATGTTTTTTCAGTTTACATACCCTTTAAGATTATATAAAGGGTATGAATGGCAGAATGGAGATTATCCATTACTACTGTACCACTAGACTTACAACTATAGTCACCTCTTCTTCCATTTAAAGTGATCACATCAAAATCAACAGGCCGGTCAAGACTTTTATAATATGCTCAATGCAGGCTGTATTGGTATTAGTGTAGCCATATATTTAACCTGTGTTTAGCCATTCAGCAGGTAGATTTTATATACTTGTTTGGGTTTAAAGGAGGAAGTGGGACCCTGTTTACAACTCATTAAACCTTCAATCAACCCAAATCACAACTTGTTTGTGGGTTCCCAGTTGCGCAATGTACCTTAGTGTGTGTGGTATGGATACAGATGGGGCCATGACTTTATGGACATTGATTTTAGGAAACCTGTACAGTTTTTTTCTACTTATCCTCACAGAAATCTCTCTCTGTTCTGTGGGCGTGTTAAGTGAAGCTCATAAAGTTGATGGTCCACCAGGATTGGTGGAAGAGGAATGGTAAATAACTGGCTGGTTAATTTACCAATCAGAAAGGTAGGCGCCAAGCAGTGGGCACATTTGCAGCTATGCACAGATACTTACCACCCTTGGGTGAAACCTAAAGGACTTACACTACAACGGGTGCCAAATCACAGGTGAAGGTGCCTTTTTGGTGAGACAGTGAGGTTAATTACTAATATCATAGATAATAATAGTTATCCCTTTACTTACATTAGTTGAAATTACTACACTGTAAAAATTAAAGGGCATGTCCACCGCCCCAACAAACCTTTAAACCTAGTGTAACTGACCCCCTTGTGAGGTTCTTACTCCTCACAACCTACTTACCACCTTCGTTCCCTCGGGTGTCTTCTGCTTAGCTCCTGTGCCTTTTCAGTGCAAGGAGCTGCAGAAGGTGCTAAACTGGCATGGGCCTGAGACTGTCTGAAACCATCACAGACCCTGGGGGAGTGGACATGCCCTGGGGCAGGGAGGTGGATGATTATTCCTACTTCCCAATATTATTGCATTGAGGCGCTACACAGCACTTCCAGTTTTAATCTGCCAGTTAGGCGCCTGGGCCTTCTTGTTTTATAGATAGTGCTGAAGCACTCAGGAAGCCTGGCAGAAGCAGTTTTCTTTGTGTGCTGCTGTTCCTCAAAGAAAGGTTATTGGGAAGTAGGAAGTACCAACCGACCTCCCTGCCCCAGGTACTTAATTTTACTTTCATTTTCAACAGTTTTTGAAAAACATTATATGCACTATAGTTCTCCTTTAAAACCATTGCTATTAGATACTTTCTTATCTTTCCTACACTTAACTGTGCAGTAATGCTTCTTCTCTATCGCCCCTTTTCAATTGCTGATAGAAGTTCTATTTGCACAGCTGCTTCACCCCCCCTCCTCATTTCTTCTAGATTCCCCTATAGAAAGATCTGCCAGGAAAAAAAAGGTGATCGTATTCCAAGACCCATTGCTTTTAGTCCATATAATAAATACATTACATGAGTAATCTAGCCAAATCAATGATAACCTTTCCGCATTATAAGCGTTATGGTTTGTGTTAATAGCTCTTAGCAAAAGCGTGGGTGTGAGGGTGGGATTGGATACATTGGACAATGTATGACAGATGTCATGGTGTCAATGAAAACAATATCACAATAAACAGTTCACTTTGCAGATTTGCCAATTCAAACCTATTCTGTTTGTACAGTATCACAGTTTTTGTACTGTCCGTCATTGCCTTTGGATGGTCCTACAAACAAAGTGAAGTACCATGGGGGAACTCCATGACTGACTGACTGACTGACCTGACTGACTGACTGACTGACTCACTGACTGACTGACTCACTGACTGACTGACTCAATGACTGACTGACTCAACTGACTGACTCAATGACCGACTGACTGACTCACTGACTGACTGACTGACTCAATGACTGGCTGACTGATTCACTGACTGACTCAATGACTGGCTGACTGACTCAATGAGTGAGTGAGTGACTGACTCAATGACTGACTGACCACTGACAACTGACCCACTGACTGACTCAATGATTGACTGACTCAGTGACTGACTGACTCACTGACTGGCCAATGACTGACTGACTCAATGACTGACTGACTGACTCAATAACTGACTGACTCATGGACTTACTGACCGACTCACTGACTCAATGACTGAATGACCGACTCAATGACTGACTACTACTCAATGACTGACTGTCTGACTCATAACTGACTGACTGACTCCACTGACTGACTCATTGACTGACTGACTCACTGACTGACTGACTCAATGACTGGCTGACCGACTCACTGACTGATTGACTGACTCATAACTGAGTCAATGACTAACTGACTCAATGACTGATTAACTGACTGAATAACTGAGTCAATGACTGACTGACCGACTCACTGACTGACTCAACGACTAACTGACTGACTTACTCACTGGCTGACTGACTTACCAACTTACTCACTGACTGACTTACTTACTAACTGACTTACTAAACTGACTCACTGACTTACTGACTAACTGACTATTAACTACTGACTGACTGACTGACTTACTAACTGACTGACTGCCTGAATAACTGACCAACTTACTCACTGATTCCCCTATAGAAAAAAAAAGGTGATTGTATTCCAAAGAACCCATTGTGTTTAAGTCCATATAAAAGGATCAATACAATGAGTGATCATAGCCAAATCAATGATAACCTTTCCGCATTATAAGCGTTATGGTTCGTGTTATAAGCTCTTAGCGAAAGCGTGGTGTGAGGTTGGTTGGATACATTGGACAATGTATGACAGATGTCATGGCGTCAATGAACAATATCAAATAAACAGTTCACTTTGTAGATTTGCTAATTAAAACCTATTCTGTTTGTACAGTATCACAGTGTTTGTACTGTCCTCATTGCCTTGGATGGAAAGGTCCTACAAACAAGTGAAGCACCATGGGGAACTCCATGACTGACTGACTGACTCACTGACTCAAAGACTGACTGACTGACTCACTCACTGACGACTGACTGACTCACTGACCGACTGACTCACTGACTGACTCAATGACTGCTGACTGACTCATTGACTCAGACTGGCTGACTGACCCAATGACTGACTGACTGCACTGACTGAATGAGTAGTGAGTGACTGCCTCAATGACTGACTGAACTCACTGACCGACTGACTCACTGACTACAATGACTGACTTACTCAGACTGACTGACTCACTGAATGACTCAATAGACTGACTGACTCAATGACTGACTGACTGACTGACTCAATGACCGACTTACTGACTGACTCACTGACTGACTCAATGACTGAATGACCGACTCAATGACTGACTGACTCAGACTGACTCACTGACTGACTCAATGACTGACTGCCTGACTCACTGACTGACCGACTCACTGACTGACTCAATAACCCGACTCACTGACTGACTGACCGACTCAATAACTGGTCAATGACTAACTGACTCATGACTGATTGACTGACTGAATAACTGAGTCAATGACTGACTGACCGACTCACTGAATGACACTGAATGACTGGCTTACAAACTGACCACTAACTGACTCACTGACTAACTGACTTATTACTGACTTCCTAACTGACTGACTTACTAAGTGACTGAGTGACTGACTAACTTACTAACTGACTGACTAACGGACCAACTTACTGACTGACTAATGGACCAATTTACTCAATGACTACAGACTGACCGACCGACTTACTAACTGACTGACTGGCTGAATAACTGACCAACTTACTCACTGACTACAGACTTACTGACCAACTTACTCACTGACTGTCTGACGTACTTCCTATGCATTAAGAAATATTAAACCATAAAGCCAGCAAGGACTGACTTAAATTTATTGCTAGTTGGTTCATAAAGCAGCTCCAATCTTGTTTATACCTTTCTGTGGGCCGTATTTCTAAGGCGCAGTATCGCTATTTGAGATTCTGTGCCTTTAGCAATCATTGTCGCAATTGTAAATTTATGATCAGGGACGTAAATCTACAATTGCGGTAAAAATTTTACAACCGGGTCATACAAAAACAATCACGATCCTATTAAATAAGCCCCTCCTATTAATAGGAACCCTCCTACCTACTATTAAATACGCCCCTCCTATTAAGGACGCCCGTCCTATTTAATATTCCCATATCCCATATATATCTTGTCTCTAGTTCAGATTGCAGAGCAAATTTCCTGCCCCCGTGTACCCAGCAGAGCCGTATTTGTGTACAGGAAGGTAACACAAGCCCGGGAACAGTCAATGTAATGAATGACTGTAAATCACTCCAAACAGCTTAGTCATAAAATTAGTCAACCACCCCCCTGGCACATCTCTGTATTTAACTGAAAACAGAACACCCTATGGGCATTTCACAGCCTTAATAAGAAATGACATTTTTCATTTAGTAAAAAAATATTACATTTTAGGCCACAAAGTCCCCAAAACTGCAATGGATTCTGGCTTTATAAGTAACACGTGGCGATGTTCTCTGTATGTTATGTTACATACACAAACTGGCAAATGTCTATAAACATGCTCAACAGTTAAACCAACACTCACAATATGATTATCAACCATAATGAGTATTCAGGTTCGATTCCTCTGTAATGAGGACCCCCATGAAAGGCTAGCTATTATTGCCTAAAATGGATGTGTTTTTGTAGGTACTACTGTTTCTTCTTCCGTTTACCAAGAGCCTCTACTTTGGGTAACACCTCCAAATGACAAATCTTTCCTTGCACCAAGCCCCCTGGACATAATGAGGATTAATCACCATTTACTTTCCCCAACCCTGATACCACAAGAAGGGTAATATTTACTTGCAATACTGCCTAGCATCCTGATAGTTTTCCATCCTTTTAACCTGTCCTCTACCCAGTGCAGCAGTCATCATGGCCAATGTAAAGAGAGCATTCAAATTTGGAATGGTAAACCCCATTTGCAATTGTAGGAGAGCCAATTGGCAAGTGTGCATTGGTTTACGGGGGCAATGAAAGTGGCTCGCCATGCATTACAAATGGGGTTACCCATTCAGAAACTAAATATTCTGTCTTAATTGGCCTAGTATATTGGTTGCATGATCCTCTTTTGATCCTGCCGCAACCACCGTTATCCTACACTTAAAGTCACGTTAACCCTTGGTAAAAAGATGCAGCTTTAAGAGTAGAAAAAGCCGGTAGCCCGGGTGGTAGGAGGGCCCGCCACAAGCCCGTTTTTTATAAACAGCTGATCACATATATGAATGAAACATTTGTGCGATCAGCTGTTTAAAAGACCGAACCCGAACTTCCTGAACCAACAGTAGTTCGGGTCCGTCTTTTAAAACAGCTGATCTCGCAAAAAAACCCACCAAATTTATGAAGGACTCTCCAGGGTAGTGTTTTCAGAAATACTACCGCAGCCACGTGCTATGCTAGGGAGACAGCAGAGCTTAGGAGCATTTATGCGTGGCTGAGAGGGTGGTGTAAGAAGAAGGGTTTGGGTTCATAGATACTGGGCAGACTTTGCTGTCGTCTACAGGCTCTTTAGTAGGGATGGTTGCACCACACTGATGGCGGTGCAGCTGTTTTAGGGGATGGCTAGAGGTTGGAGAGATTTTAAACTAGGTTTGGGGGGGAGGGTATTACAGTCTCCACTGGGATAGATAGCCAGGGTGTAGATAGGCCATTGGCGGGTGGAAAGGGGGGTGGGGCTAGCATAGGGGGTAGGGAAGCATGCGTATTAAAGTGTATGAATAAATTGCAGGATCATAATCTAAAATGTATGTTTGCAAATGCGAGAAGCCTGGCTGACAAATGGGTGAATTGGAATTATGGCATTGAATAAAAGTATGATGTAATAGGTATAAGCAGAAACGTGGTTAAACGTTCTCACCGACTGGGCTGTAAATTTAGAAGGATCTTGCTTGTTTAGCAGGACGAGAAAAAAGGAAAGGGGAGAGAGTATGTGTTTATGTTAAAAAAGAATTGAAGCCAATTTATAAGTGGAGATAACTGGCGATATGGATGTTAAAGTGGAGGCAATATTTTGTGGAATTTGGGCAACAGAAAGGGGGTAATGTCTTGTTGGTGTCTGCTATAAGCTGCCAAATGCTAGGAGGGAGGAAGTAGTCAGTTTCATATGCAGTTGGCAAGGGCTCTCAAGTTTTGGGAGTGTGCTCATTGGGGGACTTTATACCCTGACATTGATTGGTGTAGTGCAAGAAAAAGGCGATTTTGCTGCAGGATAATTTTCTCTCACAGGTGGTTGAAGTTCCTGCTAGAAAAGGAGCTCTGTTGGATTTGGTAATATCTAACATGTGGACGCGCATTATAGATATAAGGTAACTGGAGGCTTAGGGAGTAGTGCCATGAAATAGTTGTTTGGAGTATGTTATCGAAAGGAAAAGTGCGCTGGGTTAACAAAGGGCATATTTATAAAAAACCTATATTAGCGCAAAAAAATTATCGCCGTAAAGGGACTTAAATCCCTTCCCGATGCCTCTGCTAAGGGGGCGGGCATACGCCCACCCCGCCCTCAACCCCCCGCGGGCGCGACCACCCGCCGCCGCTTCCCAGCCCTCCCCCCAACCCCTTCCCCGCTCGCGGCAATCTCGACAGAAGGCTTGAGGGGCTGCCGGGAAGGGGCCGCAGCGGGTGGTCGTGACCACCGCCGCACCACCCCTTTCCAGCAGCCCTCCAAGCCCCTGCCCCGCCGCCGGCAGGGAGGGGAAGGGCCCGCTGGGAGGGGTGGAGGCCCCTCCAGCGGGGCTGGAAGGCCTTTGGGGCTTAAGGGTCCCGCAGCGTGAACCTGGACCCCCCCTCCCCGGCCCTTGTAAGGGCCCTTGTCGGCACAAGAGTGCACCTCTTTATATAGTTTGCAGAAACCCTAATCCATTTCTGATTGGTCAATTTTTTAATGCTTGGTTTACATGCTTTACATACCCAATCAGATTTCTGGAAAGTTCTGAAATCTGATTGGTTAATGTAAAGCATGTACCAACATTAAAAAATAATGGATTAGGGGTTTTCTGCAACCATATAAAGAGGTGCACTCCGCTGCGGAACTCAGATCCATCGCAGTCAGATGGCGTAAGATAGAAGAAAGAAGCGCTGGCAACATCGGCTCTGCGAGGCCGGCGTGCCAGCGGGCTCACTGGCGGCCGCAGTGAGTCTGCTGGCATCGGGACCTGAGTGGGGTTGGTGTCGCCAGCCTTGAAGACATCGCCCAAGGCTCTTCTAATAGCCGCACACTGGGGGTCCCGGTTAGCTGCAATACCGCCGCTTTGTTAAATAGAAGCGGCGGTAGGTAAGTAAGGTAAGTATCGGCGCGAAGGGTTAACGCCCGTTTTTGGACATTTATAAATCGCGTTAAACGCGATTTATGCGAAATGTCAGGGAAAACGCCGCGAAAACTAACCAAGCTTTATAAATATGCTCCAAGTCTTTATTTCGTGGGAAGGCAATTTTTTCCAGGTTAAATTAGCTCAGAAGTCAACTGGGTAATGTATTATCAGGTAAGGTACTGAACAGAAGTGGACTGTGTTTTAAGGGATTTTAAGCCCTTTGAACTCTAATTTATACCCTTGGGAAATAAATGTAAAAAAAATAAATCCGCGCACATGTGGCTGAATTCTGATGTAAAGGGCACATGGAAAGGAAGAAAAGGCATTTAAAACCTTTAAGTCAGAGGGAACAGAAAAGGGCCTTTAGGGATTATAAACTGTAAAAAGGGTGTAAGAAACAATCAAACTAGCTAAATTAATAATGAAGTTAGGATAGCTGAACAAACATCACTAGCCTAATTTCTTTTTTAAGTATATTAATAGTAAGAAGATGAGGACTGAGAATGTGGGCACCATTAATTGATGAGATACGTTAGTTACGGAGGATGGCGATAAAGCATATTGTTTAATGTTTTTTCCCCCTCCGTATCACTATAGAAAGATCCAAGTACAGATATCGTAGAGTATAAGTAGCAATAATGGTGTAAAAGATCAATTGCACTTTGGTTAACCGAGGTATGTACAGAAAGAATAAATAAGGTAATATTAATAAATCTCCTGGACCGGATAAAATACATCCTCGGGTCCTTAGGAGCTAAGTTCAGTTTATCTAGGCCATTGTTTCTTATTTTTTCAGATTCCCTCATGTCAGATGTGTGCCGGACATGATCTAGTATACTTGGATTTTGCAAAGGCTTTTGATACAGTCCCCACGGCGACTAATGTATAAGCAAGGTCTGTTGGTCTGGGGAGGCACATTTGTACATGGTAGAAAATTTGAATAGATCAGAAGTAGTTGTTATGGGCTTCATCATTATGGACTAAAGTGCTAAGGGGGGGCTTCTATTTAATCTTCTATTTAATCTATTTATTAATGATTTGAACTTTGTTGACCATTAAAACTTCAGAGATGTGCCAATCGTTGCAGGGGATCTAGATAGATTGTCACATTGGGCTGCTAAGCGACAGATGAGATGTTGAGAAATGTGTGATGCATTTTGGACTTAAAAATCCTTGTGCTGCTTATACTATAAATGGCTCTGTGTTAAGTGAATCCCTGTTGGAAAGGGATATTGATTTTTGGTGGATAACAAACTTAAAGGTAGCAAGCAGTGCCAGGCAGCAACAGCCAGAGCCAGCAGGGTATTGTCTTGTATAAAGAAAGGTATGGATTCAAGGGGAGGAAAATGTTATTCTCCCTCTATACAAAGCATTGGTAAGGCCTCATTTGAATATGCCGTGCTATTTTGGAATCCTGTTACAAAAAGGACATTTTTGAAATGGAAAGTAGTCAAGAAGGCAACAAATAAAAGGGGATTGGGGGAGCTTGGATATGAAGAAGACCGGAAAAGTTACATTATGTACGCTGGAGAAAAGGCACTTGCGTGGGGATATGATTACTGTGTATAATACATTAACGGGCCATACAATAATCTATCTGGGCATTGTTCACCACATAGAACCATGTCAGAGGACACGTGGACATCCCATAAGACTTGAAGAAAAAGGTTTAGGCTTCATTGGGAAAGGGTTTGTCCACTGTGAGAACTGTAAAGCTATTGAACTGTCTCCAGTGGACGTTGTTTATGGCAGGTTCATTGGTCAGTTTAATAAAACGCTGGTGAGTTTCTGCAAACAAGGAATGTTACAAGTTACTGGTATTGATACATAAAGTAGAGTTGGGAAAGGGTTTTCTCACTGTGAGAACGGTAAGCTATGAAACTGTCTTCCAGTGGACGTTGTTATGGCAGGTTCATTGGTCAGTTTTAATAAAAGCGGGATGAGTTTCTACAAACAAGGAATGTTCTACAAGTTACTGGTATTGATACATAAAGTAGAGTTGGGAAAGGGTTTTTTCACTAAGAACGGTAAAGCTATGGAACTGTCCTTCCAGTGGACGTTGTTATGTCAGGTTCATTGGTCAGTTAATAAAAAGCTGATGAGTTTCTGCAACCAAGAATGTTACAAGTTACTGGTATTGATACATAAGTAGAGTTGGGAAAGGGTTTTCACTGTGAAACGGTAAAGCTATGGAACTGTCTTCCAGTGGCGTTGTTATGTGCAGGTTCATTGTCAGTTTATAAAAACTGGATGAGTTTCTCTACAAACAAGGAATGTTACAAGTTACTGGATTGATACATAAGTAGAGTTGGGAAAGGGTTTTCACTGTGAGAACGGTAAAGCTATGGAACTGTCCTTCCAGTGGACGTTGTTATGGCAGGTCATTGGTCGTTTTCATAAAAAGCTGGATGTGTTTCTACAACAAGGAATGTTACAAGTTACTGGTATTGATACATAAAGTAGAGTTGAAAGGGTTTTTCACTGTGAGAACGGTAAAGCTATGAACTGTCTTCCAGTGACGTTGTTATGGCATGTTCATTGGTCAGTTAATAAAAACTGGATGAGTTTCTACAAACAAGGAATGTTACAAGTTACTGGTATTGATACATAAGTAGAGTTGGGAAGGGTTTTTCACTGTGAGAACGTTAAAGCTATGGAACTGTCTTCCAGTGGACGTTGTTATGGCAGGTTCTTGGTCAGTTTTAATAAAAGCTGGATAGTTTCTGCAACAAGGAATGTTGCAAGTTACTGTATTGATACATAAAGTAGAGTTGGGAAAGGGAAATTTCGATTGCCACTGGAGTCAGGAAGGAATTTTTTCCCCTTTATAAATTTGGTGGGTTTTTTGCCTTCCTCTGGATCAAACAGTTAGGCAGGAAATGAGGATATTGCTAGATGGGGTGGACTGGATTGACTATGTCTTTATTCAACCTCAAATACTATCCTATAAACTATACATACTAATGGGCCTCATTTACCCAGACTCGCTGGGCAAATATATGGAGTTAAAGTCACGCTAACTGTTTGTACCGGTTAGCCGCGACTTTAGCTCCATATGAGAGTTGAATGCGCAGGTTACGCAAAAATCACCCGCACATCTGACGCTCGTGATTTAATCCGTTTGCACTCGTTTTAGCACAGGATTTTAACGCCAGCTATCTGCTGGCGTAAAATCCTGCGTCTAAACGAGTTGGCTAAATCTCTACTAGGATTCACCCTATTCGCAAACGTGATATTAAATCGCAAACAGGACTTTTTTACCGCAGAGCGGTAGCGGCTGTATGTCTTTTATTCAACCTCAAATACAACTATACTATACTATACTGTACTAATACTATACTGTACTAACTATTCTGTACATACTAACTATAACTATTCTGTACTATACTAACTATACTATACTATACTGTACTATACTACTATACTATCTGTACTATACTATACAACTATTCTTCTATACTATACTATACTAATACTATTCGTACTATACTATACTATACATACTATCTGTACTATACTATACTATTCTGTACTATACTATACTATACTATTCTATACTATACTATACTGATACTATACTATCTGACTATACTCTGTACATCTGTACTATCTAACTATACTATACTTTTCTGTACTATACTATACATACTATACTCTACTATACTATACTTTCTGTACTATACCTATACTATTCTGTACTATATAACATTCGTACTATACTAACATTATTGTACTATACTGTCGATACTATACTATTCTTACTATACTATACTGACTACTATTCTGTAACTATACTATACTATACTATTCTCTTGTACTATACTATACGATTCTGTACATACTATACTATCTTCTGTACTATACTATACTGTTACGCTATATACTACTAGTTTACTATACTACTATACTATTCTGTACTATACTATACTATACTATATGTTGCCTTCATATGTGCAATCAGCTGTTAAAACAGCTGATTGTGGAGGGGGGTGGGTAAGGGACCCGCCTGCAATATAACTGTGGCCGGTATTGCTGTCTTCAGGGAGATTCATAAAAGTTCTTATCGTTTAAAATGGTGCTAAAATTTGCCCCAGCCAATCAGATGTTTATTTAACATTTGAAAGCTAACATCTGATTGGTTGGGCCAAATTAGCAACCATTTTTTAACGATAAGACTTTTATTGAATAACACTGTCGTTTTTAGACCTTATTGTTCTTTAAATGTTAAATAACTGAACAGACCCATTAGTACTCTTTGCTTTGTAGATGCCTTTAAAAATCCTTTTCGGTTAATTACATTTTAAGTTGGTGGAATTATGATTGTTGCGATTTTCAGGGGAGAATTATGGTGCACCAATGTCCTTAAGAGCCCAGGAGTGTTGTGTTGTCCTCTTTAGGATCAACTAGTTAACGGACACCATTTGCCATCAACTTAACTGTGTATTTCAAGCCCCGTGACATATGAAACGTTTTATTAACGCTAATTAGATCATTTATTTTCATAATCTATCATTTGTCTACGACAAGCAATTAATATTAAAATCTATATACTCCAGATATTGTTTTTAGAAAATTAATACGTCGTCTGTTGGATTGATTTATATTTAAAAATAAACTCATTATAATATTGTTAAATAATAATGCATTCAAATGTCTATCTGTGGTCACAGTAATGTAGACTTTTCCATTCATACAGAACATATTCAGGGTATTCAATAAAATTCTTATCGTTTAAAATGGTGCTAATTTTGGCCCCAACCAATCAAAATTCTTATTTAACATTTGGAAAGCTAACCTGATTGGTTGGGGCAAAAATTAGCACCATTTAACGATAAGAACTTTTATTGAATAACCCTGTATAGTTTGACATTTGTCATGCCCGCCCTCGGAATGGTTTCACTCTAGACTTCCTTATATCTAGGAAGATTTTGCCTTGTGATTTGATGTTTTGTAGATGCACATTCAGATAATGTAGACTTGCTTCCAATTTTATATTTTTAATATAATGTAATAGTTGTATCCCTCATATATGTTTACTGTGGCACAGCCCAGAAGGACAATGAGAACTTATTGACTATTTTTATAAAAATATTATGACTATAGCTCCAATGGTTATAGGGGAGGAGAAATGTGCCTGAAAAACCACAACAGCTTTCTTTTTGTAACATCAGTACAAAAGCCGAAAAAGGCTGATTGGTTCCTATGACTTAAGGTCAACTATTCTGTAAAACTTACTTGCTTCATTTCAGTCTATAAATTATTACATGTAAGTATCCCTCACTCTGGGTGTGTGTGTTTGCTAATCTAGTTATAGTTTCCATTATGGGCATTTAAAAAAAACTAATTTCCCAGTGTGTCTACTATACTATTTAAACCGACTCCCCTTCCATCTGACTGAATTGCTGAGACGTCATGCATGCTCAGTAATCACAATAAGCCAGCATTGGAGGGGGAATTTCAAACCATGCATTCACACATTCCAATTGTCATTAGTTCAGTTTACAAAACTGCACAAGCAGAAGAGTTTATGATAATTAGGCACTTGATTTGGCAGATATCTAAAGATATCTAAGAAATAGGGGACAGATAAACAAAAAAGGTCCAGTGATTGTTTGGGAGAATTCATTTTTTTAATAAAGATACCCTGTATCGTTAATACCAAGCCCATATTGGACTGTGTTTATACATAAATCCTTATTTGTCCGCATTATTACAACTTTGGATATATTTAAGTGATTTAATCTCTGAGTATATTTGACTATAAGCTTTGCACAATAGATTCTATACTTCAACAATAATAAAGTTCCACCCCAAGATTGTCCACTGTACCTTTCACCGACACCCCACTGGGAAAGTAACTTTCTCATGTTCTACTTTAAATAGAACTTAAGCTCTAATAATGTATCTTTCCTGGTTCCTTGTATTTAAATGTCAGGTGTTCCAGAGGACGGTATTTATAGGATCAGTATTTAGAACTTTGGAAGGTAAAAGAAAGCGATTGTGTTTTAGATTGTCTTTAGACAATGTCTTATCTTATCAGGAGCTCCCGTAAGTCACCTGGTTCAGGGATCAGATGCCTCTGGCGCCACACCACAATAGAAGTCAATGGTGCCATGTTCCTACGCCATGGGAGTGACGCCAATGACCTCTGTAAGACGTGATTGCTGCACCTAAGCAGGATTTTTTTATAAGACTCCTTTAAGGCTGAGGCCACACCATGAAGCACTATGGGAGCACATGCGATCACGCAAAAAATGATGATGCATGCGCACAGATCGCGGATCACAGTGCAATGCCACCCAGCGTGGCCAACAAATTGGTCTAGCCCTTAAAGGAACTTTTCATTATTAATTTGTATAGAGTGTCTGTTTAAACCGATTTCTTACAAGTAGGTGTAGGGTCAAGAGTACATTTACTATAATGAAATATTATAACTTAGATATGTGTCTTCCATGGCTCATCCAATTTTTGTTCTTTGCCCTTTTTCCGTTAAAGTAACCTTTTTCCTAATTAGTTTTTCATTATTTAGAAGATGTTACCCAAGGCAAAAGACAGATTAAAAAGCATCAACCTCCGTCCTACGAGCCCCAGTGATACAATCTGACTGCAACACGAACAGCACGTGGTGTTTGGTGAGCATATGTCAAGTCTGAGCAAGTATCTAACAATTTAATTATGAGCGGTGTAAAGTTACTGTGGTTAAGGGAATGTGGTTACATCTCAGATAAGGTGCACTAGATAAAACCCACAATCAAAACCCTCTTGTTTTCATGTTCGCTGCTGTGGAATGGATTTATTATGTTATTTTGTTCTGTTTAATACTGGACTTGGACTGACATTGCTGGGGGCCGACTGTATGATAAAATCCCCAGTCCTGGCCAGTCTGACAGAGCAGGACTGATGGCATGGTAACACTGGTCCTACCACCAGCCCTGGGGCTTAACTACTAGGGAAGCAGGCCAGGGCTCCCAGGAGCCAGAGGGGCCCCATCTTCAGATATGACTCCCTAGAAAACTACTGTGGATTGGGCTGGGAAAGGGGGCCCCAATCTTATTTTCTGGGGGGCCATGCTCTGGTTACACATTGCATTAAGTCCCCCTCACGCACACCACATGTGGCAACTGGCAAGGCCAATGTGAATCCCCTACCCAAGGGTCACAATCCCCCTACCCCCTACCCAGGGGTCACAATCCCCTCTACCCCCTACCCAAGGGTCACAATCATCCAAAATACAATATGGAGAGAAACACACCCATGTAAGTGGTCCAATTCTTTATTAACAAAGCATACAACGTTTTTGGGGGAAAGTAAAAGCTGTGGTTTTAAGTTGATATTTGGCCATAAAACTACTCGTGTCCCTATTTAGACCGTCGTTCAGGGAATTACTTTCTGAATGAATTGTATTCCCATTCCTGTTAGTGTGGGATGGATTCTTTTATGATCACTTTTCTGCAGTACTGTGTTTTTCTTTAATTTCGTTTGCTTCTCGTATAGCCAATAAACATAGTAAACTTGTTTTGTGTACTACATGTTACTTGAGGTAGTCTAGGTACTACATTTTAACTTCACAAGCGATGTCCAGTGGTCAAAGTGCCTATACCTACCTGCTTGTCACCCACAATGATGCTGGAATTCGTCAACTTCTTTGAAATAACAATCATTAGCACCCTATCCTATTTCATACCTGACAGCTATTTAAGCATTAGAGGTGTATTAGAAAGTGGGCTGTAAATTTGCCTCCTTGAATCCAATCCATGCATACATTTGTGACAAAAGTCTGTTCCTAATAAATTTAGGGTCATATTTTATAATGGCGAATTACGCCGTAAAATTAACCGCAGTCGGAAAAAATACCGCTATTTTTATAATGCGAGTGGCATCGCAGCAAAAGTTTTTCACTTGAACATAACTTGAACTAATCTTTGGCAGCGATACTGACTTAGCACTATGGTGCTAAGTACAATACCCGCGACATCGCCGGAGCAGGGGCTGGGAGGGGATGGGAAGGATCGGCCGTGGGTGGGTCCCCCCCCCTGCACCCCCCACAGTGGTCCCCGATGCCAGGCATAGTCTCCTGTGGCCTCCCATTCTCTTAAATTTCTGAAATCTGATTGGTTAATGTAAAACCATTAAACCAACATTAAAACATTAACCAGCCGAAACGATTAAGGTTTTTCTGCAAACCTATATAAAGAGGGCAACTCCGCGCGGGCCCAGATGCCATCGCATTGTGCTGAAGAAAGAAGCGCTGGCAGTGGTTCACTGGCGGCCATCAGTGAGCCTGCTTGCATCGGCGACCTCAGTGGGTGTTGGTGGTCCCAGCACATAAGACGTCGCGATGGGATCAAGAGGCCGGCAACATTGCCTCGTGCGGTCGGCGGGTACCTTCATCGGAGCTGTGTCGCCTGGACTGAAAGAAAGAATCCCGCCAAAGTCGCTCTTTTAAGAGCCCGGCTCACTGGGGTCCCAGTTCGTGCTGCGGGACCTCCCGCCGAGGCACTGTAGTGCTGCAGGTCCCTTATAAGGGTCCGGGGGTCCCTGTGTTCGAGCTGTGGGACCCTTAAGCCCCAAGGCCCTTCTCAGGGCCTCCAGGGCACTTTTTAGTGCTGGCAAGGGCGCTGATAGGGCTGAGGAAGGGGGTCCCGGTTTGAGCTACAGGCCCCCTAAGGCCCCAAAGGGCATCTTGTTAGAGCCGCAAACGGGCACTTGTAGGTGGCCGCAAGGCCCTATAGGGCTTACCACCCCCTACTATAAGCCCTTTAAGACCCCCCACCCTTATCCCACAGCAGCAGCCCCTCATAGTCTCCCCATGCTCCCTACCCCCCTAATACTGTACAGAGGCCCATAAAGAGTCAAGACCCACCACAATATTTTGTCCCCAGCAGCAGCACCCCTCCAAACCCACAACCACTACACCTACCACCCCCCCCCAATAAATACATCATTTCATTTAAAAATCACAATACTGGCAGAGACAGTAGCAGTTGTTTAATAAAGACCTCTGCTTTGAAGAATCCGCCAGCCACCTATCTCAGAATCGCCAATTACCCTTCCCTCGCATCTCTTACTCCTCACATAAAGACCCTCCTCTCTCTCGTGGTGTGTGTCTCAGGCTGCAGGCTATTGGCAGGATGCAGACTGCTTCTGGGAACACAGCTCATCATTGTCATCATTCGCGACTGGTATAAAAAAAAAAATTCATTTTTTTTTCATGGGGGCCACATTTTTGCAAGTGCAGTGAAGTAGAAAGGGCCCACTGGGGATTCCACACCCGTGCTTTAGTCCAGCACCCCTCTGTCGCAGTCAGCACGTATTTAAGTCATCCTCTCTGTCTTTTTTTTTTGTTTCTTCCACATACTGGCAATACTCCAGATATGATTGGTTAATGTGTGGAATCATATGATGTGCAAGCTTGAAATATTAACCAACCACAACTGGAACTTGGTCCTTTCGCAAAACCCTATATAAAGAGTGAAACCCCACGGAACTCATAAGTTCTTGGAATATTGCAGAAGAAAGAGGAAGAAAAGACTCGGCGTCCGCGCAACACCGGGGACATTGATGTCACAAGGCATTATAAGTCCCAATACTTATATACATTTTTTAGTATATAACAATGCGGTCACGAGAGACAATGTACCTTTAACAAGACCTATTACTAAATCCGAGAAGCTAGAAAGCATTATCTAGGCTTGTGTTGAAAGATAAGGCTTGGTGATTGTTAGTAGAACCAATTCTTTTAAATTCCTATCAGACAGACTCATGTTGGTTTTTCTCAATACGACGTCTGTCTGATGGTGTGGCTTTGTGTACGTAGCCTACAATACTATTTAATACGAGCTTGAGCTTCATGGCCATAGCCGCAGGGTAATCTGACCTATTCTGGCCCTCTAAGCCAGAAACCAAACCCCACGAGAAAAAAACGGTCCGGTAACTTTTACAATATTTGCATTCTTATTTTGTAACAATAAAACAAAACATGCATGAAGGCGTGCAGCGTGGAGATTTTTGGTAGATTAATTAAAGTGGCCTAACATATTTAAGTGCAGCAAGGTTCCTATAGTAAGAGCATGGGCAGGAACAATGAAAATGGTTTTCAACCTGTAATTCATTAGGACGTCTGATATTCATAGGCAGTGCTACCCAGAGCTGCCCAGCAGGTGCACCATGTACTGTTATATGATAGAAAACCACATTGTTTAATAGAAGTAAATATAATGGCTTTTCTTAAGGGAAACTACCGGATTTATGATAAGGAGTATATGTGATTGCACTTGATCATTTATACAATTACAGAGCTTGAGAACATCTGTTTGTCTCAGGTAAAAGCAAGTTATAAGGAAAATAAAGTACCCTGTTGCTCCATATATCCTTGTGGAGCTCTACAATCAAGAAAAGATAATCAATGCAACATTCCTGGTGCCGCCATACAATATCATATTATCTGATATTACTATATCTCTCTATATATATAACATAGAAAGTAATCAATCAATGCACATTCTAGGCCCCACTACAATATGCATAGTATCGTATATATCCAGTATAGGTATCTCTCTATATAATAAACATAAGAAAATATCAAATGCATTCCTAGGCCCCCATACAATCATCATATTACTGTATATACAGTATCATCTCTATGATATATAACATACTGGAAAAGATAATCAATCACATTCCTGGGCCCCATACAATACATATTATCTGTATATACAGTATTCTCTCTATATATAAACATAGAAAAGATATTCAAAATGCACATTCCTGGCGCCCCTACAATATCATATATCTGCTATATTACAGTAATATCTCTATATCATTCTAAACATAGACAGAAATAATCAATGCACTCTCCTGGGCCCCATCAATATCATATTAATCTGTATATCACAGTATTCTCTCTCTATATAAACATAGAAAAGATAATCAAAGCACATTCCTACGGTCCACCCCATCAATATCATATTATCTTAATACAGTATATCTCTATAATATATAAACATAGAAAAGAGAATCAATGCACATTCCGAGGCCCCATACATATCATATTATCTGTATACTACAGTAGATCTCTCTATATATACAACATAGACAAAATATCAACTGCACATTCCTGGCCCCATACAATATCATATTAGCTGTAATACAGTATCTCTTAATATATAAACATAGAAAAAGATAATCAATGCAACATTCCTGGCCCCAATACAATATTCATATATCACTGTATATACAGTATATCTCTCTCTAATATCAACATAGAAAAGAATCATGCACATTCCTAGGCCCCATACAATATCATATTATCTGTATATACAGTCATATCTCTCATCTATATAAAATAGAAAAGATAATCAAGCCACATTCCTGGGCCCCCAGAGAGAATGCTCGGGACTGTGTAGAGGGATCTCTATGCTTTATACAGGGAGAATGCTCGGGACTTTGTATAGAGGGATCTCTATGCTCAGGACTGTGTAGGGGGATTGCTATGCTTTATACAGGGAGAATGCTAGAGACTGTGTAGAGGGATCTCTATGCTTTATACAGGGAGAATGCTCGAGACTGTGTAGAGGGATATCTATGACTTTATACAGGGAGAAATGCTCGAGACTGTGTAGGGGATCTATCTTTTAACAGAGAAATGCTCGGGACTGTGTGTAGAGGGATCTCTATGCTTTATACAAGAGAAATGTCGGACTGTGGTAGAGGGATCTCCATGCTTTATACGAGAGAATGCTCGAGACTTTGTAGAGGGTCTCTATGCTTTATCAGGGAGAATGCTAGGACTGTGTAGAGGGATCTCTATACTTTATACCGGGAGAAATGCTCGGGACTGTGTAGAGGGCTCTATGTTTATACAAGAGGAGAATGTCGGGACTGTGTAGAGGGCTCTTGCTTTATACAGAGAGAATGCTCGAGGACTGTGTAGAGGGGCCTCTATGCTTTATACAGGGAGAATGCTCGGGACTGTGTATAGAGGGATCTCTATGCTTTATACAAGGGAGAATGCTCGGACTGTGTTAGAGGGATCTCTATGTTTATACAGGGAGAATGCTCGAGACTGTGTAGAGGGCCTCATGCTTTATACAGAGAGAATGCTCGGGACTGTGTAGAGGGATCTCTATGCTTTTATACAGAGAAGAGAATGCTCGAGACTGTGTGAGAGGGCTCTATGCTTTATACAGGAGAATGCTCGAGACTGTGTAGAGGGGCCTCTATGCTTTATACAGAGAGAATGCTCGGGACTGTGTAGGGGATTCTATGCTTATACAGAGAGAATGTCGAGACATGTGTAGAGGGGCCTCTAGCTTTACAGAGAGAATGCTCGGGACTGTGTAGAGGGACCTCTATGCTTTATACAGAGAGAATGCTCGAGACTGTGTAGAGGGGCTCTATGCTTTATACAGAGAGAATGCTCGAGGGACTGTGTAGTGTAGAGGGATCTCTATGCTTATACAGGAGAAATGCTCGGGACTGTGTAGAGGGATCTCTATGCTTTATACAGAGAGAATGCTCGGGACTGTGTAGAGGGGCTCTCTTGCTTTATACAGGGAGATAGCTCGGGACTGTGTTAGAGGGATCTCTATGTTTTATACAGGGAGAATGCTCGAGACTGTGTAGAGGGATCTCTAGCTCGGGACTGTGTTAGAGGGAGTGCTATGCTTTTATACAGGGAGAATGTCGGGACTGTGTTAGAGGGATCTCTATGTTTTATACAGAGAGAATGCTCGAGACTGGCAGACAGAGGGATTCTATGCTTTATACAGGGAGAATGCTCGAGACTGTGTAGAGGGATCTCTATCTTTTATACAGAGATAATGCTCGGGACTGTGTGTAGAGGGATCTCTATGCTTTATACAGAGATAATGCTCGGGACTGTGTGTAGAGGGATCTCTATGCTTTATACAGAGAGAATGCTCGAGACTGTGTAGAGGGATCTCTATGCTTTATACAGGGAGAATGCTCAGGACTGTGTAGAGGGATCTCTATACTTTATACAGGGAGAATGCTCGGGACTGTGTAGAGGGACCTCTATGCTTTATACAGGGAGAATGCTCGGGACTGTGTAGAGGGGCCTCTATGCTTTATACAGAGAGAATGCTCGAGACTGTGTAGAGGGGCCTCTATGCTTTATACAGGGAGAATGCTCGGGACTGTGTATAGAGGGATCTCTATGCTTTATACAGGGAGAATGCTCGGGACTGTGTAGAGGGATCTCTATGTTTTATACAGGGAGAATGCTCGAGACTGTGTAGAGGGGCCTCTATGCTTTATACAGAGAGAATGCTCGGGACTGTGTAGAGGGATCTCTATGCTTTATACAGAGAGAATGCTCGAGACTGTGTAGAGGGGCCTCTATGCTTTATACAGAGAGAATGCTCGGGACTGTGTAGAGGGACCTCTATGCTTTATACAGAGAGAATGCTCGAGACTGTGTAGAGGGGCCTCTATGCTTTATACAGAGAGAATGCTCGAGACTGTGTAGAGGGATCTCTATGCTTTATACAGAGAGAATGCTCGGGACTGTGTAGAGGGATCTCTATGCTTTATACAGAGAGAATGCTCGGGACTGTGTAGAGGGGCCTCTATGCTTTATACAGGGAGAATGCTCGGGACTGTGTATAGAGGGATCTCTATGTTTTATACAGGGAGAATGCTCGAGACTGTGTAGAGGGATCTCTATGCTCGGGACTGTGTAGAGGGATTGCTATGCTTTATACAGGGAGAATGCTCGGGACTGTGTGTAGAGGGATCTCTATGTTTTATACAGAGAGAATGCTCGAGACTGTGCAGAGGGATCTCTATGCTTTATACAGGGAGAATGCTCGAGACTGTGTAGAGGGATCTCTATGCTTTATACAGGGAGAATGCTCCGGATTTTGTAGAGGGATCTCTATGTTTTATACAGGGAGAATGCTCGGGACTGTGTAGAGGGATCTCTATGCTCGGGACTGTGTAGAGGGATTGCTATGCTTTATACAGAGAGAATGCTCGAGACTGTGTAGAGGGATCTCTATGCTTTCTACAGGGAGAATGCTCGGGACTGTGTAGAGGGACCTCTATGCTTTATACAGAGAGAATGCTCGGGACTGTGTAGAGGGGCCTTTATGCTTTATTCAGGGAGAATGCTCGGGACTGTGTAGAGGGATCTCTATGCTTTATACAGGGAGAATGCTCGGGACTGTGTAGAGGGACCTCTATGCTTTATACAGGGAGAATGCTCGGGACTGTGTAGAGGGGCCTCTATTCTTTATACAGAGAGAATGCTCGGGACTGTGTAGAGGGGCCTCTATGCTTTATACAGAGAGAATGCTCGGGACTGTGTAGAGGGACCTCTATGCTTTATACAGAGAGAATGCTCGAGACTGTGTAGAGGGGCCTCTATGCTTTATACAGAGAGAATGCTCGAGACTGTGTAGAGGGGCCTCTATGCTTTATACAGAGAGAATGCTCGGGACTGTGTAGAGGGATCTCTATGCTTTATACAGAGAGAATGCTCAGGACTGTGTAGAGGGATCTCTATGCTTTATACAGGGAGAATGCTCAGGACTGTGTAGAGGGATCTCTATGCTTTATACAGAGAGAATGCTCAGGACTGTGTAGAGGGATCTCTATGCTTTATACAGGGAGAATGCCGGGGACTGTGTAGAGGGATCTCTAAGCTTTATACAGGGAGAATGCTCGGGACTGTGTAGAGGGATCTCTAAGCTTTATACAGGGAGAATGCTCAGGACTGTGTAGAGGGATCTCTAAGCTTTATACAGGGAGAATGCTCAGGACTGTGTAGAGGGATCTCTATGCTTTATACAGGTAGAATGCTCGGGACTGTGTAGAGGGATCTCTATGCTTTATACAGGTAGAATGCTCGGGACTGTGTATAGGGATCTCTATGCTTTATACAGGTAGAATGCTCGGGGATGTGTGTAGAGGATTCTCTATGCTTTATACAGGGAGAATACTCGGGACTGTGTGTAGAAGGATCTTGAAAATCAGTACGAATCTGCCATAGTATATATACTAAATAAAGTACAGAGATTATATATAGTACAATATAGTACAGTATAGTATATGCTCATAGTAAGAAAGAGTATTGATAAAACATAGTATATATATTATATAAGATATTAATAGATGAAAGTATATATATATATAGTATTATATAGTATTAATATAGTAAAGCATATATACTTTATCTAGTATAATAGAGTATTAATAGTGTATCTTTCGATATTCCTTATTAATAGTGTATAGTATATACATTAGTATAATATAGTATTAATACAGTATAGCATATATACTATAGCTAGTATAATAGAGTATTAATAGTGGATGGGACATGGCTTAAAGACGCCGCAAGGTGCCATGGGAATTTTTACAGATTATAAGAACATTATTTTAAAGACTTGGAACACGGTCAAGTCCCGAGATCCACACATGTAACTGTCTGCATAGAATAATCTGCTCTTTGTGCAGTTTCTCCTGCAGGGGATAAAGGGTTGGACCAGTTACATCACTGTCTGTGTTCCGCTCTGGTCTTCCAAGTTCATCATTGTTGTGTTATTCTATCTGTGTAGCTAACAGACATCTAAAGTATTCAGATTATTCAGAGCCATTGTCACCATAGAAAAACAGGTTCACGGGCTAAATAGTCAGGCTTTGTTTATATAGCTTCTTAAATGGAAAAATGGATATAGATAATTTGCCCCCAAACCCCAATTCTGCTTCCTGGTCCAGTTGACATCACAGCCAATGACAGAATGCTATTTCTGGAGCTGCTTCCTCTGAGCACGTGCAAGCTTGCAAAAGAGCTTGGAGAGGAGGCGGAAACTTTTTGAGAGGCAGAGAGAAGATGGAGAAAAATATTTAAAGGAATAGTTCATTTAAAAAGTGAACTATTCCTTTACTGTATTGATTGAAGACCAGGAGGTTAAGGAGCTACAGTATGTCTTACCTTCTGTTCTTCAATCAATATCTCAGGAGCCAGGTAAGAAGGTTGAAGAAACTTACCTCTTACCTGCTCACCGAAGCAGCACTTAAAATTCCCAGCCACTTCCTGGTTCTGATGAACTGTAGCATGCATTATCGCGTATGCACGCTCTAGTTGATTAGAACCAAGGTAAGTTTCTTCTATCTTCGTCCCTGGCTCCTTAGATATTGATTGAAGAACGGAAGGTAAGACATACAGTAGCTCCTTAAACTCCCAGTCTTCAATTCCTTTAACTACATAACAGGTTAGTCCAGGTTTCAAACTCTTGTGGTTTACAGGGTGATTTACCTTTATGTCATTTTTTTATTTCAAGAGTTGAACATAGCTATTCCTGTAATATAAAGGTAAACAGGTCACAATAGACTGTTATATGCAACAATGGTATAACTAGAAATAAATGCCCATTCATTCCTGAAGCTGCTTCTACTATACAAGTTCACTGTGGGGTTTGGAAATCCAGTAATGTCTGTAGAGTTTGTTGGCATCCGGTGAAACAAGGCTTTGTACTGTGGAATGCAATCATACAAAATATATTGACACAAACACTCTGCAACATGCACAGACAGTGGCACTGTAGGATGTTACATTCATGACTTAGGCTGGGCACACACCAGGAGATATTTTTGACTGACCAACCAATTCACAGCACTTTTGGTCGGGCAGTCGGCCGAAAATATCTCCTGGTGTGGGGCGGCCGCGAGCAACCTCAATCGTCCATTTGTACGGATCGTCCATTCGTACGTATACCAGAGGTGCCCAACCTGGCCAACCATAAAGGCCACACTGGCGACATCTTTCTAAAGACCAAATCACTCTGCTTGGATTTGTCCGATCACCCTGCCCATGTCCATCTCAACACCGCCCCTTCCTTCCTCAACCCCAAAACAAATTAGATTGCGTGGTAAGTACTTACCTATTAAATACGTTTTGTAGATTCTGGGAAAACCTTTTTGGGGAGAGAACGTCCCTTTAAGCAGCCAATGTTTAGGATAATAGGAACCAGTCCTAACCCAGTATTGGCCACTAATAATATTTGGTTGTTTAAGTTGTAACAATTTTTCTCCATTGAATAAAATAATGATGGATAAAACCCAAAGCCTTTGGGAAGGCTGGTAATGTGGCATTGGGATGTTTATCTTCTGCGATTGTTTGGAGACCAAACCACAAGCTTGTTAAGGTAAAACAACTGAGGTTAGACGGTGAAGGCGGATTCTACAAACACACAAATCCGCCTCACCACAAAAACCTCAGCCTGATAGAAATGTTTCAACAAACACAAAAGCTTCAAAACTTTTCTAAATCTTTGGTCAGGATTCCCAAGTGTTTAGGTAGGAAGCTGAACGAGTCTCAACTGGACTGCTGTGTAATGGGTGAAGGTGAATGGGGTTGTCTTTACGCACTATAAGGGTCGATATTTTTCAACCCCTCGGGCTGATATTTTTTAGATTGGGTTGAAATATTTTATAGCTTGGGGCCAGTTTTATTTTGTCTGACAGACCATTGCTATATAATTTGGTAAATTTATTGGGTGGATCTTGACCTGTGTGTGCCAACCCGTAACGTTAGTCATGCACCTTGACAATGTTTGACAAATCCGGCAAAATCTCCCTGCTTTTGGCAAGGTCAGTAAAGATGGAAAGTATCATTGCCAAAAAGACCGTACCATGTAATGGGCACCCAACTAACTACCCCTATACAAAGAATGGGAAACGCGTGCCATTGTATATTGCACATGGGGGCCTTAATTCTAAACATCTACAAAGATCCCATTGCTTTATGGGTAAAGAAAGCAAAACTCTATGACTAACGCTCCACAAAATGAGTCCTTAATGCAGGCGCCCTACCCGTATTATGTTGGCCAGGTTAGCGCCACTTCAGGATTGTTTAATGTCGAACTAGGTGTGTCCCATGGGTTCTTTGTTCTTGTTACCTGTGTTTCCTTTCTGCCACCACATCCCGAGCTAGACAGTGACTGGTTTTGTGTAGACTCCCATCATTGATGCAGAAACGCTGATTTTGTTCCTTTTACCTTACCCATAATGCCTCCCTAATAGTTGTTCTTGCCTTCAGCTGGTAATGTGAATAATCCCCGTATCAGTCTGGAACTGGTATTTAGTGATACAGTTAAGCCGGGTACACGCGATACAATAATTCGGCCCAACTGACATTTCAGTATTTCGGTCGGTTGGGATGAATTATTGTATGGCTCCTTGTGGAGGCTTCGACCAATCGCCGACCGTTCCTTGGTCCAAATCGGACAAAAGAATGATCGGACGGGTCGGAAAATCACAACCGATCGTTCGGCCCTCTATGGACCACACGATAGGTCGCGCCTAACTGTCGGTCGCGGCTGCTTTTGGTCGGTCAGGAGGAAGGATCGTATAGTGTGTACCCAGCTTAACACAGTACTAGGCCAGGTGTCTAATAAATTACCTTTATTACAGTGCAGTTTGTACCTTGTGTTCGGCGCTTCTCCCCAGCCTGACCTGAGCAGCAATTTCAAGGTTTATTACTGCGGATAGTACGGTGCTGCTTACTGGATAGAGACAACCTGCTCTGTATAATTTTACAATCGGAGGCTTGACCTTGTTACTGGAATTCATAATCAGACTTCCCCTCACCGTGTCCCTGCGCCAATGGTCATTAAATTCAGACCCACAATTCCCTCACTAGGAAATATGCAAAACACACGCAGCCAATGCAGGGTCATTTGTGTGTACGGCTGATAATCTGCGGCTTGGCTTAACCCTCTGCCTGTCCCCAAGGGGAAAGTTGTTACTAGTAAACCGATTACAATGTGGGTACGTTTCTAATAGGCGCTGACTCTGGATTTATAAGTGGAGCTTATCTGCCATGTGTTTACCTTTAGATGGACGATCATAGTAATTAATATGTGCAGAAATCTCCTCCTCTGCCTATTTGCATTAGAGTTGGAGCTGCCATACTGTTTCTTTCAATATTAAAGGTGCGCCCAGTGGCCCAAAAACAGCTCAGGATCTTGTGGTGACCCTAAAAACCCCAGAATGGTCAGTCATAGGAATATTTCCATTTGGCCAAGGTACCAGTGAGAATCCAAGATCCCACACGCAGGGGAATCCTACTTTTAGTTCCCCTTTAAAATATTTGGGGTTGTTCGTTGATCTGCCATGGCGAATCGACAAATGACCCCCCACTGAACGCACACACACATGCGACTATCGGCTGTTTGGCGTGGGTGTAGGTGATAGTCGTGGGTCTGTGTCAAAATCGTATGTGTGTACGAAGCTTAAGAGGTTAATACCTTGCGGTTGGAAAACAAACACTGCCATTAAAACCAGTAAGAGAGATAATATTGTCATCCACTGCCCGGCCATTATACATTGGGTTCCTTTTATTTTTATTCTGCGAATCATGTTTGCCGAGTTAAGAACCAACATAAGCGCAGGAGATAGGCACCGAATGTTAATACAAAGAAACTTTCCTAAGTGGCCAGGGATATTTATTCTGCTATTATTCTCCAGCCACCTGTGCTGAGTTTACATAAGGTGTGTGCAGTGTGCAAGCTCCAAACGCTTCCTTGTCCCAGAGATACCACAACCCGTATTCAAGGGAGAAACAGAAATCGATACTTTATTGTAAGAAGCGTCAGAATAGGACAATCTTTGTTTACATCCCTTATGTGGTTTAAGGGTTTGTATACTGAAAAATATTTATTTTTAAATTGCCCTTTACTGGAAACAATAATTCTTCCCAGCTATCACTGTACCTTTTATTTGTTGATTTGTCCCCTATTTCTTTAGAAATCTGAACCATCTTAAATTTCAGCTGTCAATCAAGTGCCTTATTATCATAAACTCTGCTGATGCGTGCAGTTTTGCTGTACCTGGAATGATAATAGTGTGTGAATTGCATGATGGGAAATTCCCTCTTCCAATGCTGCCTCATAGTGATTACTGAGCATGCTTGTCCTCACAGAGAGGCAGATTAGTCAGGGAGGGGTGATTCTGAGCTTGTGCAAAACACCCACACCTCAGAATAGGTTCTTCTTCTAGATTAAGATGGGTCATTGTTTTCAGTTTACATACCCTTTAAGATTATATAAAGGGTATGAATGGCAGAATGGAGATTATCCATTACATACTGTACCACTAGACTTACAACTATAGTCACCTCTTCTTCCATTTAAAGTGATCACATACAAAATCAACAGGCCGGTCAAGACTTTTATTAATAGCTCAATGCAGGCTGTATTGGTATTAGTGTAGCCATATATTTAACCTGTGTTTAGCCATTCAGCAGGTAGATTTTATATACTTGTTTGGGTTTAAAGGGAGGAAGTGGGAACCCTGTTTACAACTCATTAAACCTTCAATCAACCCAAATCACAACTTGTTTGTGGTTCCCAGTTGGCGCAATGTACCTTAGTGTGTGTGGTATGGATACAGATGGGGCCATGACTTTATGGACATTGATTTTAGGAAACCTGTACAGTATTTTTCTACTTATCCTCACAGAAATCTCTCTCTGTTCTGTGGGCAGTGTTAAGTGAAGCTCATAAAAGTTGATGGTCCACCAGGATTGGTGGAAGAGGAATGGTAATATAACTGGCTGGTTAATTTACCAATCAGAAAGGTAGGCGCCAAAGCAGTGGGCACATTTGCAGCTATGCACAGATACTTACCAACCCTTGGGTGAAACCTAAAAGGACTTAACACTACACGGGTGCCAAATCACAGGTGAAGGTGCCTTTTTGGTGAGACAGTGAAGGGTTAATTACTAATATCATAGATAATAATAGTTATCCCTTTACTTACATTAGTTGAAATTACTACACTGTAAAAATTAAAGGGCATGTCCACCGCCCCAACAAACCTTTAAACCTAGTGTAACTGACCCCCTTGTGAGGTTCTTACTCCTCACAACCTACTTACCAGCCTTCGTTCCCTCGGGTGTCTTCTGCTTAGCTCCTGTGCCTTTTCAGTGCAAGGAAGCTGCAGAAGGTGCTAAACTGGCAGTGGGCCTGAGACTGTCTGAAACACAATCACAGACCCTGGGGGAGTGGACATGCCCTGGGGCAGGGAGGTAGGATTGATTATTCCTACTTCCCAATATTATTGCATTGAGGCGCTACAGCACTTACAGTTTTAATCTGCCAGGTTAGTGCCCTGGGCCTTCTTGTTTTATAGATAGTGCTGAAGCACTCAGGAAGCCTGGCAGAAGCAGTTTTCTTTGTGCTGCTGTTCCTCAAAGAAAGGTTATTGGGAAGTAGGAAGTACCAATCCGACCTCCCTGCCCCAGGTACTTAATTTTACTTTCATTTCAACAGTTTTTGAAAAAACATTATATGCACTATAGTTCTCCTTTAAAACCATTGGCTATTAGATACTTTCTTATCTTTCTACACTTAACTGTGCAGTAATGCTTCTTTCTCTATCGCCCTCTTTTCAATTGCTGAATAGAAGTTCTATTTGCACAGCTGCTTTCAGCCCCCCCTCCTCATTTCTTCTAGATTCCCCTATAGAAAGATCTGCCAGGAAAAAAAAGGTGATCGTATTCCAAGAACCCATTGCGTTTAAGTCCATATAATAGAATACATTACAATGAGTAATCATAGCCAAATCAATGATAACCTTTCCGCATTATAAGCGTTATGGTTTGTGTTTAATAGCTCTTAGCAAAAGCGTGGGTGTGAGGGTTGGATTGGATACATTGGACAATGTATGACAGATGTCATGGTGTCAATGAAAACAATATCAAATAAACAGTTCACTTTGCAGATTTGCCAATTCAAACCTATTCTGTTTGTACAGTATCACAGTGTTTGTACTGTCCGTCATTGCCTTGGATGGTCCTACAAACAAAGTGAAGTACCATGGGGAACTCCATGACTGACTGACTGACTGACTGACTGACTGACTGACTGACTCACTGACTGACTCACTGACTGACTGACTCAATGACTGACTGACTCACTGACTGACTGACTCAATGACCGACTGACTGACTCACTGACTGACTGACTGACTCAATGACTGGCTGACTGATTCACTGACTGACTCAATGACTGGCTGACTGACTCAATGAGTGAGTGAGTGACTGACTCAATGACTGACTGACCCACTGACTAACTGACCCACTGACTGACTCAATGATTGACTGACTCAGTGACTGACTGACTCACTGACTGGCTCAATGACTGACTGACTCAATGACTGACTGACTGACTCAATAACTGACTGACTCATGGACTTACTGACCGACTCACTGACTCAATGACTGAATGACCGACTCAATGACTGACTGACTGACTCAATGACTGACTGTCTGACTCAATAACTGACTGACTGACTCACTGACTGACTCATTGACTGACTGACTCACTGACTGACTGACTCAATGACTGGCTGACCGACTCACTGACTGATTGACTGACTCAATAACTGAGTCAATGACTAACTGACTCAATGACTGATTAACTGACTGAATAACTGAGTCAATGACTGACTGACCGACTCACTGACTGACTCAACGACTAACTGACTGACTTACTCACTGGCTGACTGACTTACCAACTTACTCACTGACTGACTTACTTACTAACTGACTTACTAACTGACTCACTGACTTACTGACTAACTGACTTATTAACTGACTGACTGACTGACTTACTAACTGACTGACTGGCTGAATAACTGACCAACTTACTCACTGATTCCCCTATAGAAAAAAAAAGGTGATTGTATTCCAAGAACCCATTGTGTTTAAGTCCATATAAAAGGATCAATACAATGAGTGATCATAGCCAAATCAATGATAACCTTTCCGCATTATAAGCGTTATGGTTCGTGTTTAATAGCTCTTAGCGAAAGCGTGGGTGTGAGGGTTGGATTGGATACATTGGACAATGTATGACAGATGTCATGGCGTCAATGAAAACAATATCAAATAAACAGTTCACTTTGTAGATTTGCTAATTAAAACCTATTCTGTTTGTACAGTATCACAGTGTTTGTACTGTCCGTCATTGCCTTGGATGGAAAGGTCCTACAAACAAAGTGAAGCACCATGGGGAACTCCATGACTGACTGACTGACTCACTGACTCAAAGACTGACTGACTGACTCACTCACTGACTGACTGACTGACTCAATGACCGACTGACTCACTGACTGACTCAATGACTGGCTGACTGACTCATTGACTCAATGACTGGCTGACTGACCCAATGACTGACTGACTGACTGACTGAATGAGTAAGTGAGTGACTGCCTCAATGACTGACTGACTCACTGACCGACTGACTCACTGACTGACAATGACTGACTTACTCAGACTGACTGACTCACTGAATGACTCAATGACTGACTGACTCAATGACTGACTGACTGACTGACTCAATGACCGACTTACTGACTGACTCACTGACTGACTCAATGACTGAATGACCGACTCAATGACTGACTGACTCAGACTGACTCACTGACTGACTCAATGACTGACTGACTGACTCACTGACTGACCGACTCACTGACTGACTCAATAACCGACTCACTGACTGACTGACCGACTCAATAACTGAGTCAATGACTAACTGACTCAATGACTGATTGACTGACTGAATAACTGAGTCAATGACTGACTGACCGACTCACTGAATGACACTGAATGACTGGCTTACAAACTGACTCACTAACTGACTCACTGACTAACTGACTTATTGACTGACTTACTAACTGACTGACTTACTAAGTGACTGAGTGACTGACTAACTTACTAACTGACTGACTAACGGACCAACTTACTGACTGACTAATGGACCAATTTACTCAATGACTGACAGACTGACCGACCGACTTACTAACTGACTGACTGGCTGAATAACTGACCAACTTACTCACTGACTAACAGACTTACTGACCAACTTACTCACTGACTGTCTGACGTACTTGGCCTATGCATTAAGAAATATTGAAACCATAAAGCCAGCAAGGACTGACTTAAATTTATTGCTAGTTGGTTCATAAAGCAGCTCCAATCTTTGTTTATACCTTTCTGTGGGCCGTATTTCTAAAGGCGCAGTATCGCTAATTTGAGATTCTGTGCCTTTAGCAATCATTGTCGCAATTGTAAATTTATGATCAGGGACGTAAATCTACAATTGCGGTAAAAATTTTACAACCGGGTCATACTAAAACAATCACGATCCTATTAAATAAGCCCCTCCTATTAAATAGGACCCTCCTACCTACTATTAAATACGCCCCTCCTATTAAGGACGCCCGTCCTATTTAATATTCCCATATATATCTTGTCTCTAGTTCAGATTGCAGCAAATTTCCTGCCCCCGTGTACCCAGCAGAGCCGTATTTGTGTACAGGAAGGTAACACAGCCGGGGAACAGTCAATGTAATGAATGACTGTAAATCACTCCAAACAGCTTAGTCATAAAATTAGTCAACCACCCCCTGGCACATCTCTGTATTTAACTGAAAACAGGAACACCCTATGGGCATTTCACAGCCTTAATAAAGAAATGACATTTTTCATTTAGTTAAAAAAAATATTACATTTTAGGCCACAAAAGTCCCCAAAACTGCAATGGATTCTGGTGCTTTATAAGTAACACGTGGCGATGTTCTCTGTATGTTATGTTACATACACAAAACTGGCAAATGTCTATAAACATGCTCAACAGTTAAACCAACACTCACAATATGATTATCAACCATAATGAGTATTCAGGTTCAGATTCCTCTTGTAATGAGGACCCCATGAAAGGCTAGCTATTATTGCCTAAAAATGGATGTGTTTGTAGGTACTACTGTTCTTCCGTTTACCAAGAGCCTCTACTTTGGGTAACACCTCCAAATGAAGCAAATCTTTCCTTGGCACCAGCCCCCTGGACATAAATGAGGATTAAATCACCATTTACTTTCCCCAACCCTGAATACCACAAGAAGGTAATATTTACTTGCAATACCTGCCTAGCATTCCTGATAGTTTTCCATCCTTTTAACCTGTCCTCTACCCAGTGCAGCAGTCAATCATGGCCAATGTAAAGAGAGCATTCAAAATTTGGAATGGGTAAACCCCATTTGCAATGTATGGAGAGCCAATTGGCAAGGTGCATTGGTTTACGGGGGCAAATGAAAGTGGCTCGCCATGCATTACAAATGGGGTTAACCCATTCAGAAACTAAATATTCTGTCTTAATTGGCCTAGTATATTGGTTGCATGATCCTCTTTTGATCCTGCCGCAACCACCGTTATCCTACACTTAAAGTCACGTTAACCCTTGGTAAAAAGATGCAGCTTTAAGAGTAGAAAAGCCGGTAGCCCGGGTGGTAGGAGGGCCCGCCACAAGCCCGTTTTTATAAACAGCTGATCACATATATGAATGAAACATTTGTGCGATCAGCTGTTTAAAAGACCGAACCCGAACTTCCTGAACCAAACAGGTAGTTCGGGTCCGGTCTTTTAAACAGCTGATCTCGCAAAAAAACCCACCAAATTTATGAAGGACCTCCAGGGTAGTGTTTTCAGAAATACTACCGCAGCCACGTGCTATGCTAGGGAGACAGCAGGAGCTTAGGAGCATTTATGCGTGGCTGAGAGGGTGGTGTAAGGAAGAAGGGTTTGGGTTCATAGATAACTGGGCAGACTTTGCTGTCGGCTACAGGCTCTTTAGTAGGGATGGGTTGCACCACACTGATGGCGGTGCAGCTGTTTTAGGGGAGATGGCTAGAGGGTTGGAGGAGATTTTAAACTAGGTTTGGGGGGGGAGGGTATTAGCAGTCTCACTGGGATAGATAGCCAGGGTGTAGATAGGCCATTGGCGGGTGGAAAGGGGGGTGGGGCTAGCATAGGGGGTAGGGAAGCATGCGTATTAAAGTGTATGAATAAATTGCAGGATCATAATCTAAATGTATGTTGCAAATGCGAGAAGCCTGGCTGCAAAATGGGTGAATTGGAATATGGCATTGAATGAAAAGTATGATGTAATAGGTATAGCAGAAACGTGGTTAAACAGTTCTCACGACTGGGCTGTAAATTAGAAGGATATGCTTGTTTAGGCAGGACAGAGAAAAAAGGAAAGGGGGAGGAGTATGTGTTTATGTTAAAAAAGAATTGAAGCCAAATTTATAAGTGGAGATAACTGGCGATATGGATGTTAAAGTGGAGGCAATATATGTGGAATTTGGCAACAGGAAAGGGGGTAATGTCATTGTTGGTGTCTGCTATAAGCTGCCAAATGCTAGGAGGGAGGAAGTGAGTCAGTTTCATATGCAGTTGGCAAGGGCTGCAAGTTTGGGGAGTGTGCTCATTATGGGGGACTTTAATTACCCTGACATTGATTGGTGTAGTGCAAGAAAAAGGCGATTTTGCTGCAGGATAATTTTCTCTCACAGGTGGTTGAAGTTCCTGCTAGAAAAGGAGCTCTGTTGGATTTGGTAATATCTAACATTGTGGAGCGCATTATAGATATAAAGGTAACTGGAGGCTTAGGGAGTAGTGCCCATGAAATAGTGTCGTTTGGAGTATGTTATCGAAAGGAAAAGTGCGCTGGGTTAACAAAGGGGCATATTTATAAAAAACCTATATTAGCGCAAAAAAATTATCGCCGTAAAGGGACTTAAAATCCCTTCCCGATGCCTCTGCTAAGGGGGCGGGGCATACGCCCACCCCGCCCTCAACCCCCCGCGGCGGCGACCACCCGCCGCCGCTTCCCAGCATCCCCTCCCAACCCCTTCCCCGCTCGCGGCAATCTCGGAACAGAAGGCTTGGAGGGGCTGCCGGGAAGGGGCCGCAGCGGGTGGTCGTGACCACCCGCCGCACACCCCCTTTCCAGCAGCCCCTCCAAGCCCCCTGCCCCGCCGCCGGCAGGGAGGGGAAGGGCCCGCTGGGAGGGGTGGAGGCACCCTCCAGCGGGGCCCTGAGAAGGGCCTTTTGGGGCTTAAGGGTCCCGCAGCGTGAACCTGGACCCCCCTCCCCGGCCCTTGTAAGGGCCCTTGCGGCACAAAGAGTGCACCTCTTTATATAGGTTTGCAGAAAACCCTAATCCATTTCTGATTGGTCAATTTTTTAATGCTTGGTTTACATGCTTTACATTAACCAATCAGATTTCTGGAAAGTTCTGAAATCTGATTGGTTAATGTAAAGCATGTAAACCAAGCATTAAAAAATAATGGATTAGGGTTTTCTGCAAACCTATATAAAGAGGTGCACTCCGCTGCGGAACTCAGATGCCATCGCAGTAGATGGCTGAAGATAGAAGAAAGAAGCGGCTGGCAACATCGGCTCTGCCGAGGCCGGCGGTGCCAGCGGGCTCACTGGCGGCCGCAGTGAGTCTGCCTGGCATCGGTGACCTGAGTGGGGTTGGTGTCGCCAGCCTGAAGACATCGCCCAAGGGCTCTTCTAAGAGCCGCACACTGGGGGTCCCGGTTCGAGCTGCAGATACCGCCGCTTTGTAAATAGAAGCGGCGGTAAGGTAAGTAAGGTAAGTATCGGCGCGAAGGGTTAACGCCGTTTTTGGACATTTATAAATCGCGTTAAACGCGATTTAATGCGGAAATGTCAGGGAAAACGGCCGCGAAAACTTAACCAAGCTTTATAAATATGCTCCAAAGTCTTTTAATTTCGTGGGAAGGCAAATTTTTCCAGGTTAAAATTAGCTCAGAATGTCAACTGGGATAATGTATTATCAGGTAAAGGTACTGAACAGAAGTGGACTGTGTTTAAGGGGATTTTAAGCCCTTTGAAATCTAAATTTATACCCTTGGGAAATAAATGTAAAAAAAATAAATCCGCGCACATGTGGCTGAATTCTGATGTAAAGAGGCAAATGGAAAGGAAGAAAAAGGCATTTAAAACCTTTAAGTCAGAGGGAACAGAAAGGGCCTTTAGGGATTATAAAAACTGTAACAAGGAGTGTAAGAAAGCAATCAAACTAGCTAAAATTAATAATGAAGTTAGGATAGCTGAACAAAGCATCACTAAGCCTAATTTCTTTTTTTAAGTATATTAATAGTAAGAAGATGAGGACTGAGAATGTGGCACCATTAATTGATGGAGATACGTTAGTTACGGAGGATGGCGATAAAGCATATGTGTTAAATGTTTTTTCCCCCTCCGTATACACTATAGAAGATCCAAGTACAGATATCGTAGAGTATAGTAGCAATAATGGTGTAAAAGATGCAAGTGCACTTTGGTTAACCGAGGATATGGTACAGAAAGAACTAAATAAGGTTAATATTAATAAATCTCCTGGACCGGATAAAATACATCCTCGGGTCCTTAGGGAGCTAAGTTCAGTTTTATCTAGGCCATTGTTTCTTATTTTTTCAGATTCCCTCATGTCCAGATGTGTGCCGGACATGATCTAGTATACTTGGATTTTGCAAAGGCTTTTGATACAGTCCCCCATAGGCGACTAATGTATAAGCTAAGGTCTGTTGGTCTGGGGAGGCACATTTGTACATGGATAGAAAATTGAATAGGATGCAGAGAGTAGTTGTTAATGGGGCTTCATCATTATGGACTAAAGTGCTAAGTGGGGTGCTTCTATTTAATCTTCTATTTAATCTATTTATTAATGATTTGGAACTTTGTTGACCATTAAAAACTTCAGAGGATGTGCAATCGTTGCAGGGGGATCTAGATAGATTGTCACATTTGGGCTGCTAAGCGACAGATGAGATGTTGAGAAATGTAAGGTGATGCATTTTGGACTTAAAAATCCTTGTGCTGCTTATACTATAAATGGCTCTGTGTTAAGTGAATCCCTGTTGGAAAGGGATATTGAAGTTTTGGTGGATAACAAACTTAAAGGTAGCAAGCAGTGCCAGGCAGCAACAGCCAGAGCCAGCAGGGTATTGTCTTGTATAAAGAAAGGTATGGATTCAAGGGAGGAAAATGTTATTCTCCCTCTATACAAAGCATTGGTAAGGCCTCATTTGGAATATGCAGTGCTATTTTGGAATCCTGTGTACAAAAAGGACATTTTTGAAATGGAAAGTATTCAGAGAAGGGCAACTAAATTAAAAAGGGGATTGGGGGAGCTTGGATATGAAGAGAGACCGGAAAAGTTACAATTATGTACGCTGGAGAAAAGGCACTTGCGTGGGGATATGATTACTGTGTATAAATACATTAACGGGCCATACAATAATCTATCTGGGGCATTGTTCACCAATAGAACATGTCAGAGGACACGTGGACATCCCATAAGACTTGAAGAAAAAGGTTTAGGCTTCAAGTTGGGAAAGGGTTTGTCACTGTGAGAACGGTAAAGCTATTGAACTGTCTTCCAGTGGACGTTGTTATGGCAGGTTCATTGGTCAGTTTAATAAAACGCTGGATGAGTTTCTGCAAACAAGGAATGTTACAAGTTACTGGTATTGATACATAAAGTAGAGTTGGGAAAGGGTTTTCACTGTGAGAACGGTAAAGCTATGAAACTGTCTTCCAGTGGACGTTGTTATGGCAGGTTCATTGGTCAGTTTAATAAAAAGCTGGATGAGTTTCTACAAACAAGGAATGTTACAAGTTACTGGTATTGATACATAAAGTAGAGTTGGGAAAGGGTTTGTCACTGTGAGAACGGTAAAGCTATGGAACTGTCTTCCAGTGGACGTTGTTATGGCAGGTTCATTGGTCAGTTTAATAAAAAGCTGGATGAGTTTCTACAAACAAGGAATGTTACAAGTTACTGGTATTGATACATAAAGTAGAGTTGGGAAAGGGTTTTCACTGTGAGAACGGTAAAGCTATGGAACTGTCTTCCAGTGGACGTTGTTATGGCAGGTTCATTGGTCAGTTTAATAAAAAGCTGGATGAGTTTCTGCAAACAAGGAATGTTGCAAGTTACTGGTATTGATACATAAAGTAGAGTTGGGAAAGGGAAATTTCCGATTGCCACTTGGAGTCAGGAAGGAATTTTTTTCCCCTTTATAAATTTGGTGGGTTTTTTTGCCTTCCTCTGGATCAACAGTTAGGCAGGAAATGAGGATATTGCTAGATGGGTTGGACTGGATGGACATATGTCTTTATTCAACCTCAAATACTATACTATACTATACTATACTATGGGCCTCATTTACCCAGACTCGCTGGGCAAATATATGGAGTTAAAGTCACGCTAACTGGTTTGCTACCGGTTAGCGCGACTTTAGCTCCATATGAGAGTTGAATGCGCAGGTTACGCAAAAATCACCCGCACATCTGACGCTCGTGATTTAATATCACGTTTGCACTCGTTTTAGCACAGGATTTTAACGCCAGCTATCTGCTGGCGTTAAAATCCTGCGCTAAAACGAGTGGCTAAATCTCTACTAGGATTCACCCATATTCGCAAACGTGATATTAAATCGCAAACAGGACTTTTACCCAGAGCGGTAGCGGCTGTATGTCTTTATTCAACCTCAAATACTATACTATACTATACTATACTGTACTATACTATACTGTACTATACTATTCTGTACTATACTATACTATACTATTCTGTACTATACTATACTATACTATACTATACTGTACTATACTATACTATACTATTCTGTACTATACTATACTATACTATTCTATACTATACTATACTATACTATACTATTCTGTACTATACTATACTATACTATACTATTCTGTACTATACTATACTATTCTGTACTATACTATACTATACTATTCTATACTATACTATACTATACTATACTATTCTGTACTATACTATACTATACTATTCTGTACTATACTATACTATACTATACTTTTCTGTACTATACTATACTATACTATACTATACTATACTATACTTTTCTGTACTATACTATACTATACTATTCTGTACTATACTATACTATTCTGTACTATACTATACTATTATGTACTATACTGTACTATACTATACTATTCTGTACTATACTATACTATACTATTCTGTACTATACTATACTATACTATTCTGTACTATACTATACTATTCTGTACTATACTATACTATACTATTCTGTACTATACTATACTGTACTATACTATACTATACTATACTATTCTGTACTATACTATACTATACTATTCTGTACTATACTATACTATACTATATGTTGCCTTCATATGTGCAATCAGCTGTTAAAACAGCTGATTGTGGAGGGGGGTGGGTAAGGGACCCGGCCTGCAATATCACTGTGGGCCGGTATTGCAGTCTTTCAGGGAGATTCAATAAAAGTTCTTATCGTTTAAAATGGTGCTAAATTTGCCCCAGCCAATCAGATGTTATTTAACATTTGAAAGCTAACATCTGATTGGTTGGGGCAAAATTAGCACCATTTTTAACGATAAGAACTTTTATTGAATAACACTGTCTGTTTTTAGACCTTAATTGTTCTTTAAATGTTAAATAACTGAACAGACCATTAGTACTGCTTTTGTAGATGCCTTTAAAAATTCCTTATTCGGTTAATTACATTTTAAAGTTGGTGGAATTATGATTGTTGCGATTTTCAGGGGAGAATTATGGTGACCAAGATGTCCTTAAGAGCCCAGAGAGTGTTGTGTGTCCTCTTTAGGATCACACTAGTTAACGGACACCAGTTGCCATCAACTTAACTGTGTAAATTTCAAGCCCCGTGACATATGAAACGTTTTATGAACGCTAATTAGATCATTTATTTTCATAGATCTATCATTTGTCTACAGACAAGCAAATTAATATTAAAAATCTATATACTCAGAATATTTGTTTTTAGAAAATTAAATACGTCGTCTGTTTGGATTGATTTATATTTAAAATAAACTCATTATAATATTGGTAAATAATAATATGCATTACAAATGTCTATCTGTGGTCACAGTAATGTAGACTTTTCCTTCAATACAGAACATATTCAGGGTAATTCAATAAAAGTTCTTATCGTTTAAAATGGTGCTAATTTTGCCCCAACCAATCAGAACTTATTTAACATTTGAAAGCTAACATCTGATTGGTTGGGGCAAAATTAGCACCATTTTAAACGATAAGAACTTTTATTGAATAACCCTGATAGTTTGACATTTGTCATGCCCGCCCCTCGGAAATGTGTTCACTCTAGACTTTCCTTATATCTAGGAAGATTTTGCCTTGTGGATTTGATGTTTTGTAGATGCACATTCAGAATAATGTAGACTTGCTTCCAATTTATATTTTTAATATAATGTAATAGTATGTATGCCCTCAGTATAGTTATCTGTGGCACAGCCCAGAAGGACAAATGAGAACTTATTGACTATATTTTATATAAAATATTATTGACTATAGCTCCAATGGTTATAGGGGAGGAGAAATGTGCCTGAAAAACCACAACAGCTTTCATTTTTGTAACATCAGTACAAAAGCAGAAAAGGCTGATTGGTTCCTATGACTTAAAGGTCAACTATACTGTAAAACTTACTTTGCTTCATTTCAGTCTATAAATTATTACATGTAAGTATCCCTCACTCTGGGGTGTGTGTGTTGCTAATCTAGTTATAGTTTCCATTAATGGGCAATTTAAAAAAAACTAATTTCCCAGTGTTCATACTATTTAACCGACTCCCCTTCCATCTGACATGAATTGCTGAGACGTCATGCATGCTCAGTAATCACAATAAGCCAGCATTGGAAGGGGGAATTTCAAACCATGCAATTCACACATTCCAATTGTCATTAGTTCAGTTACAAAACTGCACAGAGCAGAAGAGTTTATGATAATTAGGCACTTGATTGGCAGATATCTAAAGATATCTAAAGAAATAGGGGACAGATAAACAAAAAAGGTACAGTGATTGTTGGGGAGAATTCATTTTTTTAATAAAGATACCCTGTAATCGTTAATACCAAGCCCATATTGGACTGTGTTTATACATAAATCCTTATTTGTCCGGCATTATTACAAACTTTGGATATATTTAAGTGAGTTAATCTCTGAGTATATTTGACTATAAGCTTTGCACAATAGATTCTATACTTCAACAGAATAAAGTATCCACCCCAAGATTGTCCACTGTACCTTTCACCGACACCCTGGGAAAGTAACTTTCTCATGTTCTACTTTAAATATAACTTAAGCTCTAATAATGTATTCTTCCTGGTCCTTGTATTTAAATGTGCAGGTGTTCCAGAGGACGGTATTTATAAAGGATCAGTATATTAGAACTTTGGAAGGTAAAAGAAAGCGATTGTTTTTAGATTGTCTTTAGACAATGTCTTATCAGGAGCTCCGCTAAGTCACCTGGTTCAGGGATCAGATTGCCTCTGGCGCCACACCACAATAGAAGTCAATGGTGCCATGTTCCTACGCATGGGAGTGACGCCAATGACTTCTGTAAGACGTGATTGCTGCACCCTAAGCAGGATTTGCTATATAAAGACTCCTTTAAGGCTGAGGCCACACCATGAAGCACTATGGGAGCACATGCGATCCGCAAAAAAATGATGATTGCATGCGCACAGAATCGCGGATCACAGTGCAATGCACCCAGCGTGGCCAGACCAATTGGTCTAGCCCTTAAAGGAACTTTTCATTATTAAATTTGTATAGAGTGTCTGTTTAAACCGATTTCTTACAAGTAGGTGTAGGGTCAAGAGTACATTTACTATAAATGAAATATTATAAACATTAGATAATGTTTCTTCCATGGCTCATCCAATTTTTGTTCTTTGCCCTTTTTTCCGTTAAAGTAACCTTTTTCCTAATTAGTTTTTCATTATTTAGAAGATGTTACCCGAAGGCAAAAGACAGATAAAAAGCATCAACCTCCGTCCTACAGAGCCCCAGTGATATCAATCTGACTGCACACGAACAGCACGTGGTGTTTGGTGAGCAAATATGTCAAGTCTGAGCAAGTATCTAACAATTTAATTATGAGCGGTGTAAAGTTACTGTGGTTAAGGGGAATGTGGTTACATCAGATAAGGTGCACTAGATAAAACCCACAATCAAAACCCTCTTGTTTTCATGTTCGCTGCTGTGGAATGGGATTTATTATGTTTATTATGTTCTGTATTATACTGGACTTGGACTGAATTGCTGGGCCGACTGTAGATGAAAAATCCCCAGTCCTGGCCAGTCTGACAGAGCAGGACTGATGGCATGGTAACACTGGTCCTACCACCAGCCCTGGGGCTTAACTACTAGGGAAGCAGGCCAGGGGCTCCCAGGAGCCAGAGGGGCCCCATCTTCAGATATAGACTCCCCTAGAAAACTACTGTGGATTGGGCTGGGAAAGGGGGCCCCATCTTAGTTTGCTGGGGGGCCAGTGACTCCTGGTTACACATTGCATTAAGTCCACTCAAGCACACCACATGTGGCAACTGGCAAGGCCAATGTGCAATCCCCTACCCAAGGGGTCACAATCCCCTCTACCCCCTACCCAAGGGGTCACAATCCCCTCTACCCCCTACCCAAGGGGTCACAATCATCCAAAATACAATATGGAGAGAAACACACCATGTAAGTGTCCAATTCTTTATTAACAAAGCATACAACGTTTTGGGGGAAAAAGTAAAGCTGTGGTACTTTTAAGTTGATATTTGGCCATAAAACTCGTGTCCCTATTTAGACCGTCGTTCAGGGAATTACATTTCTGAATGAATTTGTATTCCCATTCCTTTGTAGTGTGGGATGGATTTCTTTTATGATCACTTTTCTGCAGTACTGTAGTTTTTCTTTAATCGCTTTGCTTCTCGTAATAGCCAAATAACATAGTAAACTTGTGTTGTGTACTCAATGGATACTTGAGGTAGTCTAGGTACTACATTTTAACTTCCACAGGCGATGTCCAGTGGTCAAAGTGCCTATATCCTACCTGCTTGTCACCCACAATGATGCTGGAATTCCGTCAAACTTCTTTGGAAAATAAAAATCATTAGTCAACCTATCGAATTTCATAACCATGACAGCTATTATAGCATTAAGAGGTGTATTAGAAAGTGGGCTAGTAAATTTGCCTCTGTGAATCCAATCCATGCATACATTTGTGACAAAATGTCTGTTCCTAATAAATTTAGGGTCATATTTATAAATGGGCGAAATTAGCGCCGTAAAATTACCGCAGCGGAAAAAATACCGCTATTTTTATAATGGCGAGTGGCATCGCAGCAAAATGTTTCACTTGAAACATAACTTGAACTATCTTTGCAGCGATACTGCACTTAGCACGATGTGCTAAGTACAATAACGCCGCGAATCCCGGAGCAGGGGGCTGGGAGGGGATGCTGGGAAAGGATCGCCGTGGGTGGTCGCACCCCCCACAGTGGTCCCCGATGCCAGGCAGTCTCACTGTGGCCTCCATTCTTAAAATTTCTGAAATCTGATTGGTTAATGTAAACCATGTAAACCAAGCATTAAAAAATTAACCAGCCAGAAACGGATTAGGGTTTTCTGCAAACCTATATAAAGAGGTGCACTCCGCTGCGGGCCTCAGATGCCATCGCAGTTGATGGCTGAAGAAAGAAGCGGCTGGCAGTGGTCTCACTGGCGGCCACAGTGAGCCTGCTTGGCATCGGCGACCTCAGTGGGGTTGGTGTCGCCAGCACAAAGACGTCGCGATGGATCAAGATGCCGGCAACATTGGCCTCGATGCGGTCGCAGGGGTACCTCATCGGAGCTGGTGTCGCCTGGACTGAAAGAAAGAAGACGCCGCCAAAGTGCTCTTTTAAGAGCCGCTCACTGGGGGTCCCAGTTCGTGCTGCGGGACCCCCGCCGAAGGCACTTGTAAGTGCTGCAAGGTCCCTTATAAGGGCCGGGGGGTCCTGGTTCGAGCTGTGGGACTCCTTAAGCCCCAAAGGCCCTTCTCAGGGCCTCAAGGGCACTTTTTAGTGCTGCAAGGGCGCTGATAGGGCTGAGGAAGGGGGTCCCGGTTTGAGCTACAGGCCCCCTAAGCCCCAAAGGGCTCTTGTTAGAGCCGCAAAGGGCACTTGTAAGTGCCGCAAAGGCCCTGATAGGGCCTTAACCCCCCCTACCTATAAGCCCTTTAAGACCCCCACCCTTATCCCACAGCAGCAGCCCCCATAGTCTCCCACATGCCCCTACCCCCCTAATACTGTACAGAGGCCCATCAAGAGTCAAGACCCACCACAATTATTTGTCCCCCAGCAGCAGCACCCCCTCCAAACCCACACACACACTACCCCCCCCCATATACATCATTTCATTTAAAAATCAAATACTGGCAGTAGCAGAGCAGTTGTTTAATAAAGAACCTCTGCTTTGAAGAATCAGGCCAGCCACCAGCTCAGATCCAAATGAACCCTTCCCTCGCATCTCTTACTCCTGACCATAAAGACCATCTCCTCCTCGTGGGTGTGTCTCAGGCTGCAGGCTATTGGACAGGATGCAGACTGCTCTGGGAAGCACAGCTCATCATTGTCATCAGCAGACTGGTATAAAAAAAAAAATTCATTTTTTTTTCATTGGGGGCCACATTTTTCAAGTGCAGTGAAGTAGAAGGGCCCACTGGGGATTTCCCTGACACCCGGTAGGCCAGTCCAACCCTGTTCTCGCATCTACAGTATTTAAGTCATCCTCTCTGTTATTTTTATTTTGTTTCTTCACATAATGGCAATACTCAGATATGATTGGTTAATGTGTGATCATATGATTGCAAGCATTGAAATATTAACCAACCACAACTGGACTTGGTCCTTTAGCAAACCTATATAAAGAGGTGAAAACCCCCACGGAACTCATAAGTCATTGGAATGATTGCAGAAGAAAGAAGGAAGAAAGAAGACTTCGGCGTCGGCAACACCGGGGACATTGATGTCACAAGGGCACTTATAAGTCACAATACTTTATACATTTTTTAGTATATAACAAATGCCTGTCACAGAGAGAAAAGTGTAACTTTACAAGCCTATTACTTAAGATCCAGAGAAGCTAGAAGCATTATTCTAGGCTTGTTTGAAAGGATAGGCTTGGTGATTGGTTAGTAGTACCACTTTTAATTCCTATCAGACAGACTCAGTTGGTTTCTCAATAAGAAGTCTGTCTGATGGGTTGGCTGTGTGTACGTAGCCTACAAATACATTATTTAATACGAGCTTGAGCTTCATGGCAATAGCCGCAGGGGAAATCTGACCTATTCTGCCCTCTAAGCCAGAAACTCAAACCCACGAGAAAAAAACGTCCGGTAACTTTTACATGAGTTTGCATTCTTATTTTGTAACAATAAAACAAAACAGGCATGAATGGGTGCAGCGGTGAGATTTTGGTAGATATAATTAAAGGGACATAACATATTTAGTGCACAAGGTGCCTAATAGTAAAGAGCATGGGGCAGGAACACCATAGAAATGGTTTCAACCTGTATTCATTAGGACGTCTGATATTCATGGGCAGTGCTACCCAGAGCTGCCAGCAGGTGGCACCATGTAACTGTTATATGATAGAAAACCAACATTGTTTAATAGAAGTAAATATAATGCTTTCTTAAAGGGAAACTACAGGATTTACTGATAAAGGAGTATATGTGTGCACGTGGATCATTTATACATTAACAGAGCTTGAGACATCTGTTGTCTCAAGGTAAAAGCAAAGTTATAAGGAAAATAAAGTACCCTGTTGCTCCAGATATCCTGTTGGGAGCCTACCATCATAGAAAAGATAATCAATGCACATTCCTGGGCCCCATACAATATCATATTATCTGTATATACAGTATATCTCTATATATATAAACATAGAAAAGATAATCAATGCACATTCCTGGGCCCCATACAATATCATATTATCTGTATATACAGTATATCTCTATATATATAAACATAGAAAAGATAATCAATGCACATTCCTAGGCCCCATACAATATCATATTATCTGTATATACAGTATATCTCTCTATATATATAAACATAGAAAAGATAATCAATGCACATTCCTAGGCCCCATACAATATCATATTATCTGTATATACAGTATATCTCTATATATATAAACATAGAAAAGATAATCAATGCACATTCCTGGGCCCCATACAATATCCTATTATCTGCACACTGGGATACTTTATAAACATAGGGGTTTTAGTATACATTACTGTCATCACATGAATGAAAAGTCTTCCAACCACGTCAAGGTAACCCCAGTCATTGTGCATTGATTATCTTTTCTATGTTTGTATAAATGTTTGACCAGATCAGTAGCACTTCCGCTAAATGTAGTTGTAAATTAGCCTAATATTAGTGCTTCCACAATCCTTGTATTGGGAGCCTACCATGCAGACCCATGAAACTTTACCAAGATTCTAAAGATGTTGGTCAGGATGATAGGGTCAAAATTGACTTGTATATTACAGGCCTAAGGGCGCCAATGTGGAATTTGAGCAAGGCCCCCTGAGCATAAGGGCCCAGATTCAAAGGCCCCACCACTAAACAAGCCTCCCTGGAGGGTTGACAACACTTTCTTAAAGCATGCATCAAATGGTGTTAATGAAAAAATCACTTACCAGGAGCATAACTGGTGTTATGTGCTGGGGTGGTGCCTTGTATATTTGGGAGGGTACAAAAGTTGCGGGCCCCTGATTTCCACTCATACCCCCTGCACCCCTGGTAGCTAAGTCCCTGCCGTGACTACATCACTTCTCATTGGTTTGGCCCTGAGGGAGGGAAGGCCTACAGACGGGACAGCAGTCAGAATTGTAACTAGAGATTGTACTAGTGTGACCAGTGTTCTCCCCAGAATTTTTTCCAGCCGGGTGGCATGAAAAAGTAGCCAGGTGGGACAGGACGGGGAAATTTGGTGGTGGGGAAAATTAAATGTGATATTTTTACTAGTTAATTATAATAATAATAATAACATGTGACCTGCATACAGAGTGCGTTGCAGGTTTGCTGTGCCACCTTTTTGCGGCCTTGGGGATCTTGCAAAAACTAGTTAACATGTGCTAAAATAATCTCGCTGTTAAAAAGGGGGTCATGGCCGGGCAGTTTTGGTGGGAGTTTTTACTGACCAATTGGCACACATATTATACCTACATCTAAATTCTTTATTTAATCCCAACAGTGGTTTCTCAAGAAAACTTTTACAGCCGGGTGGCATGAAATAGTAGCCATGTGTGCCGCCCGGCTAAAAGATCATAGGGAGAACACTGGTGACATATACCATGGGGTCATATTTCCCAACTTTCAGCAGGACAAAGGAGGGGCATGGATGTGGCCTGCCCATGCATTGCCCAGGATCCGTCTTACCCTACCTACAGACCCCCTCAAACCATGCCCCGGCCCCACCAGACAATAAGATGGTTCCTCTGGCACCCTTAAAACAGGCCTGTCCCACCATAAGTTATACACAAAAGGGTTTATAATACAGTATTGCCCACCTGTGTTTGTCTATTCATCTCATATGTGTTTCCTGTACAGCGCGGAATCAGCTGATATTTCTCATACAACATCCCCACTCACCCCAACATTTCAACACCTGCAGGAACACGCCCGTGAAAGTGTTTAATATGCTTAGGGAAGCTCAGAACCTTGACTTCTTTTATTTGCTTCAAGCTACAAATCTGCTTTAATTTTATTTGGTAAAATATTTATCATACCTGTGACTAATCAGCTGGAGATTTTGGGACTTATCTGTCAGTTGGTGCTGCCTGCTTGGCCCCACCTAGATAATAATAATCACCTTTAATGTTTAAAGGGCCTTTGGTAAAAGATTTGTAATGTGCTTTTAGCGCTAATGATCATCGTCTAGAATTTTATAGCTGATAATTATTTTAATCGTTCTGTGTTTAATCAGATCTATTATATTAAATGCTCAGTCATGCCCTAGATATTGGTAATAAAGCCATTGGAGTGAAAGTATAGGATTGCTTAACCTGTTGGATATAAGGATTTGCCGTCTGTATTGGTCTGTATTGGTCTGTATTGGTCTTCTGGTGATGATTTTTGGTCCCTGTGGTGTGAACATTCTAACGGGTTCATTGGTTTGAGGTTGGTTCTATCTGATGTGAATTGGAGTGTTATTTCTATTATTAAAATTGCCCTTTAAGATTATGCTGCTGGTGGTTACCGTAATTAATGTTTGGTCATCTGGAAGTAGTCACCAGCTGCAAAGGAGGAGCAACTGCCAGTCTGTGTCCTTATTAAACAATGAATTATGTGAACTTTATACTATGAGGAGACCTCAGGTCCCAAACTATTTAAAAATTGGGACTAAAACCGTAGAGATGCTAATTTCGTCCTATTGACCAGTCCATACAATTGACGTATGCTAGAGAGTTTTGGTGGAGACTCTTCTGTCATCCAGAGAATATGAAAAATACAGAGTGTGGTCAACTTCTCACTCCATCTCCAGATGTTCTGCTGAATATCAAGACTGGTGAGATGTGTGTTTTCCCACAGAGAAGTGACCATAAAATGCATTTTCCCTTTTTATCGTTGACCGCTACGATTTAAAGGGTTTCCGTGAAAACAATTCCATTTGTGTGGTTCTTTGAAAACCATTTTGATGTGGACAGCCCAGCTGCTGAATTTTAACATTTGGGGTGAATGTAATTGTCCAACAACCTAAATAGTTTCTTATCGGTGATGGACGTGATCATGTTCCTATTTGAAGAACAAAGCTTTGTGAGGTCCATCAGATGAAATCTTGTCCGTCAATGAGAGAGACGACTGTGTAAGCAAATAACAAGCTATAGGCACAATAGGGAACTGTGGCTGTAATCTTAATGGCCCTTGTTACTGTAATAATTGGCTTCGGTCATTCTGTGTTTCATGGCTTTGCCGGGTTGAATAGGACCCTATGTTACGTTCTTTTATTCGATTCTGTTACTTTAGCACTGATCTCTTCTAAAAATAATATCAAAGCATGTTTAAATAAATCATTGTGGGAAAAATGCCTTGATCTTCAAAATAGAAATCTGTTGACAGTAGCGGATAATGCGGACTTCATGGTGATAATTTATCCATACGTCATTTAAAATGTCAGTTTTGTCGTTAGGAAGTAACAAGTACAAGTCACATGAGCTGAATTTCTCTTCCCTTAGCAAACAAAATGAATGGAAAAGATATATCTCATATCAGTATCAAGGGAATACTTTTAACACAAAATCCCCAAAAGCCTCCTTGACACCTCTCTTGAACCAGTCCTGTTCCTTTGCCAATATGTTAACATTACAATCTTCAAAGGTATGTCCTTTTACCTTAAGATGCAGGTACACGGCTGAGTCCTGACCCGAGGAATTGGCTCTTCTGTGCTGGGCCATACGTTGATGCAGTTGCTGTTTGGTCTCCCCCACATACAAATCAGAGCATTCTTCACTGCACTGCACTGCATATATGATGTCGCTTTTCTTGTGTTTCGGTATTGGGTCTTTCAGATGTACCAATTGCTGCCTCAGTGTGTTGTTCGGTTTAAAGCAGACAGGGATACGGTGTTTTTTGAAAATTCTTCTTAATTTCTCGGAGACCCCTGCTACATATGGGATGACCATGTTCTTCCTCCTGTCTTGCTTTTCCCCTTCACTGTTGGTATTCGTGTTCTTTTCTTTCCTTCTACTTCTTTTGACAAAGGCCCAGTCTGGATATCCACAGGTTTTAAAGGAATAGTTTACTGCAATAGTGAACTATTCCTTTTCTACATTGACTGAAGCCCGGGAGGTTAAGGAGCTATGCCTTACCTCCCGTTCTTCAATCAATGTTTGGATAGCCAGGAACGAAGCTCACAAAATCTTACCCTATTCCTTTAAGGGCTCCTCTGAGATGTTTCATTTCTTTTTGGGTAGAAAGACAAACATTTTTTAGAACTTTTAAACATAAAGGTTCAAACTCACAATTACAGGTCAATTCCCTGAAATGAATGTTAAGGTTAATCTTTAGTTCTCCTTTAAAGGAGAGCGCAAATTAGAAGCAATTTATTTATGTGATATTACATGTTGCTTTGGTGGAATATTTCTAATTAATGAAACAGTTCAAGGTGCTAAAGTACATGACATTGATTAATACAATTATGTATTGTGTTCCTAGTGGGACCTGGGCAAGGTGATGTAAGTTTATATGTCTGTATTCAAGGGCAGGGGTACGGATCAGTGATCTGGCTTCAGATGATGGCGGAATTTGGTCTGGTCTTAGTCATCCTGACTCTGTGAAAAAAAAATCGACAGGCCCATGTTCCATTAATAATTCAGCCACAACAAACAGAACCAGGATACGTCATCACAGGAGCTTTCCAAAACAAGTTGACTTGTTGCTTCCAGTGCGATTTCACGTGGACTTTAACACAGTGTCTGTAGGCACTGCCATCTTGTCTTTCAACATGGAGAATGCTGTATGTGGATCTCTAAATGAAGTTGTTTTTGTTGTAAAAAATATAAAACTGACCTTCCCTGAATATTTAAAGATAAATTCTTTGTATTTGTATAAGCCTATATATGTCTTCTTGTACGTTGGAAATCCAAGGGGTGTTTCTTCCTGCTGATTGATCTATATTTACAATGTTTTCTTATACAGATACATCTCATTGGAGTTTTTTGCTAGTAAAAGTACGTATATACTCGGTTATAAGTTGACCCGAGTATAAGTCGAGGAAACTATTTTACCTGGAAAAGGAGTAAAACATGATTGACTCAAGTATAAGTCGAGGGTAGAAAATATGACCACTGCTCCCTTATGATTCTGTATTGTTTTGAGGCTTTAGTTGCCCTTTAAATGGGCAGCAGAATTCCCATACAGTAGTCCCATACAGTAATAGCCAAATCCAGTATGGTTATTATTGTATGGGGGATTCTGCTGTCCATTTAAAGGGCAACTAAAGCCTCAAAACAATACAGAATCAGAAGGCAATCTTTTTAACAATAGATACCATTCTCCTGAATCTGTATTGTATAAGACATTAGTTGCCCTTTAAATGGAGAGGAATCCAACACACTAACCCCCCAATTCCTTGCCACTCCAGATGTTTGGAAACTACAACTCTCAGCATGCTTTAGTTGCTGGGAGTAGTAGTTTCCAAACATCTTCGGTGGCAAGCACTACACCTCCCCCCCATCCCCCCAGAGCCCCCCCAGTGGAGGAGAGAACTTGCTTTAAGGTAATCCGGCTGCATCTATCTAAAATTACTAACCTGAAATCCTGCAGCCACACGCTTCCTCTCTCTTCCGCATCCAGAGTCCACGTGCCTGACGTCACTACTCGGCGCCGGGTAAGACCGGCACCGAGTACTGACGTCAGACACAGCACCGTGGGATGCGGAAGAGAGAGGAAGCGAGTGGCTGAAGTATTTCAGGTTAGTGACTCGAGTATAAGTCGAGGTAGGATTTTTAGCCTTTTTTTAAAGCCTAAAAACCTCGGCTTATACTCGAGTATATACGGTAAGCACACCAGCTACTATGCCCCTTGATTAAAACACATCTCCCATTATACAAAGCCTTGTCCAATCCACCCTCATTAGTGGATTTTACCCATTTTAGTGACTGTACAATTAGACATATCGGTAAATATATTGGACAGAAATCTGTCTATGTTTACCAGGCCTTAAAGTGCATGTCCACCCATAAAACAAAAAACTGGTGACATGTCAGTTATCTGCCTGCAACCCCAATTGCTATTTTTCCCGGTTTATTACATGCATTTGTAACCAGATAATTTAATGATAAGTTCTGTTCCTTTCTTCCTCTGCTCCAAGAGCTTTTTAAATGCTTGAGCATGTGCAGAGGATGCCGATGTCATTTGTTACAGCCTTGATTGACTGCATGGAGGGAGGGGCCAGCTTACTCTGGCTGAATTGTTACGATTATAATTCTTAAATATCTGGTTAGTAATGCAGGTAAAGTGCAAAATATACCAGTTGGGGTTGGGGGCAGGTAACTGACAAGTGACCAATTTTTTTTTGTTTTAAGGGTGAACATTTCCTTTAAAGGGCAAATATAGTGAACAAACAACTTTTATTTTCCTAAAACTACATTTACCAGGGAGGTAGGAAAATACTCCTACCTCCCCATCTGCCATCTAAACTGAGCCGTGGGCTGTTAAAAATCAGCACTTCTTCCCTCACATCCCTTTTTAACTCTGCTTCCTTCTCACCTTCCATCTCAAATGGAGCTAAACATGCACACTATGGGGCTGATGCAATAAGAGGTACAAAGGTTTGCTTGTGCTATTTTTATTCAGCAACCAATCAGATGTTATCTAACTACAGTAACCCAGGAAAAAGCTTATATTTGATTGGTTGTTGCAGATGAAATGCACAGGAAAACTTTTGCACCTCTTATTGCATCTGCCCTTTTGTATCCTACTGCAGATTAGGCCTTTGTGTAATGAGCCCTAAATCCAGTAGGTATTTATTTCAGTTAACTTCCCTGTAGAGCAAATCTTTAATTGGCGCCAACTCCAAAAGGAAAATGGCTTCCTTCACCAGCAGCAAAGAACCATGGGAAAAAGAAAAGGATGAATTATTGGAATGTTTCAAAGGTATTGTTTATCATTCAAAAATAAAAAAATACATCAAATCTGTAGCATTGGCTTTTGTTTAAGCAGAAAGAATTCCATATCGGAACTATAGCACTACGGCACGGGGATTTAACTACCACTAAACGCCACTAACAATGAAACTGATATTGATTGAAAATAAATGAATGAACATCCATTAGCGCAAAAGATTAATTGCTTCATGTAAAAAAAAAAGTTTTATTCAAAGTTAATAAATGACCCATTAAAAAAGAATTAAATAAAACGGTATAGAACTCCAGCTCTTCAAACATCTATTTCCAATAAGCTATTAATTGCAATGTGACATGTTTGTTGGAACGCATCGCTACAGAGCAAGACAAGGTAATAATTAATAGCCCTGAAATTTGGCTTGGGTCCCCACTGTTCACAGTCATAGGATCATAGGGTTTAACATTGTCTGGACAACTGGATAGATCAGTCATGAATTCTTAAAGCCTCTCTCTCTCCAGTCTATTCTTCCTTTAATTTGCTTAAACCCTAGGAAACAAGTTATAAACATGACCTTCTCATCTAGAGGTTATATTTTACATGCAAAAAGATAGATTGTTTGGCCTTAGATAATAAACAATAAATAATGCTAGTATTGGGGAAAAAAGCTCTGTCCATTTTAGCCCGACTCAGCTGATCATCAATAGAGATGGCCGAAAGTTCAAATTCGGACCCATTAAAGGGCAAGTCCAGCTTAAATATAAGTTTCTTTTAAAATGATTATTACCCCACAAAACCTCACTTTCGCAAGATTCTTAGAATGCAAAGATCCCCCAGAACTTACTTACCTGACCCTCGCCACTTCTACTTCGTGGCTGGTGCTGACAGCCGCTCCACGTCCTGGTTGCGGCTGTCAGTTAGGGTGCGACGGGACGTCACGCCAAATCGCCTGACAGCCACGGCCAGGAAGAGATTTGTCAGTGCAGAAGTCCCCTGCTCCTGTTTTTGCTGGAAACAGGAGCAGGGGGCGTGAAATAGCCGTCGAGGGTCCGTGTCAGGTAAGTAAGTTCTGGGAGATCTTTGAATTCTAAGAACCTTGCGAAAGTGAGGTTTTGGGGGGTAATAATCATTTTAAAAGAAACTTATTTTTAGGCTGAACTTGCCCTTTAAAGTCAATGGGAGAGTGATAGTTCGAAAAGTCCGGATGATTTACAGATAAACTAACAATGGTAACTTACTGTAAATGGCTGTGGCACCTGGGAAATGGCCTGGGGAACATGTCACTGTCACCAAAACTTTTTAAAGACTTCTTAAACACGAGCGGAAAATTGTTGGGTTTTGCGCAAGCTACATTCGAGTGTTACGGCCAATTTGAGGGTTAGCGAACGATACGTTCGAATGTTACTGAAAATCAAAGGCTACATTAAAGGGTTAGCGAACGATACATTCGAGGGTTACCGAAAATGAACAATACCTTCAAAGGTTACCGAAAACTAATGATACATTCGAGGGTTAGTGAACGATACATTCGAGGGTTAGCGAACGATACATTCGAGGGTTAGCGAACGATACATTCGAGGGTTAGCGAACGATACATTCAAGGGTTAGTGATCGATAAATTCGAGGGTTAGCGATCGATACTTTCGAGGGCTAGCGAACGATACATTCGAGGGTTACCGAACGATACATTCTAGGGTTAGCGATCGATAAATTCGAGGGTTAGCGATCAATACATTCGAGGGTTTGCGAACGATACATTCGAGGGTTAGGGAACGATACAATCGAGGGTTAGCGATCGATACATTCGAGGGTTAGGGAACGATACAATCGAGGGTTAGCGAACGATACATTCGAGAGTTAGCGATCGATACATTCGAGGGTTAGCGAACGATACATTCGAGGGTTAGCGAACGATACATTCGAGGGTTAGCGAACGATACATTCGAGGGTTAGCGAACGATACATTCTAGGGTTAGCGAACGATACATTCTAGGGTTAGCGATCGATACATTCGAGGGTTAGCGATCGATACATTCGAGGGTTAGTGATCGATACATTCGAGGGTTAGCGAACGATACATTCGAGGGTTAGCGATCGATACATTTGAGGGTTAGAGAAAGGCGCATAAATACAGCCCCGAGTACGGAAAGTCCGAGAAAACTGGATCTGGGATAGTTCGAGAAGTCCGAGTCAGTTCGGACTTGTTAAGTTCGACTTGATCTTGGGTTCGAGTTCTAATCCATCTCTAATCATTGACAAATGTCCATACACAACGAATTGTCAGACGAAATGCACAGTTGGCAGTGTGCTATCCCACGCATTTATGGAGCTTTATTTTTTTAACAGACCGTTAATCACTCTCACATTAAAGGGGAACTAAATTTTAATCAAAAGGACGGGATATTTCTAATTTTAAAGTTTGTTATTACACTTTTAGCTAAAAGTTGGTCAATTTAAATTGGTCATTTCAACATATCGATAATTTACTTTGTGCCATCACTTGGCCCAATACACATCAATAGAAATATTTAAATGCGTATTTTTACCATATTGGAAAGCTAATTGCTACAGTTCATCAGCGTTAAGTTGGCCAAGATATCAGCCCTATTGTAACTCTCCAATAGAAATGAGATAACGTATATTAGCTCCATATAGCATATATAGTAGATGATGTTTGGTTTCTATATGTGTCCTAATGTATTATATTTACAATAAAATGTTTCTGTAACAATAATAATATAATAACATTTCCTTTGAAATTTTAGATGTACCTCCCACTAAAACTGTATCGTCCAGATAAAAAACTGGGATGATCCCGCTGAATGGAACGTTGGGAGGTATTTCCGCTGCTCTGGCCCATATTAGATATACCAGTCTCTCGCCTGCCGTTAGAAGTACATTAGCAAAAGATTAGTTTCTCCTCTGCAGCTCCAGGAATGGCTGCATATGTGTCACATTTTTGACGGACTGCCAGGTCTGGGCCAGCTGTGTAAATAATGATAAAAACATTTTTGGTAAAGGAAAGTATAGAGAAATTTGTATTTGGGGGCCTTAAAGGATATCTATTGCCCCTCCCCACCCTCTCCCAGTAATAGTACCCAGGGTAAGGACCTAATCCCTGGGCCTTACCTTGCTGAACACCAGCCCTTAAGGTAAGACCCAGGAGTGAGGACCCCATGGTTTAGGTCCTCATTCTGTGTACTGAGGAGGAGGGGAGGGCACAGTTACCCTTTAAGATTGTGTTAAAATTAAGTAGAGAGGATGGACATGTCCTTTAAAACAGGGGTGCCTTAATTAGGCCATGCTGAGGGCCACACTAATGGCACAACAGGCAGTTGTCTATGCGATCAGTTTAACACTTGTCCTCAAAGAAGTATCTTCGGTTTGGTCACACTAGGGAGTATTTTGGCACAAAATCGCATTGCCCATAAGATGTTCACACTGCATTGTGGAGTGCACTGCATGCAGCAATTTTACGCTATAAGGCAGGCATAGCGTTACCATTGCATATAACAGCATCGGAATGCACAACGTGCGATGCAGTGGGATGTTTCCCCTGTATTGTTCATTCTATAGTGTAAGCTTTTCATGTCTGCATCTTGGTTCCCGTTGTTTTAATCCCCTTTCAGACCAACGCCCCACGTACTTTCTTCATCTCTCAATGTTCCAGCACTGCAGGTAACTGTAAGTCAGCAGAAAGGGGGATTCTGAGCACCTGTTATTCCCCTGTAAAATCGCCCATTGAAATAAAGGGTCCTTGGTGTGAATGGTCTACCTCCTGGCTATGGAGGAATTGGTGCCTGTTATAGTTTCCAGTTTTACCTTTATTTCACATTATTATAAATATAGAAGCCAAAAATTTGAGTGACTTCACTACATATGACTTCCCCTTGACAAAGAAACGTCTTCCATTTTCTGTGTTCTAGAACAAACATTTTTTCTTTCACATTACTGTAGTTTAGTGCCTGATCTATTCCCCTTCATATCCGTGTTCATATCAACCCCCAGACTGAATAGAAACTACACTGCAGAAGTAACAAAATGGGGCCAAGGGGGGTTAATAAACGCCAGTTCTGCTGTTAATTAAATTGTATGCCCTTCACTAGTTACTGACCTTACCCTCTTCCTTTCTATTCATTTTCCAAGATACATTTCCTAACGTCTCACCTCAAGATCTGTTCTTTCATCCATTTACACTAGTTACAATAGTTATTTCAACAGACTGAACTGTGCACTATAACATTATATATCATTGCAGCTTAACATCTGTATTTAGCTTCTTCACTAGCACCCAACACATTACACAGCGCTTTACAATATTATCCCTACAGGACCTGCCTGAAGAACCTACAATCTAAGAAACTTACTGTAACTCACACACAGCAGTATGTCTTCATGATTGTGAGTAGAGATGGACGAACTTCCTGAAGTTTATGTTGGTTTCCGAACTTCAGTAAAAGTTCGGAAACTAACCGATTAAAGTCAATGGGAGATAATAGTTCAAAAAGTTTGGATCAATAACAGATAAAATAATGGTAACTTACTGTAAATGGCTGTGGCACCTGGGAAATGGTCTGGGGAACACGAATATATATCACCAAAACTCAATTAAACACTTCTTTCCCCCACGATCGGGCAATTGTTGTGTTTCCGCAAACTAAATTTAAGGTTTATGGCCAATTCAAGGGTTACTAAACGATACTTTTGAGGGTTACTAAACGATACTTTTGAGGGTTACAGAGTAATACATTCGAGTGATACCAAAATCGAACGACACATTCGAGGGTTACCGACACTGACTGCTACATTTGAGGGTCACACTACATTCAAGGGTTACCAAACGATACATTAGAGGGTTAACGAAATCGAAGGTTACATTAGAGGGTTACTGAATTCGAACTTTACATTCGAGGGTTACTGATTTGTGAATTTGAGAATTATCGAATTGTTCAATAATTATTGAAAATAACTCCGCAAGCTCGGAAAACCGAACTAGTTCGAACACAAATTACTATTACGGATAGCTCAGGTTCGTCTAAACTCATAAAGTTCGTCCTGAACTTGGGTTCGGGTTCATCCCTAAATGTGAGGAAAAATAAGAAAACCCACACAGCAAGCACAGAGAGAAAATACAATTTCTTTCCGTATGTAACCGTATTATAAAGGATCATTATAGATAATGCCCAATGCCGAACAAAAAACATGGAAGCCAAGCCAATATATACCCGCCGGTATTGTCTTTTTGCTGTGGGAGCGAAAACCAACATCGCCATTGTTTTTCAAACACCATAAAAGTTTGTTATGGGACATTATGTATAATAGGTGCCATCTAGATGTCCCCTATCTAACCCCAAGGATTTCCACTTTGGAGAGTTAGGTCATGACTGGTTTTCTGAAGGTAAAGATGTCAAGTTTGTCTTGTTCATTTAGAGGTGGTATTAATTCTATAATAGACTATTGGTCACACTAACATGTTAGTACAGCTGCCCCAAGGTATGCCTGCTTGCTCTGTCCAGGTAAATAGTAATTAAGGTAACGGTAAGAATGCAGGTTACTCCCTGTAGGACTAAAGGTTCGTGGGTCCCTACCCGACATTGTGTACGAACATTCGTTTCAGCCGATAATCGGCTGAAAAGGACGTTCGGTCGGGGATCGGCGAACGAACGAACGACTTGGCGTATCTCCGAACGAACGTCTGCTTCAGCCGATAAAGGTCCCATACATGGGCCGATTATCGGCCAAAACGAACGTTCGTACATGGGACAGGACCCCCGATCACACGTGTGTACGAACTTTTAGGTTGAGGCCATACTAAACCACACATAAAAAAATCACTGTTAGTTTCTGCCTGCTCTTGCTTGTATCTGCTATTACATGCGCTTGCATTTACATAAAAAGATCTCATGTCATACTAATTGTGTCTGTTCAATCCACTAATGGGGATTGGGCATTGCAGCGCATGCAGTACGGCCTACTTCATACTGATGTGGGGGGTATTGTATATCGTGTGTTTTAGAGTGATCTCAGCTGATACCGTAAATTGTTTTTTATTCTGAGGATGCCAAGTGTATAAGTGCTTCATAGGGACACTTGCAAAGTTCCTTCTTTGCTTTGTGTTCTTGTTCTTATAGTATTTTGATCCCTAGGGCCGTCCGATTACAGATAACATACATCCTGTCCTTGGATAAGAGCAGTGCACACATTTATTCATTTACAGCAAGTCCTACTGGAGTAACCTGCATTCTTACCTTTACCTGGATTAATATGTTAATTCTGTGTTTTATAAAATCTGGTTCACTGGATTCTGTCTGTGGCTGTAGTTCATGAATGAGGAATTTAAAGGACAAATAATTCACCTTTTCCCTAATCCATAGCTGAACAGTACCCAGGGGAGGACCTAAAAAGTTTATAAACTTATTAAAAGTTTCCCTCTGAGCTCTGGTCCATACCTCAATTCTGCCACTGTTATTGACAGTTCGTGATGTTGCCTGTTCTTTCAGGAATCGGTGGTTTACCAGTAGAGCACAAGGTACAACTTCAGTAAATAGCATTTAGAGGAGAATGAACCCAAAAACTACAAAGATTCCCCTTATGTGCCTTCCTTTACGCTACAAACTCGCTTTTAATTTCCACTCCAAAAATGAAGCTACCATTTAGATCTCTGCCAGCTCCTTATATGAGAGCAAAACATTTTCTACACTTTTCTACACTTGCAAACGTAACCATAGCTCCTAACTTATGTGATGCACAGATATATTCATTCAATATATTTAAATTGCAGAACGGGTTGGGAGGTGTTGGTACTTAGTAACACACTTATAGAAACAACATGGTGCAGGGCTGCACGGGGAGGACAATGAAATGAACCCGATCTTAGCACAGCTCTGTGCAACACATTAGTAGTGCTGAAATCTATTGACCAGAGAAAAATAAAACTAGACTTTGGATTTAGTAAATAAAAGACAGAATTAGTTCCCTATAAATCTTACCTTTATATATATATATATCCTAGACATATCCAGGAAAGTTTACCTTTATATATAGACAGTTCTAGAAATCTCCAGGACCCCTAAATCGCCAAGTTCATACAGCTATCAGTAAGAATATGATACCCCAATTGGTGAATTAACACATCACACTTAACAAGCAAAGCCAACCAGGGCCGAAGGCTGACCACTAAGTCTGCCCAGCCAGCCAATCACAACCTCAGCTACTAAGCCAAAATGAGCTGCAATGCAGATCTACAGTGTTATGTCTCCCTTGTTATATTGTTCAAGAGCAATTAAACACTTGGAATGTAGAGGGAACTTAATTTATTCACACAGAGCAACAGGTACATCACACTTTCTCATCCCATGCTATTCCCTAGCTTACTTCCTGGTACTGCCCCTTTTTCCCAGCTTGCCTCTATGCTTTAAAGAAACAGTATTAATTAAACATGTAGATGTTACATACAGTATGAGAAAGTAGATTGATTCCAGTAAGTTCAAATCCTCATGTGATCTCTGTGATCCTATTGGCTAGTCTGCCCCTGATTATAATTAACATTTTTACAGAAATATTTTATAAAAGAAGTTTCATCTTCAGGTTAGGAAAGGTTTCTTTACAGTGAGAACGGTGAAACTGTGGAACTGTCTTCCAGCAGATGTGGTAATGGCAAGTTCATTGAATAGCTTTAAAAATGGCCTGGATAAGTTTCTAAAACTAAAAAATATTGAGAATTACTGGTATTAATACATATACTGTAGTTCTGATTGGTACAGGGATACTATATAATATTGAGAATTACTGGTATTAATACATATACTGTAGTTCTGATTGGTACAGGGATACTATATAATATTGAGAATTACTGGTATTAATACATATACTGTAGTTCTGGTTGGTACAGGGATACTATATAATTTTGAGAATTACTGGTATTAATATATATACTGTAGTTCTGGTTGGTACAGGGATACTATATAATATTGAGAATTACTGGTATTAATACATATACTGTAGTTCTGATTGGTACAGGGATACTATATAATATTGAGAATTACTGGTATTAATACATATACTGTAGTTCTGGTTGGTACGGGGATACTATATAATATTGCGAATTACTGGTATTAATACATATACTGTAGTTCTGGTTGGTACAGGGATACTATATAATATTGAGAATTACTGGTATTAATACATATACTGTAGTTCTGGTTGGTACAGGATACTTATATAATATTGGGAATACTGGTATTAATACATATACTGTAGTTCTGGTTGGTACAGGGGTACTATATAATATTGAGAATTACTGGTATTAATACATATACTGTAGTTCTGGTTGATACAGGGATACTATATAATATTGAGAATTACTGGTATTAATACATATACTGTAGTTCTGGTTGGTACAGGGATACTACATAATATTGAGAATTACTGGTATTAATACATATACTGTAGTTCTGGTTGGTACAGGGATACTATATATAATATTGGGAATTACTGGTGTAATAATATACTGAGTGGGTTGCTGTACAGGGATACTATATAATATTGAGAATTACTGGTATTAATACATATACTGCAGTTCTGGTTGGTACAGGGATACTATATAATATTGAGAATTATTGGTATTAATACATATAGATCTGGTTGATCCAGGGATACTTTCCGATTGCCGTTTGGAGACAGGATGGAATTTTTTCCCACTTTTTTGGTGTTTTTTTTTTTTTTTTGCCTTCCTCTGGTTCAACTGTTAGGTAGGGTTAAAAAAAAAAATGGTGAATAGGTTGGACTTGATGGACGTATGTCTTTATTCAACCTCAATTACTATGTTACTATAAAAGGTCACAAGTTTTATCCTTTTTATCTCTGATCTTTAACATTATAATTAGAATATGAAAATAATATAAAGAGGGGATGCTGGAAAATATGCAAATTAGGGCTTGGTAAACAAGTTACTATTATGGGATGTCTGCTGGTATTATGGGATTTGGTTGCTATGGTAACCTATTGCTTATTGACTGCATCTAGTACTTGTAACCTTTGGTTACCATGGTTACTATGACATCACTAAACAGCATAAGACATCACACATCCTGTGAATCTTCATTTTTTCAGAATGCAGCCTAAGAGCAAGATGCGCTTTTTTGTGTCTCAAATCTTAGTGCTTTTTTGCATTGTGAATGCTAATAAATTTCAAGAAAAATACAAATATCGACATGAAGAAGAACCTGAGAATTTGAGGTAAGAATTTTTTTTGTTGTTTATTTTATTTTAATTTTTATCAACTTTTTTTTTTTTTACTGATTGTATCCAGGGTGAGGACCTAAACCGCTAAACCATCTCATAATGCTATCTTTACCCAACCCCTTTCACAGTCCAGGACTGTTCCCAGACTGGCCAATGGGAAGGCACTCTCTTTGCATAGTGCAAATACTGGAACTATTAAGAAGTGGGTCAAGAACCACATTTCAAGATGGTCTTTGAAAGCCCAGTATGCCACATTTAGATGGCACCCCACAATGTCTCAACCAATCATCAACGCGGTTGCTGGTCCTTCCTCTCCTGCTGCTTCAGTGCATGGAAGATTGTCGGAAGGCAGCCGAGGAAACGAGGGCTGATAAGTATCTTTAGAAGCCGGTTAGAAGACCTTGCAAGGTCTAGGTTTGGGGGTTTTCTGTTGATAGTCACATTTTTTCTTTTAAGGATGTTTTACTAAAATGTTTTTTCTTCTTTTGTATCTATTGCAGTGAGAACATGGAGATTAATGTATTTAATAGTGTGATCTCCAACCCATATCTCTACATGGCCATCTTCCTGTCCTTCGCTGGCATCATTTGGTTCTTTAAACTTTCAAAGCTGTTTGATGAACTGGACACTGAGAATGAGGACACTGAGAATGAGGTCACCAAGAAGGAGGCCACTGAGGAGGTCACCGAGAATGCGGCCCCCGAGAAGGAGGTCACCGAGAAGGAGGTCACAGAGAATGAGGTCACCGAGAAGGAGGTCACAGAGAAGGAGGTCACAGAGAATGAAGTCACCGAGAAGGAGGTCACAGGGAAGGAGGTCACAGAGAAGGAGGTCACAGAGAAGGAGGTCACCGAGCAGGAGGTCACCGAGAATGAGGTCACCGAGAATGAGGTCACCGAGAAGGAGGACACTGAAAATGAGGTCAAGAGAATGAAAAATACTAATGATAATGTAAATATAAAAAGTAATCAGATTTCTATATACAGCAGGTCAACTATGCTCCTGACACATATTTAATGATTTTGTTCTATTTCTCCTGCAGGTTATGGAAAACTTGACTTCAACTAATGAACCTGAGCAACCCTATCCGCCCCGAACACACCGCAGACGGGTGAACAAGGAGGGCAGGGGGCTGCGAGTGTGCAACAAGGGGGTAAAGAAGAAATATAAGTTGCTGCGAACTCACCACCAGAGGATTAGGAAGAGCTTAAATGCTTTTTTGAATTTAGGACAAACAATATTTCAGCCGTGTGAGCTCTGGGTGGACGCTAGTAAACGCTTTTTGAGTCAACATGACAAACAGATCCTCGGCCAGTCATACAGACAGGTTACAACTGTGACTGGTCTACGTGAACCTGCTGAAGATTTTCCTTCCAGTGTCGCTAAGACCCTGCTAGTAAATTCACTTGTTAATGAACTGAAAGACAAAGTAGGTCAAATAGAATCAACTTTTGATTCAGTTAGTATGAAAATTATGGAAAAGAACCAAGAGAACGTATTATCAGAGGAGGAAGAAAAGGACAAGAAGGGACTACGTAGTGAGGAAATCTGGAAAAATGACACAGACCTCCAGTCTACTTTACCCGTCAATCAAGAGATCAGAAATGGGAATGTTGAAGACTCCAACGCTTCCGTTAATTGTTTTATAAGTGGAGTAAGAAAGAAAATGAATGACATGGAAGACACCGCAAAAATCATTTTACTGGAGATTTTTAAAAATGCGAACCTACTGAATGTACCAGCCGTGGAAGAGAAAAGGGACCAGAAGAGAATAAGCAGTAAAAAAATCCGTAAAGATAACCAAAACCTTCCAACTACATCAACTGTCACCAAACCAGACGGCAAAAAAACTTCGTCCTCTACTCCTGTTACCAAACCTTCAAAAACATCGAATACATCGATAAAGGATGGTCCAGTACAAAGCTGAAAAGCAATGTAAAGGATTCTACAAAGGAGAAAAAAGACAACACGGAACCAACCAGCCGTGACATTAAACAGAAGGTTAAGAATTCTACAGCCTCTACACCTGGTACCAAACAATCCAGAACATCTAAGAAATCTGCCAAGAATGACAATAAAACAAGAGGGAAGATTGAAATCAATATAAAGAAGGATTCTACAAAGGAGATTTTAAATACAATGGACAAAATTAAGAATTTCTTTAAACGGAAGTAAACAGTCTAAAGCTCCATACAGACGTCTGATTTGGTTACAGACCGCCAAGAGCATCTACGCGCATCGAACGGCTGTTTCGGCAGATAGTCATAGTGTATGCGTTTGGTCTGGGATCATTCTCAATGAATGACCCCCAACCGAACGCATACACACATGCGACTATCTGCTAAACGGCCATTCGTTGTGCGTGTTAGGACCTGCAAGTGCGTTAAATGGTGTCTCCACTGGTAAAAACAAACTTTTGCTATTAAGTTTTATTGAAGAACAGGAGGTAATGGAGCTGTGCCTTACCTCCCGTTCATCAATAAAACCTACAGGAGCCGGTAGAGAAGGTAACTAACTTACCCAATCGCTCGCTCCCCCGCCACGTACACTGACAGGTCCCAACGGACTTAGTACTCGATGCGAAAGTGCGATGCGCATGCATATGGAATACAGAGTCCGTCGGTACATGTCAGACTATGCGGTGGAGGAGCGAGCGATCAGGTAAGTTCCTTACCTTCTCTCCTGGCTCCTACAGGTTTTATTGACTCAGCTCCTTTACCTCCCGTTCTTAATAAACCTTAATAGAAAAAGGAGGATTTTACCAGTGGAGATACCATTTAAAATTCTATATATATATTTATATGTTGATTACTTGTGTATTATATTAATTTTTTTTACTTTTGTGAGTTTAATGTATTGTGGTGCATTGTTAAGAAAGTGATATTGTCAAGAATTGTAAATAATCGCTCTTATCTTAAATAAACATGTAATAAAAAGATTCATTTATGAATTTATTTATTTATTTTGACTGGGATTTTTTAAGAATTTTTTTAAAACTAGTAAAGTGTAACATAGTAATTGAGCTTGAATAAAGACACATGTCCATCAAGGGAAACAATTCCTTTCTGATTCATAATGGCAATCATAAAGTATCCCTGGATCAACCAGAACTACAATGTATGTATTAATACCAGTAATTCTCAATATTATATAGTATCCCCGTACCAACGAGAACTACAGTATATGTATTAATACCAGTAATTCTCAATATTATATAACTGTTACATGCATTATATGGTGGTTATGAAATCTTAGGTGTGTTCCTATTTTGGCATCTCCAGACAATGATTCTCATTTTAACATTCCCATTTTTGTTTATTTGCAGGATCCAGGCTTGTTTCGATGTCCGAGAAGATGCTAATCCCAAATCTCGGAAAATGGGTCTAAAGAGGTTTCAGGAAAACCCAGAGGCCAATTGGGGGCCCAAAGCAAGAGCCAAAGCAGGGTAAGGTTCTGTCAGTGGAACAGTGGAAATGCCAGACTAACGTACATGAGACCTGCCACAGAGGAATTTAGTGACTACATCTAATATGGGACTCGTATTGTTTGTTAGTGGAGGATGCAGAGAGCTATAAATACGCTGTTCGGAATTCATTAGATGAATGACCCCACCAGACATTACTTATTGTAGTGTAATAGGCACAGTGCAGGGTGTGGTGCTGTATCTGTGTACTGTAATTTAGAATTCCCTTTCAGGGGTGGAATCTCATCCAAACTAGAAGATAAACGAAAGCAGCACCAGAACAAGAGAAAAACCGCTTCTCCAGACAACGGCGACCTGAAAGGATTTCCCTGCAAGAGACACAAGGAGGTAAGTCAAGCCTAAACATGATCGAGTGATCTCGAATATTGAGTATGCTGGTAAACTGTAGGCTGTAACCGACAGCGATTTGGCCCTGGACGACCGATCGCTAGTGGTGAACGGTCAGCCGGGACAAATATCTTCCTGTGTGTACCCAGCCTAATTTTATCCTTGTGCTCATGCAAATCCCTATAGTAATATGTGACCTTGCAACATGAGGACACAAAGCTGTAAATAGAACCTTTCCCAATAGGTGGCGGTATCACCACCCAAACTCCAGGTTCCCTTTAGAATTCCGAGCAGCCATCATCACTTTCTGGTGATCTGATCCATTATGCCTCACATTATGGTCTACTGCAGTTATTTGACATCTGATTGGTTGCTGCAGATAAATTTCACTGGTAAAATGTTGCACTTAAGTGAATTTGTATGGTTAATTGTGCATTTTGTAAATGGTGGATAGACAAGTATTCTTAGTCCATAGAACATCTGTAAATACTTAACCTCGGCTCATACAATTTTCCTGTGTTATCTAGGGTTCCTGTGAGCTTGGAGAAAGCTGTCGTTATTCCCACACTTTGTCTGACCAAGCACAAGAAGAGGCTCCATCAGCCCCGGATGGATCTCCTCCCTAATAGGGTCCATACACTGCAGACATATGGACATGATGTAGAAACACGGGTTTTAAACGGATTCCCAAGCAAGCCAAATAGTCCCCAGGAGAAGGAACGGACTGTTTAATTCCGAGGAGGAAATGATTGTATAGTGCAAACAACTTTCTTTATAAGTGCCGAAACATCGCACTCCATTTTCCTTTGGGTGTGTCCTGTCCCTTTAAACACTAGGCATTCTGGGCTTCAAGAAGTGTCCCAGAGTACATGCTAAAAATTAGTTGGATTCATTCATTTAAAGAAATTCCTTGCGCTATTTATCATTCTTGTTTATCGTCCCCCCAGACAATAAACTATCACCATGTACAGTTTGCTTAACTGATTGACGCTGGATTAAAAAGTAAAACCAAACAACGTATTAGTTACATAATTGCGCACCCTTGTGGCAATGTAAAAGACCCCCGGATAATAAACATTTATACTGTACGGGTCTATGTTTGTAGATGGATTTCCATGACGATAAAGGTAACATTGTTAACATATACAGGATTATTCAATAAAAGTTTATCGTTTAAAATGGGGCTAATTTTGCCCCAACCAATCAGAACTTATGTAACATTTGAAAGCTAACATCTGATTGGTTGGGGCAAAATTATATCACCATTTTAAACGATAAGAACTTTTATTGAATCTCCCTGATAGTGTTCCTAGTAAGATGGAAAAGCCAACCTCTAGAATACAATTATAATAATAAGAAAAGGCTAGTCTTAAAAACAACACTTTCTATTCTATCAATTAAAATAGTATCAGTAAGTAGTATAGTAATAAATGTGCAAAATATTTAAAGTCATTAGGCAAATAAGTGTGCAAATTCTGCTAGACGACATACTTTCCCCTGTGTGTACCAGTCAGTCACACACCCCCAATATAACCCTTTCAATACTTCACTCCGTCTGTAACCAAGTCAAAGTCCAGTCCATGCACGGACAGTCAGATTAGCTGAGTATCAGGGCCGGAAGTCACAGGCCATACTGAATATGCAGGTGACCAGCAGGGAGAGAGGGTGGGGGTGCTATTTTTATTTACTATACTACTTATTGATACTGTTTTAATTGATAGAATAAAGTGTTGTTTTTAAGCCTTTATCCTCTTGGCCTTTTCTTATTATTATTTTGATAAAGGTAATATTAAAATGATGTATCAACTTTTTTTTTTGAGTGCTGCCTCCACAGAGATCCAGGCGTTCAGAGTGAGGAAAATCTTTCACTGCAGAAGGAAGCAGAGTTCTACATCATTTTAATTGGCAGATTGAGCTATTTACTGGATTATTCCTTAACACAACGGGATGTTTGTATATGGGGTCAGGGGTCTTGTCCACCAGATACCAAAATGTGTTTTTTATTCATTACAGTTGTGGTTAAGGACAGAGACAGCAACAGAAAATAAATAAGGCAGAAAGCAAAGGCAGCGTTATGGGCAATTTTGCATGGGTGGTTCCCTGTGCCCCCTCTCAGGGTCCCCCCTGGTCCCGTTACTGTCCATGGGAGGCAGCCTTGTTTCTGTACTGTATAGTAGCGAGGAAAGTGCGAATCTCCATAGGGGACAGCGTTATGTGGGCGGGATCCATGGTGGGTGGGAGGGGAGTGTCCGACTGGAGATCTGACTCTGGAGGGAAGAAATGACAATGGTTTGTTACATTCAGATTGTCAGGATGTTAAAGGGATTATAACCACTTTCCATATGATACAGTGTCTGATTGCCTGGATACTGTCGCCTATTACCTGTCCTGGTTCTCCATCTCATCCGCTTTTGTTTTCCTTTTTCCATATTTGCTGCCAGTGTGGTCTCTTTAATGTCAGACAGAGTGAAGGAGGAGAACAAATTCTGTAGGGAAGGGGGGAGATTTAAATGGGCTTTATAGTAGATAATCATACCTTGTCAGGGAGGTAGTACACAGTACACCTACCTCTCATTCTGTAATAGAAGACAAGTAGTGAGCCATAAAACATGCTGAAAAAGCTTCTCTACCCCCACGTTTTTGGCTGATTGATCAAAAATTTGAGCTGAAGTAGTGTAATGTGCGCACACAGCCTGACATAGCAATGACTGTTAAACATGAAAGGAGAATAATGGCAACAGCCTAATGAAGAAGCAGTGAATGTCAGCTGTATTTTTGTTGGCTCACATATCTTGTTCTATTGCAGAATGGGAGGTAGGAGTCACAGACATAACCACCACGGGAGCAGCAATTGCAAGGGGCCACAACTTTTTACTTTCCTACCACAAATACCACCCCCACCACAGATAAATGCGATTTCCAGTTGGTTCTCCGGAGTACTGTTTACTACCTCCCCTACAACTGTATAGATGCTCTTTACAGACAGTACTTACGTTCAGATTGATCGTGATTGGCTGGGAGGAGTTCTTGCTCTCTCCTGTCTGGAATGGATGCTCCAGTCGTAGTAAAACCTTACTAGGGGAATGCAAAGCGAACGTGAGCAGATGGACGTTTGGGGGAAGCTCCTCTTGTAGTGCAGAGAACTGCCAATAGCAGAATTTGAAACTGATTAATAGAGGAAAATGCAGTCCCTGTTATATGCACAATATACTACACACACGTACAGGGTACATTTATTATCCCTCATGCGCACATTATAATGATATCACACGTATCCCACTTACAGTCTTCTGGAGAGCGTGACTGTCGTGACTGTAGGAAGCCCCATCACCATAGGAAAGGACAATCTGTGGTGACATGTATTCCTGTATGGACAGAGTCCTGTGTGTATCTGCCGATTGCTCCGGGTTATCAAGGAGCAGTAAGTGCCTCCCCCTCACCACAAGTCCCTCCCCATATTCTCCAATCTCCAGAAGAGGTTCTCCAACACCACGGTCATCATCTTGCAGAAGGCGACGGTGAACCTGAAGGGAATAAACATGAAGTATACAGAACACTGGGAAAGTAAATGGTATATGGCTTAATTATTGGTAATTTGCAGCACTAGAATTTACATATTTGCGTTTTTCTGTTGTGAAATGACAAGTGAAACGTCACACCAGAACCAATCAGCAAGCAGCAGAAAGACCCAATCAAGTAGTGCATAGGAGAGCAGGAGAAAGAACCAATCAAGTAGTGGATAGGAGAGCAGCAGAAAGAACATATCAAGTAGTGGATAGGAGAGCAGCAGAAAGAACCAATCAAGTAGTGGATAGGAGAGCAGCAGAAAGAACATATCAAGTAGTGGATAGGAGAGCAGCAGAAAGAACCAATCAAGTAGTGGATAGGAGAGCAGCAAAAAGAACATATCAAGTAGTGGATAGGAGAGCAGCAGAAAGAACCAATCAGAACACGACAATATCTTTATTGCTCTATTAACACTTCCCTTCCAGGAATGGGATGTGGCCAGGGTCTGAAATGCCCATATGACCTCTGGAGTGACCAAAAAAGGGTTGTGACAGTAATTCCGAGACGGGAATTATTCCCAACAAAAACAGAACTTTTAGGTGCTGATTGTACAATAAATGGATTTCAGGACATTGATACATTTGGGGTTCCTGGTTCCATCCGCTCACTAACCATTTCCAATTGGACTGTTAATACAAAATAATATAACCAGTAGCTAATAATGTAATTATCATAATACTTTCTAGGAACTTACCATCAGCTCTACAGAACCATCTTTGATGCTGGATCCTCCCTGGGAACGATCTGTCAGTACTGTCAATTGAGCGTATTTGTCCTGAACAGAATAAGAGAGGACACGTTGTACATGGGTCTGTATTGTCTGCCATGCTGAATACTAGACTGGGCAAATGTGATTGGTCAGTTCTCAGTGGATTACAGGATACTGAAGTCACCCTGCTGAAGAAAATTAACGACCTAGGGCCATATCCATAAAGGCGTGGTATTGCTTTTTAGCGTTAAAACGATCGTTCATTTCTGATCGGTTTAACGATCGTTAATTTACATTCGTTAGCGATAATTTACGATTATGATCGTAAATTACCGATAGCGATCAATAACGCAATCGTAGATTTACGATTCCCCTAGAAAACCATTGTGGTAGTTAACGAACAACCATAAAATACCATTGCGGTATTTTACTACCACTTGGTAATTTCTGAACAAACGTTAATAGATTTACACACGTTCGGTGTAAATATGTGATCGTGGCCATATATATTTATGGCCATGGTCGTACATTAACGGGAACCCAAGTTATTGCAAACTTTTGATACCCCGGGTTTTTAAATATAGCCCCTAATGCTGGCCATACACTTATAAGACGTTTGATAGATGCAACTTCCGATAGTCACTCCTATCATTCTAATAAGAGCAGGAAGAACTGACCCCCTGCAAAGTTTTCTACTCTGGTACATCCATTTGCGATACCTTGACTGCAAAAAAGGTCGGGCCAGGCGGTTGTACAGACGTCTATTTGAGGTTGCAGGAACGTCAGAAGGTAAGAAACATAGTGTATGCCTACCTACAGGCTAACCACATGTCGTGCTATTGTCAAAATGTAAAAAAGTTCTGGGTGGCTCTGAAACATTTATGCAGGTAAAGGAGGAGACACAGGAAATAAAGAATGGACCCGGCGTTCTGCTCCTGCTCCTTATCTCCATGGTAACTGTCAGTCAGTGAGTGTAACGGACGCTGTTCGGTTCTTCCTTCACTTTACATTATAGAAATGGTGATTAACCCTTTTATTTAACCCTTCCTGTTAAAACATTAATACAGGGAGGGCTGTTGGGAGGTGCAGTGGTATATAATATATTAGTCACTTAGGCCTGTAGCAGAGTGATTTTTATACTCTATACTAAAAGAGTGGTGTCGATATGCATGGACCACAGACACGCCACGTCATCAACCCTCCTCACACTGTCTGCGCGCTGTTGGAGAGGCCAAACGCTACTTGGGCAGGCGCACCAGAGTTGTGTGCGTGCACTCCACAGTGGGAGGAGGGTTGGTGACGCGGCACGAGAGAGAGCTCAATGGCGTTTCCAGGAGGGGGTAGAGAGAGGAAGAAAGAGGAAGAGGAGAGAGAGAAAGAAGGGAAAAAGAGGGAGATGAGAGAGAGAAGAGAAAGAGGGGGAGAGGTCTTGAAATGCAGGGTTGAACGATTTTTTAAAAATCGGGGGTTTGCTAGTAAGGAAATATTTCACTGCACATAGAAAATCCATAGCCTTGTGAATTATAGGTGTACTATATTTTGTACTGGCAGGCAGTTACTCCTGTTCCCCTTGTTCTCTAGTCAAGGGATTTTTCCTTTTCTATCCTAGACTCGTGTTACCCTATAGGATTTATTCAGCTTACCGCCTACTTGTGCGCCATGCCCTATTATAGGATTAAGATTGGACAGCCATGTAAAGAAAACATACACAAAACAATCGGGGTGATGTAATAATAATATGTTCTAATTTTTTAAAATGGTACTCATTTTGCCCCAACCAATCAGATGTTTGTTTCCATTTGATAGCTAAAATCTGATTGGTTGGGGCAAAATTAGCACAATTTTTAACCATTTTTTTCTACATCACGCTATTTTTTCTGTAGCTATGAAAATTGTACGATTATCATATAACCTTTTTGGTATGTGTATAGCCGCTTTTATAGGATGACCAAACATTAGTAGAATTGATTGGTACAGGTTGCCTAGTCGGAACCTTACGTTATGCAATGGTGGTAAGACATCTATAAAAAAGGTCTAATCAGATTGGAAGGTGCGTGGCTATGTTAAAGGGTCACTAAACTCACTCTAACAACTTTATATTATCTGAAACTACAATTTGAGAGAAGTAAAATGGTGGTAGTCACATATTTATCTGTGCTTGCTTTGCCATTAAATGATGAATGTTTAGTGAGTGCTTCTAATTCCCCCACCCTCCCTTACTCACTGCCTCCTTGTAGTGTCTGCGACACTTACAAGTTCTGCACAGCCTCACCATAGACCCTGCTCTGCTTACACATCTCCCCCCCTCCCCCCTTCCTTCTTTTCTCTGCTGATTCTCTTAATTGTTTCAGAAAGTGTGCTGGCAGACAGCCAAAGATTGTAGGAAGAGGTCAGGGATGGGGAACATATTATAATTTCTACTTCTGGAGTGACAGGTCTTTCCCTGTAAATGCTGTGATTTCAAATGATGATTTCTCAGAATATACAGCTCAGATTAAAAATCTAAAAAAATTTTTGAAGCAGTGGGATCTTAATGTATCTAAAAGGTATAATTTTTGAAAATTAAATTTTTTAGAGTATAGATACTCTTTAAGTATAACATCTTCCCTCAACTCCTTGTGGTCCAAGCAGCGTCAATATCACTGAATGTTTCTTCAGTGACCCAACTTCTGCAGTGCATTCTGGGTAGCTATAAGGTACTATGGTAGAAAAAAGGACATCTTTGAAATGGAAAGGGTTCAGAGAAGGGCAAATAAATTAATAAGGGGGTAGGGGGAGCTTGAATATGAAGAAAGACTGGATAAGTTACAATTATGTAACGGGCCATACAATAAACTATCTGGGGCATTGTTCACCAATAGAACATGTCAGAGGACACAAGGACATCCCTTAAGACTTCAAGAAAAAAGTTTAGTCTTCAAGTTCGGAAAGGGTTTTCACTGTGAGAACGGTAAAGCTATGGAACTGTCTTCCAGTGGACGTTGTTATGGCAGGTTCATTGGTCAGTTTAATAAAAAGCTGGATGAGTTTCTACAAACAAGGAATGTTACAAGTTACTGGTATTGATACATAAAGTAGAGTTGGGAAAGGGTTTGTCACTGTGAGAACGGTAAAGCTATGGAACTGTCTTCCAGTGGACGTTGTTATGGCAGGTTCATTGGTCAGTTTAATAAAAAGCTGGATGAGTTTCTGCAAACAAGGAATGTTACAAGTTACTGGTATTGATACATAAAGTAGAGTTGGGAAAGGGTTTGTCACTGTGAGAACGGTAAAGCTAAGGAACTGTCTTCCAGTGGACGTTGTTATGGCAGGTTCATTGGTCAGTTTAATAAAAAGCTGGATGAGTTTCTACAAACAAGGAATGTTACAAGTTACTGGTATTGATACATAAAGTAGAGTTCATCCAGGGAAATTTCCGATTGCCACTTGGAGTCAGGAAGGTATTTTTTCCCCTTCATAAATTTGGTGGGTTTTTTTTGCCTTCCTCTGGATCAACAGTTAGGCAGGAAATAAGGATATTGCTAGATGGGTTGGACTGGATGGACTTATTTCTTTATTCAACTTCAAATACTATACTATTCTATACTATACTATACATATACTATACTATTCTATACTATACTATTCTATACATATACTATACTATACTATACATATACTATTCTATACTATACATATACTAATACTATACTAAATGAAGGGGATATCCCTGCAGTGTGAGTTCTAGAGTTCGGTTATCATTTGCCGTCAGTGCCCATAACCGTTACACCTCTATCTGGTAAACCATACATTCAGGCTGTGACACTGTCTCACCTTTATATATATACGGCTATTTACGGGGTAATAATTCCCAGCCACCGGCTCCGTCTGGTTAAGATTCCATGTTTCACGTGTGTTCCGCCTGCAATAAAATAATGATGGTATGTGAGGGAACTATAGAACATTACAGAGGCCTCCCAGGTGTCCAGTACAACTATACTTTCCAGTCTATTTCAATGGGTGCTCTCAACTTTATTATTGTGCAGACACAGCAAACAACACTGGGTCATTTCCTGTGTCTGCACAATAATAAAGATGGGAGCACCCTATAAAACCTGTAGTCCCTTCTCCTTAAGGGCAACATGGTAATTCAGGCAGAAGTATGGGGCATGAAGAATGCCACTCCCACTACAGGGTGACCGTAAAAGAGACAGGAGGGAACACTGGGACATGAAGTGACAGTAAGAGAGACAGGAGGGAACACTGGGACATGAAGTGACAGTAAAAGAGACAGGAGGGAACACTGGGACATGAAGTGACAGTAAAAGAGACAGGAGGGAACACTGGGACATGAAGTGACAGTAAAAGAGACAGGAGGGAACACTGGGAAGTCTATCCCTCCCAACATGACTCACGTCTGTACCTTCTTTTCATAATCTGCCTCCCATTTGCATCGGTGTAAAATACTCCATCTGTCTGCAGGGTTGTCTCAAAAAGGCTGATCACTTCCTTCCCCTGCCTATCTCTGTAATGACAGAGGGACAGCTGGTAAAATGAGGAACACAATAATCAGACCCCACACACACACACAAAACAACTCACCCAATCGGAATTGGACCAACCGTCCACTCAAGCTCAACAAATCTCTGATCCTTGTAGAGCCGAACAACTTGGGAACACCAAGAGGAGAAGTTCTGATACACTTCCTGCACTAGGGTGTTCTGCAAGGGACAAAACCATGTTAGAGCCACACATACAGTTTGGTTGAAAATGTTTAAGAAACAGTTCTGTGATTTTATTCTATATATTATAGTTAAACTTTATCGCTCCACTCGCGGGGTCGCACAGCACATTAGAGCAATGTTCTTCCTGCTCCTATATTTATAACAGGCACGCATGCACAGAATCTAGGAGGTAGGTCGGGACAGCTCGGCTATCAACTGTTCGGAAGCCAGGAGTGGTGTGCCGGCACATAACATTAACCCAGGATAGCCTGGGAAGTGGGAACAAACTATCCTACATCCCTGTGAGTTATAGATCCATCAGGAAGTTACATAAATGTTTAGTTTAGTGTCCCTTTAATATATCGGCTTGTGAGTTTTAAAGGGCATGTCCACCCTCTTAACTTGACTGCCAGACAGACCCGAAAACTGCAGAGGAGGCGCGTCGAGGGTTCGGGCTGTGTAGGTGATGTGAGTAGCATTTTTGTTAAAGATAAGTTATGAGGGTGGACATGCCTTTTAATTTGGCCAAACCTAAGACTAAGGCTCAAATATAAGAAATGGACCAATAATTTCAGACAATCAATAGAACATCAGTGGTGTAGGAATTTCCCCATCACTGCTTTATTCCCATCAGACAGACTACAGATCGGGTTTGCTACATTAACCATAACAGGCATGACTGCGTCACCTCCCTCTTACCTGCACCAGGTAACTACGGACTTGCTGTGTCAAAGGCAGAGGCGAAGAATTGTTTGGTCTGAATATATAGGCACCAGAAGGCTGGAAACTCTCATCATTCCCAGTGCTGGCATTGTACCTACAGGGACAGAGGACAAAGAACTATAACAGAGAGTTTAACTTGCTACCTAGGATTATAATGGAATCATCTGGTGAAGATCAGGATTTTACCCCAAACAAAGTGACGGAGCACATGGGGTCTGTAATAACATTAAATAATGAATGCTGTGTAAGGGAGAGCGTGGTTCCCTACCTCTCCCAGTATTATATCCTATGTAAATAATGCTAGGAATATGCAGTTAGTTCCTTTTCCACAAGATGGCTCAATGGGTAAACTCGTCTTAAACTCATTAGTATGGTGCTGGCCTGGCTATACAGCCAGCTTGAGTTAAGTAATTGCTGATTGATCAGCTGTTCAACAAGCCTGATGATTGGCTGCTGAAGGTTGGTCATTTGCACTTCAAAGGGAATGTGGGAATAAAAAGAGCAGCTTTAGCCCACATGGGGGGAAGCACATAGACATAGGAAGAGCTAGGATACATGCTGAGGCAGTATCCTGTAGCTAAGAGCTGATTAACACCTTCCTGTCCCTTAGGCTGGGTACACACCAGCCAATATTTTCGGACGACCGACCGATTCACGGCACTTTTGTTCGATCGGCTGAAAACATTGGCTGGTGTGGGGCGGGCGGCCGCGACTGACATAGCTCGTTCAGATCGGGGCGCACGTTCCTATGGGAACGCATGATCGATCACTCGCAAATTCGGCCGCGGACGAACTTGCAGCGACCGAGGGACATTAGCGAGCGCTCGGCATTATACCCCTACCCTTCCCTATACAGAGACCCATCACCAATATCTATATATAATGGTCTGTGTGCAGAAATATATATTCTGTGTGCATACAAAATGAAAATTTGTTCGCTCCATACTGCAGCACTTACATTCCAGAAGATTGTGTCAGTGCTGTCAGTGCAGGAGCAGCTGTGAGTGGAGCGGCGGTAAGGTAAGTTCCAGTGTCCCCTGGGTGTTCTATTATACACAGGGAGGGGGGAATAAGTGTTCTCACCTCCATGAATAATAAAAACGGATTCTATGTACTATGTCAATGCACTTGCGCATGCAAGACCGTAGGGACCTTTAGGACTACATGGCGGAAGGAGGGAGCGATCCGGTCTATATTCATATGTATTTATATGTGGTATTTCATACATTCTTATTAATATATTTGCGGTGGTTATTCATTATATATGAACCAATGACCTCACCTAATCCTTTTTTATAAAGCCTAACTCCTTTTTTTAGGCGATGTACCGTACTTCCCCTTTAATATCGTTGGAGTGCCTCCCATTGGGGAGTATAGTGGGAGACCTGGGTTAGGATCTTCCTAACCTTCCTTTTTTTGCTTCAAAAACAATGTAAAGGTTCCTACACACGTGACCGCGGGTCCTAACCCACAACGCGCGATGTGTAGGAACGAACGTTTCGGACGATAATCGGCCTGTGTGTAGGCACTTTATCGTCCGAAATGGACGTTCGTTTGGAGATCCGACAAGTCGGTCGTGCAACGATCCCCGAACGAACAACTGTTTTTCGTCCGATAAACCCGACCCCATGCAGAACTTTAATCTGACCCATGCATTTTGAGATCTCGAAATTGATTGCATGAAAGAACGGGCTAGGTGGTTAATAGATAGATAGACCAGGTTTCTAGTGTGATACAGACCTGGAGAGATAATTAGACACATGCTCAATTATATCTCTATCTTCTCTCTACCCTGCCAGATCTGCTATGTAACTACTGTCATCAGTGGTATAACTACATATCACTGTGCCCCCCAGTAAAACTATGATGGGACCCCTTTATTGTTTTCTTGGAGTAGGCTTTATCTATCATAGGAAAAATAAGAAGACGCCCCCACCCCAGCTCCCAGCCCCCCCCTGGGGTTTCAGGCCCTGCTTCCCTGGTAGTTGAGAAGTGAGAAAACCAATTGTTTTTCACAAGGAAGGAGGGGCTACAGGGAGCCAGTGAATTGCAGATGATGTATGAACACTAGCAGCTCTTACATTGTTACAATATTAGTGATGGTCTAGGGATCGATTTGATAATATTCAGGGAGAGGTCATATATTTCATTATTGTTAAATGATAGTAAAATCCACGCTGCCTGTCGTAACATCCTCTGACATATATTCATCTTTATCCGAATCATATGGATAAAATTCTTCAGCTTCTGGATTCAACTGTGTGTTAGTGTTATTTTCAATGGTAATGTCAGTTTCAGATAAAGGAATGAAAGTGTTCCATTTCAATGGTAATGTCAGTTTCAGATAAAGGAATGAAAGTGTTCCATTGTTCATGTTCATTATCAGAGTCACTTCCTAGTTCTTCGGCTGAGCTTTGCACCAATTTACGTGTGTTTTGTTTGAGTCTGCTTGGTCTTTGAATGATTTCTGCCCTTTGGTCAACTGGTAAAAAGTCACATGGCAATAATTGATTGCGATGTAGAATTTTTGATCTGCCTTTCCCAGTCTCTGGCTTGACCTTATAAACTGGACTATTTTCATGCTTTCTTTTGAGGACTATATAGACAGTATCTCCCCAGTAGGATCTCAGTTTTCCTGGACCCCCTCTTTCAGAAAGATTCCTGACAAGTACTGCCTGGTAGAAGATCAGATCCATGAATTTTCTTATCATAGTGCTCTTTACCTCTTCTAGCTGCTGCTAATGCTGTTTTTGAAGCAATCTCGTAAGCCTCATTCATCCGCTTTATCCAAACCTTTACATATTCAGAAAAGGTGTTGTATTCTTCACTAACAGGAGTGTCAAACATGGAATCTATTGGTTGTCTGGGAGATCTCCCAAAAAGAAGAAAGAATGGAGAATATCCAGTTGAGTACAATTATATGCATGTACAACCTTGGACAGAGAGCTTTTCCAGTCTCTCTTAGATTCTGGTGATAAAGTACGGAGCATGGACAATAGGGTGTTCTCATATGAACCTTTCTACTTGTCCATTACCTTGTGGGTGGTATGTAGTTGTATGAGAATTTTGAATATGACCATATTTACTTAAGGCTGAAAAAAGTTGGTTTTCAAATTCTCTGCCCATATCATGAGTTTTGGCAGGAAATCCAAACTTCAAAACAAAGTCATTAAAGATTTTCAGGGTTACCGTATTCAATAAAAGTTCTTATAGTTTAAAATGGTGCTAGTTTTGCCCCAACCAATCATATATTAGCTTTCAAATGTTAAATAAGATCTGATTGGTTGGGGCAAAATTAGCACCATTTTAAATAAGAACTTTTATTGAATCTCTGTTTGTCTACAACCATCTTAGCTGATTTGTTCTTAGTTGCGTAAGCTTGAGCAAATCTTGTAAAATGGTCTATCACCACAAGGATGTATTCATATCCCCCTTTGCATGTCTCTAGATGAAGGAAATCAATAGAAACCATCTCAAAAGGATAGGTGGTAACAATGTTACTCAACGGAGCTCGGGTAGGCTTGTTTGGAAATTTTTCTTTCAGACAACTACATTGGCGAGTAATGTAATGTTCAGTATCACGCTGCATATGTGGCCAAAAGAATCTGTCTCTGATTAGATTAATAGTCTGTTCAACTCCTAGATGCCCCATTTCATCGTGTAACTCTTTGAATACTAAGTGATGAAACTTCTTTGGTAACACTAATTGGGAGCATGTCCACCCTTTATTCTATTTTTTGATATAGCCTTCCCCCTGGTCCCCCAGCCCCACCCGCACCATTTTTATGTTTAGAAAGTGCCCAAACTTTTACTTCCCTCCCCTCTTTCCTTCGCCGCGCTGCCGGCCCTCGTGCTTGCGAGAATGCAAGCAGAGGGGCGGGACCGGCAGTCGCGTCTGTGATTGGCTGAGCGCAGCCAATCGCGGACGCGGCGCCGGTCATTCAGTGCAGCGGAGGAAAGAGGGGAGGTAAGTAAAAGTTTGGGGCACTTTCTAAAATAAAAATGATGCGGTTGGGCTGGGGACCAGGGGGAAGGCTATATTTAAAGGGATAAATGCTAGGGGGGAATCCGGGAGGGAGGGAGAGGGAGGGGGAGAGGGCTGCAGTACGCATGCCAAAATTCTCCCAGAGGCCAGGTAGGAGGCAGAGTCCTATATGGACTCTGCTATGCTCCTGGTGGGCATTTTTTGGGACTTTGGGGGGGACTACAGGAGAACCATATGGAGTCTGGGATGTGAGGTAAGGATTTCACTACACATACATGATGGGGCCATAGTTGGGGGATTATAGTTTGGGGGTGGCCATGCCCTTTAAAAGGAGGGAGAGGGAGTGGGAGAAGGGCTGCAGTACGCATGCCAAAATTCTCCCAGAGGCCAGGTAGAGGCAGCAGTCCTATATGGACTCTGCTATGACTCCGTGGGCAGTTTTTGGACTTTGGGGGGGGACTACAGGAGAACCATATGGAGCTGGGATGTGAGGTAAGGATTTTTCACTACACTAACATGATGGGGCCGTAGTTGGGGGATTATAGTTTTGGGGGTGGACATGCCCTTTAAAATGCCATCGTCATCCAAGAATAACTTGGACCATTGTTTCATGAGTATTGACAGATTAAGAGACTCTCCGTGTTGTTCTTGTTTTCTGGGAAACTTGGGAAGAAGATCCAATAACTGGATCTTCTTCTTGTGACTTTCTAAGTGTTTCTTTTGGTATCAGTGTTATCATATCTGTTGCTGAAGTTGTATTTGTTATGTCAAGGACACACAACCATGGCATTCTATCTTCTTGATTAACCATAATCGACGGAATGATGGTGTTGATAGCCTAGGAAACTTCCTCAGAGCATTGTTTCATATACCTGTTCAGGATTTAAAGTGACGAGAAAGTATATCTTGGCATCATATTTCTCCTTCCAGGGCGTACTGAAGGTAAAGTTAAAGTCAGCTAATTCTGCAACCCATCTATGGCCTGTTTGCATTTAACTTTGCTGTGTGAGAACATATGTTAAAGGGGTTGTTGTCAGTATATCTACAAATGATGACAATAATATATGTAATCTCGAATCTTTGACAGATTCGCCATTTCATTGATGTGATAGTTCTTTTTTTCAGTGGTGTAAGATCTCCTAGATCCATAGAAATCACTTAGTTTCCATCTTGTTCTTGATAAAGCACAGCACCTAATCCATTTTGAGAAGCATCACAATGGAGGACAAAGGGTTAAGAAAGTCTAGTAACCCTAACTGGTGGACAGTCAATTCTTCACTCAACTCTGTCTAAAGTTGTTTGATGGTTTCAGTCCATTCGATTGGATGATGGGATGGAAGCTGGCCTTTTTTTTTTTACCGAGATTTTGGTTGTAGTCTTGCTTTCTTGGAACATGGAACACCAACATCTTACGGTGTGGACACTAAATCATACAGAGGTTTAGCTGTTTTGGAGAAATTCTGAATATATTGATGATAATAAGAAATAAATCCCAAAAGTCTTTGGTCTGTTATCTTTCAGTGCAAGTACAGGGGCAATCTCTGCTGGATCCATAAAATATCCATCTTTCGATATAATTTAACTAAGAATCTATCTTCACATTTTTTTGCTGTTAGCTTAACCCTATGTTGTTGGTAGCTTTGGAGTACTAACCGTACATGTTCTACATGGTCAAAGAATGATTTGCTATGAACAAGATTATCATCTAGATAAGGCTGACAAATCTCATCTCTCAGTCCTGTTAAACATGATTCCATAATTCTCTGGAATTCTGCTGGGGCAGAATTGAGGCCAAATGGCATACGGATCCATTCATACAAACCCCAGGGTGTGATAAAGGCTGTTAAAGGTCGACTGGATTCTTCAATAAAACCTTGATGATAGGCTTTATCTTGGTCTAGCACAGAGAACCATAAACTTCCCCCTAAACTATCGGACATGTCCTGAATTCTTGGAATCGGATATCGATCCGGAATAGATTTCTGATTCAGCTCTCTGTAGTCACAGCACAGTCTCAAGCTGCCATCTATTTTTCTTACACACACACAATAGGTGAAGAGTATGAATACTTTGACTTTGCAATCCAGCCACGGTTTAGCAAGTCCTGCAGATAATCTTTTACTTCTCTGTGAAGTGGCTTTGGGACTGATGAATAACACTTTCTAACTGGTGTATTATCTTTTAGTCGAATCTGTAGCTGTAAAGAAGGGATGCTTCCAACATCTGAGCCATCCTTTGCAAAGGCCTTGCAATTCTCTCTCAGCATTTGTCTTACAATTTGTTGTCGTTCCATGGTCAAATGCTCTAGAGATACTGGTGGATCCCATGATTCTTGGTTAGAGAGTACACTGGTGGAATGTGTCTCACTCTGACTATCATTCAAATGGTGCTCTTGTTCCAGTGGAGAGAAGCAACCTTGCTGACCTATTGCAGAGACAGGAACCTTCTGTACTTGTTTCATCATTAATGGAGCGGGGTATGCTGTCTTAATCTGTTCAATATGTCCAAGATTTGTTTTACCTGGAAGAATGATGTCTTGCTTACTTGAGTTCCAAACTGGTATCTTTAACTTGGAGAATCAACCCTTATGTGTTGTTACTAATGTCTCGTTGATTCACAGTTCATTGGGCAATTTACAAGGCTTATCCGGTATAAACAGTACTCCCTGATTTTCCACTAAGTGCTTTGTATTGACTTGGCACCTGATATTGATAACTGTATTTGCGGGTATTCTTTGACTTCTTGGTGTAGTCTTAACCATGGGGTTGATGGACTCTGCACAATTAGATTGGATTGATTGAATTAAGAGCTCTGCGGTGTTTGATGACACTGACATAGCAGTTGATAAAGCTTCCACAATGTCAGCATTAGAACTCCTTCCGCATTATGGTAAATCTTTAAATAATTCTTGAATGACATTATAGCCAGTGATTGGTTGCTCAGCAACCTTAGAGTCTTCTGACACTATAACTGGCACCAACAATTGCTTCATGTGGTTGCTGTTGCAGGCTAACTGGAAAGTTACTTCAATCCATCCACTAAATGGGATATCTGTTTTATTTGCTGCTTGTCCACATAGTACACCAGGGCATAACAATTCTTCCAGTGATCTGAGTGCTCTATGTGGAAGAACTTTCTGTCTCCAGCCTTCATTGACTAAACTAACCTGTGAGCCTGTGTCCCATAGGGCTAGAACAGGAATGTTGTCTATCTTGCAACTCACAAGGCATCTTTCTCCAATGAGATCCAGTAATTTAGGTTTTCTAGATAGATGCTCTGAAATAGAACCTTGTACCTTTTTTGATCGATTGGAGCACAAGCTGTCTATTACAGAGCTGGTTGTTGTAGATTGATCTATTTTACAGATTTTCTTAACATCAGGCAATGAATATCTGTTGTATTCAATTAGATCAACTGGACATGAAATGTAGTTCTTGAAGACGTTTCGCTAGTCATCCGACTGGATCTCTCAATTCAGAATGACTTGTACAAGAATCTGTGGCAATTATGTACCCTGGAAAATCCCAATTAGCATATCACAGCCATGCGAAAATAAAGAAACCAAGCCTAAATAGAGGTGGGGGGTTCGACACCAACTGTCTGCCATGTACAATGCTGTTTTAACACCTTACTCTGGGCGTTCCTATAACACCTCTTAGCCACTATCTAATCACACCCTTAACACCTGGCTGTGATATGCTAATTGGGATTTTCCAGGGTACATAATTGCCACAGATTCTTGTACAAGTCATTCTGAATTGAGAAAGCCAGTCGGATGACTAGCGAAATGTCTTCAAGAACTACATTTCAAGTCCAGTTGATCTAATTGAATACAACAGATATACCATGACCTGGATGAATGAGAACCTTCACAAGCATCAGGCAATGAAGAGATTTGGGACTCTGTAGTGCTCCAGGTTAGTCTGTCCCTTGACAGCAACCCTTGGCCTTTTCCTTGATTCTGTTGCTTCACATCCTTTTGCTAAATGGCCTGGCTGACCACATTTGAAACAATGGTTGCATGGTATTTCTTGATCTACTTTTGCACAACGTTCACAGGCCTTCCATCTGGTTCCTCTTGTGGCTAAGGATCTTTTATATACAGGATTTGGTTGATCTGCAGAGTGAAGTATAAGTACTTTAAGTTCTACCATTTCTTTCTGCATCTGTATGTGATCAATATTATTTTTCTGGAACTGCTTGTCTGTCTGGTTACAAGTATCTGTCTGGGTCAATGGCCCTGCTGAAGTTGGACTGCTAACTTTGGAAGACAACATAATGCATTTGCTTGACACTCACTTAGTTTTACCAACTTGGATTGGCATTTCTTTTGTTTTAGTATCCCTGCTCACATCTCGTATCTTAATGCTGGCGTCATTCTGATGAGTAGCATCATCAAATGGACGGGTCATCTAAATATTGCTTTAAAGGGCATGTCCCCCCCAAAACTATATACCCCCCAACTCTGGCCCCACCATGTAGTGTAGTTTAATCCTTACCTCACATCCCAGCTCCATATGGTTCTCCTGTGTCCCCCCCCAAAGTCCCAAAAACTGCCCACCAGGAGGATAGCAGAGTCCATATAGACACTGCCTCCTCCTACCTGGCCTCCTGGAGAATTTTGGCTGCGTACTGCACCCTTCTCCCCCTCCCCTCTCCTCTCCTCTCTAGGATTCCCTCCCCCTAGCGTAAATCCCTTTAGCTATATGCTTGCCCCTGTCCCCCCCACCCCACCGCTATATTTATATGTTTATAAAGCCCCCCAAACTTTACTTACCCTCCTCTTTCCTCCGCAAAAAGTGAGCTGCCGCAGCCGCGCCGTGATTGGCTGCCGCTCACCAATCACAGCCCGACTGCCGGTCCCGCCCTCTGCTTGCATTTTCTCGAAGCGACAGGGCCGGAGCACGCGGAGGAGAGGGAGGTAAGTAGTGTTTGGGAGCTTTCTAAACAATAATATGCAGTTGGGGCTGGGCGGGCAGGGGGAATCTTATATTAAAAAATTAATTTTAGGGGCGGACATGCCCTTTAAATGGAACTTTATGCAGTCACTTATTAGTCCTGTCCCCACTGACCCTCAAGATTTTTTTTGTACAAGTTCAACTCCAATCGCTCATCAATACCTGCTCCCTAGATACAAACAAAAGTCTGTCTTTTCAATTCAATTGCCCGAAACAGAAAATTCTGAGGAGATTCATTTCTAGCATGCCTCTCAGACTTTATCCTGGACTTATAGCTTTGACCACAGCTTCCACAATCTCTGATTCAGAATATCATTTTTGTAGACCTGCGTCAATCTGGTGCATGAGATTGGTATAGGTCATTTTTTCTTTCTGTCCCTTCTCACGAATTTGACCAGAGATCTTAAAATCTTTTCGTATGGCAAATTCAGGTAGTTTGTTTATATGTGGTGTTTTAACTGTCGTTGCTGATTCTATTTGCACAGGTTTTCCTTTGAACTCTCTATTTTTAATGGTAAGCTCTTTAATACGCTCCTCCATCAATCTGGCTGTTTCTTGAAACTGTTCTTGCATAAGGCGATACTGTCCCTTTAAACTTTCTAATTCATTTTGGGATTCCTTATTGCTGTCTGCTGCAACATTTTGTTGTAATTCAGAGATGAATTGCTTTGTTTTTTCTAGAAACAACATGACAGTCTCCTCCTCTTCAGTCTCTGTCAATTCATCCAGTACATCTTCAATGACTCTCCTAAAATGGCATTGAGTTTTGCCTCTCACCATACTCCGTTATGCTTTGACAAAGAGGCAGATCTTAGTCAGATCCTCAACTGTCAGCTCTGTTAGAGATCTACTGATTCCTTCCTGCAAACACTCCATCTTGGTAATCAGCAGCTATCCTTCACCTGCACAATTCCTCTGATCCCCTTTATCCAGATTCCTCGGCCCCACGTTGGGCGCCAAATTTGTTGCACACATTTGCCAAATAACTCCAAAAGTGCAAGAGGGTGGGGGTAATCAGAGTGTTTAATGAAGATCAATAAATCTGCAAAGAAATGGAGGACAGCTGTAAAATGTAAAATGTACTTATATAACATAAAATAACATTACACTGTATTAGATTACTTAAAATACACACTGGGCAAAATACAGTACAAATATAATGCAGCAATAACAGTGTAAACCATATATCTATATACAGGAAAAACTTGCATGTGGGATCTGCCATGTGGTTTCCCATTACAGCAACTAACCTTAATTATCTAGGCTGTTCTGTAGAATCATTTATCTTATCAGTAAACACAAAAGCAATAAGATGGAGCTGATCCACCAATATATTTATTAAAACAAACTTTGGATTAAAGGGCATGTCCACCCCCCAAAACTATAATTTTACCAGTAATTGCCCACATTGTGCTCTTTAAAAAGAGTCCTACCTTGCCTCTTAATTCATTCTGGATGCTTAGGATGTCTGCAGAGAACTTCTAAAAAAACGGACACTAGGAGGCTTAGCCTATTTAGTGTCTTCCCCCTCTTCAGCCTCCGGGAGAATTTTGTCCTGCGCATAGGAGCGCACCTCGCCGAACCAGGAAGAATCCGCTCCCCCCTCCCTTCCAGTGACGCGTCTGGTTAAAAAAAATGTAATGATGTGGGTGGAGCAAACTACGTAATCCGATGGCCGGCCGGGTAGAAGCTCGAGACTAGGAGCGCGCAGAGTGTAATTGCGTAATGAGATTGACAGCAGCTTGGGCAGAGAGACGGCCTTAGGCTGCAGATTTTCAACAAGTCAGAACTTTTTATAGAAAACATTTTTTGAAAAACGGCGTTTCAGTTAGGGCAACCCATTACTACAATCTGTGAAAAGTTGATTTTTGGGGTGGACATTACCTTTAAGTTTCTTCCTACCTGCAAAGAAATGGAGGACAGCTTTCATGCTGATGGGAACTGGTGCAACTGTAAAATGTTCCCACCAGAAACAGCTACTATGATTTCCCTTTCCACTGACAGTGCAGGGGGAATGCAGGGGAAATGTGTCCTTGTTGCACAATATCTGCATTACACTATTGGGGAGATTATCATTATAAATCTACTGTAAACTAACATTATATAAACAATCTTTATCACAGGGATTAAATAAACAATATTTATTATGGGGATGTCATTTAGACAAACTTTACACTTCCTCCAGGCAGTAAACGCTGCAGAGTGATCACGGCATGGCGGAAGACCAGTAAGGTAAGAACTGGTGTTAAACTCTTGGACAGCTATTCGCCAGTTGGGAATTACACAATCCACAGCAAAGTTATTCCAGAGTTCATAAGAAGCTTCTTTTAAAGCTGAGCAAGTGTTCCAAAACATACATGTTATATGTTAATATATATAACATTGTGATGTGCCTGTCTGACACATGCATTTTGGGAAATTGATTGCATGAAAGAACGGGCTAGGCGGTTATTAGATTGGACATTTGTCTTATGAGATATTGGACATCTGTCTAATGTCTTAAGTAGTGTATGGGCACCTTTAATGTGAGATTAGATTATATTATAGATCACCCCAGGAGTGATAGATAGGAGTACAGTAGGGTAGCTAGTGAGCAGCCTGAGGTCCAACAGGGAGATTTAGCAAAGGGTTAGAGTCCTGGGTATACTACCCAAGAATAGGGACATAGTGGCAGATACATGCAGACATCCCAACCTGCCTCTTTGTCCTTCCGGGCAGAGTGGGCGAGGGGGTGTGACGAGGGGGCTTGGCTATGCTGTGTGACGGCTAGGGGTGGGGGAGGCGGGTTAGAGGTGTGGGCGTGGCATGGGCAGTCCAGAGGCGTGACACACATAAAGGGGGTGTAATGGGGAGGAGATTCAGGACTCTCTGTTGCGGGAGATTGGGCTGGTCTCGGGGGAGCGCAGGAGACCACCCCGATTTGCGGGAGACTCCCGGAAGATCCGGGAGTAGTGGGATACCTGTACATGGGTAGAAGATTTCACTACAGTGACCTGAGAGCTGGGGTGGCATTTACAAGCTGATTGTTACTTATGCTGTTTCTGATAGTGTCTCCAATCTTAGTGATTTTTTTGCATTGTGAATGAAACTGCTGATAAATTTCAAGAAGAATACAAATATCGGTATGATAACCTGAGAATTTAAGATAAAAAGTTTTATTTTCATTCAGTCGGATGAACGAACGATCGGACAGATTGGAAAATCACAACCAATCGTGCGGTCCTCTATGGACCACACGATCAGTCGCGCCTAACTGACGGACATGGCTGCTTTTGCCGCGACCGACAGTCCCTCCTCCTGGCCGACTGGTGCAAAGCCTTGAACGGTCGGTCAGGAGGAAGGATTGTATAGTGTGTACCAGCCTTAAGTAGCACATTTATAGAAACAACATGGTGCAGGGCTGCATGGGGAAGGACAATGAAATGAACCTGATCTTAGCACAGCTCTGTGCAAAGCATTAGTGGTGCTGAAATCTATTGACCAGGGTTTAGTAAATAAAAGACAGAATTAGTTCCCTATAAATCTTACCTTTATATGTATATATCCTAGACATATAGAAAAGTTTACCTTTATATATAGACAGTTCTAGAAATATCCAGGACCCCTAAATCGCCAAGTTCATACAGCTATCAGTAAGAATATGATACCCCAATTGGTAAATTTACACATCACACTCACCAAACAAAGCCAACCAGGGCTGAAGGCTGACCACTGAGTCTGCCCAGCCAGCCAATCACAACCTTGGGGAAGTATGGGAAAGTAGATTATTCCGGTCAGTTCACTCAGTGTAAGAAATCATCATTCGATTTCTGTGATCCTATTGGCTAGTCTGCCCCTGATTATAATTAACATTTTTACAGAAAATATATTTTATAAAAGGTCAAACATTTTATCCTTTTTATCTCTGATCATTAACATTATAATTAGAATATGAAAATAATATAAAGAGGGGATGCTGGGAAATATGCAAATTAGTGCTTGGGAAACAAGTTACTATTATGGGATGTCTGTTGGTATTATGGGATTTGGTTGCCATGGTAACCTATTGCTTATTGACTGCATCTAGTACTTGTAACCTTTGGTTACCACGGTTACTATGACATCACTAAACATCATAAGACATCACACATCCTGTGAAAATTCATTTTTTCAGAATGCAGCCAAGATGTGCTTTTTTGTGTCTCAAATCTTAGTGCTTTTTTGCATTGTGAATGCTAATAAATTTCAAGAAAAATACAAATATCGACATGAAGAAGTACCTGAGAATTTGAGGTAAGAAGATTTTCTTTTGTTTATTTATTTTTTTGTCAACTTTTTTTTTGAACTGATTGTACCCAGGGTGAGGACCTAAACCGCTAGACCATCTCACAATGCCAGGGGCATACTTGCAGGGGCCCAGGTCCCCCCGCAAGAATGGAGGCTGTTCCCCTGACCCCCTTCCCTTATCCAAGATCCCTTCTGCGGTCAGCTGTTTTAAATAGCTGATCTCGCGTATGAATGAAACCGGAACTGAATCGCAAGTTCAGGTCCGGTCTTTTAAACAGCTGATCATGCGTTGATGATTGGACACATGTCCAATTATCAATGCTGATGCTGATTCTTCCTCTCCTGCTGCTTCCGTGCATGGAAGATAGTTGGAAGGCAGCTGAGGTAACAAGGGCTGGTAAGTATCTTTAGAAGCCGGTTCAACACTTTAAGACCTTGCAAGGTCTATGTTTGGGGGTTTTCTGTTGATAGTCACATTTTTTCTCTTTAAAGGATTTTTTACTAAAGTATTTTCTTTTGTATCTATTGCAGTGAGAACATGGAGATTAATGTATTTAATAGTGTGATCTCCAACCCATATCTCTACATGGCCATCTTCCTGTCCTTCGCTGGCATCATTTGGTTCTTTAAACTTTCAAAGCTGTTTGATGAACTGGACACTGAGAATGAGGACACTGAGAAGGAGGTCACCAAGAAGGAGGTCACAGAGAAGGAGGTCACAGAGAAGGAGGTCACAGGGAAGGAGGTCACAGGGAAGGAGGTCACAGGGAAGGAGGTCACCGAGAAGGAGGTCACCGAGAAGGAGGTCACCGAGAAGGAGGTCACCGAGAAGGAGGACACCGAGAAGGAGGACACCGAGAATGAGGTCACCGAGAATGAGGTCACCGAGAAGGAGGACACTGAGGATGAGGTCAAGAGAAGGAAAAATACTAATGATAATGTAAATGTAAAAAGTAATCAGATTTCTATATACAGCAGGTCAACTACGCTCCTGACACATATTTAATTTTTGTTCTATTTTTCCTGCAGGTTATGGAAAACTGACTTCAACTAATGAACCTGACAACCCTATCCGCCCCGAACACACCGCAGGCGGGTGAACAAGGAGGGCAGGGGCGTGCGAGTTGGCAACAAGGGGGTAAAGAAGAAATATAAGTGTGCTGCGAACTCACCACCAGAGGATTAGGAAGAGCTTAAATGCTTTTTGAATTTAGGACAAACATATTTCACCGTGTGAGCTCTGGGTGGACGCTAGTAAACGTTTTTGAGTCAACATGACAAACAGATCCTCGGCCAGTCATACAGACAGGTTAACACTGTGACTGGTCTACACGTGAACCTGCTGAAGATTTTCCTTCCAGTGTCGCTAAGACCCTGCTAGTAAATTCACTTGTTAATGAACTGAAAGCAAAGTAGGTCAAATAGAATCAACTTTTGATTCAGTTAGTATGAAAATTATGGAAAAGAACCAGAGAACGTATTATCAGAGGAGGAAGAAAGGACAAAGGGACTACGTAGTGAGAAATCTGGAAAAATGACACAGACCTCCAGTCTACTTTACCGTCAATCAAGAGATCAGAAATGGAATGTTGAAGACTCCAACGCTTCCGTTAATTGTTTTATAAGTGGAGTAAGAAAGAAATGAATGACATGGAAGACACCGCAAAAATCATTTTACTGGAGATTTTTAAAATGCGAACCTACTGATGTACCAGCCGTGGAAGAGAAAAGGGACCAGAAGAGAATAAGCAGTAAAAAAAATCCGTAAAGATAACCAAAACCTTCCAACTACATCAACTGTCCCCAAACCAGACGGCAAAAAAACTTTGTCCTCTACTCCTGTTACCAAACCTTCAAAAACATTGAATACATCGATAAAGGATGGTCATAAGAAAAGTACAAAGCTGAAAAGCAATGTAAAGGATTCTACAAAGGAGAAAAAAGACAACACGGAACCAACCAGCCGTGACATTAAACAGAAGGTTAAGAATTCTACAGCCTCTACACCTGGTACCAAAACAATCCAAAACATCTAAGAAATCTGCCAAGAATGACAATAAAACAAGAGGGAAATTGAAATCATATAAAGAAGGATTCTACAAAGGAGATTTTAAATACAATGGACAAAATTAAGAATTTCTTTAAACGGAAGTAAACAGTCTAAAGCTCCATACAGACGTCTGATTTGGTTACGACACCGCCAAGAGCATCTACGCGCATCGAACGGCTGTTTCGGCAGATAGTCATAGTGTATGCGTTTGGTCTGGGATCATTCTCAATGAATGACCCCCAACCGAACGCATACACACATGCGACTATCTGCTAAACGGCCATTCGTTGTGCGTGTTAGGACCGCAAGTGCGTTAAATGGTGTCTCCACTGGTAAAAACAACTTTTGCTATTAAGTTTATTGAAGACAGGAGGTAATGGAGCTGTGCCTTACCTCCCGTTCATCAATAAACCTACAGGAGCCGGTAGAGAAGGTACCTAACTTACCCAATCGCTCGCTCCCCCGCCACGTACACTGACAGGTCCCAACGGACTTAGTACTCGATGCGAAAGTGCGATGCGCATGCATATGGAATACAGAGTCCGTCGGTACATGTCAGACTATGCGGTGGAGGAGCGAGCGATCAGGTAAGTTCCTTACCTTCTCTCCTGGCTCCTACAGGTTTTATTGACTCAGCTCCTTTACCCTCCTCCCGTTCTTAATAAACCTTAATAGAAAAAGGAGGATTTTACCAGTGGAGATACCTTTTAAAATTCTATATATATATTTATATGTTGATTACTTGTGTATTATATTATTTTTTTTACTTTTGTGAGTTTAATGTATTGTGGTGCATTGTTAAGAAAGTGATATTGTCAAGAATTGTAAATATCGCTTTATCTAAATAACATGTAATAAAAAGATTCATTTATGAATTTATTTATTTATTTTGACTGGGATTTTTTTAAAATTTTTTTAAAACTAGTAAAGTGTAACATAGTAATTGAGCTTGAATAAAGACACATGTCCATCAAGGGAAACAATTCCTTTCTGATTCATAATGGCAATCATAAAGTATCCCTGGATCAACCAGAACTACAATGTATGTATTAATACCAGTAATTCTCAATATTATATGTATCCCCCGTACCAACGAGAAGCTACAGTATATGTATTAATACCAGTAATTCTCAATATTATATAGTATCCCGTACCAACGAGAACTACAGTATATCTATTAATACCAGTAATTCTCAATATTATATAGTATCCCTGTACCGACCAGAACATCAGTATATGTATTAATACCAGTAATTCTCAATATTATATATTATCCCTGTACCAAACAGAACTACAGTATATCTATTAAGACCAGTAATTCTCAATATTATATAGTATCCCTGTACCGACCAGAACTACAGTATATGTATTAATACCAGTAATTCTCAATATTATATAGTATCCCCGTACCAACGAGAACTACAGTATATGTATTAATACCAGTAATTCTCAATATTATATAGTATCCCTGTTCCAACGAGAACTACAGTATATGTATTAATACCAGTAATTCTCAATATTATATAGTATCCCTGTACCAACCAGAACTACAGTATATGTATTAATACCAGTAATTCTCAATATTATATAGTATCCCTGTACCAACCAGAACTATAGTATATGTATTAATACCAGTAATTCTCAATATTATATAGTATCCCTGTACCAACCAGAACTACAGTATATGTATTAATACCAGTAATTCTCAATATTATATATATCAAAATGACTAGCGGGCAATGTCTTCAAGAACTTACATTTCAAGTCAGTTGATCTAAGTGGACATAAAAACGATATACCATGACCGGATGAATGAGCAACCTTCACAAGCATCAGCAATGAAGAGATTTGGGACTCTGTAGTGCTCCAGGTTAGTCTGTCCCTTGACAGCAACCCTTGGCCTTTTCCTTGATTCTGTGCTTCACATCTTTTGTAAATGGCCTGGCTGACCACATTTGAAAACATGGTTGCATGGTATTTACTCTGATCTATTTTGCACAACGTTCACAGGCCTCATCTGGTTCCTCTTGTGGCTAAGGATATTTTATATACAGGATTTGGTGATCTGCAGAGTGAAGTATAAGTACTTTAAGTTCTACCATTTCTTTCTGCATCTGTATGTGATCAATATTATTTTTCTGGAAATGCTTGCTTGTCTAGGTTACAAGTATCTGTCTGGTCAATGGCCCTGCTGAACATTGGACTGCTAACTTTGGAAGAAACATATGCATTGCTTGACACTCACTTAGTTTTTACCAACTTGGATTGGCATTTCTTTTGTTTTAGTTCCCTCCATATCTCATATTAGCTGCTTCATTCTGATGAGTAGCCATCGAAGAATGGACGGGTCATCTTAAATATTGCTTTATTTTTTAAGGGCATGTCCCACCCCCAAAACTATAATCCCCCAACTACTGCCCACCATGTATGTAGTTTAATCTTACCTCACATCCCAGCTCCATATGGTTCTCTGTAGTCCCCCCCCCAAAGTCCCAAAAACGCCACACCAGGAGGATAGCAGATCCATAGGACTGACTCTTACCTAGGCCTCCTGGGAATTTTGGCATGGCGTACTGCACGCCCCTCCCCCTCCACTCTCCCTCCCTCTAAGGATTCCCTCCCCCTAGCGTAAATCCCTTTAGCTATATGCTTGCCCCTGTCCCCCCAGCCCCAACCGTATATTATATGTTTATAAAGCTCCCAAACTTTACTTACATCTCTCTTTCCTCCGCAAAAATGAGCTGCCGGCAGCAGCAGTCCTGATTGGCTTGCGCTCAGCCAATCACAGACGCGAATGCCGTTCCCCGCCCTCGCTGCATTTCTCGCAAGCCGAGGGCGGGAGCAGGCGAGCGACAAAGAGGGAGGTAAGTAGTGTTTGGGGAGCTTCTAAACAGATAATATAGCAGTTGGGGCTGGGCTGGCAGGAGGGGAATCTTATTAAAAAATTAATTTTAGGGCGGACATGCCCTTTAAATGGAACTTTATGCAGTCACTATTAGTCCTGTCCCCACTGACCTCAAGAATTTTTTTTGTACAAGTTCACTCCAAATCGCCATCAGTACCTGCTCCCTAGATACAAACAAAGTCTGTCTTTCAATTCAATTGCCCGAACAGAAAATTCTGAGGAGATCATTTTCTAGCATGCCTCTCAGACTTTATCCTGGATTATAGCTTTGACAACCAGCTTCCACAATCTCTGATTCAGAATATCATTTTTTAGACCGCGTCAATCTGGTGCATGAGATTGTTGATAGGTCAGTTTTTCTTTCTGTCCCTTCTCACGAATTTGACCAGAGTCTAAAATCTTCGTTATGGCAAATTCAGGTAGTTTGTTTTATTGTGGTGTTTTAACTGTCGTTGCTGATTCTATTTGCACAGGTTTTCCTTTGAACTCTCTATTTTAATGGTAGCTCTTAATACGCTCTCCTCAATCTGGCTGTTCTTGAAACTGTTCTTGCATAAGGCGATACTGTCCCTTATTAAACTTTCTAATTCAGTTTGGGATTCCTTATTGCTGTCTGCTGCAACATTGTTGTAATTCAGAGATGAATTGCTTTGTTTTTTCTAGAAACAACATGACAGTCCTCCTCCTCTTCAGTCTCTGTCCAATTCATCCAGTACATCTTCAATGACTCTCCTAAAATGGCATTGAGTTTTGCCTCTCACCATACTCCGTTATGCTTTGACAAAGAGGCAGATCTAGTCAGATCCTCAACTGTCAGCTCTGTTAGAGATCTACTGATTTCCTTCCTGCAAACACTCCATCTTGTAATCAAGCAGCTATCCTTCCCTGCACAGATTCCTTGATCCCCTTTATCCTATTCACTCTGCCCCACGTTGGGCGCCAAATTTGTTGCCACACATTTGCCAAATAACTCCAAAAGTGCAAGAGGGTGGGGTAACAGAGTGTTTAATGAAGATCAATAAATCTGACAAAGAAATGGAGGACAGCTGTAAAATGTAAATGTACTTATATAACATAAAATAACATTCAACACTGTATTAGATTACTTAAATACACACTGGGCAAATACAGTACAAATATAATGCAGCAATAACAGTGTAAACCATATATCTATATACAGGAAAAATTGCATGTGGGATCGCCATGTGGTTTCCCATTACACATAACTAACCTTAATTATCTAGGCTGTTCGGTGAGAATCATTTATCTTATCAGTAAACACAAAAGCAATAAGATGGCGCTGATCCACCAATATATTTATAAAACAAACTTTGGATTAAAGGGCATGTCCACCCCCCAAAACTATAATTTTACCAGTAATTGCCCACATTGTGCTCTTTAAAAAGAGTCCTACCTTGCCTCTTAATTCATTCTGGATGTCTTAGGATGTCTGCAGAGAACTTCTAAAAAAAACGGACACTAGGAGGCTTAAGCCTATTAGTGTCCTTCCCTCTTCAGCCTCCGGGAGAATTTTGTCCTGCGCATAGGAGCGCACCTCGCCGAACCAGGAAGAATCCGCTCCCCCCCTCCCTTCCAGTGACGCGTCTGGTTAAAAAAATGTAATGATGTGGGTGGAGCAAACTAAGTAATCCGATGGCCGGCCGGGTAGAAGCGTCGAGACTAGGAGCCGCGCAGAGTGTAATTGCGTAATGAGATTGACAGCAGCTTGGGCAGAGAGACGGCCTTAGGCTGCAGATTTTCAAACAAGTCAGAACTTTTTATAGAAAACATTTTTTGAAAAACGGCGTTTCAGTTAGGGCAACCCATTACTACAAATCTGTGAAAGTTGATTTTGGGGTGGACATTACCTTTAAGTTTCTTCCTACCTGCAAAGAAATGGAGGACAGCTTCATGCATGATGGGAACTGGTGCAACTGTAAAATGTTCCCACCAGAAACAGCTACTATGATTTCCCTTTCCACTGACAGTGAGGGGAATGCAGGGAAATGTGTCCTTGTTTGCACAATATCTGCATTAACATATTGGGGAGATTATCATTATAAATCTACTGTAACTAACATTTATAAACAATCTTTATCACAGGGATTAAATAAACAATATTTATTATGGGGGATGTCATTTAGACAACTTTACACTTCCTCCAGCAGTAAACGCGCAGAGTGATCACGGCATGGCGGCGAGAAGACCAGTAAGGTAAGACTGGTGTTAAACTCTTGGACAGCTATTCGCCAGTTGGGAATTACACAATCCCACAGCAAAGTTATTCCAGAGTTCATAGAAGCTTCTTTTAAAGCTGAGCAAGTGTTCAAAACATTAATGTTTATATGTTAATATATATAACATTGTGATGTGCCTGTCTGCACAATCTTTTGGGAAATTGATTGCATGAAAGAACGGGCTAGGCGGTTATTAGATTGGACATTTGTCTTATGAGATATTGGGACATCTGTTAATGTCTTAAGAGTGTATGGGACACTTTAATGTGAGATTAGATTATATTATAGATCACCCCAGGAGTGATAGATAGGAGTACAGTAGGGTAGCTAGTGAGCAGCCTGAGGTCCAACAGGGAGATTTAGCAAAGGGTTAGAGTCCTGGGTATACTACCCAAGAATAGGGACATAGTGGCAGATACATGCAGACATCCCAACCTGCCTCTTTGTCCTTCCGGGCCAGAGTGGGCGAGGGGGTGTGACGAGGGGGCTTGGCTATGCGTGTGACGGCTAGGGGTGGGGGAGGCGGGTTAGAGGTGTGGGCGTGGCATGGCAGTCCAGAGGCGTGACAACACATAAAGGGGTGTAATGGGGAGGAGATTAGGACTCTCTGTTGCGGGAGAGTGGGCTGGTTCTCGGGGGAGCGCAGGAGACCACCCCGATTTGCGGGAGACTCGAAGAAGATCCGGGAGTAGTGGGATACCTGTACATGGTAGAGATTTCACTACAGTGACCTGAGAGCTGGGTGTGGCATTTACAAGTGATTGTTACTATGGTTTGCCTGTTCTGATAGTGTCTCCAATCTTAGTGATTTTTTTGCATTGTGAATGAAACTGCTGATAAATTTCAAGAAGAATACAAATATCGGTATGATAACCTGAGAATTTAAGATAAAAGTTTTATTTTCATTCAGTCGGATGGACGAAACGATCGGACAGATTGGAAAATCACAACCAATCGTGCGGTCCTCTATGGACCACACGATCAGTCGCGCCTAACTGACGGACATGGCTGCTTTTTTCCCGACCGACAGTCCCTCCTCCTGGCCGACTGGTGCAAAGCCTTGAACGGTCGTCAGGAGGAAGTGATTGTAAGTGTGTACCAGCCTTAAGTAGCACATTTATAGAAACAACATGGTGCAGGGCTGCATGGGGAAGGACATGAAATGAACCTGATCTTAGCACAGCTCTGTGCAAAGCATTAGTGGTGCTGAATCTATTGACCAGGGTTTAGTAATAAAAGACAGAATTAGTTCCCTTAAATCTTACCTTATATGTATATATCCTAGAACATATAGAAAAGTTTACCTTTATATATAGACAGTTCTAGAAAATCCAGGACCCCTAAATCGCCAAGTTCATACAGCTATCAGTAAGAATATGATACCCAATTGGTAATTTACACATCACCCTCACCAAACAAAGCCAACCAGGGCTGAAGGCTGACCACTGAGTCTGCCCAGCCAGCCAATCACAACCTTGGGGAGTATGGGAAAGTAGATTATTCCGGTCAGTTCACTAGTGTAAGAAATCATCATTCGATTTCTGTGATCCTATGGCTAGTCTGCCCTGAATAATTAACATTTTTACAGAAAATAATTTTATAAAAGGTAAACATTTTATCCTTTTTATCTCTGATCATTAACATTATAATAGAATATGAAAATAATATAAAGAGGGATGCTGGGAAATTGCAAATTAGTGCTTGGGAAACAAGTTACTTATGGATGTCTGTTGGTATTATGGGATTTGGTTGCCATGGTACCTATGCTTATTGACTGCATCTAGTACTTGTAACTTGGTTACCAGGTTACTATGACATCACTAAACATCATAAGACATCACACATCCTGTGAAAATTCTTTTTTCAGAATGCAGCCAAGATGTGCTTTTTTGTGTCTCAAATCTTAGTGCTTTTTTGCATTGTGAATGCTAATAAATTTCAAGAAAAATACAAATATCGACATGAAGAGTACCTGAGAATTTGAGGTAAGAAGATTTTCTTTTGTTTATTTATTTTTTTGTCAACTTTTTTTTGAACTGATGTACCCAGGGTGAGGACCTAAACCGCTAGACCATCTCACAATGCCAGGGGCATACTTGCAGGGGCCCAGGTCCCCCGCAAGAATGGAGGCTGTTCCCCTGACCCCCTTCCCTATCCAGATCCCTTCTGCGGTCAGCTGTTTTAAATAGCTGATCTCGCGTATGAATGAAACCGGAACTGAATCGCAAGTTCAGGTCCGGTCTTTTAAACAGACTGATCATGCGTTGATGATTGGACACATGTCCAATTATCAATGCTGATGCTGATTCTTCCTCTCCTGCTGCTTCCGTGCATGGAAGATAGTTGGAAGGCAGCTGGAGGTAACAAGGGCTGGTAAGTATCTTTAGAAGCCGGTTCAACACTTTAAGACCTTGCAAGGTCTATGTTTGGGGGTTTCTGTTGATAGTCACATTTTTTCTCTTAAAGGTTTTTACTAAAGTATTTTCTTTTGTATCTATTGCAGTGAGAACATGGAGATTAATGTATTTAATAGTGTGATCTCCAACCATATCTCTACATGGCCATCTTCCTGTCCTTCGCTGGCATCATTTGGTTCTTTAAACTTTCAAGCTGTTGATGAACTGGACACTGAGAATGAGGACACTGAGAAGGAGTCACAAGAAGGAGGTCACAGAGAAGGAGGTCACAGAGAAGGAGGTCACAGGAAGGAAGGAGGTCACAGGGAAGGAGGTCACAGGAAGAGGAGGCCGAGAAGGAGGTCACCGAGAAGGAGGTACCGAGAAGGAGGTCACCGAGAGGAGGACACCGAGAGGAGGACACCGAGAATGAGGTCACCGAGAATGAGGTCACCGAGAAGGAGGACACTGAGGATGAGGTCAAGAGAAGGAAAAACTAATGATAAGTGTAAATGTAAAAGTAATCAGATTTCTATATACAGCAGGTCAACTACGCTCCTGACACATATTTAATGATTTTGTTCTATTTTTCCTGCAGGTTATGGAAAACTGACTTCAACTAATGAACCTGAGCAACCCTATCCGCCCCGAACAACACCGCAGGCGGGGTGAACAAGGAGGGCAGGGGGTGCGAGTGTGCAACAAGGGGGTAAAGAAGAAATATAAGTTGCTGCGAACTCACCACCAGAGGATTAGGAAGAGCTTAAATGCTTTTTTGAATTTAGGAAACAATATTTCAGCCGTGTGAGCTCTGGGTGGACGCTAGTAAAGCTTTTTGAGTCAACATGACAAACAGATCCTCGGCCAGTCATACAGACAGGGTTACAACTGTGAACTGGTCTACGTGAACCTGCTGAAGATTTTCCTTCAGTGTCGCAGACCCTGCTAGTAATTCACTTGTTAATGAACTGAAAGACAAAGTAGGTCAAATAGAATCAACTTTTGATTCAGTTAGTATGAAAATTATGGAAAAGAACCAAGAGAACGTATTATCAGAGGAGGAAGAAAAGGACAAGAAGGGACTACGTAGTGAGGAAATCTGGAAAAATGACACAGACCTCCAGTCTACTTTACCCGTCAATCAAGAGATCAGAAATGGGAATGTTGAAGACTCCAACGCTTCCGTTAATTGTTTTATAAGTGGAGTAAGAAAGAAAATGAATGACATGGAAGACAACCGCAAAAATCATTTTACTGGAGATTTTTAAAAATGCGAACCTACTGAATGTACCAGCCGGAAGAGAAAAGGGACCAGAAGAGAATAAGCAGTAAAAAAAATCCGTAAAGATAACCAAAACCTTCAACTACATCAACTGTCACCAAACCAGACGGCACAAAAAAACTTTGTCCTCTACTCCTGTTACCAACCTTCAAAAACATTGAATACATCGATAAAGGATGGTCATGAAAAAGTACAAAGCTGAAAAGCAATGTAAAGGATTCTACAAAGGAGAAAAAAGACAACACGGAACCAACCAGCCGTGACATTAAACAGAAGGTTAAGAATTCTACAGCCTCTACACCTGGTACCAAACAATCCAAAACATCTAGAAATCTGCCAAGAATGACAATAAAACAAGAGGGAAGATTGAAATCAATATAAGAAGGATTCTACAAAGGAGATTTTAAATACAATGGACAAAATTAAGAATTTCTTTAAACGGAAGTAAACAGTCTAAAGCTCCATACAGACGTCTTGATTGGTTACAGACCGCCAAGAGCATCTACGCGCATCGAACGGCTGTTTCGGCAGATAGTCATAGTGTATGCGTTTGGTCTGGGATCATTCTCAATGAATGACCCCCAACCGAACGCTACACACATGCGACTATCTGCTAAACGGCATTCGTTGTGCGTGTTAGGACCTGCAAGTGCGTTAAATGGTGTCTCCACTGGTAAAAACAAACTTTTGCTATTAAGTTTTATTGAAGAACAGGAGGTAATGGAGCTGTGCCTTACCTCCCGTCATCAATAAAACCTACAGGAGCCGGTAGAGAAGGTAACTAACTTACCCAATCGCTCGCTCCCCCGCCACGTACACTGACAGGTCCCAACGGACTTAGTACTCGATGCGAAAGTGCGATGCGCATGCATATGGAATACAGAGTCCGTCGGTACATGTCAGACTATGCGGTGGAGGAGCGAGCGATCAGGTAAGTTCCTTACCTTCTCTCCTGGCTCCTACAGGTTTTATTGACTCAGCTCCTTTACCTCGTTCTAATAAACCTTAATAGAAAAAGGAGGATTTTACCAGTGGAGATACCATTTAAATTCTAATATATATTTATATGTTGATTACTTGTGTATTATATTAATTTTTTTTACTTTTGTGAGTTTAATGTATTGTGGTGCATTGTTAAGAAAGTGGATTTGTCAAGAATTGTAAATAATCGCTCTTATCTTAATAAACTGTAATAAAAAGATTCATTTATGAATTTTTATTTATTTTGACTGGGATTTTTTAAGAATTTTTTAAAAACTGTAAAGTGTAACATAGTAATGAGCTTGAATAAAGACACATGTCCATCAAGGGAAACAATTCTTTTGATTCATAATGGCAATCATAAAGTATCCCTGGATCAACCAGAACTACAATGATGTATTAATACCAGTAATTCTCAATATTATATAGTATCCCCGTACCAACGAGAACACAGTATATGTATTTATACCAGTAATTCTCAATATATATAGTATCCCGTACCAACGAGAACTACAGTATCTATTAATACAGTAATTCTCAATATTATATTGTATCCTGTACACGACCAGAACATCAGTATATGTATTAATACCAGTAATTCTCAATATTATATATTATCCCTGTACCAAACAGAACTACAGTATATCTATTAAGACCAGTAATTCTCAATATTATATAGTATCCCTGTACCGACCAGAACTACACAGTATATGTATTAATACCAGTAATTCTCAATATTATATAGTATCCCGTACCAACGAGAACTACAGTATATCTATTAATACCAGTAATTCTCAATATTATATAGTATCCCTGTACCGACCAGAACATCAGTATATGTATTAATACCAGTAATTCTCAATATTATATAGTATCCCTGTACCAACCAGAACTACAGTATATGTATTAATACCAGTAATTCTCAATATTATATAGTATCCCCGTACCAACCAGAACTACAGTATATGTATTAATACCAGTAATTCTCAATATTATATAGTATCCCCGTACCAACGAGAACTACAGTATATGTATTAATACCAGTAATTCTCAATATTATATAGTATCCCTGTTCCAACGAGAACTACAGTATATGTATTAATACCAGTAATTCTCAATATTATATAGTATCCCTGTACCAACCAGAACTACAGTATATGTATTAATACCAGTAATTCTCAATATTATATAGTATCCCCGTACCAACCAGAACTTCCAAGCAGGGGGCATAGAACAGAGTGCCAGGTGAATGAAGGACTGCAAGAAAATTTCATTTCTGCTGCTTTTTTTACCAAACGAACTTGGCGGTAGGGGTTGGGCTACACTACAGCAAAAGTTTTTATTCTGGGTGAAGATACCCTTTAACAATTAAATTTAAGGAACTTTAGTGTCATTTAGTAAACCTCTGTACCCACTGTTTTTTTGCCTGATCAGACCTTATCCTCTCTTTCTAATTCCTCATCAACATTGTCGTATTGGGAAAAATGGGTATGTTTGAGTAATAATTACATGCACAACGTGCTATTTTCTGCTGAAATTGAAGCCATCTTGCGGGAGAGGGGCCTGGTCATGTTCTATATATCCAATATTCTGGTTTCTTTTGTGACCCCCACGATGGGAAATAGCTCACAGCTGGTCCTGCTAACCTTCTAGATCATCGATCTCCAACCTGCTAGCCTCCAGATGTTAAAAAACTACAACTCCCAGCACTCCCTAGATGCCTTCTGCTGTTGTAGAGTGTTTGTAGGGGAATGCTGAGTTGTTTTCAAACATCTGGAGGCCTGCAGGTTGGATGGGCAGAGAACGGTAGCGTATATAATATAATTGTATCACCACCATCACCTACTTTGTTGCATCAATATGTTAAGTATATTTATAAGGAACAGACAAAAGCTGCAATTTGGGATAAAATTTGCTCAGAAATGCTAAATTCCCAGGAAGGAGGACCTTCAATCAGAGGTGCCCAACCTGGCCCATGCTGGGGCCCCCACTTGGGCCACGGGTGTAGCCCTGCCCCCGACATGCTTTTTGTTACACCCTCATCACGGCCCAGCACACCCACACCACACCCCTTGTCACGCCCACCCCACATGTCTGATTGGCCCCCAAAAAATCCTGACGTGCCTAACATGTTAGGTTAAACCCTTAAAGAATATACTAAAGAAAGAAAACCTTTTACATGAACTTGCCGAGCTGGAAGTACAGGGCAATAAGCATGCGGAATTTTGCCACCCACAAGTCCGTCTTTGATTCAGAATTTCTTAGAAATGTAAGTGATAGATTTTTTAAAATTTATAAACATTTTATTTAGCTTAAATTCAAAAAGAAACACAGTAAATGATAGGAAGGAGGACGTCCCATTCTCTCTGCTTTATATCCTGGTTATTCATTGTTTCTTTCGTGGATTATCATCCCTGGATTTACACCAACGATTTAGAGCGAATAGAAACAGCAGCAATTTGTACGAGTTTGCAGTGTTACTAATAGAACAGACACCCTGCCAGGCAGACATCCCATTCAAGGCAATCGTGTGGAACAATGAAGATGAAAACAGTGGCCTGGCAGGGCTCTTATCTCCAAGTCAAGTGCAACCACAACAAAAGCTGTAGGAGAAAGGTCAGACCTGTGAAGTGCTATTTTCACTGAAACTTCATCCTGCACTTATCACCAGCCTAAAAAACCAGCAGAGGAATCAATTACCAATTGTCAGGCCGTAATCTAACCCAACAAACCAAGGAAGGACATGACCTCCAGTGGGAACAAAAACAGAGGGGGGGGGATATGTATGTTCGCTCCGACTTCACTAAGGGTTAACGGGGCTCAGCTATGTTCTTATCCCCTTCTCTATAACCAAGATCAATATCCCAGCTGTGTAAATTGCTCCATCTTGTACCAAAGATGGACCGTGGATCACCAGGCTCCGATTTCCTAAATGACTTCATTTAATAACCAAAGGCATAAAGATATCCTAATTTCACAGCATTTGCATACGTAGAATGAAAGTCCCCATGTAGTAGACCGGGGGAATGGGTGGTGTGTAGGTCTGATAGATAGAGAGACTTTCATTCTAACAGGGAGATTCAATCGTTTAAAATGGTGCTTATTTTGCCCCAACCAATCAGATCTTATTTAACATTTGAAAGCTAACATCTGATTGGTTGGGGCAAAATTAGCACCATTTTTTACAATAAGAACTTTTATTGAATCTCACCCCTGGGTACTTTACCAATCAGCTCTACTTGTTTACTTTTAAGTTTCCCTCAGTGTCATCCCATTGGCTACATTGCGAACTGTCACTGACGGTGGTAGAGGGGTGGAGCCGAACAGAGTGGCGAGAGAAGTATCACTGCTGTTAGTTAAAGGACCTAGGAGTGACGAGTGAGGATTTAGATCTTCACCCTGGGAACTATGCACCTATAGAACAAGGGAAAGGTGATTAGAAAAAGTCCTTTAATAAGAAATCCTCAGAATCATTCAAACCGAACATCATTTTTTACAGCTTAATTTATTATTCTGCAGCTGTGATTGAAATGCAGCAGTGGGATTTATATACCAAAAGGTGCAAAAAATTGTCCGTACTGATATTATCTGAGGTAGACCAGTAAAAATCTACCTTTTAATAGACTGCTGCAGATTATTGTGTGGAGGGTTTAAAGGGGAGCTATTTAGTACTGGAAAGTTGGTGTCCATACCTAGTTTGACCGGCTTGACAGCTATCAATAAATCAACTTGAAGTTTCCACGTAACCTGGAGAGCTTTCCTTTTCCCTAAACCTAACCGCTGACCATGAGACAAGATTGACCCTCAAGGAGATCCATCACTAGAAAAGGGCTGTGAGTTTGATTTGGTCCACATGAATGATCCAAAGTCCTATTTGGAAGGTCCAATAAAAGAGGGAACATAGTCCACTATTGATTTTAGGCAAGTACAAAGTTTGGTTAAGTTGTCCTTTAAATCTTAAACAACACATTAGCACGGATATTCTTATTGTTAAAATGAAGCTAATTTTGTCCCATCCAATCAGATGTTAGCTTTCAAATGTTAAATAAGATCTGACTGGTTGGAGCAAAATTAGCACCATTTTAAACGATAAGCAGGGAGATTCAATAAAAGTTCTTATCGTTTAAAATGGTGCTAATTTTGCCCCAACCAATCAGATCTTATTTAACATTTGAAAGCTAACATCTGATATTGGCAATATTAGCACCATTTTAAACAATAAGAACTTTTATTGAATAACCCTGATGAACTTTTATTGAATCTCCCTGCTAGTGTGTTAAGGAATAGTAAATGAATAGAATATATACATAGAATTTATTTCTCCTCTCTATCATATGATTTAGTGACTTTATGGAAATCATTTCTAGAATCTGAAGGAGATTCGTCCTTTCTTTCAAACGTCGGGATTGTGCAATCGGTTCTGGCAGCCACACACGGAGAGGCAATAAAAGAAATTGAAATATAGGAGTGGGAACATTTTGTCAGATTTCTTACAGAAACAATAAACATTTCCCCTTATTTAACCCCATTCCTATAGACTTAGATTGAAAGCGCATTGGGCAATTCTAAATATAAAAAGATCTAAGATAAACAACAGAAAAAGCCAATTGTGTCTGTATTTGTGCACAATGTACCTACCCCCTTAAGCTGGGTACACACAGTAAAGGATCTGACGGTATCGGGGCTTTATCGTTATGTGTGTACCTTCGTTTCTCCTCCCTATAGAGGAGTCTAGCGCGGCCGATGGAAACACACAGTCCCAAGCGTTCTCCCTATGATGTGTATATGATGTGTATAGGGAGAACTCTCGGGACTGTATGCAGATCCTGTCTCTCATCTTTCACTGATCTGTACTGTGTGTACCCAGCTTTACTTATTACCACCGTGTCAATATGAAGCAGATCACTGACAGATATCATTATATGTAGGGAAGATCCTTTAGACAACCCCACACTTTTTACGTACTTACCAAATCCCAGATTCTGCAGGACAGTCCCAAATTTTAAACTATTTGCAATGTCCCAATAGTCACAGGAGTTGTGAGCAGAGCAATAGAATACACACTACATTATTTACTGCCTGTAAGGGCCCTATTTAAAAAAAACGCGTATCGCTAAGTATGGCGGCAATCATACATTAACAATCAAGGTAGTAAAATTATGATTGGGATCCGTACTTGTATGATAACCTGTGGCATGGCAAATTGAAATGAATATTTTTAAATAGGGCCCTAAAGCTTCGTACACACGTGCGATTACGAGGCCCAACGCACAATGTGTACCAATGACCATCTAGGCCAACAATCGGTAAGTGTGTGGGCTCTTGGTCATCATCAACGATTTCGGCCAACAGAGCGTTGGTAGACTTACAGATAGTCAGCTGAAATAGCCGTAGTTGCAATCGCATGTGTTTATGAGCATTAACTTTGGACAAACAATAGAGCTCTTAGTAATTCATGTTATCATGAGTAGTAAGTATCATTCCCCCCCAGTTATTCACTTAGAAATAACTCACTCCAGCACTTATACCCATTTTATTGTATATGTATGTTACCCACCTAACTAGATTGTAAGCTCTATGGGGCAGGGACCTCCTTTCCTCTTGTGGCAAGGCTCTAGTGCTTCTATTTATATAAATGTATGTACTGAACTTTCTAAGTATTTGCCCCCTTGTATGACTTTATTGTATTTTGTTACTGTACAGCGCTGCGCCCCCAAGTGGCGGTTTATAAATAAACTATACATACATACATAAAAATTGTGTATATGTAAAATAATGGCAAAACATATCATTATACAAGTGACTTTAGTACTTTGTTTTTGGAATAATAGTAACTGTTTTTTTTTTTTTTTTATATATGAATAACTTTTCCCATTAATGGTTAACACATCTTGATTACTGCTTGAATGGCTTTTGGCAGCTGCCTTGCCTTCTGCTATTATTTCAGTTGCGATCATTTTAATGCTTTGATTGGCTGTTCCTTCTGGCCCTGTGAATGTTAAGAACATTTTGATTGGCTCCAAGTTTGTTCTAGTAAAATAAATTCAGTGGTAGTGCTTCACTTTGGCACATCTAGAAGCCATGTCTATCGGGGCGTATTTAAAAGGACACTATACTGAAAAAATGACTTTGCCTCATCTTAATCTATAATTAAATACATGTAAGTAGCACTTTCTCTGATTTGCATGTGCTGCTGCATGCCTTCAATCCAGCACACATTTTGTTTAGAAGAAGTATCCCCCCTCACTCTTTTAACCACTCCCACTTCCATCCGACCTGACTTTTTTTCCCACAAACCAACTGTCAAGCCTGCACACAGCATACAGCATTCCAACTGTCAAAACTCTGTCACCATTCCAGCAGTAAAACTACCCACAGAAGAATAGTTTTTGAGAGAAAGGCGCTTGATTGGCAGCTGAAATATAAGAAGTTTAGATTGGATATCTAAAGAAATAAGGAGCAGATCAACAAAAAAATAATACAGTGGTGGTTGGGAAGAATTATAGTTTCCAGTTATGGTCAATGTATAATAACTTATTTTTCGGTATAGATGCCCTTTAAGTTCTTCATGGAAGCTATAGGTACGTGAAACTGTATCAGCTCAATCAATTGAATCTAATGTTAAAAAACCTTGTAAATGGATCGTATAAACAATGGATGTTCCATGAAAACACTGAAATGGTTATAAACATTACCAAACAAAATTCCGTCTTACAATCTCCAAGGATATTACCGCATGGAAGAAAAATTGTCCAAAATGGATTTCAGAATGTAAAATCTATCGTTCTATTAGGCGTCTAACAATGTATGATACCAATAAAAACCTTTAATCATAGCTGGGGATTTAAAAAGTCATTGCACTAATGGTTAAATGTAATATGAAATGAAAGCTGTACAGTTCCAAACATGCCCGTAATTGTATTTCCCTATTACATTTCCAACTCAATATAAATAACATTACGCAGTTTACAACCAGCATTTTATCATCCTCCTATCCTTAGACAGGGCGAGAAAGCAACAGTTAGACGACGGTTGATTTACGGAAGAACATGAGGTAAATGCACTATCTCCTACCTCCTGTTCTTCAGTAAATCAGATAGAAACCAACTTACTTTTTTAATGGACATACCCTTTAATTTTGCCCCCACCAATCAGATGTTAGTTTTTAAATGTTATGTAATATCTGATTGGTTGGGGCAAAATTAGCACTATTTTTAACAATTAGAACTTTTATTAAATCTCCCTGCTAGTGTAGCCACCACAATAGGGACACACTGTGCTCTTTAACACTCCATCGGATCGCTATCACAATGGGATCGCGTGTGAACACAGGCTGGTGTGGCCTAACCCTGATCGTTGATTTCTTCACAATGCTGTAGATATCACGGTCAGAGGTTCATCTAGTTGGAAATCACGTCTATTTAAAATGAATGAAAATGGCGATTTTTGTTCCGCCAGCGGTTCAGTGAAACGTATTGAAATTCGCCGGAACTGAAATCTGATTCGAAACCAATTAAAGGAAATTTTTTTAATATTTCGACCTCCATTTTAGACTTTTCAGCCGCAATTTTTGAATTTCTGAAAACTACGAAACTGAAGGTTCTACGTTGTTACTGTCATTCCTCTTTAAAGGGCATATCCACCCCCTAAACCAACTTTGGGGTAAGGTAGGTATCCCCTACCCACCCCCAACCGCAGCAATATTATTTTTAAAAATTCCTCCATATTCTACTTACACTGCCTTCTCTCCCATTCCAGCCTCCTTCTTGCTGAGAGGCAACCAATCAGACGCGGCTGACGTCACTAGAAACGCCGCGGGAGAAAAGGCTCTGTAAGTGCGGATCGGGGGGGGGGGATTTTTAAAAAAATATTGCAGCGGTTAGGTGCGGGCAGGGGTTACTTACCTTCCCCCAAAAGGATTACATGCTAGGTGCAACGATGGATCAGAAGCCTTACAGACAACTTGGAGTCTTCAGTTTCCTGGACTTTGAAAAAGCCTATCCTGGGAACCATAAGGAGCAGAGATGTAAGGAAAGGTTTATTTTAAACTGAAGAGTGGGGCCAGTATAGGGTTAAATTATAGTTTTTAGGGTGGACATGCCCTTTAATTATAATACAAGTGAACCATGAATATCTTGTACATTTTAAACATATAATTGGTGCTTAGCTTCTGTATGTCATTGATTATAATCAGTGCATAATTATGTCATCAATCACATGACTTACTGAAACGTGTGTTGTGCAACAACATGCGCCCCTACCTAATTATTAGAGGTTCCACAAGCTGTATAACTCGGGTTTATTAATGGTTCTGAAACTCTTACTAGTATTCTAGTATCCCTATATTTTGGATTGTTTACTATATAAACAGTGCTTTGCTATGTCATCAGTGCCGCATAACTTACTGTAATGCTCATAGTTTACAGTTAGTCCAGTGTAATATAGTTCAGTATAGTATTTGAGGTTGAATAAAGACATACGTCCATCCAGTCCAACCTACTCAGTAATACCCACATTTCCTACCTTAACAGTTGATCCAGAGGAAGGCAAAAAATAAAATAAAATGAAGGGGAAATAGTTAATAATAAACATCCTATGATAACATAAAAGGAAACGATAACCCACAATTGCTATCATATCCAGAGCAGCCCCTTTGACTGCCAGGCCCCCCCGTAATTGTTACTTTACCCCCTACCACAGACCAGTTCTGTAGATAAAGCAGAAATGTTGCTCCATTACAGTTTTGCTGGGGCAATTTCTAGTCACATCGTGAGAGGCAGTAACTGCAGGGGGCCCCATCTTCTTATTTTCCTCTTAACAGATATAGCCTCCTCCCAAAAAATCCCTGTGGATGAAGCACGGATAGGGGCCCCTTCATAGTTTTGCTGGGGGGCTCAGTCATTCCTAGTTACGCCACTGGCAGCCATTTTGCTTGCCATGGAAAATCGATAGATAACGCTATATTTATTTTTTTTATAGGTGTTTTTCTTTGTGCACATTACGATTTCCTTCCCAAGCAGCCTGCATTGTGTCAGAGAGATAATTATATGGCCAAGTATATATCCCCGGCGTGCGATTGGCTGTTTATGGAATAGGCCTCTGTGTATTCTGTAACATTGCACCAGCGTGGCTATTTATTGTATTGGCTGGAAGTGTTTCACTGTATACATCTTTAATTAAATATAGTTAACAGTCTAAATACTATTGATACAAGGATGACTGGGAAATCTTTATAAAGACTGTTAAGGTTTCCCTGGGTGAGGATCCTAATCCCTAAAGCTTTTCTTCCTGTTCTTCCTCTTGTAATTCTACGGGGAGATCTTAAACATATGATGCAGGCGTTTTAATGATAAGTGCATCATATACATCAACAGCTTAAAACACTCCGGGGATTGTGTAGGCCTGAACATAACTCATATACCGCATGTGGACGTCATGGGCCATTTTCAAATTTATGGGCTTGCTATGGGTTTTGCTATTAAAAAAATAATAAGGCTAAAATAATAATATTTATTACTATTAGAGGTTCAGCTGATGTAATAGGAGGTTTTAAAAGTTTGCCAGGGTTATTTGTTACTGCACACCTGGTTGGTTCTTACAAATTCATAAAATACTGACTCAGCTGTGGTGTTGGGCCTTTCAGGAAACACAAGACTAGGACTATTGAGAGATCTAAGGGAACGAGGTCAGGTAAGTCTATTCTGGATACTTTTTAAATGTAAAACCATGTTTAGGGTTGGAGGGGGGTCCCTACAATTCAGAAAAGTTCTTTTTTTTTTACACGGGATCCAGAGGGTGGGAGGGCTCCCCCGTGCATTCCAGAGCCCTCAAGGAGGAGCAGGAAGTAGCAGGCACCAGATAACACACAGACAGCTCCTACTCTTCAATTTCCTGGAATTTGGACAAGCATTGCAGGAGAACCATAAGGAGCAGTGATGTAAGGTAAGGATTTTTAAACACTGCACAGTGGGGCCAGAAGTGGGTCAAGTTTTAGTTTTCGGGGAGGACATGCCATTTAAAAGAATCCCCTTGGGGAGTCTAAAACTTAATTTACGCTTTAAAAGTGCATACACACATGTTTGTTTTCATCTGCAGTTTTGTATAACAAACTTTGTCAGCTTTGTCCATTACTATTACCAGGTCTGTCATGATTGGTGGGATTCCTTGGGGTGTCTTGGTGACTGTTGGGAAATAAACTTTACCTTCCCTTTCTATGGCTGGTTGTGTTCAATGCGATAACCATAAAGGTAGAGGGGAAGGTATTAATCCAATGCAAGTCTCTGTCAAGATGTCCTTGTCGAAACAAGCAAAAATAAAAGCTCTGATAAATACCCTTAATGACTTCCTTGTGTATTGTTATTTTACTTTGAACTCATGCCATTAGAAGGTAATTATTATTTACACCGGAGACAGATAAAACCTTTTCTCCAAATGCCATGATCATGAGAATCGTACAGTAAAACAGGCCATAGACATGCGATTTCCACAGCATGTGTGCCGACAGATCACATTGGTATATGCATTATAGGGATCGGTTGGCCATGTGGGAATACACAGCACAATCGTATTGTCTCGTAAAGGGAGCTTATACCGGCCACCGGAAAGTTTCCACCATTCCCCATCGATCGTAGCAGCGACTAAAGTCGTTTGTCCACAGTTCGGTTGGTCAGAACAGCCCCTACATACTGACAAAAATGGGTAAATTCTGTCATTCCCCCGACAGGATTTACCTATTATCATTTGTGTGTATGGCCACCTTTAGCAGAAAGACTTGATGTATATAATATCCCGGGGCCTCCCTGCGGTTGCAAGGTTTGCTCCCCTGGTAGTTACGGCCCTGCAGTAATACTGGCCATACACTTACTAGATATTGGATAGACTTGATGTATAAAATATCCAAAAACACAAGAGGTTTTACCTCCAGTGATGTTCTCAGCTGTTTATATTGGGATTGAAAGTTGACCACAAACTAATCATCCCAGGTGCTTGACCAAACATCTTGAGAACATTGGGAGGTATGATCCAGCTAGTGGACCAGAACCTTTGGGCAATAATCCTACCGATTGACTAATTGGGAATTAGGACAAGAGTGAAAAGGAGGCAGACACATTGAGTCATTGTTTTGTATATAGAAATATGTATGACTGGCCATGATCGATTGTTGCAACTTCAGAAGAACCGCCTGGCCCAGTCTGTAGGATTGTCACAAGGTAAAGCCACCTACAGTTTTAGTTTATCTTGAGACATTCATTAGAATTAACAATCAAACATCAAATCTATTCAGTGTATGGCCACTACAGTTAACTACAATTGCCTTTAAGCTAATCTGCTCTCATTTTAAATGTGTCAATTCTGTGTCTAATGACACCAAACATGGTAATTGATAATAGATTGACAGGAAAGGAGCCATCTTGTTTTCCAGACTGCTAAGCATTGCACTTATCAGATGCACCATCACTACCCCCCCAAGCGCTTAAACAGCCCCCATTAAAAAGGGAAGGTGATAATTGGTCCTAATGACTTTTTGAGGTTTGTAATGGAACATTACCTGAAAGTGTTTCCTTTAACACTATATTACAGAAAGTGACATCAATTTTGTATGACCAAGATAAAGAACTTTCAGTGTGTACGTTATTTAATGCATTATCTTGACAGAGGCCGCTGCATACGGAATGAGGACCCTTTTTTCCCTGGGAGGAAATTAAAGAAGACAAAGAACTGATTGGATGCAATTGTCAGACACTAATGGGTGTCAAGTCAATAAGGTGGTAATTGGATAGCAAGCTTAACGGGTTTTAGTGCTAACTATCCCCCTCCCTTAGTGCTGTCTATCACCATTGTGCTTGGATTCCCTCTAAATATTTTATCACCTCCCTCTCTCTTCTTCTCCCTCTCTCCTTCTACCTCTCTCTCTCCTTTTCCCTCTCTCTTTCTACCCCTCTCCCTTTCCCTCTCTTCACTGTACCTCTCTCTCTTCTTCTCCCTCTCTCCTATCTCCTCTTTCTCCCCTTCTCCCTCTCTCTACCTCTTTCTCCCCTTCTCCTCTCTCTACCTCTTTCTCCCCTTCTCCCTCTCTCTTCTTCTCCCTCTCTCTCTGTAATTTGCTAAAATAATTCTTTACTTCTGACCATTTGAATTCCTTACCCTACAACTGTACTGCTGGTCAAATAAAGGCAATTAGATAGATAAGCCAATAGATAATAGACCGATGGATGGTAGATAATAGATAGTAATAGATAGAAGAGAGAGAGAGAGGTTAGACAGACAGCTAGATAGACATATAGATAGATAAAGAGAGATGATAGACAGACAGACGAACAGATAGATAGAGAAAGAGAGAGGTAATAGACAGACAGCTAGATAGACATATAAGATAGATAGATAGAGAGAGAGAGAGAGAGAGAGAGATAGACAAAGAGCTAGATAGACAGAAAGACATAGGTAGAGATAGATAATATAAGACAGCTAAATAGACAGAAAGACATAGGTAGAGATAGATAATATATAGACAGCTAGATAGACAGAAAGACTAGGAACTAGAGAATAGACAGACATCTAGATACAGAAGACATAGGTAGAGATGTAATAACACAGCTAGATAGACAGAAAGACATAGGTAGAGATAGATAATAGACAGACAGCTAGAAAGACAGAAAGACATAGGTAGAGATAGATAATATATAGACAGCTAGAAAGACAGAAAGACATAGGTAGAGATAGATAATAAACAGACAGCTAGATAGACAGAAATACATAGGTAGAGATAGATAATATATAGACAGCTAAATAGACAGAAAGACATAGGTAGAGATAGATAATATATAGACAGCTAGATAGACAGAAAGACATAGTTAGAGCTAGATAATAGACAGACAGCTAGATAGACAGAAAGACATAGGTAGAGATAGATAATAAACAGACGCTAGATAGACGAAAGACATAGTTAGAGATAGATATAGACAGACAGCTAGAAAGACAGAAAGACATAGGTAGAGATATATATATATAGACAGCTAGAAAGACAGAAAGACATAGTAGAGATAGATAATAGACAGACAGCTAGATAGACAAAGACATAGGTAGAGATAGTAATAGACAGACACAGCTAGAAAGACGAAAGACATAGGTAGATAGATAATAGACAGACAGCTAGAAAGACAGAAAGACATAGTAGAGATAGATAATATAGACAACTAAATAGACAGAAAGATATAGGTAGAGATATATAAACAGACGCATATAGACAGAAAGACTAGGTAGAGATAGATAATAGACAGACAGCTAGAAAGACAGAAAGACATAGGTAGAGTAGATAATAGACAGACAGCTAATAGACAGAAAGACATAGGTAGAGATAGATATATAGATAGACAGCTAGATAGACAGAAAGACATAGTTAGAGATAGATAATAGATAGACAGCTAGATAGACAGAAAGACATAGGTAGAGATAGATAATAGAAGACAGCTATAGATAGAAGACATTGGTAGAGATAGATAATAGACAGAAAGCTAAACAGACAGAAAGACATAGGTAGAGATCGATAATAGACAGACAGCTAGATAGACAGAAAGACATAGGTAGAGATAGATAATAGACAGACAGCTAGATAGGTAGAGATAGATAGAGACAGATAATATACAGATGACAGCCAGACAGACAGACAGACAGACAGATAGATAGATAGATAGTGGACAAATAGATAGAAAGAAAAAAGATAGATAGACAGACAGGCAGATAGATAGATTCATAGACAGACAGACAGACAGATAGACGACAGAGACAGACAGACAGATAGATAGGTAGATAGATAGATAGATAGATAGAATATATGTGTGCACTCTACCTTCAGAGGTTCCAAATGCCAGCGTGCTGCTGTATATGATAAATATGTATCCAATGTAGATAGATAGCTAGACAAACAGACAGATAGACAGACAGACAGAGATAGATAGAATAGATAGATAGATAGATAGATAGATAGATATAGATAAATAGACGTAGATAGATAGATATAGATAGATGACAGACAGAGATAGATAGAATAGATAGATAGATAGATATAGATAATAGACGGTAGATAGATAGATAATAGATAGATAGACAACAACAGATAGATGAATAGATAGATAGATAGATAGACAGACAGACAGATAGATAGAATAGATAGATAGATGATAGACAGACAGACAAGATAGATAGAAATAAGTAGATAGATAGATAGATAGATAGATAGATAGATGATAGATAGATAGATAGATATAGATAAATAGACAGTTAGATAGATAGATAGATAGATAGATAAACAGACAGAGATAGATAGAATAGATAGATGATGATATAGATAAATAAGAAGACAGGTAGATAGATAGATAGATAGATAGACAGACAGACAGTAGCTAGAATAATAGATATAGCGACAGCGAATAGATATAATAGTAATAGATAGAGATAAATAAACAGGTAGATGCGTTTTTACGTTGACTAGCAGCGTAATAAGTACTACATGTGGAGTACTATATTGATATAGTAAAAAAGTCAAGTAAATTAAAAACACAGAAAGCAGCACAATCCTATCATTCTTTTTGTAGATCGCGGTGGGGCTTTAAATATAATAAAACCTTTCTAGTCTTCTGGGGAAACATAAATACTGTGAATTCCTCTTTCTCCCCTTCTCCCTCTCTCTACCTCTTTCTCCCCTTCTCCCTCTCTCTTCTTCTCCCTCTCTCTCTGTAATTTGCTAAAATAATTCTTTACTTCTGACCATTTGAATTCCTTACCCAGTACAACTGTACATGCTGGTCAAATAAAGGCAATTAGATAGATAAGCCAATAGATAATAGACCGATGGATGGTAGATAGATAGATAGATAGATAGAGAGAGAGAGAGAGAGAGGTAATAGACAGACAGCTAGATAGACATATAGATAGATAAAGAGAGAGATGATAGACAGACAGACAGACAGATAGATAGAGAAAGAGAGAGGTAATAGACAGACAGCTAGATAGACATATAGATAGATAGATAGATAGAGAGAGAGAGAGAGAGAGAGAGAGATAGACAAAGAGCTAGATAGACAGAAAGACATAGGTAGAGATAGATAATATATAGACAGCTAAATAGACAGAAAGCCTTACATTCCTCTCCTGGCTCCTACAGTTTTATTGACTCATCTTTACCTCCCGTTCTTAATAAACCTTAATAGAAAAGGAGGATTTTACCAGTGGAGATACCATTTAAAATTCTATATATATATTTTATGTTGATTACTTGTATTATATTATTTTTTTTACTTTTGTGAGTTTAATGTATTGTGGTGCATTGTTAAAAAGTGATATTGTCAAGAATTGTAAATATCGCTTTATCTTAAATAAACATGTAATAAAAAGATTCATTTATGAATTTATTTATTTATTTTGACTGGGATTTTTTAAGAATTTTTTTAAAAACTATAAGTGTAACATAGTAATTGAGCTTGAATAAAGACACATGTCCATCAAGGAAAACAATTCCTTTCTGATTCATAATGGCAATCATAAAGTATCCCTGGATCAACCAGAACTACAATGTAGTATTAATACCAGTAATTCTCAATATTATATAGTATCCCCGTACCAACGAGAACTACAGTATATGTATTAATACCAGTAATTCTCAATATTATATAGTATCCGTACCAACAAGAGAACTACAGTATATCTATTAATACCAGTAATTCTCAATATTATATAGTATCCCTGTACCGACCAGAACATCGTATATGTATTAATACCAGTAATTCTCAATATTATATCATTATCCCTGTACCAAACAGAACTAAGTATATCTATTAAGACCAGTAATTACTCATATTTATATAGTATCCCTGTACCGACCAGAACTACAGTATATGTATTAATACCAGTAATTCTCATATTATATAGTATCCCCGTACCAACGAGAACTACAGTATATGTATTAATACCAGTAATTCTCAATATTATATATATCCCTGTTCCAACGAGAACTACAGTATATGTATTAATACCAGTAATTCTCAATATTATATAGTATCCCTGTACCAACCAGAACTACAGTATATGTATTAATACCAGTAATTCTCAATATTATATAGTATCCCTGTACCAACCAGAAACTATAGTATATGTATTATACCAGTAATTCTCAATATTATATAGTATCCCTGTACCAACCAGAACTAACAGTATATGTATTAATACCAGTAATTCTCAATATTATATAGTATCCCTGTACCACAGAACTACAGTATATGTATTAATACCAGTAATTCTCAATATTATATAGTATCCCCGTACCAACCAGAACTACAGTATATGTATAATACCAGTAATTCTCAATATTATATAGTATCCCCGTACCAACAGAACTACAGTATATGTATTATTACCAGTAATTCTCATATTATATAGTATCCCTGTACCAACCAGAACTACAGTATATGTATTAATACCAGTAATTCTCAATATTATATAGTATCCCCGTACCAACCAGAACTTCCAAGCAGGGGCATAGAACAGAGTGCCAGGTGAATGAAGGACTGCAAGAAAATTTCATTCTGCTGCTTTTTTTACCAAACGAACTTGGCGGTAGGGGTTGGGCTACACTACAGCAAAGTTTTTATTCTGGGTGAAGATACCCTTTAACAATTAAATTTAAGAACTTAGTGTCATTTAGTAAACCTCTGTACCCACTGTTTTTTTGCCTGATCAGACCTTATCCTCTCTTTCTAATTCCTCATCACATTGTCGTATTGGGAAAAATGGGTATGTTTGAGTAATAATTACATGCACAACGTGCTATTTTCTGCTGAAATTGAAGCCATCTTGCGGGAGAGGGGCCTGGTCATGTTCTATATATCCAATATTCTGGTTTCTTTTGTGACCCCCCACGATGGGAAATAGCTCACAGCTGGTCCTGCTAACCTTCTAGATCATCGATCTCCAACCTGCTAGCCTCCAGATGTTAAAAAACTACAACTCCCAGCACTCCCTAGATGCCTTCTGCTGTTTGTAGAGTGTTTGTAGGGGAATGCTGAGTTGTTTTTCAAACATCTGGAGGCCTGCAGTTGGATGGGCAGAGAACGGTAGCGTATATAATATAATTGTATCACCACCATCACCTACTTTGTTGCATCAATATGTTAAGTATATTTATAAGAACAGACAAAAGCTGCAATTTGGGATAAAATTTGCTCAGAAATGCTAAATTCCCAGGAAGGAGGACCTTCAATCAGAGGTGCCCAACCGGCCCATGCTGGGGCCCCCACTTGGGCCACGGGTGTAGCCCTGCCCCCGACATGCTTTTTGTTACACCCTCCATCACGGCCCAGCACACCCACACCACACCCCTTGTCACGCCCACCCCACATGTCTGATTGGCCCCCAAAAATCCTGACGTGCCTAACATGTTAGGTTAAACCCTTAAAGAATATACTAAAGAAAGAAAACCTTTTACATGAACTTGCCGAGCTGGAAGTACAGGGCAATAAGCATGCGGAATTTTGCCACCCACAAGTCCGTCTTTGATTCAGAATTTCTTAGAAATGTAAGTGATAGATTTTTTAAATTTATAAACAATTTTATTTAGCTTAAATTCAAAAAGAAACACAGTAAATGATAGGAAGGAGGACGTCCCATTCTCTCTGCTTTATATCCTGGTTATTCATTGTTTCTTTCGTGGATTATCATCCCTGGATTTACACCAACGATTTAGAGCGAATAGAAACAGCAGCAATTTGTACGAGTTTGCAGTGTTACTAATAGAACAGACACCCTGCCAGGCAGACATCCCATTCAAGGCAATCGTGTGGAACAATGAAGATGAAAACAGTGCCTGGCAGGGCTCTTATCTAAGTCAAGTGCAACCACACAAAAGCTGTAGGAGAAAGGTCAGACCTGTGAAGTGCTATTTTCACTGAAACTTCATCCTGCACTTATCACCAGCCTAAAAACCAGCAGAGGAATCAATTACCAATTGTCAGGCCGTAATCTAACCCAACAAACCAAGGAAGGACATGACCTCCAGTGGGAACAAAAAAAGAGGGGGGGGGATATGTATGTTCGCTCCGACTTCACTAAGGGTTAACGGGGCTCAGCTATGTTCTTATCCCCTTCTCTATAACCAAGATCAATATCCCAGCTGTGTAAATTGCTCCATCTTGTACCAAAGATGGACCGTGGATCACAGGCTCCGATTTCCTAATGACTTCATTTAATAACCAAAGGCATAAAGATATCCTAATTTCACAGCATTTGCATACGTAGAATGAAAGTCCCCATGTAGTAGACCGGGGGAATGGGTGGTGTGTAGGTCTGATAGATAGAGAGACTTTCATTCTAACAGGGAGATTCAATCGTTTAAAATGGTGCTTATTTTGCCCCAACCCAATCAGATCTTATTTAACATTTGAAAGCTAACATCTGATTGGTTGGGGCAAAATTAGCACCATTTTTTACAATAAGAACTTTTATTGAATCTCACCCCTGGGTACTTACCAATCAGCTCTACTTGTTTACTTTTAAGTTTCCCTAGTGTCATCCCATTGGCTACATTGCGAACTGTCACTGACGTGGTTAGAGGGGTGGAGCCGAACAGAGTGGCGAGAGAAGTATCACTGCTTTAGTTAAAGGACCTAGGAGTGACGAGTGAGGATTTAGATCTTCACCCTGGGAACTATGCACCTATAGACAAGGAAAGGTGATTAGAAAAAGTCCTTTAATAAGAAATCCTCAGAATCATTCAAACCGAACATCATTTTTTTACAGCTTAATTATTATTCTGCAGCTGTGATTGAAATGCAGCAGTGGGATTTATACCAAAAGGTGCAAAAATTGTCCGTACTGATATTATCTGAGTAGACCAGTAAAAATCTACCTTTTAATAGATGCTGCGTGCAGATTATTGTGTGGAGGGTTTAAAGGGAGCTATTTAGTACTGGAAGTTGGTGTCCATACCTAGTTTGACCGGCTTGACAGCTATCAATAAATCAACTTGAAGTTTCCACGTAACCTGGAGAGCTTTCCTTTTCCCTAAACCTAACCGCTGACCATGAGACAAGATGACCCTCAGGAGATCCATCACTAGAAAAGGGCTGTGAGTTTGATTTGGTCACATGAATGATCCAAAGTCCTATTTGGAAGGTCCAATAAAGAGGGAACATAGTCCACTATTGATTTTAGGCAAGTACAAAGTTTGGTTAAGTTGTCCTTTAAATCTTAACAACACATTAGCACGGATATTCTTATTGTTAAAATGAAGCTAATTTTGTCCCATCCAATCAGATGTTAGCTTTCAAATGTTAAATAAGATCTGACGGTTGGAGCAAATTAGCACCATTTTAAACGATAAGCAGGGAGATTCAATAAAAGTTCTTATCGTTAAATGGTGCTAATTTTGCCCCAACCAATCAGATCTTATTTAACATTTGAAAGCTAACATCTGATATTGGCAATATTAGCACCATTTTAAACATAAGAACTTTTATTGAATAACCCTGATGAACTTTTATTGAATCTCCCTGCTAGTGTGTTAAGGAATAGTAAATGAATAGAATATATACATAGAATTTATTTCTCCTCTCTATCATATGATTTAGTGACTTTATGGAAATCATTTCTAGAATCTGAAGGAGATTCGTCCTTTCTTTCAAACGTCGGGATTGTGCAATCGGTTCTGGCAGCCACACACGGAGAGGCAATAAAAGAAATTGAAATATAGGAGTGGGAACATTTTGTCAGATTTCTTACAGAAACAATAAACATTTCCCCTTATTTAACCCCATTCCTATAGACTTAGATTGAAAGCGCATTGGGCAATTCTAAATATAAAAAATCTAAGATAAACAACAGAAAAAGCCAATTGTGTCTGTATTTGTGCACAATGTACCTACCCCCTTAAGCTGGGTACACACAGTAAAGGATGACGGTATCGGGGCTTTATCGTTATGTGTGTACCTTCGTTTCTCCTCCCTATAGAGGAGTCTAGCGCGGCCGATGGAAACACACAGTCCCAAGCGTTCTCCCTATGATGTGTATATGATGTGTATAGGGAGAACTCTCGGGACTGTATGCAGATCCTGTCTCTCATCTTTCACTGATCTGTACTGTGTGTACCCAGCTTTACTTATTACCACCGTGTCAATATGAAGCAGATCACTGACAGATATCATTATATGTAGGGAAGATCCTTTAGACAACCCCACACTTTTTACGTACTTACCAATCCCAGATTCTGCAGGACAGTCCCAATTTTAAACTATTTGCAATGTCCCAATAGTCACAGGAGTTGTGAGCAGAGCAATAGAATACACACTACATTATTTACTGCCTGTAAGGGCCCTATTTAAAAAAAACGCGTATCGCTAAGTATGGCGGCAATCATACATTAACAATCAAGGTAGTAAAATTATGATTGGGATCCGTACTTGTATGATAACCTGTGGCATGGCAAATTGAAATGAATATTTTTAAATAGGGCCCTAAAGCTTCGTACACACGTGCGATTACGAGGCCCAACGCACAATGTGTACCAATGACCATCTAGGCCAACAATCGGTAAGTGTGTGGGCTCTTGGTCATCATCAACGATTTCGGCCAACAGAGCGTTGGTAGACTTACAGATAGTCAGCTGAAATAGCCGTAGTTGCAATCGATGTGTTTATGAGCATTACTTTGGACAACAATAGAGCTCTTAGTAATTCATGTTATCATGAGTAGTAAGTATCATTCCCCCCCAGTTATTCACTTAGAAATAACTCACTCCAGCATTATACCCATTTTATTGTATATGTAGTTACCCACCTAACTAGATTGTAAGCTCTATGGGGCAGGGACCTCCTTTCCTCTTGTGGCAAGGCTCTAGTGCTTCTATTTATATAAATGTATGTACTGAACTTTCTAAGTATTTGCCCCCTTGTATGACTTTATTGTATTTTGTTACTGTACAGCGCTGCGCCCCCAAGTGGCGGTTTTAAATAAACTATACATACATACATAAAATTGTGTATATGTAAAATAATGGCAAAACATATCATTATACAAGTGACTTTAGTACTTTGTTTTTGGAATAATAGTAACTGTTTTTTTTTTTTTATATATGAATAACTTTTCCCATTAATGGTTAACACATCTTGATTACTGCTTGAATGGCTTTTGGCAGCTGCCTTGCCTTCTGCTATTAGTTCGTGCGATCATTTTAATGCTTTGATTGGCTGTTCCTTCTGGCCCTGTGAATGTTAAGAACATTTTGATTGGCTCCAAGTTGTTTCTAGTAAAATAAATTCAGTGGTAGTGCTTCACTTTGGACATCTAGAAGCCATGTCTATCGGGGCGTATTTAAAAGGACACTATACTGAAAAAATGACTTTGCCTCATCTTAATCTATAATTAAATACATGTAAGTAGCACTTTCTCTGATTTGCATGTGCTGCTGCATGCCTTCAATCCAGCACACATTTTGTTTAGAAGAAGTATCCCCCCCTCATCTCTTTTAACCACTCCCACTTCCATCCGACCTGACTTTTTTTCCCACAAACCAACTGTCAAGCCTGCACACAGCATACAGCATTCCAACTGTCAAAACTCTGTCACCATTCCAGCAGTAAAACTACCACAGAAGAATAGTTTTTGAGAGAAAGGCGCTTGATTGGCAGCTGAAAATAAGAAGTTAGATTGGATATCTAAAGAAATAAGGAGCAGATCAACAAAAAAATAATACAGTGGTGGTTGGGAAGAATTAAGTTTCCAGTTATGGTCAATGTATAATAACTTATTTTTCGGTATAGATGCCCTTTAAGTTCTTCATGGAAGCTATAGGTACGTGAAACTGTATCAGCTCAATCAATTGAATCTAATGTTAAAAAACCTTGTAAATGGATCGTATAAACAATGGATGTTCCATGAAAACAAACTGAAATGGTTATAAACATTACCAAACAAAATTCCGTCTTACAATCTCCAAGGATATTACCGCATGGAAGAAAAATTGTCCAAAATGGATTTCAGAATGTAAAATCTATCGTTCTATTAGGCGTCTAACAATGTATGATACCAATAAAAACCTTTAATAATAGCTGGGGATTTAAAAAGTCATTGCACTAATGGTTAAATGTAATATGAAATGAAAGCTGTACAGTCCAAACATGCCCGTAATTGTATTTCCCTATTACATTTCCAACTCAATATAAATAACATTACGCAGTTTACAACCAGCATTTTTCATCCTCCTATCCTTAGACAGGGCGAGAAAGCAACAGTAGACGACGGTTGATTTACGGAAGAACATGAGGTAAATGCACTATCTCCTACCTCCTGTTCTTCAGTAAATCAGATAGAAACAACTAATTTTTTAATGGACTACCCTTTAATTTTGCCCCCACCAATCAGATGTTAGTTTTTAAATGTTATGTAATATCTGATTGGTTGGGGCAAAATTAGCACTATTTTTAACAATTAGAACTTTTATTAAATCTCCCTGCTAGTGTAGCCACCACAATAGGGACACACTGTGCTCTTTAACACTCCATCGGATCGCTATCACAATGGGATCGCGTGTGACACAGGCTGGTGTGGCCTAACCCTGATCGTTGATTTCTTCACAATGCTGTAGATATCACGGTCAGAGGTTCATCTAGTTGGAAATCACGTCTATTTAAAATGAATGAAAATGGCGATTTTTGTTCCGCCAGCGTTCAGTGAAACGTATTGAAATTCGCCGGAACTGAAATCTGATTCGAAACCAATTAAAGGAAATTTTTTTAATATTTCGACCTCCATTTTAGACTTTTCAGCCGCAATTTTTGAATTCTGAAAACTACGAAACTGAAGGTTCTACGTTGTTACTGCATTCCTCTTTAAAGGGCATATCCACCCCCTAAACCAACTTTGGGGTAAGGTAGGTATCCCCTACCCACCCCAACCGCAGCAATATTATTTTTAAAAATTCCTCCATATTCTACTTACACTGCCTTCTCTCCCCATTCCAGCCTCCTTCTTGCTGAGAGGCAACCAATCAGACGCGGCTGACGTCACTAGAAACGCCGCGGGAGAAAAGGCTCTGTAAGTGCGGATCGGGGGGGGGGGATTTTTAAAAAAATATTGCAGCGGTTAGGTGCGGGCAGGGGTTACTTACCTTCCCCCAAAAGGATTACATGCTAGGTGCAACGATGGATCAGAAGCCTTACAGACAACTTGGAGTCTTCAGTTTCCTGGACTTTGAAAAAGCCTATCCTGGGAACCATAAGGCAGAGAGATGTAAGGAAAGGTTTATTTTAAACTGAAGAGTGGGGCAGTATAGGGTTAAATTATAGTTTTTAGGGTGGACATGCCCTTTAATTATAATACAAGTGAACCATGAATATCTTGTACATTTTAAACATATAATTGGTGCTTAGCTTCTGTATGTCATTGATATAATCAGTGCATAATTATGTCATCAATCACATGACTTACTGAAACGTGTGTTGTGCAACAACATGCGCCCCTACCTAATTATTAGAGGTTCCACAAGCTGTATAACTCGGGTTTATTAATGGTTCTGAAACTCTTACTAGTATTCTAGTATCCCTATATTTGGATTGTTACTATAAAACAGTGCTTTGCTATGTCATCAGTGCCGCATAACTTACTGTAATGCTCATAGTTTACAGTTAGTCCAGTGTAATATAGTTCAGTATGTATTTGAGGTTGAATAAAGACATACGTCCATCCAGTCCAACCTACTCAGTAATACCCACATTTCCTACCTTAACAGTTGATCCAGAGGAAGGCAAAAAATAAAATAAAATGAAGGGGAAATAGTTAATAATAAACATCCTATGATAACATAAAAGGAAACGATAACCCACAATTGCTATCATATCCAGAGCAGCCCCTTTGACTGCCAGGCCCCCCCGTAATTGTTACTTTACCCCCTACCACAGACCAGTTCTGTAGATAAAGCAGAATGTTGCTCCATTAAGTTTTGCTGGGGCAATTTCTAGTCACACTCGTGAGAGGCAGTAACTGCAGGGGGCCCCATCTTCTTATTTTCCTCTTAACAGATATAGCCTCCTCCCAAAAAATCCCGTGGATGAACACGGATAGGGGCCCCTTCATAGTTTTGCTGGGGGGCTCAGTCATTCCTAGTTACGCCACTGGCAGCCATTTTGCTTGCCATGGAAAATCGATAGATAACGCTATATTTATTTTTTTTATAGGTGTTTTTCTTTGTGCACATTACGATTTCCTTCCCAAGCAGCCTGCATTGTGTCAGAGAGATAATTATATGGCCAAGTATATATCCCCGGCGTGCGATTGGCTGTTTATGGAATAGGCCTCTGTGTATTCTGTAACATTGCACCAGCGTGGCTATTTATTGTATTGGCTGGAAGTGTTTCACTGTATACATCTTTAATTAAATATAGTTAACAGTCTAAATACTATTGATACAAGGATGACTGGGAAATCTTTATAAAGACTGTTAAGGTTTCCCTGGGTGAGGATCCTAATCCCTAAAGCTTTTCTTCCTGTTCTTCCTCTTGTAATTCTACGGGGAGATCTTAAACATATGATGCAGGCGTTTTAATGATAGTGCATCATATACATCAACAGCTTAAAAACACTCCGGGGATTGTGTAGGCCTGAACATAACTCATATACCGCTTGGACGTCATGGGCCATTTTCAAATTTATGGGCTTGCTATGGGTTTTGCTATTAAAAAATAATAAGGCTAAATAATAATATTTATTACTATTAGAGGTTCACTGATGTAATAGGAGGTTTTAAAAGTTTGCCAGGGTTATTTGTTACTGCACCCTGGTTGGTTCTTACAAATTCATAAAATACTGACTCAGCTGTGGTGTTGGGCCTTTCAGGAAACACAAGACTAGGACTATTGAGAGATCTAAGGGAACGAGGTCAGGTAAGTCTATTCTGGATACTTTTAAATGTAAAACCATGTTTAGGGTTGGAGGGGGGTCCCTACAATTCAGAAAAGTTCTTTTTTTTTACACGGGATCCAGAGGGTGGGAGGGCTCCCCCGTGCATTCCAGAGCCCTCAGGAGGAGCAGGAAGTAGCAGGCACAGATAACACACAGACAGCTCCTACTCTTCAATTTCCTGGAATTTGGACAAGCATTGCAGGAGAACCATAAGGAGCAGTGATGTAGGTAAGGATTTTTAAACACTGCACAGTGGGGCCAGAAGTGGGTCAAGTTTTAGTTTTCGGGGAGGACATGCCATTTAAAAGAATCCCTTGGGGAGTCTAAAACTTAATTACGCTTTAAAAGTGCATACACACATGTTTGTTTTCATCTGCAGTTTTGTATAACAAACTTTGTCAGCTTTGTCCATTACTATTACCAGGTCTGTCATGATTGGTGGGATTCCTTGGGGTGTCTTGGGTGACTGTTGGGAAATAAACTTTACCTTCCCTTTCTATGGCTGGGGTGTGTTCAATGCGATAACCATAAAGGTAGAGGGGAAGGTATTAATCCAATGCAAGTCTCTGTCAAGATGTCCTTGTCGAAACAAGCAAAAATAAAAGCTCTGATAAATACCCTTAATGACTTCCTTGTGTATTGTTATTTTACTTTGAACTCATGCCATTAGAAGGTAATTATTATTTACACCGGAGACAGATAAAACCTTTTCTCCAAATGCCATGATCATGAGAATCGTACAGTAAAACAGGCCATAGAACATGCGTTTCCACAGCATGTGTGCCGACAGATCACATTGGTATATGCATTATAGGGATCGGTTGGCCATGTGGGAATACACAGCACAATCGTATTGTCTCGTAAAGGGAGCTTATCCGGCCACCGGAAAGTTTCCACCATTCCCCATCGATCGTAGCAGCGACTAAAGTCGTTTGTCCACAGTTCGGTTGGTCAGAACAGCCCCTACATACTGACAAAAATGGGTAAATTCTGTCATTCCCCGACAGGATTTACCTATATCATTTGTGTGTATGGCCACCTTTAGCAGAAAGACTTGATGTATATAATATCCCGGGGCCTCCCTGCGGTTGCAAGGTTTGCTCCCCTGGTAGTTACGGCCCTGCAGTAATACTGGCCATACACTTACTAGATATGGATGACTTGATGTATAAAATATCCAAAACACAAGAGGTTTTACCTCAGTGATGTTCTCAGCTGTTTATATTGGGATTGAAAGTTGACCACAAACTAATCATCCCAGGTGCTTGACCAAACATCTTGAGAACATTGGGAGGTATGATCAGCTAGGACCAGAACCTTTGGGCAATAATCCTACCGATTGACTAATTGGGAATTAGGACAAGAGTGAAAAGGAGGCAGACACATGAGTCATTGTTTTGTATATAGAAATATGTATGACTGGCCATGATCGATTGTTGCAACTTCAGAGAACCGCCTGGCCCAGTCTGTAGGATTGTCCACAGGTAAGCCACCTACAGTTTTAGTTTATCTTGAGACTTCATTAGAATTAACAATCAAACATCAAATCTATTCAGTGTATGGCCACTACAGTTAACTACAATTGCCTTTAAGTAATCTGCTCTCATTTTAAATGTGTCAATTCTGTGTCTAATGACACCAAACAGGTAATTGTAATAGATTGACAGGAAAGGAGCCATCTTGTTTTCCAGACTGCTAAGCATTGCACTTATCAGATGCACCATCACTACCCCCCCAAGCGCTTAAACAGCCCCATAAAAAGGGAAGGTGATATTGGTCCTAATGACTTTTTGAGGTTTGTAATGGAACATTACCTGAAAGTGTTTCCTTTAACACTTAATTACAGAAAGTGACATCATTTTGTATGACCAAGATAAAGAACTTTATGTGTGTACGTTATTTAATGCATTATCTTGACAGAGGCCGCTGCATACGGAATGAGGACCCTTTTTTCCCTGGGAGGAAATTAAAGAAGACAAAGAACTGATTGGATGCAATGTCAGACACTAATGGGTGTCAAGTCAAAAGGTGGTAATTGGATAGCAAGCTTAACGGGTTTTAGTGCTAACATCACCCCTCCCTTAGTGCTGTCTATCACCATGTTGTGGGATTCCTCTAAATTTTACACCTCCCTCTCTCTTCTTCCTCTTCCTTCTACCTTATCACTCTCCATCTCCTCCTTCTACTTTTATCCTCTCCTGACTTCCCATCCCCCTACCTCCTCACTCTCCCTCTCTTACCTTTTCTCCCCCTTCTCTCTTCCTCTTTCTCCTTCCTTCTCTTCTTCTCCTCTCTCTCTGTGTAATTTGCTAAATAATTCTTTACTTCTGACCATTTGAATTCCTTACCCAGTACAACTGTACATGCTGGTCAAATAAAGGCAATTAGATAGATAAGCCATAGATAATAGACCGATGGATGGTAGTAGATAGATAGATAGATATAGAGAGAGAGAGAGAGAGAGGTAATAGACAGACAGCTAGATAGACATATAGATAGATAAAGAGAGAGATGATAGACAGACAGACAGACAGATAGATAGAGAAAGAGAGAGGTAATAGACAGACAGCTAGATAGACATATAGATAGATAGATAGATAGAGAGAGAGAGAGAGAGAGAGAGAGATAGACAAAGAGCTAGATAGACAGAAAGACATAGGTAGAGATAGATAATATATAGACAGCTAAATAGACAGAAAGACATAGGTAGAGATAGATAATATATAGACAGCTAGATAGACAGAAAGACATAGGTAGAGCTAGATAATAGACAGACAGCTAGATAGACAGAAAGACATAGGTAGAGATAGATAATAAACAGACAGCTAGATAGACAGAAAGACATAGGTAGAGATAGATAATAGACAGACAGCTAGAAAGACAGAAAGACATAGGTAGAGATAGATAATATATAGACAGCTAGAAAGACAGAGAAAGACATAGGTAGAGTAGATAATAAACGACAGCTAGATAGACAGAAATACATAGGTAGAGATAGATAATATATAGACAGCTAAATAGACAGAAGACATAGGTAGAGAAGATAATAATAGACAGCTAGATAGACAGAAAGACATAGGTAGAGCTAGATAATAGACAGACAGCTAGATAGACAGAAAGACATAGGTAGAGTAGATAATAAACAGACCGAGATAGACAGAAAGACATAGGTAGAGATAGATAATAGACAGACAGCTAGAAAGACAGAAAGACATAGGTAGAGATAGATAATATATAGACAGCTAGAAAGACAGAAAGACATAGGTAGAGATAGATAATAGACAGACAGCTAGATAGACAGAAAGACATAGGTAGAGATAGATAATAGACAGACAGCTAGAAAGACAGAAAGACATAGGTAGAGATAGATAATAGACAGACAGCTAGAAAGACAGAAAAGACATAGGTAGAGATAGTATTATAGACAACTAAATAGACAGAAAGATATAGGTAGAGAATATAATGACAGCAGCTAGATAGACAGAAAGACATAGGTAGAGATAGATAATAGACAGACAGCTAGAAAGACAGAAAGACATAGGTAGAGATAGATAATAGAAAGACAGCTAAATAGACAGAAAGACATAGGTAGAGATAGATATAGATAGACAGCTAGATAGACAGAAAGACATAGGTAGAGATAGATAATAGATAGACAGCTAGATAGACAGAAAGACATAGGTAGAGATAGATAATAGAAAGACAGCTAAATAGATAGAAAGACATTGGTAGAGATAGATAATAGACAGAAAGCTAAACAGACAGAAAGACATAGGTAGAGATCGATAATAGACAGACAGCTAGATAGACAGAAAGACATAGGTAGAGATAGATAATAGACAGACAGCTAGATAGGTAGAGATAGATAGAGACAGATAATATACAGATGACAGCCAGACAGACAGACAGACAGACAGATAGATAGATAGATAGTGGACAAATAGATAGAAAGAAAGAAAGATAGATAGACAGACAGGCAGATAGATAGATTCATAGACAGACAGACAGACAGATAGACAGACAGAGACAGACAGACAGATAGATAGGTAGATAGATAGATAGATAGATAGAATATATGTGTGCACTCTACCTTCAGAGGTTCCAAATGCCAGCGTGCTGCTGTATATGATAAATATGTATCCAATGTAGATAGATAGCTAGACAAACAGACAGATAGACAGACAGACAGAGATAGATAGAATAGATAGATAGATAGATAGATAGATAGATATAGCTAATAGACAGGTGATAGATAGATAGATAGATAGATAGACAAGACAGAGATAGATAGATAGATGATAGATAGATATAGATAATAGACAGGTAGATGATAGATAGATAGATAGATAGACAGACAGACAGATAGTAGAATAGATAGATAGATAGATAGACAGACAGACAGATGATAGAATAGATAGATAGATAGATAGACAGACAGACAGAGATAGATAGAATAGATGTAGATAGATGATAGATAGATAGATAGATAGCTAGATAGATAGATAGATAGATAGATAGATAGACAGACAGAGATAGATAGAATAGATAGATAGATAGATATAGATAAATAGACAGGTAGATAGATAGATAGACAGACAGACAGATAGATAGAATAGATAGATAGATAGACAGACAGACAGAATAGATAGAATAGATAGATAGATAGAGATAAATAAACAGGTAGATGCGGTTTTACGTTGACTAGCAGCGTAATAAGTACTACATGTGGAGTACTATATTGATATAGTAAAAAAGTCAAGTAAAATTAAAAACACAGAAAGCAGCACAATCCTATTCATTTCTTTTGTAGATCGCGGTGGGGCTTTTAAAATAATGAAAACCTTTCTAGTCTTCTGGGGAAACATAAAATACTGTGAATTTAAGGGAACGGCTATTATTTAATTCTTATTTTTCCGATTTCATTCATCGTTCCCTGTCAAGTGGAATAGATTTCTCTCTACAATTAACTCCAAAAGAAAAATCCTCATTACCATCCTTGATTCATCTGTAAACTACATAACAACTTAGCAAACCGAGAGTCAAGACTGCAAGGACGGGGGGCCGAGCAATGGAATTAAAATGGAAGCGAGCAGAATGTACCAGACTCGGAACTTGCAAATACGACGCAGGAAGACAAATGAGGAATTGGGCAGAAACTGTAATAAATTGTTGCAGTTGTTCCCATTTGGATTACGTTATGATTAGATATTACTGGGAATCCATTTTAGCAGATTGCAAATTCATTGAGCCTCATTTATCACGATCGGAGAAACCTGGGCCTGAAGATGGTTTATATTATGCAGATATACTGAGTACAGAGGGAAAGAAATGCACCGCCTAGCACTTATTTAATTAAACACGTTGCCTGACATCTAATACACATATTTGGAGAAGAGTGAGTTTCTAGAGAACTGAATGGAATATCTTAAACTAATAAATAACAATGGACAAATAGGAAAATAAATATTATTTCATGTGCTAGTGGAGTGTTATATAGTTCTCTGGAATAGATAGATTACAGGCGATATCTGCAAGTGGTAGCGCCGAGTAAAGATGGATAAAACCGGCAAGTTTCGTTCCAGTGGCGGTTCAGGGAAATGTGTCGAAATTCCGCTGAGCTAAGAATTTAAATGGGAACCTACGAAAGTCAATAGGATCTAAACAATTTCGACATTAAATTTTGACTTCGAACTTCAATTACAAATTTCTACATTTCCGCAACGTTCGCCCTTCGAAATCCAGAAAGTTCCAGGGCCAGGTGTGAATGTATGTATGTATTTTATTTCTTATATAGCGCTACATATTCCGCAGCACTTTACAATTATTCACTCAATGCACTTCAGGCCCTGCTCCGAAGAGCTTACAATCTAATCACATTTATTGGACACATACAACCTATCAGTATGTCTTTATGATTGTGTGGGTTTCCTCTAGTGCCCAGAGGAAACCCACACAAGCACGGGGAGAATATACAAACTCCTTGCAGATGTGTCCAAGGGTGGAATCGAACTTAAGCAACAGTCTGTAAAGCCAGTAGTCCCTTGGTATACCTTCAGCACTTATGCCCCAATCTATAACCACCATCTTCACCTATGGACAAGCCCCCAATTGTCTGGAGACTGAAAATGACTCACAGGACACGGTTACCCCCAGGTCTTCAAGGTGAAAGGCATTGACTCTGAGACTGGGTATTCCCAAGAAAACCAGACACAACTAAGTGGATACAGAACCAAACAAAAATATGAGACTGTAGAAAGCTGAGAGACAGGAACTGGAGAGTGACAGTAACTAGAGAGGAATTAAAGGCAAGGACAAGGCAGGAGACCAGAGAGGCTAGAAGCAGAAACAGGGAGAAAGATAATAGGGACCACCAGCAAATAGGGACAGAACCTAAAGCTATAATGGGCAGGGAGGAAGTGGTCAGAGGAGAATATAAAGGGCCATGGAACCAATAGAAAGAGGGGTAGAACAGGAGAGAAAGACTGATAGGGTAGTTTAAATCTAGGGGGAGGAGTCACTGTAGCAGTTGAACTCGTTTGCAAAGACTATAAGGCATGCTTCTAGATGGGGAACATGTGGGCTGAACTGAAGGACCTAAACAAACAGGGGAGTCTCAGCTGACACATTCAGCCCTAGAAGAGTTTCAATGTCCATCAATTTTGGAGCAGATCAGTCCAGGCTTGATTAACCAGGTGCAATTTTTCAAATCCTGCCTTAGGCTGGGTGCACACCATAAATTTTTTGTCCCAACCACCATTCGCCACTAGTGGCAAAAGTAGCCACAGCCAATAGTTTGCCGTGATACCCGATTAGTCACGCCTGCCTGTAAACACACCATCCTTTTTATTGGGCCGACTGACTGATCCACTGCAATATAGATCTGTTGGCCTGAAAAATTGAATGGTGTGTACCCAGCCTTAAGGAAAATGGAGCAATTCAACCGAAGAACAAAATAAAGGCTGCCTACTGTATAGAATTGCTTTACTGTGAATAAAACTGACCTAATGCCACACAATGTTTTGGGGACTTACTCACTGACTATACCCGATAAGCCCTCAAAACCTAGTGTGGTATTAAGTCACTTCATTCACAGTGTATTATACAGTGTACAGCCTTCACTTCTGGCACAGCCCCCTCCTAGAAAGTCCCAGGGAGAACCTAGGACACACTAGAAGATGTAGATATCTCAACTGATTTTAGAACACTTCAGGACGCATGGCCCACAGTACATCCCGAGCATCCTCCTTCATTATAGATAGTTAATGGAAGTAGGTAAAGTGCCTTATTGATGACCTTAATGTCTACATGGCATTCAATGTCTTCTTCAGGCTGATGGTGGTAGATGAAACATGTTTGGGTTTCTACTTCAGAGCAATCTAAACCTCTTTGAAGTGCCTGTAAGAATTTGGTTTTTGGAGGTTTCCTCTCCCCGTTGGACAATTATTTGATTGTTGTTACAAAGAATGCTCTCAGGGTATAAATACTGGAGATTAGATCAGTTTTTTTAATTATGATTGTATTGGCATGCTTACGTTCCTTTGCTATTTGTTTTATTTTATGGCCAAATAGTTTTGGTTGGTGTTGCATTTTTTAAATGCTGGAAAAATATTTGTTTGATGTCGCTTCTAGTTCGTTGTGCCAATTACAGTTCGCTAAAACAATACTTTGATTATTAATCGACTGAAAGACTTGAAAATCCCCTTGATTACCTATTAGCTTTGGTATGACAATTGACTTTGAACAATGGCTTCCACTGTCAATAGCTGTTTTTCATCTTTAAATGAAAACACGGAAATTCTTATTTCTCTTCATTGGTGGGCCACTGTAGACAGGATAACACCTCCAATCACGGTGAATATTATGAGGTCATGGCCCTTTCTGATGGCCCTTTCTGGATTAATTATGGACAATTGTCCATTCAAATCATGAAAAACCCAACAGTCGGGTATATATATTGTAACATTGTAACTTAACATGTAAAATCCAATCAAAACATTTTCCAGCAGGTTCAATATGGCTAAAGAACCAGTTTTTTAGGTCTGGTTTAGACATTGGGCACCAAACACAAAGCGATTATTTAAAATAAAGAATATTGTATGATAAGTTTGGGATGTCTATGGCCTCCTTAACCCTGGATATTCTGCCTTTCCAAGACATCCATGTCTCTTTGTAAGTCAGTTAAGCTATCCATACATGGGTCAATATTTTTGATTAATTCAACAAATTTGAGTTTTTATTGATCGGACATGGTATAAAAATTTCCCATCAATCCTATCCACGGTCACAGCCCCTTAATCTTGGTACACACCAATATCTCATCCTGATTCCTGACTTTCATTTCAGTTTACCTGTCAATCAGGCAGGAATATTGGATGGTTTCCTTGGCCAGCTGCAACCAAGGTCCAACTGTTTTGTGCGTCCGAATCGGATAAATAGGTGATTGGACGGGTGGGAAAACCACCGTTGATCGTGCGGCCCATGTCGAAGCCACTGTCCTGGCCAACCGGTCAGAAGTGCCAAACGGACGGTCGGGACTAAGGATCTTAAGGTGTGTACCCAGCCGTAAGCACTTCAAGCTGAAATGGATCAGTTGCAATTGATTGGAATTGGTTTTCATTTTCTCAGCAAGGGCCTATTTATGTTCACATTTTGTTTGTAAAGAACAGAGCAGCAATCTGGCCTTAGGCCTGTGTACTGTATAGACTCTTGGAGACATTATTGATGGCATCTACCAATATCACCCACTATTAGCTTCACAATGAACTAAACTCTTGCAGTAAATGCCCACCTCCCAACAATTGGACCAGAGTGTGGGTAGGGTCTGAAAATAACTTGTTTACTAGTCGCCCCAATATGCGACCCACCCAATCCCCGCTCACCCCAGGAATAACAGGACAAGCCTTCTAAACCGGGACTGTCCTAGCAAAACTGCTACATTTGGTTGGTGGTTTTCCATCATTGCCCTTCTATGTTTCCTGAACCAATTGTCCTTCTTGACCACAAAAATGTTGCCCTGCCCTGAGACACATCTTCTCGTCAAAGAGAGACTACAAGACGTTGATGTTTTAATGAGACTTTGAGAAAGATTGTTTTTTTTTTTCTACTTTCACGCTGATCCACTTTAGAAGTCGCCGCTCGGTACATTATGAATGGATTTGGGAGGGGCGAGAGATAAAATACATTTTTATGAGTGCTTTAAGCAAACCTTGGCACCACTTCAGTTTTTGCTGAAACTTATGTTTAAATATTCATTGTGCAATATTTAGATTGAAGGCCACGACTGGTTTCCTATATTACAATTCGTCATTTCGGGTGGGAACTGGCGGTCTTTTATTTATTTATACTTAAATCGTTTATAAACCATTCTTTTTAAAGGTAGAGTTTGGGACATTACAACACTTTCCAACATTTTTAAATTGCAGGCCAACATTGTAATTCCCTCAATAATTCATTTATGATAAATAATCACACGGATCTTTTTTAGAAGATCTTACACAAAAATGAGACGTGACAAAATTGCCAAAATACCTGAAAAATTTTGTGGACAAAACTGTTTTGTGGGATCCCTTAAATTCATGTTGCTTGACCGGCTGAGTACAAAATCAGAACAAACACCTTCGATTGTGGTTTTCCTGTGGTCTGGTCTCATCTGAATGTCCACAATGAATGGAAAGACCAAATGCCTCTTAACCCACATCTTTATTGTACAAAATCCTTTAACACTTTTACCACATTTCCCTTTTATTGTGTTGGAGATGAAGCTAGTTTACTAAATCAGTTGGGATAAAAAGGGAAAGTAGGGAGATTTTTATTTATATATGTGTGGTTTGGAGGGAGGGAGTCTCCATATTAGTTTTATTAGGGTGAGGTATTATGATAGGACAAAATAGCAACTTATCTCAATGCAGGGATGCTCAAATTGTGGCCCTCCAGATGTTTGGAAACTTCAACTCTCAGCATTCAGCATCAAGGGAATGCTGGGAGTTATAGTTTGTAACCAACTGGACAACCCTGTCTTAATTATTGAAGGATGATGCACACTACAATTAATTGTGAAGAGGGTAAAGTATGATTGTGGACAAAATAGAAATTAATACAAAATTGTGGAATCTGCTGTATATTGTATTAATTGGTATTAATTATTAAACAGCAAATAAAAGTTTTGGTACATCGTTTGGATGAGGTAATTTGTATCATTTAGTCTCTATACATCTTTAAGGGCTGTGACAATAAATGAAAGGGCATTCCCACCCTTCAAACAAAAAACTGGTCACTTTATTTGGTCATTTATTTGCCCCTAACCAATTTGCATATTTAGCACATTATTACATGCATTTCTAACCAGATATTTAATGGTAAAAGTATCCGTCCTGTTCTCTCCCTTTCTGGCAGAGGTTGCCACCCCTTTCCCTGCTCAATGAGCTTTTAAGACCTTGAGCATGTGCAGAGGAGGCATCATGGGAAGAGCAGTCAATTGTTGGTTGTAATGTCAGCAATCAGGGTATCAAGTATTTGGTTAGTAATACATCTAATAATGTGCTTGATATATAAGTTGGAATTGGGGGCAGGTAACTGACCAGTGAGCGTAAAAGGACTGTTACACTGGTTTTGTACTCCGAAGAAGAAGAAAAGTTTGTGGTGGAATAAAATCAGGATTAATATTAAGTCAACAGAGAGAAATCCCTTGTACATAGAGCTTGATGTCTGGCATGTGGATTTGTGGGATATTCAGCTGCACAGATTATATTTCACTGCAAAAAAACGACCATTCTGTGAGACTTTAATTAATAAAAAAATGGTTTCTTGTTTTCCTTTATTTCACATAAAACCACTATTCTGTTTGTAGCCAATATGTAACATGATTAAAGGAGATGATGCTGAAAACTGATTTCCCTTGTGTATAGCTGATTATGTGAGTTATTATAAGTATCTGCCGGGGTGTCAAGTGCTGCCTATATTAAAGGATTTATATGGCTGTATCTATTCTATCCGCCAGACTGAATATACAGCAAAGTGACACACTGTTTACATACACAACCTTTTTTTTTTCTTCTAAATTTCAAAAATTCTAAATCAAAATTTCGTTGGTCGTTCCGACCAAGGACCTTTCGACTGCAGAAATGGTCGTTTTGTGCCTAACCAGGTTTGGCAAAACAATACACAGAGAAAATATAATTTTCAGCCTTTAGTTTGCCTTTAAACATTACAGTCTGGTTGATTTTATTGATATAGTTGAGATTTAGCCCATAGAAACTCCCTTTCTCTCTGCACATCTGTACAGACAAAGTCACAGTAATCTACGCAGGATTCATGTAAAAAAGTCGGACACTTTAGATATCCGTACCCTTATTATCGGCCTTGGTTCTTTTACTGTCTTTGGAGAGAGTTTAGCTCCATCCTTCATCGCCAATAAATCACGTTAGATCTGTTTTCTTTTCTAGACAATACATCTATACATTACATTCCCTTTGGCAAAATAAAGAATAAAAAACAAACCCTGTAAAAAAAAAAATCTCAGCAGAGCGAAAAGACGACCTGTAATTTATAAGGCTGGAAAGCTTTTTTGTTTTAATATCTAAGGGGTTGTTGATATTGGCTGTTGTTTATATTAACGCTTTGAACTCATCGACTACAAAATAAAAAAAACCCTTGTTCTGACTTTTTTGCTATTGCATTGATCTGCACAGTGAACGCGGTTGGGACACAAACATTTTATTAAAGGGGAACAAGAAACAAAAGATTAAAAATGACTTTGAAGCTGCTTTAAGAGGCAGTGATGTAAGTTTGGAGTTCAATAGTTTCCTTTACCCAGAGAGATCAGCCTTACAGACTCGTTTAAATCAGATCGGTGACACAGTCACAACTATTCGATAACATGGCAGCTTGTCTATGTCTGGGGCTGTTCTGACAAATTAAACCTGACAGCTAAAAAATGTGACATGCCATCTGTCTCCCTTTACAATAACCTTCTGTTCAGACTTTGTATTTATCACCTAAAATTCTAACAATCCTGACAGTTCCCAATCTCCCCTTAAACTTCTCGATTCATTGATTTTAGCAATGATATAATAGTGTATGGATATTGAAATGGAAATAAATTGTCACGCGGACTTATATTGGATCTCGTTAAATCCCAAAAGGACCTATTTGTGAGAATTGTATTGTTGCCAACAATGACATTTTATATCAGAGTTTTATTGGCTTCTTTAGGGCCATATTCCAAAAATCCGTGGACGTGGTAACGCAAACTTGGGAAATCTACGGGCACAATCGTTCTTTTATGAAGTATGGTAATATATGAACGTCTGTACAATGCCATGCGGTAGAAAATGCAATGATATTGAATGGGCCTTCATAAATCTACCATTGCGGTCATAGATACACGATCACGGTCATAGATTCACATAAATTTATGTCTGCAATCGTTGATTTGCAAGCAATATCATAGATTTACATCGACAAGCGTAAATTTATGATCGCGGTAATGCTCATTAGAGGCATGGTGCCCCAAAAGATCGATACCGTGCCTTTATAAAAATGGCCTGGTAGGTTAAGGATCTATGTCTTACCTCCCGTTCTTCAATCAATAGCTCAGGATCCGGGAATGAGGATTCAAGAAACTTACCTTTTGCGCGATCCAACACGGCTACAGTGACCAATTCCTGGATCTGTAGAGCTATAGTGCGCACTGTAGTTAGACAGAACAAGGAAGCGGTCAGGGATTTCACTGTTGCCACGGTGGATCACGCAAAAGGTAAGTTTTGTGAATCTTCATTCCCGGATCCTGATCTATTCACTGAAGAACAGGAGGTAAGACATAGATCCTTAAACTCCCAGGCCCTTTTTATGAAGAAAGTGTTCAAGTTTTCTGATTAGAAAACTACAGTAAGTTGTTTTTGGGCAACCCCTCCAAAAGTTATGTTACTGGAAATAGGGTAATGGCTGCATTCTATATATAGACATATTTTAATTTGACCAGGTAAAAGTGTTAATGTTTAGGAATTTGCCTGGGTTGGAAATTCTGGTTTTGTATTTGAAATTCTGCTGGTTGAAACTGCAAATGGAATTTCAACATGGAACTACCAAGATTTTGACCATCAAACCAGATTTCATTGTAGAAATTTCATAGATTCGGCACGGAACAGACCAAAACTATGTCCAATTCCGTAGATCAGTTAACCGAACAAACCCCATTAATGTGACATTGAGAATAACATTACAGCCTTTATGTGAAGAATGAATAAGTTGTTTAAAGGGATAGCACCATGCTATCAAAGGCTAATTTATAGTTGTAGTTTAGCGAATGCTGGAAATGTCTTAAAGGGTAACTGTGGTCTAAAAATTACTTTAGGTAAACTGACAGGAATTGCTTTCCTGTGTATTTTTGCAATTTGCTTTCATTATTCTTTTTACATAGTTTTGAAGATATTTACATTTTTATGTGTGATATGGTAGCAGCATCACCAGATCTCCTACACTTCCTGATTCCTGCTCTGAAAACATGTGACAATCCCTCTTCCCTTTGTCTCCTCCTCCTTGTGGGTCCCCATGACCTCTCCCCTTGCAGTCCCGTTGCAGTCCTCTGGCCCTTCCCATGCCTCCTTATGTCACTGTAACTCAATCTCTTACTGGTTTCTTCTGCTTTCTCCTGCACTGAGCATGTGCCAACCGCAGATTAGAAGAAGGAACTAGTATTTGTGATGGCAGATTCAGAACCTCCGACCCCCTAACTTTCTGATCAGTGCTTTCTTCATATCTTGGGCTGTGTAGCACGTAGAGAGCCTTTTTTTTAAATATCAACTTGTTTGGAGACCACAGTTCCCCTTTAATGATGGAAATGTCTGGATAATCTGATTTCCATAGTTGTTTTAACATTCTGGGGATCTCCCTCTTTCTGACTTCAGCCCTGATTCCATCTTTAAGAATTACCCAAATCCAGCTTCAAATAATCTCTGGCAGCTTAGTGGTTAAATGTCTCTTGTTCCAGCCCATAGTCTACGCCATTTCAGCCCAACACCAGAGACTAAGAGCACCATATTAATTACACTTGGAAACATTACTGTTTACTGATACCCGAGCAATTAAGCAATGCTCCCTCTGTAATGGGCTTGGTGATGCTACTGCACTGGTGTTTGGGATGCATTTTGATATAACCTTAATGTATGTCTTATACCAAAGGACTCTGGGGAGACTTTTTGAAAACTGCACGGCTCTAGAATCTGTCTATTTAGATCAGTTCATTCATAATATTGCTCTACACATAAAAAATTCAATGCAGGGTCCATTAACATTAACAATTTCATTAATGCAAAGAGCTTGTGGACCCTGTTAAATGATAAACAGGGTAACGGTAAAAATCAGACATTTTGCAAAGTTGTGTTACTTCTCCTTTATTTTCCAACCGAACAGTAAAATAACATTGCTGTCAGGCAATCCCCATAGCAGTTGTTATTTTACGGCCACATCATGAAAGAATGATTGTATTGATAAAGGACCATTATCTGTATTTCCCAGTATGACTTCTTTATAAATACAACCCTTAATTCTTAAAGGTAAAACCAATCTACCATAGATGTTGCTTAGCTATATCATCAGTAATAATTACTACTTAGCTATGTCATCAGTTATAATCAGTACTTAGCTATGTCATCAGTTACAATCAGTGTTTAACTATGTCATCAGTTATAATCAGTGCGTAGCTATGTCATCAGTTATAATCAGTGCTTAGCTATGTCATCAGTTGTAATCATTGCTTAGCTATGTCATCAATTATAATCAGTGCTTAGCTATGTCATCAGTTATAATCAGTGCTTAGCTATGTCATCAGTTATAATCAGTGCTTAGCTATGTCATCAGTTATAATCAGTGCTTAGCTATGTCATCAGTTATAATCAGTGCCTAGCTATGCCATCAGTTATAATCAGTGTTTAGCTATGTCATCAGTTATAATCAGTGTTTAGCTATGTCATTAGTTATAATCAGTGTTTAGCTGTGTCATCAGTTATAATCAGTGTTTAGCTATGTCATCAGTTATAATCAGTCTTTAGCTCTGTCATCAGTTATAATCAGTGCTTAGCTATGTTATCAGTTATAATCAGTGCTTAGCTATGTCATCACTTATAATCAGTGCTTAGCTATGTTATCAGTTATAATCAGCGCTTGGCTATGTCATCAGTTATAATCAGTGTTTAGCTATGTAATCAGTTATAATCGGTGTTTAACTGTGTCATCAGTTATAATCAGTGCATATAGAATTGTTTCTGTGAAAGTGCCAGTGGGAAGAAAAACTGCTTCTGCCAGGCTCCCCAGTGCTTCATCTTTATTACAGGAAGTCCCAGGACACTAACCTGGCAGATTAAATAAAACTGTATGTGTAATGCTCCTAGACATAATTATTTGTGAGGTAGGAATAATCAATCCACACCCTACACTGTAGATTTCCTCTAACTATTAACATGACCACTTTTGGCCCAGTATTGTAAAGAAATCCTTTGTAGTGAGGACCATTAGAATTTATGGAGGAAATACATTAGCCAACTTGTATCCTGATGTTTCTACAACGTTCGTCCTTGGACAATCTTTTTGTAATTGACATTATAGCCTTAAAGTCCATTAAACATAATAATCCGTCTATTAAACATAGTAGGAGCAATGCCAGGTGAAACCACCACTGTGCTAGACATTATGATCAGTTCCGGAATTGAACGTTGAAAGAGATTTATACTTAGCAGTCCCGTACTCAGTTATTAGCAATAAAATAGAATTCCTATGCAAATAAACACGGCCCATTGGATTATTAGTTACATTTTTAGGGTTTCTAATTTATGTATTTTGTGCAAATCCTTAAAGGGAATGTCAGCTTAAATAGCACAGCTTTAAAATGATTATTACCCCCCAAACCTCACTTTCACTAGCTGTACAGATTTCAAAGATACTCCAGAGCTTATTACACTGACCCGGACCCTCGCTGCTTCTACAGGGGACGTCAGGTCAGTTAGGGTGCAACGTGACATCACGCCCAATCGCCTGACAGCCGTGACCGGGAAGAGAAGCGCCTGCCAGTGCAGAAGTCCCCTGCTCCTGTTTTGCTTGCAACGACCTCGAAACAGGAGCAGGAGGGCGGTGAATAGACGGCGGGGGTCCGGGTCAGGTACGTAAGCTCTGGGGCATCTTTGAAATCTGTACAGCTAGCGAAAGTGGGGTTTGGGGGGGTAATAATCATTTTAAAGCTGTGCTATTTTTAGGTGGACTTGCCCTTTAAGGACTTGTAAACACTGATCGATATTACAGCCCCCGTCAATCCTCTGCCTGCTGTTTTGATTGGATCGGCTGGGGTTGGGGGATGTATCATTCAACCAAACCTAATTTCGGGTCAAAATGACTCATTTCTGCATCCAACTCTGTTGGTCGAAAATACAAGGAAATTTGAACGTGGAATTACTGTGAAACTCGAAATGTCCAACAGCGAAAGTTGTGCTGTGGTGTAAGTTTTGGCGTTAAAACTAGAAATGGGCGAAACTGGTAAGTTTTGTTTCGTTTTCGGATTTCTGGATCCGGGAAAATAACGAAGATCAGAAAATCAAAAAATGAAATGTTCTTTGGGAATTCGGAGCGTATTTTCAATGTTATCGAACATTCGAGGTTCTAAGCTGTCAGTCAAAGAGTGTGATACATGAACCCAAGCGTTCCAGCGAGAGAAGTAATGTTAGAGGGTGGACATGATCATTAATAATTATCCAATATCTGGACCCGTGGTTCACAGATTTGGTAAACCTTCCATACACCTCCATAAGGAATCGAGGGTTCACAAATTCAGTATTTCCCCATTTATACAGAATCGAGGGTTCACAATGTTTCCACAATTACATAAATTCCGAAATTCACGTCCGTTTGTTCGATAATTATCGGAAAAAGTTCAGCGAGTTCTAAAAATCTGAAATCCAAAAAATCTTAAAGTTCCAGTACGTTCAGATCCATAAAATCCGATTCGGAACCAGGTTTGAGTTCCAGTCCGTCTCTAAATGTGCAATAACTCTCAGTGCCGGTGTGTTAACCTTCCAATTAGAATAGAAAGACCTCACATATGTCCATTGCACAATAGTCCAATTCCATCTTCTACTGTTATTTCCAAATTTTAAAAATCACTTTTCACTAATTCCTTGGCTGTGTCTATGTATCATTAAAATGTACAGCGCTGCCTACCCAACTGGTACGGTGTAAATATATCACATGCTAATTATGTCTTAGAACAATGTTCTCTATAGATTTCTTTCAAGCTTTCATTAATGACTCCATCAGTAATTAACGGATGCACTGTGTTCTGTGTATTAAATATGGGCAGACGTGGACACAGAGTCTACAGAAAACTCACACTGACCAGTAATTACTGTTTGGCTCCCACCACCTGCTAAAACATAAGATGGAGTTGATTATACCAATACATGAGTAAATATCGAATTATAGAATCCGTGAGTAAAATGTCTATTATACCATATAGCGAGTAAATATCGAATATCGAATCTGCAAGTAAAATGTCTATTATAAAATACATGAGAAAATATCGAATATCGAATCCGCGAGTAAAATGTCTATTATACCAATACGCGAGTAAATATCGAATATCGATCTGCAAGTAAAATGTCTTTATACCAATACATGAGAAAATATCGAATATCGAATCCGCAAGTAAAATGTCTATTATACCATATGCGAGTAAATAACGGATATCGAATCTGCAAGTAAAATGTCTATTATACCAATACATGAGAAAATATCGAATATCGAATCTGCGAGTAAAATGTCTATTATACCAATATGCGAGTAAATAACGAATATCGAATCCGTGAGTAAAACGTCTATTATACCAATACGCGAGTAAATATCAAATTATCGAATCCGCGAGTAAAATGTTTATTATACCAATACGCGAGTAAATATCGAAATATCGAATCCGCAAGTAAAATGTCTATTATACCAATATGCGAGTAAATATTGAATATCGAATCCGCGAGTAAAATGTCTATTATACCAATACGCGAGTAAATATCAAATTATCGACTCCGCAAGTAAAATTTCTATTATACCAATACGCGAGTAAATATCGAATATCGAATCCACGAGTAAAATGTCTATTATACCAATATGCGAGTAAATATCAAATATCGAATCCGCAAGTAAAATGTCTATTATACCTATATGCGAGTAAATATCAAATATCGAATCTGCGAGTAAAATGTCTATTATACCAATACGCGAGTAAATATTGAATATCGAATCCGTGAGTAAAATGTCTATTTTACCAATACGCGAGTAAATATCGAATATCGAATCTGCAAGTAAAATGTCTATTATACCAATACATGAGAAAAATACGATATCGAATCGCGAGTAAAATGTCATTATACCTATACGCGAGTAGTAAATACGAATATCGAATCTGCAAGTAAAATGTCTATTATACCAATACATGAGAAAATATCGAATATCGAATCCGCGAGTAAAATGTCTATTATACCAATATGCGAGTAAATAACGAATATCGAATCCGTGAGTAAAATGTCTATTATACCAATACGCGAGTAAATATCAAATTATCGAATCCACGAGTAAAATGTTTATTATACCAATACGCGAGTAAATATCGAAATATCGAATCCGCGAGTAAAATGTCTATTATACCAATATGCGAGTAAATATTGAATATCGAATCCGCGAGTAAAATGTCTATTATACCAATACGCGAGTAAATATCAAATTATTGACTCCGCAAGTAAAATTTCTATTATACCAATACGCGAGTAAATATCGAATATCGAATCCACGAGTAAAATGTCTATTATACCAATATGCGAGTAAATATCAAATATCGAATCCGCAAGTAAAATGTCTATTATACCTATAAGCGAGTAAATATCAAATATCGAATCTGCGAGTAAAATGTCTATTATACCAATACGCGAGTAAATATCGAATATCGAATCCGTGAGTAAAATGTCTATTTTACCAATACGCGAGTAAATATTGAATATCGAATCTGCAAGTAAAATGTCTATTATACCAATACATGAGAAAATATCGAATTTTGAATCCGCAAGTAAAATGTCTATTATACCAATACACGAGTAAATATTGAATATCGAATCTGTAAGTAAAATGTCTATTTTACCAATACGCGAGTAAATATCGAATATCGAATCTGCGAGTAAAATGTCTATTATACCAATACTCGAGTAAATATCAAATATCTGACTCCGCAAGTAAAATGTCTATTATACCAATACTGAGTAAATATCAAATTATCGACTCCGCAAGTAAAATGTCTATTATACCAATATGCGAGTAATATCGAATATCGAATCTGCAAGTAAAATGTCTATTATACCAATACGCGAGTAAATATCGAATATCGAATCGTGAGTAAAATGTCTATTATACCAATACGCGAGTAAGTATCGAATTAGAATCGTGAGTAAAATGTCTATTATACCATACGCGAGTAAAATCGAATTATCGAATCCGCGAGTAAAAGTCTATTATACCAATACGCGAGTAAATCGAAATATCGAATCCGTAAGTAAAAGTCTATATACCAATACGCGAGTAAATATCGAATTATCGAATCCGCGAGTAAAATGTCTATTATACCAATACTCGAGTAAATATCAAATTATCGACTCCGCAAGTAAAATGTCTATTATACCTACTCGAGTAAATATCAAATTATCGACTCCGCAAGTAAAATGTCTATTATACCAATATGCGAGTAAATATCGAATATCGAATCTGCAAGTAAAATGTCTATTATACCAATACGCGAGTAAATATCGAATATCGAATCTGTGAGTAAAATGTCTATTATACCAATACGCGAGTAAGTATCGAATTATAGAATCCGTGAGTAAAATGTCTATTATACCAATACGCGAGTAAATATCGAATTATCGAATCCGCGAGTAAAATGTCTATTATACCAATACGCGAGTAAATATCGAAATATCGAATCTGTGAGTAAAATCTCTATTATACCAATACGCGAGTAAATATCGAATATCGAATCTGCAATTAAAATGTCTATTATACCAATACGCGAGTAAATATTGAATATCGAATCCGCGAGTAAAATGTCTATTATACCAATACGCGAGTAAATATCGAAATATCGAATCTGTGAGTAAAATCTCTATTATACCAATACGCGAGTAAATATCGAATATCGAATCTGCAAGTAAAATGTCTATTATACCAATACGCGAGTAAATATGAATATCGAATCCGTAAGTAAAATGTCTATTTTACCAATACGCGAGTAAATATCGAATATCGAATCTGCAAGTAAAATGTCTATTATACCAATACGCGAGTAAATATTGAATATCGAATCCGTAAGTAAAATGTCTATTTTACCAATACGCGAGTAAATATACGATATCGAATCTGCGAGTAAAATGTTATTATACCAATACGCAAGAAATATCGAAATATCGAATCCGTAAGTAAAATGTCTATATACCAATACGCGAGTAAAATCGAAATATCGAATCTGTGGTAAAATCTCTATTATACCAATACGCGAGTAAATATCGAATCGCAAGTAAATGTCTATTATACCAATACGCGAGTAAATATTGAATATCGAATCCGTAAGTAAATGTCTATTTACAATACCAGTACGAGTAAATATCGAATATCGAATCTGCGAGTAAAATGTCTATTATACCAATACGCGAGGTAAAATCGAATATCGAATCTGCGAGTAAAATGTCTATTATACCAATACTCGAGTAAATATGAAATTATTGACTCGCAAGTAAATGTCTATATACCAATACTCGAGTAAATATCGAATATCGAATCTGCGAGTAAAATGTCTATTATACCAATACGCGGAGTAAATATCGAATTATAGAATCCGTGAGTAAAATGTCTATTATACCCATACACGAGTAAAATCGAATTATAGAATCGCGAGTAAAAGTCTATTATACCAATACGCGAGTAAATATCGAATATCGAATCTGCGAGTAAAATTTCTATTATACCAATATGCGATTAAATATCGAATTATAGAATCGGTGAGTAAAATGTCTATTATACCAATACGCGAGTAAATATCGAATTATAGAATCCGTGAGTAAAATGTCTATTATACCAATATGCGATTAAATATCGAATTATAGAATCGGTGAGTAAAATGTCTATTATACCAATACGCGAGTAAATATCGAATTATTGAATCCGTGAGTAAAATGTCTATTATACCAATACGCGAGTAAGTAAATACGAATTATAGAATCCGTGAGTAAAATGTCTATTATACCAATACGGAGTAAATATCGAATTATAGAATCCGTGAGTAAATGTCTATTATACCAATACGCGAGTAAATATCGAATTATAGAATCCGTGAGAAAATGTCTATTTAAACAACACGCAAGTAATATCGAAATATCGAATCCACGAGTAAAATGTCTATTATATCAATACGCGAGTAAATATCGAATATCGAATCTGCAAGTAAAATGTCTATTATACCAATAGGTGAGTAAATATCGAATTATCGAAACCACGAGTCGTTCATGGGATAATTATCGAATGTTCGAAAGTGAAACTCGAAAGTAGCGCGCGGTGAGAGTAAAATCAATTTTTCCAAAGTCCTGGATATTGGAACTGTTCCCCAGACCATTTCCCAGGTCCCACAGCCATTTACATTAAGTTACCATTGAAATTTTAATTGTATTCACTCGAACTTTTCAAACTATTTACTCCCATTGACTTTAATGGGTCTGTTTTTGAACTTTGAACTATACATATAGTTCGAAAGTTCGAAAACAGACCGAACTTTCAAATGTTCGGCCATCTCTACCCCCAACCCCAACTGATATTTCAGAATAATTATTGTCCCCATCTGGTAGTAATAAGTTGGCCCCTCCCTCCATGCAGTCAATCAAGGCGTGGACTGCTGACATCACAGACAATGACTGACTGCTGTTTACCGGCTTGTGTTCTCTGCACATGCTCAAGCTTATAAAAAGCTCATTGAGCAGAACAAGGAGGCAGAACTCATCGTTAAATATCTGGTTACAAATGCATGTAATAAAGTGTAAAAAGAACAGATTTTTTGTTTTGAGGGTGGACATGCCCTTTAGGGCTAGGCCACACTACATCGATTTTAAGTGCTATCCGCAATTCTAATCAATGTGGCCACACAAATGCACAGCTGTGGTGTAATCAGAGCGCATTGCGATCTGCGTGGCTCCAATTTTACAACATTTGCCGATACACAACTTGTGACAACGCACACTGGAGACACGTTTATACGCGTTAATGCGTGAGCGCGTTGTAGCGTCGCCTCACCCTTTATAGTTTTAGGAATGTAACATTTTAACTGGCAGCTCCGTTGGCCGGTCTGGTTACAATAGTGTTTAGGTTGGGAAGATCGATCCCCCACTGGATTTACATTATTAAAGAAAACGTGTGGCTGGAGATCAAGACTGTGGAATAGGAATGTGTCAGAAACATTTTACAAGAGAACCACTACAAGGGACGTTGGTGAACTGTGTACGTGCCGAATGAACTGCAGTTCCATGAAGGAAGAAGAAGAAGCCCCGTCAGGCATGGCGCATTCATCCAACTTCCTTAGTTTTATTGGTCTTTAGGGATGCGGTGATCGGTATAGGTGATGGTGATCGGCAAGAACGCCGGTATTATTACCTCTAAAGGTTTCTTGCACCGACAGCAAATAAAATGTTACTATAGTCACAATAACCCTTTAAGGAGAATAAAGGCGGAAACTTCAACAAATGCTAAAACAGGAATTCTGTGTCCCCCTTCGCTGTCCTTTAAATCATTTTAACTTTAATTATATCCCTGTAAGTAAAAGTGCAGAAGGGAATGTTCCATTGGTAAACATACTATGATCTCCTCCCTTGCTGTCTATTTAGCGATAAAATGTGCAGTATATAAGAAAAGCTAATTATAAAGAGGATGTAGTACTTTTTAAGTGACTGCTCTGTATACTGACTGGGATTCAGGGTTGGATTCCTTCATTAGCTACTTAGCGGCCAAGACATTTTAACTATTTCTGTTTCGTTCTACCGTTCAGCTATTTAAATTGATTTATGGAAAATATTTGCTGGATTAGGAGGGAACTTTCCAAGACAAAATGAAACAAAGATAGACGGGGAAGTGATGAATTTCATGTTGCAATGTTGAAAATACATTGCACCATATCTCTGGGTGTTTATTAGCTCTAGCCTGTATCTTTTTAGCACTTTGATTTTAAAGGGTAGTAAGTTCAGTATAAATAAGTATATGCCTCTATGAAAAAAAAATTGAGATTTCCTTTTTTTTATGACTAGAGATGTCCGAACTTCGCAAATCCGGTCCGCTCCAGGATCCGCGAATTTTCGAAAAAATTAAAATGAAAATATCCTCGAAATTACGAGATTTCTCGTATTTTAGGAATTTTCGAAAATCCGTATTTTCGAAAATACGAGCAATCCTCGCAATTTTGAAAATTTTCGAAAAACGTATTTTTGAAAATTTTTGAAAATACGACAAATCTCGTAATTCAAAAATTTTCGAAAATACGAGAAATCCGCGGTTCGGAAGTTCGGAAGGCGGAAAATCCGGAAAAATCCGCCGTTCGCGAACGGGTAATACGCGCAGATCCGGGTCTCAGTCCCGGGATTCAAATGGTCAGTAGGGATTTGAGCATGTGTGTCTTCTTGAGAATAATCCATCCTTCCCCCCTGCCCCAGGTACTTTTTTCATTTTTAAAAAGTTCATTTTTACAACGTAGTCTCCTTTAAAATGTCAGCTCATTACTGATCACAGGGTAATTTAAATTTAAATAAAGCAATATGGAGAATACCTACAGGGAGATTCAATAAAAGTTCTTATTGTTAAAAATGGTGCTAATTTGCTCCAGCCAATCAGATGTTATTAAACATTTGAAAGCTAACATCTGATTGGTTGGGGCAAAATTAACAACATTTTTAACAATAAGAACTTTTATTAAATAACCCTGTTAGTATGTTAATAGATAAATAATCGAAATTAAAAAAAAATGTTTAATTCCCTTTTATCTTGAAAGTGAATTTAATAAGATACTGCTGAAATCATTTTTTATTTTTCTTAAAAAAATTTTTTTAAAAGCAAAAGTTTTTTTTCCACATGAATATTTTATAAAAAATGTTTTCTTTATACCCCATGGGGGGTAACATGGGAGCTCGGGTAAAATGAGACTCCTTACTGTCACAGTTTATTCAATTTGTCTCTAAAGCAAATAGGCATTGGATCTCTTTTTTTAACAGAAGCTTTATACGCTGGATATCTACCACTGAATCCATGGGTTTGCTGTAGATTGAATTATTTTGTGGGTGAAAGGTTCTCATGTGTAGTAATCCAAGTGCAGGTCCAATGAAAATCTTTTAAATACTTGGATTCCTGCCGACTACATCAGTCCTGCTAATGATAACCATATGTTCATCTGTGATTACAGACCAGCTTCATCTTTTTTTTGTTGCGGAGACTCTCTGGAATCATACGTATTGATCTCTTTAATAGAAGTCAGGAAAAATGAAATTACTGGGGAATGTCTACAGAAAAAAAAACTATGATAAATGAAAAGTTCTAGATTTAGAAAATCAAGGGGTTTTCATTTTAATAGCTAGTTAAAAAGGGGAACTAGGGCTAATAAATGATAAATGAAGGTAGGCCATTCCTAATCTTTTAAAAAAAGAGGATGAAATTTACCTACAATACAATCAATTGATTTTGTGCTGCCATCTTTAATTCTAAGCATCTTAGAACACCAACCAACCAAACTTTAATTTGAAAACCCCAAAATTCCCACTACTGAGAAAAGCTTTGCACAGAGTCTTGCTGAGATCAGGTTCATTTATTAGCTCCCTCTGCAGCTCTGTGCCATGCTGTTTTTATAGTGTACCTAATAAAGGGGGAATGTTGGAGGGTTTGTATTTGGCAGTTGTGGCATAAACATGAAAAGACATCACCATCTGAAAAAGACTATGGGAAACAAAACAGTATTCACAATTAGATTGGTTGTAAGATGTGTGTTGATGAAAAGTACTTGGGCAAGGGGACATGGTTAATTACTCCTACCTCCCAATATTGTTTCATTGCTGGGTACAGTAGGTCACATACAGTTTTCAGCTGCCAGGTATGGCCCGGGCCTTCCTGCATTAATGATGGTGCTGAGCACTTAGGAAGCTGGCAGAAGCAGTTTTCTTTGTGTGCCGCTCCTCATAGAAATTATATTGGGAAGTAAAAAGTGCCAATCCTACCTCCCTGCTTCTGCTACTTTCATTTTAGTTGTTTTGGAAAAAAAAACTTTATACGCACTATAGTTCATTCCCATTTCATAGGGAGTCGCCTGCACCAAACACCTGACTTGCGTTAAGACCATACCAATTCCACACTACTAAACTATATAGCCCCTAAACCAAGCTAACAAAATAATCAATCCACAGCCAATTAGAGATGGACTAAAACTCGAACCGAATTTAAGCGAATTATCGAGTTCGAACAAACTCGTTCCTGGATTTCTCGGACTTTCGATATTTACTCGCGTATTGGTATAATAGACATTTTACTCGCTGATTCGATAATTCGATATTTACTCACCTATTTGGTATAATAGAAACTTTACTCGGCTGATTCGATAATTCGATTTACTCGCGTATTGGTATAATAGACAATTTACTCGCTGATTTGATAATTCGATATTTACTCACATATTGGTATAATAGACATTTTACTCGCGGATTCAATAATTCATATTTACTCACGATTGGTATAATAGACATTTTACTCGCGGATTCAATAATTATATTTACTCACGTATTGGGTATAATAGACATTTTACTCGCGGATTCGATATTCGATATTACCGTGTATGGTATAATAGACATTTTACTCGCGGATTCGATAATTCGATATTTACTTGCATATTGGTATAATAGACATTTTACTCGCGGATTCTATAATTCTATATTTATTGCGTATTGGTATAATGAAACTTTATCACGGATTCGATAATTCGATATTACTCACGTATTTGTATAAAAGACATTTTACTCGCGGATTCGATAATTCTATATTTACTCACGTATTGGTATAATAGACATTTACTCGCAAATTGCGTGCCTCGAATTCGCGGATTCGAATTATCGAATAAAGTAACAAATACGTGAGTAAATATCGAATTATCGAATCCGTGAGTGAGGTTCTATTATACCAATACGCAAGTAAATATCGAATTATCAAATCCGCGAGTAAAATGTCTATTATACCAATACGAGTTATATAGAATTATTGAATCTGCGAGTAAAATGTCTATTATACCAATATGCGAGTAAATATCGAATTATCGAATCCGCGAGTAAAATGTCTATTATACCCATACTGAGAAATATCGAAATCGAATATGCGAGACGAGTAAAATGTATTTATACCAATACAGGGAGTAAATACGATTATCCAATCGGCAAACGTTCATGGGATAATTATCGTTCGAACGCGAAAGCTCGAAAGTAGCGCGTGAGAGTAAAATCGATTTTTCCAAAGTCCTGGATATTAGAACATGTTCCCCAGACCATTCCAGGTCCCACAGCCATTACATTAAGTTACCATACGTATATACATTATAATTGTTTAGCTTTCCGAACTGTTTGACTCCCATTGACTTAAAGGGTCCGTTTTCGAACTTTCATATAGTTCGAAAGTTCGAAAACGGATCGAACTTTCGAAAGTTCAGCATCTCTACAGCTGATGAGAATTGGTCTTCAATTTTTGAGAAACTTTTTTCCCTTCTATTTTTGTTTCCTCGGTTTTATTAGGCAGAAATCTTTTCTGCCTTTAGGATGAACCCGTAAAGCCAAGAAAAGCTGGTTCTGAATGACTAAAAGTCTCCAAGGGAAAACAAGCAATTGTTAAACACCTTAAAACTAGTGTTGACTCTGTAGTAGTATCTGTTGTATTCAATAGATAAACTGGACTTGAAGTTTAGTTCATGAATCATGAAGACGTTTCGCTAGTCATCTGACTGGCTTTCTCAATTCAGAATGACTTGTACAAGAATCTGTGGCAATTATGTACCCTGGAAAATCCCAATAAGCATATCACAGCCAAGTGTTAATGACATTATGAATACAAGGCGTGATTGCATTGTGGCTAAAGGTGGCCATACACATGCAATTTCCATCACATTTCGTCGGGAACCGCCACACATGTAAACGACCGATCCACATTACAATCTTCAAAGGTATGTCCTTTATCCTTAAGATGCAGGTACACGGCTGAGTCCTGACCTGAGGAATTGGCTCTTCTGTGCTGGGCCATACGTTGATGCAGTTGCTGTTTGGTCTCTCCCACATACAAATCAGAGCATTCTTCACTGCACTGCACTGCGTATATGATGTAGCTTTTCTTGTGTTTCGGTATTGGGTCTTTCAGATGTACCAATTGCTGCCTCAGTGTGTTGTTTGGTTTAAAGCAGACAGGGATACGATGTTTATTGAAAATTCTAATTTCTCGGAGACCCCTGCTATATATGGGATGACCATGTTCTTTCTCCTGTCTTGCTTTTTCCCTTCACTGTTGGTATTCGTGTTTTCTTTCCTTCTACTTCTTTTTACTAAGGCTCGTCTGGATATCCACATGTTTGAAGGGCTCCTCTGAGATGTTTCATTCTTCTCCAACTGTCTTCATGTACACATACTGTTTTGACGCCTTAACCTGGGCGTTCCTATAACACCTCTTAGCCACAATGCAATCACGCCCTTAACACCTGGCTGTGATATGCTAATTGGGACTTTCCTGGGTACTTATATTGCCAACAGATTCTTGTACAAGTCATTCTGAATTCAGAAAGCCATTCGGATGAGTGGCGAAACGTCTTCAAGAACTAAACTTCAAGTCCAGTTGATCTAACTAAATACAACAGATATACCATGACCTGGATGAATGAATATTACAGATATACCGTAGCCTGGATGAATGAATATTACAGATATACCATGACCTGGATGAATGAATATTACATATATACCATGACCTGGATGAATGAATATTACAGATAGACCATGACCTGGATGAATGAATATTACAGATATACCATGACCTGGATGGATGAAGATTACAGATATACCGTGACTTGGATGGATGAATATTACTGATATACTGTGACCTGGATGGATGAATATTACAGATATACCATGACCTGGATGAATGAATATTACAGATATACCATGACCTGGATGAATGAATATTACAGATATACCATGACCTGGATGGATGAATATTACAGATAAACCATGACCTGGATGGATGAATATTACATATATAGCAAATGCAAAAAAGTTGGAGGAGCACACTATTTCGTTTCCAGTGTTTATTTCAGCAAAAAAGACATACAACGTTTCGGGGGATACAAATTCCCCTTCGTCAGCTACCTGAGGAAGGGGAATTTGTATCTCCCGAAATGTTGTATGTCTTTTTTGCTGAAATAAACACTGGAAACGAAATAGTGTGCTCTCCAACTCTTTGCATTTGCCATATTGCTGTGGCCCTGAGGTGGAGGGCTGGGAGGATTGCACCTATTGAACTAAAGGCCGTGCCATTGAGGTGTGCTGGAGTGTACTCCTGCTGATGAAGTTTGGATATTACATATATACCATGACCTGGAGAATGAATATTACAGATATACGTGACCTGGATGAATGAATATTACAGATATACCATGACCTGGATGATGAATATTACAGATATACCGTGACCTGGATGATATTACTGATATACTGTGACCTGGATGGAGAATATTACAGATATACCATGACCTGGATGGATGAAATTTAATGATATACCGTGACCTGGATGAATGAATATTACAGAGTATACCATGACCTGGATGATGAATATTACAGATATACCATGACTGGATGGATGAATATTACAGATATAACGTGACCTGGATGGAATGAATATTACAGATATACAGTGACCTGGATGGATGAATATTACTGATATACCGTGACCTGGATGGATGAATATTACAGATATACCGACCTGGATGAGATGAATATTACAGATATACCATGACCGGATGAATGAATATTACAGATAACCATGACCTGGATGAATGAATATTACAGATATACCGACCTGGATGGATGAATATTACTGATATACTGTGACCTGGATGAATGAATATTACAGATATACCGTGACCTGGATGAATGAATATTACAGATATACCATGACCTGGATGAACGAATATTACAGATATATCATGACCTGGATGAATGAATATTACAGATATACCATGACCTGGATGAACGAATATTACAGATATACCATGACCTGGATGAATGGATATTACAGATCTACCATGACCTGGATGGATGAATATTACAGATATACCATGACCTGGATGAACGAATATTACAGATATACCATGACCTGGATGAATGAATATAACAGATATACCATGAACTGAATGAATGAATATTACAGATATTCCATGACCTGGATGGATGTATATTACAGATATACCATGACCTGGATGGATGAATATTACAGATATACCGTGACCTGGATGAATGAATATTACAGATATACCATGACCTGGATGGATGAATATTACAGATTATCCGTGACCTGGATGAATGAATATTACAGATATACCATGACCTGGATGAATGAATATTACTGAATATATACCATGCCTGGATGAATGAATATTACAGATATACCATGACCGGATGATATGAATATTACAGATATACCATGACCTGATGAATGAATATTAGATATACTATGACCAGATATACAGAATACCATGACCTGGATGAATGAATATTACAGATATACCATGGACCTGGATGGATGAATATTACGATATACAGTGACCTGAGATGAATGAATATTACAGATATACCATGACCTGGATGGATGAATATTACAGATATACCGTGACCTGGATGAATGAATTTACAGATATACCATGACCTGGATGAATGAATATTACTGAGATACCATGCCCTGATGAGATGAATATTACAGATATACCATGACCTGGATGAATGAATATTACAGATATACCATGACCTGGATGAATGAATATTACAGATATACCATGACCTGGATGAATGAATATTACAGATATACCATGACCTGGATGGAATGAATATTACAGATATACCATGACCCCGGATGGATGAATATTACAGATATACCGTGACCTGTGATGAATGAATATACAGATATACCATGCATGGAGGATGAATATTACAGATATACCCTGACCTGGATGATATATTACAGATAACCATGACCTGGATGAGATGAATATTACGAGATACCATGCCTGGATGAATGAATATTACAGAATACCATGACCTGATTGAATGAATATTACAGATATACCATGACCTGGATGAATGAATATTACAGATATACCGTGACGATGAGATGAATAAATATTACAGATATACCATGACCTGGATGAATGAATATTACAGATATACCATGACCTGGATGAATGAATATTACAGATATACGACCTGGATGAAAAAAATTACAGATATACCATGACCTGGATGAATGAATATTACAGATATACCATGACCTGGATGAATGAATATTACAGATATACCATGACCGGATGGATGATAATTACAGATATACCATGACCTGGATGAATGAATATTACAGATATACCATGACCTGGATGAATGGATTTACAAGATATACATGACCTGGATGAATGAATATTACAGATATACCATGACCTGGATGGATGAATATTACAGATATACCGTGACCTGGATGAATGAATATTACAGATATACCGTGACCTGGATGAATGAATATTACAGATATACCTTGACCTGGATGGATGAATATTACAGATATACCATGACCTGGATGAATGAATATTACAGATATACCATGACCTGGATGAATGTATATTACAGATATACCGTGACCTGGATGAATGAATATTACAGATATACCATGACCTGGATGAATAAAAACCTCCCCAAGCACTCTGTAGTAATAATTAAGGTTCCCAACTAATGGTCTGTTAATGAAAATTTGTGTCCTGCTGTTCTGTGGGGCAGATGGGACTATGAACAGATTCAAAATGGGTCTGCTTTGGCTGGAGGTGGAGTCTTGGCTGGCCGGGAGCAGAGCCATAAAAGCAGCATTAAAACTGACTGGGGTGTTGTTAGTGTGGTTGGACAGCCCCATAGGAGAGAGAGGTATAAAGACACTGGGAAATTATTGTGTATTTATTCTCTGGGTGAACAGGTTGAACTTCATTCACCTTACATAGTATCCTGCCTAAAATTCCCAGGGTACAAGAGAACAAGATATCTCTGAAGGCCTTCAAGTGGGATCCTCAAGGCGATCATATCAATAACAGTATAATGGACTAGGACAGGTGATTATTATAAAAGGGGGTTGGGGCACTAAGCTCTATTGTCTCCAACAGATGCCAAAATGTAAATACAGCCCCATATAAATCCCCGTCTCTGCTTCAAATGGCAAGTTACACATCACGTTATAACACTATCCCTTTCAGCCAATTATTAAACACCCCCCCGCGCTCTAATGGAGCTGTAAAATGTCATTCGAACAGCAACATCAATTTTACTTCTTTAAAGAAAATTCCCAAATTTTAAAAAATAATCAATAACGACCTTCGACCCTTTAAATGCCAGCAGACAATCAGCACCAGGAAACCAAGAAAAGAAAATCTAATCGGCTGGGGGCTTGGAATTCCTGTTTCCCTTATTGGATAAACTGGATCTGCCAATGAATAGCCAAAAAATGACATTTCCTCACAATCCGTGGGACCTGCAATAACAAAATAAAACCAACAATAATTCGAAAGAAAAACCCCGTAAGACACAGAACGTTTCTTTGTGAGATCACGAAAAAAAAAATCTCATGTTAAGTGGCAACTTCCTAATGTAGCAGATTGAATATTAATCACCGGGTAGACATCTTATGATTAGGCCTCATATAAATCCACAGAGCCTAATCAGCCACTTTCCTGAGGAAATTGGTCAAGCTCGAGGCCGTTTGATCTGCTGGGGGATGAATCATTTAATTTCTTCTAAGACAAATCTGTTTTCAAGTGGCATTTCTTAAATGTATTTTCTTTCATAGTCCGATGAAGCCGGTTTTCGTAGGAAACAATAATAGTTTTAATCTCTTCAAAAATTTCCTTCCTGTGCTGCAGTTACCCTTTTCAAGTTTGTCAGCGCGAGCCAAGGAAAATGAAACGGAGCCCGGTGCCAAGAACAAGCTGTTACTTGAGCCTATTAGCTCAATGCCCTCATCACCTATTACGGCAGATCATAAGAGACTGCTTGTCTATCTCTATTTCCCTCATAAACTTGATTTCCTGCTTTTGGGGTTTGCAGCCATTTTACATTTTGTTTTTAAAAAAAAAAAAAGGAGACGTCCTGTGAGATATTTGCTGGCAGAGCGTTAAGTCTGGTGAAGGCTTGTTAAGGGGGTTTCAGCAGCTTCTAGGCAAGAAACCTGCATGAGGAAATAACTGGGGATAATGATTCCAAGTTCCAGTAGTGTAGAATAATATCCCAGGCTGCAAAATAGTTTTGTCCTTCCTTAACACTAGAAATACAATGATGGTTAAAACATTTAATTTGTGGACACAAATAATTTTACATCGAGAACATGAATCCCTCTAAGGGGCGGGACTACACCTCAGGAGCCTGTAGGCACACAAAAAAAGCCTGGAACCCTTAGACCCACCCCTAAACACAGACCCCAGACCACACTATATAGGGGTCAGAGGGATGGGAGAGATTGACAGCCAACCCTCCAACCACAGACACCTCTAAGCACGTGCCTACTGTGTCCAATTGTAAATCCAGGCCTGATCCCTCTAGAAGACTAGAGTTGCAATATTGGCACTTGTGAAGGCACAGTGAAGGCCTCATTTCCTAGAGAATATTCTGTTCCTACACCCACATATTTTAATAATGACTTAAAGGACTTAAAATCCTTAAAAATAAAGTGAAATTAACTTTAAAATCTTTTTTGGAGAAAAATTAATTGATGATTAAAAAAAGAAAGATCTTTAAGGGCATGCCCACCCATAAAAAGAAATTTATAATTATACGACCTGGCCCCTCGCTGCTCTGCTGCTGACAGATGCTTTGCTTCCTGGTCGAGGCTGTCAGTCAAAGGTGCACCGATAACATCACGGCCAATACATGATGGCCGCGACCAGGAAGCAGAGCGGCTATCAGTGTAGAGCCTCACTGCTTCTGTTTTTGCTTTCAACAGAAGCCGAGTGGGGGCCCCTAGACAGCGAAGGACCAGTCTTGTAAGAATGTTCCTTTGCGTCTTTGGGGAAGTAAAACAGATCTGGGGTTTGGGGGGGGGGGGTGCTTAACCTGTGTATGAAATGTCTTTTTATGGGTGGATATGCCCTTTAACATACTTAGCCAGAAGTAAAACATATAAGGAGGTTCTCAAGGTCAAAACTAGAAGAGTCACTTATTTCTAAAACAATCAATTAAAATGTCTCGGGCTGAGTATCATATTCAAACCATATAGCGGTTTTGTGGTATTATATCCAGGTGACTATCATTATGTTAAATTAGATGTGATGAGTAACACCTACTATATATGAGTATAATATTTATTCTTTTTTTTTTTATTAATGGCAGAAGAAGAGATTTTCCACCGAAAGACCCAAAGTGAACAGACATGAACATCATCCATGTAAACTAAGGACAAATGGATCTTTTGCCAGGTCATGTAGATTAGAACATTTGAGACGGATATTCAACATGTCCAGAGCTCGGAGATAGAATTCCAAGCAGCTTTGGGAATTATAGGACAGTCGGGATAATGATATTTATTTTTCTCAAGATAATTACAGAGGAAAGAAGTAGAAGAAGGGAATCTTGTGAATTTAAGGTAGGAATTATGGGCTAGGACTTCACTACTTGGTAACTTGGAAACAATTTACTGTTAGGGGGAACTTGATACTTGAAGACACATAATATTATTTACATTGGGAAAATAGAGACTTTTGTTTTTAACTCTTTTATTTCATGATCATAAAAAACAATACCCTACAAATGAAATGAATGAACAGCAACATAATGTATGCTAGGTAAGGAAACCGAGCTGTTCATGGTCAGTATTATCATTTAGATAAATATTCTAGATATAATGTCAGTATTGACTAATACAAAGTATGTACGTATAGCACATTTGTATATACAGTATTGGTATATACAGTATGCATGTATACAGCATTGTTATATACTGTATGAACGAATACAGTATTGGTATATACAGTATGCATGTATACAGCATTGTTATATACGTATGAAACGATACAGTATTGTAATCATTATGCATGTATACAGCATTGTTATATACTGTATGAACGATTACAGTATTGGTATATACAGTATGTGCATATACAGTATTGTTATATACTGTATGAACGAATACAGTATTGCTATATACAGTATGAACGAATACAGTATTGGTATATACAGTATGAAGGAATACAGTATTGGTATATACAGTATGCATGTATACAGAATTGTTATATACTGTATGAACGATTACAGTATTGGTATATACAGTATGAACGAATACAGTATTGGTATATACAGTATGAAGGAATACAGTATTGGTATATACAGTATGCATGTATACAGAATTGTTATATACTGTATGAACGAATACAGTATTGGTATACACAGTATGAAGGTATACAGTATTGGTATATACAGTATGCATGTATACAGCATTGTTATATACTGTATGAACGATTACAGTATTGGTATATACAGTATGTGCATATACAGTATTGTTATATACTGTATGAATGATTACAGTATTGCTATATACAGTATGAACGAATACAGTATTGGTATATACTGTATGAACGATTACAGTATTGGTATATACAGTATGTGCATATACAGTATTGTTATATACTTTATGAACGAATACAGTATTGCTATATACAGTATGAAGGAATACAGTATTGGTATATACAGTATGAAGGAATACAGTATTGGTATATACAGTATGCATGTATACAGCATTGTTATATACTGTTGAAACGATTACAGTAGTGGTACTATACAGTATGTCATATACATATTGTTATATACAGTCTAACGAAACAGTATTGCTATATATACATCTGAACGCATACGAGTAATTGGTATTGCAGTATGAAAGGAATACAGTATTGGTATAATACATTATGTAATGTAACGTATGGTGATATACAATATGAAAAGAATACAGTATTGGTATATACAATGTAACATGCATGTTATAACTATGAAACATTAAGTATTGGAGATACATTGAACGAATACAGTATGGTTATATACGTATGAACGAATACAGTATGGTATAAAGTGAATGTATACAGCATTTATTTACGTATGACGTTATATGGTATATATTGTATTCAGTATGATATCTATAAGTACAGTCTGTATATACACGTATGACTATTATAAGTATTGTTATACATATGAAGGAATACCAGTCATTGGTATATACAGTATGGATGTATACAGCCATTTTATTACAAGTATGAACGAATCAGTATTGTTGGTTAGTAGTACAGTATGAATCGGAATACGATGGTTATTGGGGATACATTTGATATCATTATGATATGTATACAGATTGGTATATACTAGTATATAGTAAGTATTAGTATCTACAGTATGAAGGATACCAGTATGTGTATCATACAGAGTAATGCATGTATCAGCAGTTATCTATACGTATGAAACGATACAGTATGTATGCAGTTGCATATACAGTATGTATAAATACAGTATGATGGTCTTACAGTAGCATATCGTACACAGTCGGAACGAAGTTTATTTACAGTATTGGTATATATGTATGAAGGATACATTATTTGTATCATACAGAGTATGCAGTCTGTTCTATACTAGAACGCATTGTCATATACAGTATGAAGGAATACAGTTTGTCTATACGTAGATCAGTATGGATATCAGATGATGTCAGACATTGTTATATCACTGATATGAAGAGAAGTATTGGATATCAGTATGCATGTATACAACAAAAATGAGTATGAAGGAATACAGTATTGGTATATACAGTATGTATGTATACAGCATTGTTAAATACAGTATGAACGAATACAGTATTGGGGTATACAGTATGAAGGAATACAGTATTGGTATATACAGTATGCATGTAATCAGCATTGTTATATACAGTATGAAAGAACATAATATTGCTATATACAGTATGAACGAATACAGTATTGCTATATACAGTATGAACGAATACAGTATTGGTATATACAGTATGTATACAGCATTGCTATATACAGTATGAAGGAATACAGTATTGGTATATACAGTATGCATGTATACAGTATTGTTATATACTGTATGAACGAATACAGTATTGGTATATACAGTAT